>ML675620.1:34036206-34141853 GCA_007922155.1 Mesoclemmys tuberculata | reverse complement strand
TTCTCACATATATCTCATTATTGATTATTTATACAGAGTCAAGGGCATACGTTACACTAAAGAGACAAAAACAATAACAGTTCCCTGCCTTGAGAATCTCAGGAAATAGGGGCTCAATCCTGTAATCAAACCCTTGTATTCTTGCTGAGTTCCATTACAGCTGCTGTGCCTGTCCAGATCTTATTGCAGCACTGAATCCTTCATACCACCTATCTAGGGACTTACATTACTTAGGAGCTCAGAATAGACTATCACAGTGGTCCCCTGTGCAGGGTTGGGGCTTAAACAGGAGCTTGCATTCAAAAGCTCATCCAACTGTGATAATTCAGAAAACACCTCTGAAACGTTTCTGATCTACTTCATGTTTAGTGGAGACTTCAAGATGCTTAAGTTTAAAAAAAAAAAAAAAAAAAGCTGACAAATGTGCTAGGACACCAGTGGGATGAAAAGAAGCAGATGGCTTTTTTCATAAACAAAAACTGAAAAAGTCATTTTTAGGGCTCTGAATGTTGCCTGACAATAGCCAATTTATTTCGCTGAATAACAAAAAGTACTGAATTTCTGTGCATAGAGTTAACTTTGGATACTAGTACAACTAGAGTGTTAAAGTGAACAATTGAAGGTTATTTAACATGCAGTGCTAGAAGGAATAGAACCTATGGGTTCAGTTAAAATCCTAAGTGGTAGGAGAACTTTGCCTGAGTCAGAACCTCAGGACTTTATCATAAGTGGGTAAACTTTAAACAATAGAGCAGCAAGTGTCCACGATAAGCAACATGTTCACTAGCAGGTTCACAACACATACAGTACTAGCAAGTATCACAGTTAAAAAGAGAGAGGTGGGGGGAAAGTATAGTATCAAGAGAATGTTTTCAGGAGAGTGGGTTCCATACATTACCTGGAGTTCACAGGAGAGACAAGTACATAATAGGCTGGCAATGAGTTTATTAATAGTAATATTAGTGATTTGAGATAATGAAATGGATTGAGACCCTTTTTGTAGAAAGAAAAATTGTCTGGCTCTTTTGCCAGCTGAGTCTCCAGTTTAAAAAAAAAAAGACATTCATCAGCTAAATTTAAAAGAGAAAGCTGATATATAATTTGTAAAGAATCACAGAGAGAACTTTTCTAGAATAACTTTTGGTGAGTGCAGTTATGTGAGTCTATTTGTGTGAGGGTTGGCTATTTCTCCCTCACCCATCATAGCAACTCTTGCTTTAACCAAGGAGGATTATATCCAATCATCTCTGGAAACCATCAATGCTATTTCCAGCTGTCTGTGTTAGTTTATAAAGAGCTTTCTAATTGTGGACCAGAAATGCTTGCTAAAGAACAACTTTTTACACTGGGATTTTTAAGAAGGTATCTGTTAAAAATTGCTTAAATTATGTACTAAAACTTTGAGATAATTTATCATCAATATATCTACACATCTAACAAATGTCAGGGCTGATCTTTCACTTGCAGGTCATCTTTTTATTTGTTCATTAGTTAAAGTCCTATAAACATGCAATATGTGGAACAAGTTTCTCCATCTATACTTGTACTGCATCACAAACCAAATCCCTATGTGCTACGTGAACTTTATGAATAGCAGTACAAAAGAGATTTAAGAATACCGCAATGCTGATTTTTTTTCCCCAAAGACATTTAAGAGGCAGAAAACTGAGGAATTATGTCAATGCAGCAAGAATGTGCTTGCCCAAAATAATCAGTATGCATGCTTTAGCTTTTAAATGCATATAGAGTCAGAAAGTTTACATGATGGTGGTTTTCAAACACACTTAAAATTAAGTTGTACAATTAGCAGAGAATAGTACAAGTAGCTCTATTAGCACAAATGACCCAGTAGAAAGTGTGTTTATCTTAATACATGATAGTACTGAGGAAAAAGAGTCTTATTTGCATGAATTAAAGTCAAGGCCTTAGTTTTCTGAAAACATGCTGAATTAGTCTGAACATCAATGTCAATAATAAAACCCAAGAATGAATATTCTTGAGCTTCAGTTACTGCATGTTGTTTGAGATTTGTGCTGTTGATGATACACAACTTGATCTTGCAGGGTGAGTCAGATTCACTCCTTCTGATGTCAGGATGTGGAAAGGGCTGCTGTGCCCAGGTGGGGATTTACCCCCAAAGAAAAGCAGCAACTGCTTGCCTTCTCCTGGGTATTTTTGCTGAGAGAGAGCAAGCGAGCAAGAGCTTCATAGTCTTCCAGGAGCTCCACAGGAGTCCTGCTGGTGGAGTCTGTTCAGGAACTGTGCAAAATTTATCATCATCATCCCTCAGCCAACCTGCCCACACTTCCTTACCAGTGAATGCCAACCGTTTTGGAGCACTAGCTACTTGTGCTAAGACATTGGGGGCTATACAGAGTGCTCATTGTGGGCCCAAACATCACTGTACCAAACCGCTGGCAATTTCCATTTTCCTATTTTCCCTCAAAATCAGGAGCAATCTGCATAGACAACACAATAGATTGGAAAGGCCAGAAAGTGTGAGGTTGATAGCAGCTGTGAAAGCCGTTTTCTCCTGGCCAGGGCACGCTGTAAATGTTCCATTCCCTAAAGGAACATCCTTGATGAAGTAATTATTGTTTGAAGCTATTTTTAGAAAAAATAGCTAATTTTTGTTTTGAGAGGAGATGCCTCCGTTTGTCTATGAAAAGTCTATAGGTGATCATAGACTACCTTGAGGGAGAAAAGAAAGCAGTGGACTCTGAGAGACCGCCAGCATTAGCAGAAGGTGAGATCTTAATGCAGTAGTGAATAACACAAAAAGCAGTCAGAGCAAGCTTTGTTTGCACCATTCCAATCAGTGCCCAAAGGTATGCAATATTTTTAAGATAGATTAACAGACCTTATGAAGAAAAGATTTTGTCTGAAGTTCTTTGGAAACTTGGTTTGGCATCAAGCCATCAGCACTCAGAACCAAGGAAGGAAATATCCATATGCACTTCCACACAAGGTCAAAAATCAGTCAGTAAATGCCACCTCGTAGAGTGCAAGTACGGTGCTAATGGACAGCAAGCTATTTTCTAATGCACTGAAATGTTGTGCCTGGGCAGGAGATGAGCTACAATTGCACATTCTGTTGCACTCCTCCAAAGTACCATGCCAGCAAGTGGGATTCTCACTGACCTACTTTGGAGGCATGATGCTCAGGACATGTAAAACCTGACTGAGATGCCAACAATTGCACATGTGACTCCATATGCCTGTTGGACATTGATTTACTCAGTTTGACTCTCCCATTTTTGTTTTTTTTTAAAAACTAATCAGTGCCAGGAAAATGGAAGAACTGGCATAACTTTGACTACCTGGAGGTGTGATAGGAAAACCAAGAAGAAATATGACATAACTGCATTTGTGGGATGCCTCTAGTCATGCTTGATCCAGTTAAACTTTGCAGGAAGGAGCCTCATTTGATATAAATAATCCTATTTTGTCTTAAATGGAGCTACTTCGATTTGCACCACCTGAGCATCTGGCCCTGTAACTAAATACAGCAATTTTTTTTAGTACAATAAATAACACCAGTGGGGATTTGACTGTATTTTTTTAGCCCTTTTAAAATTTCATCTCTTTGCATTTTCTAAAATGCCCTCAGAAAGAATCCAGCACTCTTTGCACATGAGAGCCTTTGGGAATCCTGTGTAAAGGAAATACAGGATGGGTTATGACTCTCTTCTGCAATTGCTTCAAGTCTGAGGATAGGACATGTCTTGGCTTTTGCTGAACATCAAAACGAAACTTATCTGGGCATATGAGAAACTTCCATTAGCCTAAGATAAAATAAACGTTAGACTAAATCTCTCCAACCACAACTGACCACTAACTTCATATATTATGTATCCCCATTGGTGCTTTATGGGTCATTAAGAGAATGTCTTTTGGATTTTCATTTGTCAAATATAAAAAATGCCAATACCTACTCAAAATACAGAGTGAGATCTGTTGCCAATATTGACTGCTTCAGAAGCTGCATAAGGTCGCTGTATTCCTTGGAGGACAAGTTAGCAAAGATGTTGTGACCCTGTAATGAAAGAGTGAGAGAAGGTAAAGGGCTAACAATCATTATAGATTTTTAAAACGTTTCTAACTCTGTAAATCTGTCCCATTTCACTACACAGAAATTTTTCTGAATCATGGCAAAATAATAAAGTTAATGTTACTGAGATTACAGTGGCCAGCACTTCCTGCCCTAATGTAATCAAGAAGCTGGGTTGTGTTTCTTAACTGTGCTGAAATTACAGCCTCTTACAAAAAGATTTATTCTTTGGTCTGACTGCACAGACCCAGCTGATGGAGGGAAAACCAGGGATACATCTCAATCTTTCCCTTTTAGCAAATGGTTTTGGAGCTGTGCTTTGTGGTTTTCTGTTGTGCTGCCAAAAGATTCATCTGTGCTGTTGCTCACAGGCATGCAAGCTGCTGTTAGAGCAGTCACAGACACTAAATCAGTTTTTCATTCAAAATACAGGCTCTCCACTCCCCCTGACTCTTTTCCACCATCTCACTGTACATTCAAGCTTTAATCACTCAGGAGAAGCTAAGTTTGTGGAGCCCTAGGCAGCTTAAAGACCTTGTGGGGCCCTACAAGGTGGCAATTTTTAAAGGACTGTAAAAGCTTATGACTCTGGAAAATTGTTTTGCAGCCAGAATGTAACCATTGTCTGCCCCCTGCCTATTTCTCCCCACTTATTATTATCCCACTAGTGTGTCGCATCATGTGTACAATTAAAAAGTAAGCTTGGGGCAGGGATTGTGCCTCCCCATGCATTTGGAAAGTTCCCAGCACACTTTGGGTGTTACTGCAGCATATGTAATAAACCCAACAACAGTTATTAAAAATACAAAAGTAAACACTACAAACATATTGGGGTTGTCCATAAAAGGAAAGCAGATTTAATGCTTTAATTTTTTTATTTTTACAATAGATGAGTGTGACAAGGTAAACACATTAACTGGGAAAGAATTAAGAATTCCTTGACTATCAGATGGCTGAGATGTGTGGGGGGGGGGAGGGGGAGAGGAGAGGGGGGAGGAGGAGGAGGAAGGAAGAGAGAAAGACGACGACTGGTCCAAGGGGGATACAGGAGAAGGGTGTGTTCTCCTTTCCTGTGGCTGGATGAGGCAGGGAGAGCCCCAGAGGAAAACAGCCAGTGGTTGCATTTAAATTGTTGTATGTAAGCTTTGTAATACCCAATAAAGGTTGCCCAGAGGAAAGGGCCATTAAAAGAGTTTGGGCATGGGGTGTATTTCCTTTCCTGTGGGGATGAAACAGCACACCACCCCACAGTGAAAGCAATAATCCAGCTTGCATACTACCTCACTTTGAAGAATCATGACAGCATGATTAAAATGATGGTGCTCCAAAGTAGCAGAAGTTCCATAAAGTTGAGCCAAAGCTGAACCACTCCTGAAACAGAGGAAGGGGCAATTAGCATCTACCCTCTCACCAAACAGAGTTTAAGTGATCTCTTATGGAAATGCAGAGAGAGTTCCACAGTTCAATATACTACCTTATGGCTAGACCCAATTAACAGTCCAGAACCTGCAGGTCTATAATTTTAAGTCTGCTTTGTCCAGGTAAGGATTCCTCCTGAGCAATATAGAAATTTTGAGTGAGCTTTTCAAAAGAACCTAAGTGATTTAAATTCAGTAGTGATGGTGCCTTATCATGGTCTATAATAAGTGCAAGATTAGTTTAATTTCAAATTAGGTGGCATTTTGTATCTGCTACATATGTTGCAATGGTGTACTCACAAACAGATAGATATACAGACAAGTAATATATATTGTGGGGCAGTGACTGCCTTTTCCTCTACCTCTGTACCAAGCCAGTCCCAAATCAGATAACAATGGCATATAGATAGCAGGCATTTGCAAAACTCTGCTGTAAAAGAGGCTCAAGAGTAGTTAAAATCCTGTCCCTGCAATGGGCAACGCCAGAGTGATTTCAAAAGGTAACCAAGTAAGCAAAAACAGAAGCTGAAACCATAAAAGGAAAGTTTAACGTTTCTTAGTATATATTTCTAATCATGGTTATCGTTAATAAATGGCTGGCTGCAAAATATATACAGCATACAGTTTAAAACTTTTAAGTTGAAACTTTAAAGGAAGAAAAACTATGAAATTGAAAATTGTTGGAAGGTGGAAGGGAATGGGGTTGGACTGTCAGAGTAGATTAATGTCCACCACTATTTCACTTCTGGGACCCAGCCTAAAGCGACAAGATGGGTTTTCTTTCTAAAGAAATGAGTATAAGAGATTATGCTAGAAACGAATAGCAGGCGTCTCTTAGGAGCATATACTACAACGCTGTACCGTACTGATATTTAATCATCAGGGCAGCTGTAATAGAGAGGGGGATAAGTGGGAAACATCATCCCTAGAGAAAACAGTGTTGAGGTGTACTAACAGAGCAATTTCAGAGAACTGAGATATTGCTTCCATCATCTACCTCTTGATCTTTCATCACCCAAAACACTGGCACTCAGCACTAAGATAAAATAGGAAAATGCGGTGCTTAACTTTATAGATAAGTTTGGAAAAATAAATCATAGCTGCTGTTATGAGAGGTACAACTTATTTTTCAGGGATATTTTGTGTGTGTTATGTATTCTCTTAAATGTCTTCAGTAACTTCTATATAGCATTAGAAAAGCCAGTATCCTCTTTGTACCCAGTTGTCAAGGGACAACTGGAAATGATAGTATTCAAGTGCTGAACACCTGTTTCAAACTTCCCAAGAGAAATATTACACAACATACCAATAGAGAAATGGTTAGGTTAATCCTAGCCTGAATCTATAGGGATTTAAATCCTACATAAATCCAATTTTTGTGAATTAGGAACATAAACATCAGTCAGCAAAGCTTTCCCATTTATCTTACACGATTTCCCATCTTTTTCTGCGTCTCTGCAAGACTCTGGCAGCATAAAGCAACTGGTGATGCTTTGTAACCTGTGCACCAGTAGTCCTGTCTGTTGAGTACTGCAGTTGATTTCTCTCATCTTGGCGAGTGAGGATCCAGACAATGTCATTGTTTTATTGAGAGTGAGCAGCAGCACCAACAGCTTGAGGAAACAGCAGTTTAAAAAAATGCTGAGTGGGTGCATCAGAAACATCAACAAGGGTAGAACGTAATGAGGCTGTTTGCCCTAAGAAACAAAGCAGTCCATGTACACTACACACTGGGTACACGTGCTCCTTTTGCAAACAAAAACGTGTGTTTGGGGGGTGGAGAGGGGAAATAAGTTAGCACAGTACCTCTCTGGCTTTCAAATAGCTGTGGAGTAGGCTGCCTCTGCCCTTGGTCCACAGGACTAGCAGCAGTGTGGAGCCACAAAACCATGCTGTGGCTCAGGAATCTGTGGGACAGCAAAACCCTGATGATCTTTTTGATTCTGGTTATCTGCAAGTGGTCACATTTCCTTGATGTCAGTGAGCCAATGAAACAATATAGGTCCTAGATTAGAAATCTATCTGACTGACAGCTCCATGGCTGAGCTCAGCTGAGAGATTTCCTGCCTGCTTCCAAACACAGATAGTGCGGTGTTGGGCAAGGAGAACCTCCTTCTCACCACAGGTAAAAAGAAAGGTAATAAACCCTCTCTCCCCCCACTACACGATATTGCCTCTACCAGCAGTCATGTGGAGGATTGCCTGAGGTAGTGAAGAGTAACTGTTTAAGTAAGGGCTGCATGATCAAGTCCTCAAGCCCTTAATGACATTTCATTTTAGAGTGAAATTCACTGGGGTCTGTCCAGCAGGTGCAAGACTCCACTTAAGAGACACAAGAATCTGAAAAGAAAGTATAAGACAAGCTCTACAGTGTATCCACTAACCTATCAGCCTCACAGAGGTGCCTTCACACCTCCTATGCAACACATCAAAGGTCTCCAAGCCAGCTCCATAGTCTCACTGGTGGTAGGCCAAGGGGAAAGCCACGTACCTGTGTTTACATGGAACCAGTGGGCCTAGTACTCCACCCAGCTGGTATGGAGGAGCTGTGGCAGCTATTTCAGCCCATCAGCTGTGGAGAGAGTGCACAGATCCGCCCACCATGGTTTTAGGTTGGTGGCAACCCTTCCACATGCCAAAGACTGAAAATGTGGACTTCATGCAGGTGGAATGAATATTACCCTTTTGTAGATCCATGGCTTCTGTTTTAAGTGCTTTTATTTAAATTTATTAAATAACTGGAAAATGCTTCATTATGAGTCCAATACTGCAGCCAAACAGAGTTTGCAATGCTTCTCATGCTCAGTGTTAGCAGAGCTGGCAGATATTCTGACTGGAGGGATCATCAAAGCTTGGCATCACATTTATACATTAGGTGTTAGTTCACAAGGGGCAACTCAAATCAACAGCATGACACAAAAGGCAAGTCAGCAGTTACCAAAAAGAATAGGGAATTATAAAGATGGATAGTCCCTCATTACATGTAAGCCTAGGAATACTTGGCCTTGGCCTAGGAGCCCTGAAATTAAAGCTTCATTCTTTATCCCCTGTCACCTTTTGCTCTAATATGGAAGGAAAACAAATTAAAGTAATAAGAATTAGATAACTTACTTGGCTTGGAAGGCATTGTTGGTTCCCCTGTGGTCAAGGTCGTGACATAAACATCCCACAATCAAAGCTAAAATTTCAATTTCAGTGAGTATCTCCTGAAATCCTGCTGTCTGAGAATAAAAAAAATAACTACCAGAAGCAGGAAGGATAGATAATGTTAGTCCATCGAGTAACAGTCATCTTTGTTTTGAAACCACCATCCTTTAGATAAGGACAAGATAAATGCTTTATTGTCATATTCTATTCACTGCTATATGCTAGATGGTTAGTGGAACAGATAATGTCCTTGTAGTGATCTACTATTATCTCTGTCACATTTTTAATACTCTTTTCCTCAGTACCCAGAAGGTACAGTGGGAAAAGAGCTGAAAATAAAAACAATCCTTACATACTCAGATGAGAAACTGAGTTTACATGTGTGAAAAACAAAATGAAGTTAGTCCCATTTTAAAATTACTGTTAAATAGACAGGAACTTCTTATATCCTGAGGTGCTGTATTTGTCGACCTACATTGTTGGAGACAACTTAGAAGCTAAATCAAAGGTGGATTAAGAGAGAGAAACTTTACTAGCTATGCAAATACTAAAGCAGTCAGAGACTCTTGTTAGGGGCAACCAGGGAATTTGAAACAATGTTGCATGGTTTTAGGTGGATACGTCTTCAATAGCATAATTCTACTAGAAATACCTAGCATGAGTCTGAGAGGAAATTGTTCTTAAATAATGTACTGGAATTCTTCAGCAAGAAAAAGGACATAATAGACATGAGAAATACAGCAAAAACTTTAGGCCAAATCATGATCATGTTAGCTCAGATGGACAGGTTTTTACTTCACATTTCTGTCTTGGGTTGGATGTGAACTCTCAGTGCCTGGGGTGATGCTTGGATTCACTGATTATAATGTACCCGTGGCATCACCTAGGTCCTGGCCCTGTCCCAAATATGCTGATGTGAAGAGGGGAGGAGATGATGCACGAACCCTTTCTGACGCTAGAATTCCCCTGCAGGGAGGTAGCCATACAGCAGTTTGTCTGCCTGAGCAGCCGGAGACTGGGCAAGGAGGCACCAGCTTTGCTGACACGATTGAAGTTTGTCTGGGTGAGGTGGTAGAGGTCTGCCAATGGCATACCCAACAGCGCTTTGAGAGCTACCTTAGAAGGACTGCATGGTATGCTTTTTTCTAAAGGTATAACAGGACCCATTGACAAATTTGCTCCCACACAACACTCTTGTGAGACATTATGCCTGTGCAGAGCAGGAGCAAGCATATCTTCAGACCCCTCAAATCACACACGTTGCATTCTGTGCTACCCCGTTCCCTCAGTGCCTCTGGCTAGGAGAGGAATAATTTGGTTCTCTGATTTTGAAGAAGTATGTATATGGTAATGGTGACATAAACAATGACTGGCAAAGCTAGGTAGGAAGTCATGATATGGGGCCTGACTTTCAGTAGTGCTGAGCACCAACTTCAACTGAAATCAGTGGAAGCTGTAGATGCTCAACACGTCTGCAAAATCAGTTCCATAGAATGCAAAATAGTTTGCTGGATAGCAGAGTGTTGCAGAGAAGGGAAATAAGCAACTCTCACTGTTAATTTCTTCAGCGGAAAAGAGGGTAGCAATGAGGGAGGACAGAAATGGATTTAATCAATTGACCTTTTGTCAGGAAGATGAATTATGCAAATGATTCTATTGAAAAGATGGAATGAAAACATGAAAGTTTGCTAACAAGGCCAAAAAGCAGAACTGCAATGACTAATGAGAAACAAGACAACCAGATTCAGAGAGATTTTGAATTTTAGTTGACAGGGTCAGTAAATGGAAAATGCAGTTTAATGCAGGCAACTATATTTAAAAAAAAAAAGAAAAGGTGTGCGTGTGTGAGAAAGAATAACAAAACATTGACTATGTTTTAGATGGAACAACCATGCAACATATTGATCAGGCCAATGATTTAGAGGTTACTATCGAAAAAATCCTTGAAGCCATCGGCCCGGTGTATGACTGAGGTAATAAAGGCAAGCAGGAGACTTGGGCTGTGTCAGCAAAAACGCTGGTGAGAGCTTAGCTAGAAGTCTATGTTCAGCTAAGGTTCCAATAGCCCTAGAGCACAGAACCTCAGAACGCACGATGATTTTTGGTTACTATAAGGAAACACTTAAGGAGGCTTTGTTTATTGAAGAACAGAAATCTCTGATGTAAACTAGGCTGGCTCATTTAATAAAGGAATTAAATCAACTGCTTACAAGCGTTGACAATAAGGACCTGTGCTGGACTCCATGGAAGTCAATGGACCTATGCTGATTTATGCCATTTGGAGATCTTGCCCAATGATTTTTATAAATAATGTGTATTATTCACTTTTGATTTCTGCTCTTGACATGTTAAACAGAATATCTGAGTATGTTAGTATGTCACATTGTACAGCATAAAATACTGCGGTAGTGGAAGCAGGCAGGGTGGGTCAGTTCCATAGCCAGATTACCTGTACATCTGGGAAATTCAAGAAAGAGGCAGATTGTTTTTAAGTAACAGTGGTTAAAAATGGTACATGTTCTTTAAAAAGACACTCTAATATTTTAATTTAAAGCATTTACAATTTTTTTAAACTGATCAAAATATGCTTTATCCACAGGAGATGGATAGGTGCTATTTACATGTAGGAGGATTTGTACTGGAGAATTTTACACAGATATATTGAAAGATCTAGGAGCTTGACAATCATCCAAACAGGGAACAAACACAATAATATGACTGAGGCGACACAACACAAATGGCAAATTGTGAGTAGTTCAATGGCAACAAGTAATGAGGGGAAAAGCAAGTCAGCATGGCATGCTTTTCTCTCAAACCAGTGAAATAACAAAAATTCACATACTGACCACGGAGGGGGAAACTAATGGCAGCTCAGCACATCAGCAAGCAGAGTAGGGAGTCAGAGAATCAGAGCCACAAAGAAAACACACGTATGAACTGGGATCAATAGGAAGGAGAAGAGGCTAGGGAAGGTAGTGGCCAGTGTGACTTGGCTTATGATACAACTCTTCCCATCATAAAAGTTCAGTGATTTTGGTCTTTAATGCCCCTAAATTCCTTTACCCACATGCAGCATATCTATGTTTAGACAGTAGCACATTACAGTAAGGCCTGTTAGGAACTCTACTTTGCAGAGTACTGACTCTATTGACCATAAATCCTACTTTAGTAACTCTTCAGTCATGTATCACTGATATGATAAGCCATCAGCCTTCTTGGTCAATGTCACACGAAGGGCCTGATCCTTCAGGGTGCTAAGTGTTCTCCACTCCCATCCATTTCAGTGGGAGTTGAGGGCACCTAGCACCTTCTGGGAGGCTCTGCACTCTGCAGGATTGGACTCTGTCTACATTTCCAAAGGCTAATATAAACGTGGAAGAAGATTCTACACATGAAGTGTTCATAGATAGAATAATTTGACTTTTAATAAATGGTTGCTTATGAATTGTAGATAAATTGCCTTTAAAACATTAGTTTCAATAACAGTTTCGAGAGCAGAGGAAGCATCTGAAAAATACGGTCTTCTATTTTTATTTTTTTAAGATTACTCTTGTACAACAAAGAATAACGAAGGTCCCTTTAAAAAAAGTATAAATAAAATAGCTAATAACCTAACAACACAATGTGCCAAGTTTCAGTCCAAAGAAAATGTCCATGGCTGAGCTATAAACCACTAAAAACTGGAGTTTTATAATAGAAAACTGATGCCATTATAAACGGTGCTTAGCTCAACACAAGGTTTGATTGAATTCAAGGATTTAGCCTGAATCATAAATGCAGGAGTACAGCTTAAACAATTTACTAACAGTTACAATAGCTCAAGAATAAATTCAACTTTTTATTAAATCAAATACCTTGTCATGGAATACATAAATAGATATAGGATATTTCACTTAATAAAAACATTTAATTTAAAAACAATGTAACGGTAGGAGTATGTCTGCTTTGCACATAATGCAGGAAGAGAGTGACTGTGTCCTCACTTTTTAAATTTACGCGAAGAGAGGAAAAATACATAGCTATGGCTGATGGTGTAATAGAATTTATTTTTACCAGAACATGAATGACCCATAACTCATGAGTGGCAGAGCTTAAAGTGAGTTATGGAGGTCATTCTTTCATTTGAGGAAATGAATCGCATTATACCTTGCCCCACTTTTATGTGTTTTGTTATTAGCACACTGGATGTGACTTTAATTATCTGTTGCTTTACTTTTCCTTCACATTTACTTTTAAAAATAAATATTGCTGAAGGGTGGGTCAGATGAAGGCATGGTCACTGAGGCCTGGTCTACACTGCTGTGCTTGGTCGATGTAAGATACGCTAGTTAGCTAATGTAACTAACGTATCTTACGTTGATGTACTTATGTCTGCACAGTGTGACGTCTTCACGATGCTATGTCAATAGGCGAGCATCTCCTGACAATGCTGCCTTCCACCTTTTGGGGAGGTGGACTAATTGAGTCAATGGAAGAGCGCTCTCCCATTGACTGAGCAGGTCTATACAGTCCTGCTCAATTGATGCCGCTGCATTGATCCTTGCTGCCACGGCAGTGTGGACATGCCCTGAGTTAAGGGCCTGGTCCTGTGAGCTGTTTTCATGCCATATTCATGAATAGTCTCACTGATGTGAATGAGAGTATTCCTGAGTTACAAATAAAAAAGTGTGGTATGATGGGTCTGTACCCTGCACTGGCATGCCATTCCCTTATCTTTGCACATTCAAAACTCCTGTTAACTTCAAGTGGTTCAATCCATTAGGAGTGCCAATGGGTTTATTTCCATTTAGTTGGGGGTGAATCCTGTTTCTATTTAAATCCATTAGAATTTTACCACTAACCTCAATGGGAGCAGAACTGGGAACTTAGAGACCACCATGTTGCAGTAAGGTGTACCTGAGAACACTCTAAAATAGACACTATAGACTGTAAGGCCTATTTAGTTCATTCTTGGTTTTATCACACTGAATTAGTGATGTGGAAAAACCATAGCTCTCTTGATTGATTTTTCCAACAGTACTGATTTCCATGGAAGTTTGGAGGGGTTAGAGATGGAGTACGTTGATTGTAGTATAGGAACTTTTGGATATGTCTACATACAATTGGATGCCCTTGGCCTGTGCCAGCTGATGGGCTCTGGCTAATGAACTGTGCTTAATTGCAGTGCAGACGATCAGGCTAGGGCTTGAGTTCTGGCTAGGGCCTTGCAGGGTCCTAGAGTGCAGGCCCCAGCCTGAGCCTGAATACCTCCATCACAATTAAACAACACGTTAGCCCAAGCCCTGCAAGCCCAAGTCAGCTGGCATGGGCCAGCCATGGGTATTTAATTGCACTGTAGAGATACCCTTAGAGAAATCTAGGAGTAAGCATTTTTTCTGGAAGCACCTTTGGATGTTTAACATGTACTTTTAATGTATTCTGTTCAAATACTGTTCGTAATTAGGAGCAACTCTAGACTAAAGGTAGACTCTATAAACAATTAAGGCTTGGGTTTTGAAAAAACCCTAAGAGTTAGGTGCCCAAATCCAACTGAAATATACACAATCTGCAGTTTAAAAAACCTCCCTACTGTCCCCTGAATAATAAATTGTTCAGGCTTTCTCTGGAAATCAGATTGCTGACATCACAAATATGGATTTTAAATGTGTATTACAGCTGCGTTTAAAGAAACATACAGCAGTATCTGCAGATGTAAGTGTTGTGTGCTGTGGTATTCTGTTGTTGGCATTGAACTGCATTTCCCTAGTTCAGCTCATCTGGAAGCACCATCAAAAATTTGAATGTGAGTGTGGGCTTTTTCTTTCTGTTACCAGTGAGTTCTGTAAAATTCTAGTATTCCATAAACAACTATGTAAGACTTTGTGGTGGAGGGAAAATAATGCTATTTCTTCTGTTCAGCTCAGATATAATTATATAAAGGTTTATATACTAAGGATGTGATGGACAGCAGACAAAACAATTATCTAAAAATTACTACAGGTAACGAGCAAGTTAATGGGACAACCACTCAATGCATGAATACTAATTTCAAGAGAAAACTATCCTTAGTCTTGAAAAACCGGATAACAGACACTAATCACAACTGACATACCAGTAAAATATTGTTTTGATCTTTTGTCCCTTTGAATCCAACCTTATTTTTGAAAATTATAAATATCTTTTGAAAAGCCAAGCAAGCCTTCAAGATCATTTCGAAGTCACTATCTTCTTCTAGGTTTGCTATGATCTTCCCTTTGGGCCTTTTTCGTAATACAGGATTTTAGCTACATTGACCTGGGCCTGCTACGTACTGGTATTACTTTTTGTTTAGTTAAAACACTTATGTTTCTGGGACATTGGCACAGACAACCCTGAATGTTTTTTGAAAGACATTATACTAGATTCTAAGTACAAAATACTTTAAAACCTCTCCTATACATCTTCATGTATACTACCTCAGCACCTTCCATATAATCATGAATTTATCCTCTCAACAATCCTGACAGGGAATTATTTGTAAAGTGGGGAAACTGAGGCACCGAGAAATTAAGTGACTTGCCTATGGTTATGCAGAGAGCCACTGCCAGAACCAGGAACTGATCCCAAATCAACTGAATGCCAGTCTGGTACCTTAGGCACAAAACAAACCTTCCTCTATACCCAAACTGAGGCACACACTGAATCCACTCTTGTTCTCAGTGAAATCAACATCAAAGCTGGAACAGACTCACTGTAAACACAATTCCATTGGAACTCCTATTCAGCAGTTTGCTTACAATCAGTTATATAGTCATTCTTGGGATTTTCAGGAGGTCAACATTTTTCAAACCATGACAATGAGCATGGTTTGAAAAATTTAGATTATTTGTTTGGGTTGAAATATTTATCTTATACAATGTTTGAGGGGATTCTAAAGTTAGGTTTTGAGAACCATTCTCAAAGCAAGTGAAGAGTTAGGCCTGCTAGATCGGATGTCAAGGCTTTAAAGAGAGCAAGAAGATCTATATTTTTTCCCCTGCTTGGTTTTTATTTAGGCATCGCTAGATGAAAAGAAGCTACCTGGTAGGATGGAATACTATTCTCCCCCCCCCAAAAAACAAAACAAAACAAAACAGCAGCAGCATGTTGAAAACATGGCATTACAGCACCACCCAGAGGACAGTTTATATGATAAATGACATTTGCAGCACTTGTTGAGCAAAGCTGCCGCACAAACTGGTAGCCTTTGATAAAAATATACAGAATTTAATTCAGTCCAATTTCAAATGGTTAAGCAGTTAGTCCTGGCTTTGGTTTTACTCCTCGGCCATATATCAGTGGTTTGTCTGGCACCCTGGTTTCCTTCCTTACCATGAAAAATGAATTTTCTAAAACTAGTTCTACTGCGACTTGTCTGCATTTTATCAACTTGTTTGTGAAGTTTAGTGTTAGGTTCATATGGCGTGTCTAATACAGTATTTCAGATACAGAAAAGTGACCCTGTAGATTTGCCTGTAGAAGCAATTTTAATTCTGTTTATCTGAACAACCTCTCTCCAGCTATCAGAAAAGTAAGAGTGACTGCCATTCTCTAGCCTCTTTAAGTCTTTCTCCCCACTGAACCTCTATATTTACTTCCTCTCAGGATGAGTAATGAAACACACTTTGTCTTATGAAATGCTGTGTGGTTTAGTGGTCAGAGACAGCTGTGAGCCAGGAGACAGAGTTCTAATTCTGGCTGTGTTAGAATTGCTTCATACCTCTTTATTTTTCTATCTCACTTTGCACACCTGTGTAACAGGGATATTAAAACTTACCTACCTCAAAGAAGTATTGTGGGAATGCATCAGATCTTATTTGTTCAGCATGTGTATGAACATGTAAAGTGCTAAGGGCCTGATCCATTGTCCATTGAAGTCAGTGGGAAGACTTCAGTGGGCCCTAGATCAGGCCCAATCTGATCCAGTTACAGGACAGGTTATGCAGCCTCCTCTCAAAACACTGCTAGTAGCAACATCAGAGATGCAAATAGACTGTCAGGTGGTGGGAGTCTTTAAAAGCAGCCATGCTCACATACCCTTCCTTCCTCTCCCTTTAGACAACAAGTACACAATCTTTGCAATGCATCTGGTTTCCAGCAAAGCCCTTGCTTGCTAATCTCCACAAATAAGACCAGGATTCTCCAAAATGGAGATGTGTTGGAATGTGCCACGAAATTGCTTGTGTGGTTTGATTTCTTTGATATACTATTGTCAACAAAATGCAATGAATCAGTTTAATTCGTGGACTGGTAGATTTCTGTCTCGAGTCTACTTTTACATCCTATGTATTTCATCTCAGATTTCACCACCTAGAATTCTGCTGTCCCAGTAAATGACATGTTCCAGTTCCTTTACTTATTCTTCTGCAAATATTTGGATGGACGGAGCCTGTCAATTCCCAATTGATTTTCAGGAGTTCCTCCTGGAGTGTCTTGAGGAGATGTAAGCATTTTAACTTCATACAACAGAGATCCCATTAACGGAAGAGTGACTAAATCAGCATATGAAATATCCATAAAAAGGAATATGATAGCCTACCATCCATTTATGGTAGCTCACATTCCAGTAGAAAAAGATATAGATTAAACTTCTCTGCACAGCCTTGATTCAAAGGGATGGATGCTGTAGGAGCTAAACCACGGAACAAATGATTCTGAACTTTTGGGGTCTATTTCTGCTATGTAAGTCACCAGTTTTCTGTATGATCATGGAAAAGTAAAGAGGCTAGCATTTTCAACAGTGGCCTGGGCTTTTTGGGTGCATCAATTTGTGGGTATCCAACCAACACAATCTGGGTTTGATTTTTTTCTCCCCCAGTGATTAATTTGAATCTAATTGGATAAAGCAAGTCTCCGTCGTCCCAGTTTTTGTATTACCTGCTCACAAATATTAGAATATTTGCTTCCCAAATTAGGACTCTGTTTAAAAAATAAATGTAAAAACAGCAGAACTACTGAGAGAGGGGAGCTTAAAAGTTTTAGTTTCTCTACATTTTTAATAGGAAAAAAAGCAGTAAAATTGTCATTCACTGTGAAAAGATAAGTTTTGCCTAGAGGATAGAAATGTATCACTTTTTCTGCAGAAAACTGTCTTTGTTGCCAGAAACAACAACAATTTTGTCCCAGAACAGGTTTGTAAATGATTATGAAGATATACAATTTCAAATGCACATAGTCAAAGTGTAAACAAGTTGTTTTGCAAAGATATGTGCAGCATCTTACACGTTTATTGGTTTGGATAAACGTATGCTGGGGACAGGCAAACCTTTTGGAAAAGGATGAATGAAACTAATTATTCAAATGACTTTCTAGCAATGGGTATGGCTCTTAATGTGATTCAGGCCCTGTGCCTAAAGCAAATCTTTAAAGTTATTCACCCTTTATATCTCAATGTACTTGATTAAACGTGAGCAACTTTTCATAGTCATTTTTCAACCTACATATGAGGCAATGTTTCCACAAACACTATACTGCAAGGCCTTCTCTTAAGGCTACAGATAAACTAATGAGGTTGTGACTGGATACTGATTAGATTTACACCAGAGTTTGAGGCTGAATCAGGGTTAATGTTCAGTTTGGGGAGTTAAATCTCACAAGATGTTAAATTTTAGCTCAAAACAGTGCAAATCTCATGGTGGACCAGTTTCTACTGCCTTGAACAGCAGGGATCCTCAAAGCTTTCCACGCTTTTAGGCTGAAATCTCTCAAACTGCTGTTCTCATAAGGTTTCAGCTATATCTGCACCAGAAAGTAAGCCCCTTCCAGGTCTAACCACAAATCTTCAGAGCAAGTTTGGATCCAGGAATTCAGACTGTATTCTTCTGAAATGAAGCGATTTGGATTTACAATATTGGCTTTAGATCATCTCTAGTTTTAAAAACAAATCTCTAAAAGGAGACAACTACAGACAAATAATCAGAGCTACAATCCTTTTCTCCAGCCTATGAACCAGGGTTTTAAGCCTGATGGGGTCAGTTATCTAAAAACTGTACTTGCAGAATTTACACCACCAACTTCTGAATACGAATGCTCTGATATGGAGAGACATTTGGAGGGGGTGTGGAGGGGGAGGGTAGTTATTGGAATCAGTAGAAGTAGTCTATACACAAAAAGGAGGTTAGACCCTTTGACAGATATGTTTGCTGAACACCAGAAAACAATATGTGGAAGCTGCTGTTGAGCCCATTCAGATCATCTCTAAAAGAAAACCATTTTTAAGATGGTTTATAAGGCAACATCTCCTACATCTATTTAGATGAAGCTAGGAAAGTAGCTGATAAATATCAACACACCAAATAACTGCTGATAGAATTCTACTCTTCCATGTTTCACATGCAGAAATAAATCCAAAATCAAAGATTTCAGAAAATGAACACACTGTAAGATCAAGATCTTTAATAAGCGCCCTGCTCATTGTCATCTGTTAATTATTAGTCATTTTAATGTTCCTGTGAGATCACTGTTGCTAACACACTATAAAATGTTGCCAGAGATGTACTGCCATAATTAGGATATTCTGATTCCTTTTACAGTGCTATCAAATAAATTAACAGAATAACTAGAAAACAAATGTTGGAAAAGATGTTTAGACACACAAGACAATGTGATGATAAAAGCTCTTCTGAGGGCTGTCCCTGTAGTTGAATACTTACAGTTAACATTGCAAACATTATCTGGCACACGTTGAAAGCATGCCTCCAGTTGTGATACAGAACCATTCGATAATTCTTCCGAACTGTCAAAAGCCACCTACACAGTGTCTGAAATGAAAAGTACAAATTGTATCAGGGCTACTAAATATGTACAAATGGACATAGCACTGCCAAGACAAAGCAGCAGGTATCTTTACAGAGCAGATGGTTACCTCATAGTCAATTTTAAATTTCTGAACCATTCCAAGCTCCATGAACATTCGGAGGGCTGCTGTAATCATGGCATCCACATCAAGTGAAAAGTCATCAAAATGGATATCGTCAATGCCAAACTCTGACACCAGTGGTATGCTTGCGGCCTAATAATGACAAAGAGACAGGGAAACTCCTCGTTCAAAATTCAGGGTTTTTTCCTTCTCTTCCTTTGTCTGATTCTCAGAACAAATTTACTATAAGTCAGTCCTGACCTGGAAATACTCTCTATTAGAGCTAAACTTAAAACTTTAACTTTTGTTTCAGAAGTACAAATGACCTTAGTAAATAAGGAGGGAAAGAACTAATCTGAGCAGGAAATATGACTACCATCAATACTGGAGTCCATATGTAGAGTTTAGACTATAAGAGCTGTCCATTTAACAGCAATGAGTAACACAATATAGTCGGTGCAAATTACAATGGTCTAATGCAACAAACTCCTGGACAGTCATTACCTGTGAATTTTAACTGCTACCATTCAGGGTACGTCTACACTAGAAGCCTAAGTTGACCTAGTATAGGTTGACTTATAGCCACTATAGTAATTAGTGCGGTGCTGCACATCCACACTACTCCCCTTGGGTCGGTGGTGTGCCTCCTCACGAGGAGTGCTTCCACTGACCTAAGAGGGTCAGTGTGGGAGATAAGAGCCTGGTCTCCAGCTCTGCTGGCAGCTCCCTGCCAAAAGCCTTGCTTCCCCGCAGCTTCCAGGCTCTTGGTGGACTGCCACCACCCTCACCTCCCTGTTCCCTACTTAGGGCCAGGGGAAGCGAGGCTCTTGGCAGGGAGGGGCCTCTCCACCCCCGCCCACTTCCCCTGGGAGCCAGGAAGCCCTGTCAATTTCATGGAATGTTTATTGGCATGAACTTCAAAAGTGCTGGCAACAAAAAAGTTAAGTTAGAAGTAGAGCTGCCTGAAAAATTTTCACCAAAAAATGTGACAAAACAAAAAATGTTGCTGGAAAGTTTTCACTTTTTGTCTTAGTTTTTCCAGGGTTTTTATTGAAAAGCCAAAAAACAACAACAACAACAAAAATTTAAAAAGAAAATTGAAAAAAAAATTGAAATTTTTCCCCAAAAAGATGTATTGTCCAGCCAATTCTAATTCAAAGGGAGATACTTGATGCTGTAACTGAAATGCACTATCATCGTTTTCTTTTCTCTTTGTCAAAGAACAGGGTAGCAAATTGATGCACAGAATATTAATAAAGCAAGTCAAAGGAAATGTCTTCCCATGTCAGTCTTAAACTTCTAAATATCTAAGGCTTTATATCCCTAAATTTAATAGGAGTGCCATAATCTAAAATAATTACTGGATTAATAGGCAGGAGATAACATTTGTATAAAAGAACCATTTGCTTTACAACAGCAATAAAAGAAACAACAGAATTATGAGTGCTGAAGCTAATTTGAATAATGTTTATAAAAATGATATGTGGCAGCAGCAATGTGCTGGCTGCACCTGGCATTGTCTGTCCTCACTTTCTTATATCTGAACTACAGAAGTCTGGGGTTCTATAGGAGAGGGGCCATTTAACTTCATTTTTTAAATTACAAAGATAAAAAATATTCAATATACAGAATATTAAAATACATACAGCTCTGAACCCTCAATATTCCACCTGTCCTGCAGGAGACTTCCCGTACAACAGGGTGAATGTCACTGAATTTCTTTCAAACAATACCTATAAAAGTTCTCATTCTGGAGGATAGATGGAATTAAGGCTCCAGGGACTGGAATGGGGTAAAATTTTCAAAGGTGCCTCATGATTTAGGAGGCACTGAAAGCTGACTTAAGTCCAATTGGCTTTCAATGGGATTTATGCTTCTAGTCACTTGGGCAACTTTGAAAATTTCACCTTTGATGAGTATATTTTTGTATCTTTCTCAAAATGACTGAGAACATCATTATATCCTGAAGTCTTTTCTCCCCACTATAGGCAGAATAATTATAAATACCTTCATTTCATCTTTACTCAGGGAAGAGTCTACTGTTTTATGTTTATTGTCATAATTCTATTCTAAGCAGAAATGCACATGCCTTCATTAGCTGTAGTCAAATTTGGCTCAAAACAAAGATTTGATTAAAACACAAATTGTTTTCATGACCCCTCTTAACACATAAGGCCCGATTATTCTTTTATCTAAAAAGCTACAGGAGAGCCAAAATCTCCTCTGCCATCTCCAGACCAATGAGCTTGCAATGTATCATTCACTTCAGTGAATGGGACTTGGCAGCTGATGGTGGAAGCAGGGAACCAAAGAGTTAGAAAGGACCACAAGGGTCATCTAGTCTAACTCACTGCCAAGATGCAAGATTTGTTGTGTCTAAACCATCTAAGAACAGTGGCTGCCCTTGCCTTGATGTGTGAGGTGCGTGGTGGTGGCAGCAAGAGCTCCAGGTGCTGGCCTTCCCCTTTGTGGTACTCAGTTAGGGCCAGACAGTCAGGACCTTTTTCCTCATTTCCTTGTTCGTTTTATTTTAATGGACAAATATCATCACAAGACTTTATAACGACAGGCGAACTGCTGGGGAAAGAATGACTGAGCCTTTCTGAATCAATTTATAAAATGATCCGGGGGGGTTCACTGAAGGCCAATGGTTTTGTTAGAATCCCAGCATCAGAAATTAAATGGAACAAGAGAGGACATGATCAGGGTATACAAAACGCAGCCACTGGTTTTGGCTACTGTCAGAGACAGCGTATAGTGGAATAGATGGGTCGCTGTTCTGATCCTAGGTTTCTATATAAAGTGCAGGGCAGAACCTAAACAAAGAAACTTTAGCAAATCAAGATTGGGAAGTACTGAGAGTTTATTATTTCAGCTGAAAGGTTAACTCTGGTGCTTATACCTCAACAGTGCTGTAAACAAGCATTTTATACCATTCTCCATTCTTAGAATATATTGGCTGTGTAGATTTGTTTCTTTATGTTGTTAGCATATAACTAGATGAAAAAAGATAAATATTTAGTCACTTGTGTTCTTACAGACTCTGTGTGTGTGTATAAAATCAGCTTCAGCAGTAAAAATATATACCGCATTTTAAAGTGTTCATACTGTAATGGCTGAATAAAGCAATCATGTGCAGGGAAAGAGTAATCAATCAAGAAAACCAAAATGGGAAACTTCTGCTGGTCGCACTAAGCACATTTCCTATATTGGAAATAAGGCTAGTATTACATTGAGCCTGGTGAATGTTCCTGCGAACAACTTTACTTTTAATCTTATTTTCTATTCTAATAATATATTGCATTAAAACTCAGACAGTGGTCAACACTGCAATCTTGTCCTTGGAAAGTTTTGCAAAATGTATCACTGAACACCCTCAAATTCATTAATACCTTAAAGAAAAACAGATGCTTTTAAACCATTTTTGAGGAAAATATTTCCCCTACTGAATAATTTGTGGATGACTGCTGGTCAAAAGCTCATGGCAAGCACCTTTCTATTTTTAGACCTGGAAATATGTTACCACTGTCTCAAAATTGTGCAGCTTTGCAGGTTTCCCTAATGGTCTCACAAACAAAGGTATTCTTGATAAGAGGGAATTCTTGTTATCCAGCACCAAAAGCTATACCAAACTCCAAATTAACATGATGGTAATCTATTCTTCTTAGCTAGCCTGATATACAGACAAGAGATCAGGGTCAAGACAAGATCTGTCAATAGAGATAATTCTACGAAGGATAACTCTTACACAGGGAGAAATTATAACATAGTGGAAATACGTAAAATGGTTACCTGGAACATTAAGTGGCACAATTCAGTTGTGCAGCTCTTTGAGTCAGGAGGTGGGCAGCTATGGAAATTTAAAGGGGCAGTGATTGTAATCTCTCCTGTCTCTTGAACTCCTCATTGTCTAGTCCTGATTTACAAAAGTCAGTGCATGCTGGTTAGCGGCATTAGGGATTTCTTTCACACACTTCCTACAGATCAAATCCTGACTGCAGTCATTCTAATTAGCATTTTTTATTTACGGATCCATTTATTTATGGATCTATATTTGGGTTTCCCATTTGATAATAAAAATACAGTGCAGAGGCTCATACTATATCTTGCAGTGAAATCTGGGAATTGTAGGCCGTTTTAGATTGGTATTGACAATGGAGCATCCTTAGTGTCACTATATTCCATATCTGACACATTCAGATTTGCAGCAGATTCTATGGAATCCTGCTTATAACATATTCATTGCCATGAAAAAGCCATCTTGCCAAGTGGACAGAGCACTAGACTGGCACTTGAGAAACATGTTTGCTGCTCCTAGCTCTGCCAACGGCTTGCTATGTGAGCTTAATTTCTGTGCCTCAAATACCTTTATTTCTTTACACAGAAAGCCCCATAAAATCTATCTGCATATTTCTATATGTGCAAAGAAATGTAAAGCCGCTTTTAGTTGAAATTTCTTTATAATAAGACATTGTTATTGGCCATAGTGGGCCCAACTTTGCTTCAATTTACAATTGCACCAAACCAAACCTGATGTCTCCAAGGGGCAGCACATCTGAAGCACCTTTTTGCCTCTCTCTAAAGAGGATGGAGCCAATTGTTTCAGATATGGGATATTTTAATGGCCAGTGCAAACCTGGTTTTAAAGGTCTCCATCTGCCACTGCATCCTGCTGATGGTATGTCTTTGCCCTTCATGATGCTGAATCAGCATCTCCTCCCAAGCAATCTGCAGCAGCAGAAATAGGACAGAGGCCTCTAAAGAGAATTTTTGACTATTTATAGTAAAAGGAGTGAATGGGGAATAGAATCAAGGAGAGTTTGCATGTGTTCTGTCTGTATTTTAATTCTGATGTGCCTAGAACAGTAATGTTGATTTTTTTGCTCTAGGGTCAAAGTGACAGCTGTAAATACTGATACTGCTCTTATCTGCCCTTCAACAATTCCCTTCCCCCCTCAAATTTTGGTCCCAAAATGGGTCACAGTACATGAGAATGAAGGAACTGGAAGCAGAGAGAGTAATGAGGTGAGAGGGCTTTAGAGTTTAGAGGGCTTTTAGTAGGAAGGCTTTAGAGTTGGCTGAGGGTGCTTTATGGACGTTTTACATCTCTTCTTCCCCCACCCCACTTGATCACCCACAGGTGTGTCAGTCTCCCTGCTCCATTACCTTTCAGATTTCCACATCTCCTTCATCCAAAGAGTTCCATTTGTGAATCAACATAACCAGCTGGGATGCTCCCTCTCCTCCGCAAAAATTAACTCCACCTGCCTCTGATATGAACCTTGTGGTTAAGCTGTATGCACACTGGTGCACACCACAGCCTAGGATGCTGCAGCATTTGAAGCATCCAAGCTATCTGCTTCTGCTTATTGACAGGGCATTTAGGGGGTTACTGCACAAAAAGGGTATACTGCAAGGGAAGAGGAAATTGTAAGAGCAATCAGGTTTCTGGGGGAGGAAGGTCACTCAACCAAATACTGAAACCAAGATGAAATACTAGAAGTGGCCACGAAAGAAAAAACTGGACCTGAACACTATGACTTTTGGGATGTTCAGATTCAGATCTGGAACCAAACTTTGCAATTAGCTTTATCCATATACACACACAAATCAACAACAAATGTGCCCCTTCTGCATGAAAATGTCTACACTACACAGACTAATGCACCATGAGTGAAATCCTGGCTCTGCTGAAGTCAGAGGGAGTTTTGCTATTGATGTCAATGGGGCTGAGATTTCATCCTGTGTTTGGCATTTTTGTGTAGTCTAAATGCAGAAGTATGTCTGCAACTTGTACCCATGGCTCTAGAAGCACAAAGTGGATGGCTCTGGAGGAGCACACAGTCGGCCCTCCCCAGGAACATTCTCCCTGCTTGTCCTCTGCATGCAGACTGCTTCTAGTAATTGCCACTCTAGCACTGTCCTCACTACTCCTCCCCCCCCTTCACCCTCCTGTGTGGTTCTGGCTCATAAAGCCCTGACTAATAGTATGCGGTTCAAAAAGAACTGACCCAAACATGCATGCTATGTGTATTTAGGGTATCTCAATTAACCTTGCCCTCATGCAGCTTAAAATGTGCCACTAGCAATGACTCCTCCTAGGAGACACAGCTGATCTTGGCAGCTTTGCAGGCATCATATTTTCACATAATTTCACAGCAACTCCATCCTTCAAATGTTTCTGATCAGTCAGCTGATCCTTTCAGAATCAGCTGGTTTTTTTTTTCCAAACTAGGACTCATGAAAAGAGATAAATGTCATAGACTACTGAAGTGAAAATGTTACATTTCAAAGTTTTGTCACAAAATATAATAGAAAAAGCCGAGATTACAGTATTTGTTACAAATTAAATCAATCTTCAGTGTTAAAATGGTTTTCTAGCACATAGAAACACCATGGTGTAGTAACACATGACTTTTTTTAATGGTTACTAGTATAGGTGAAGAGCTAATAGTAATCCATTAGTGCAGTCCCAGCGCAGAGTGTGAAAGGGCCACAAGCAGCAAGACTAAGAGAAGGGTTTCCCAAATCATTCTACAGAGTAGGGGTCAGACATGCAGACTGCCCATCCCCACAAGGTCCTTACTTTCTTTTTTGGGATAGAGGGCTAACTGGTTACCCCCATGAAGAGGCAGGACGGGTAATGAGGATGGCTACACACTCCATGTAAATGCAGGAGAGCAAAGAAGCCAGCATTCTGTTCCTCCAGAAGATTTAGGAGGTAGAAGAGAGGTCAAGTGGCCCCACCCAGAAGATCCAGCAAGGGAAAAGAGCCCATTAAGGGAGGAGGTAAACAATCAGGCTTCTCTAAGGAGGAAGGAAGGAATCCAAGGTTATTGGGGAGCCATCTAAGTCTTCTAATCCTCTCTATGAGGAAGGAAAGGAGGTGTGTGTGAGAGAGAGAGAGAGAAAGGAGGGCTAGGAGAAGGTGGCTTAAAAATACATTTGCAGTAGCTATGTGCAGGTATTAAATTACTTTCTGCCCCACTCTACATCAGCAGCATTCACTGCATCTGATCTAGCTGATGCAGGTTGATTCAATTCCAAGTATTGACCCTACTGGCGAGAGAGAAAGTCGAAGTAGGCAGTCTGATATACAGTCAGATGGCTGGCTGGCTGGAACAGTCCTGGAAACATGCACATTAATGAAGCAAGATGAATATTTCCTTTTGGGCTGTGCAGCTTTCTTTTTAAGTGTTTGTGACCAATCAGGCTGGCAGAATAGTGACAGATGGGAGAAGGTATGCAAATACGAATGGGCTAGTGTTCCATTGTGAATAAAATCTTATTTCAGATTGATGTGAGTGACAGCTATAGCAGAATTGTGCTAGACTTTAAATCAAAATCAAATTAACACCACCTCCTAAGGAATAACATACATTTTCAGGCAAGCATCTAGAAAACCTCAAGGTTCCAAAATTAAATTTGTTAGTCTTTAAAGTGCTACAGACTCTCGTTTTTGCTGTCCACAGACTAACATGGCTACCTCTCTGTATCTTTGTATTGTTCTTTTTTGTTTCCATCGAGTTCCAAACACAGGTTTTAAAAACACATCCAACACGCTGAGTCATTAAATCACATCTTAGGCACCTTCACAATGACCTTGATTCCCCTGACACTGTCAGCTTTTAAAAAAAGAAATCTTGCCTTACTACCGCTCTTGCAAGGTAGCTTGAGTTCCTGCGGCTTCTGATAGGCTGACTGGTGATACCATACAGTGGCACAAACCAAACCTTCCCTCCTATCCCTGAGGCGGAGTATGATACTTCTGCAAGAGTTCTCAGCCCTGAAAGATGATAGCAAATGAGCAAATTCAAATTCCAAACCCACATCCTCTTAGTGGCACACAGCTGTTTTATGCCAATGACTGAGTCTAACAACGGAGTGTAAAACTCCCAGTTAAGCTTTTTAAAGGAGCTAGAAGAAGGTGAAAAAAGACTAAATTGCAATGGACTCCTTACAGAAGGTGGACATTCGATAAGATCTCTGAATGTACCTGCCCTATCAACACTAAAGTAAATAATAAATATTAACCTTGTATTTATTTAGCACATTTCTTCCCAAGAGAGTCCCAAAGTGTTTTACAAACTTTATAAATGATCTATACAAACAAGAATCACTTCCATCCACCTCTCAAAT
This sequence comes from Mesoclemmys tuberculata, assembly GCA_007922155.1. Classification (NCBI taxonomy): domain Eukaryota; kingdom Metazoa; phylum Chordata; order Testudines; family Chelidae; genus Mesoclemmys; species Mesoclemmys tuberculata. Next base: position 34,114,243 of record ML675620.1, on the reverse strand, counting down.
GCTTTGGGTTTGAAAGTGGCAGCTATGTAACAACCCACAGCCTCATTTTCAGCAGTTCTTGGGTTCTCCGTGATTGTTTCCTATATAAGTAATGACTGGGCCCAAACCCAAATTTCTCGTCCTCTCCTTCCTCATCTCTCGCTTTCTCCTTTTCATCTATTTCTTCATTTATTCATGTGAAGATGTTATTTAACATAGGTTAAAATGTTAATAGGCCATAATAAACATATTTAGATCTTCAACAAAATATACCAGTTTTGTCTCCCACAGCTTTTACACAGTGTCTCACCCTACACTATTCTAATCAAGCAATGGTTTAATTTCATGATATTTTGCTATGGCCTACAGCTTTCCAAAATGGTTTCTTGTCCAGTGAGTGGCAAAGATTTTCTATTTACTGTGTAAATGTATAAAGCTATCCTGATGAGTTTGCAAGCAGAGTGAAACAAAAGCTCAGACAGTGAGTGGTGGGAATTTCCCCCATTCATTTTAATGTGATGGTAACTCTAAAAGCCCAGCTGTTAACATTTACTACTGAAAAGGTCTTCCACACTCTCTCAAACCCAAAAAACAATTTATCTTTGTGTATTCTCTTTGCTATTATTGCAGTATTCGTGTGTGGCAAGTAAGAACTTTCTCCCACCCACTCCAAACCAGCTTCTACATTCACTTGATCCTGCATAGTCATAATTCTGTTTTATGACATCAGCCTGTTTCCATGGATATCACTGTCATGCTACAGATTCACATGATACTTCCCTATAGATTCAGGTAGGAGATAAGCTGCGACGGAAAATGCTCAAAGTTTTCTGGAAAATTAGTTAACCCCGCAATGAGTGCTGAATGCCCTTTAAGGAACAAGGAGAAGAGGGCCAATCAAGCATATATATTAGGTGAAGTATACTAACTAAAACTTCTCTTTTTAATTCAGAGGCTCCCCAAACTGTCAGCTGGTTGATGTGAATGTCATAATTTCTGGGATACTACAGATACTAGAAACTTCTCCAGAGCAATGGAACTGACCCACAGGGGATCAAATAAGTGAGTCGTGGCTTCTCAGGAAATAAGCTAGTTCTCTTGACTTTTCTGGGGGCCCTATTCCAAAGGACCTGAACACACAACAAGTGTCAGGAACAGGAGGATGCCCAAGTGGTAGAAAAGAAAGAGTAGCTCCTTCTGCTGTGAGGAGGGTGGAAGAGGCTGTAGTGGGCCTGGAGAGATGCCAACCAGGTAATGAATGGTTTGAGGATTCCAGGAGAAGCAAACATAATGGGTCATCTAAATGCAGTTCAGCCGTGTGGTGATGAATGTGTGGGTAAACTGAGGTGTATCTATAGTCTTTTCTCGTCTGAAGGAAGCCAGCTGATTAGCCTTTGACTTAAACAGTAAGCTCTTCAGGGCAAGGCCCACCTCTTTTATAGGTTTGTACTGCACTTACCATAATGCAGCTGGGGCTTTCAGATGCTTTCACAATACAAGTAATAAAGAACGATGATTATTTGGAGTAAGGACGAGGGCATAAAAAAGGCTGAATCCAGGAATAGTGGTGTGATGCGAAGGTAGGCCAGTTAGTGGATGCAATGGAGAAGACAAATGAAACTATTGCTACTACCCCTGTCCTTATATCATGAAGGAATGAGCTTGATGCATGGAAATGGAGAAGGCCACAGAGCAGTAGCATGAGCTGAGTAAGTATGAATTGGCAGGCAGTTTTTGCAGGAAATTGGCCCCTATCTATGGGGCTGGTTGTGGGAGATTGAGTTAGAATATACACAGCACAGTCCTTTCATTAACTAACTATAATATTTCTATGCCTTTCCTCTCTACCATCCATAGTAAAGATCCTGTTTCAAACACAGCACACGTGCAAGTGGCTATCTATAACCTATCTAGCAGGGGCTTAGACACAGAAGCACTCACTTCTTTTGCCTTCCAGTTTGTAGCAAAGCTGGGATGTACTAAGTGCCATGACACACATGGGCATACACAATGGGGTCAATTACACTATTAAAATGCAATATATAGATCTGTACATGTGCAGTCAAGTTCATAACTACGCTAGGAAACATTGATGTGCGATGTCCCCAGTTGTTTTTCTTGTTCACAGTGCTGGATATAGCTTGCTGAAAAGTGAAAGATGACAGTACCCTTCACAGAAATTGCCTCATAAAATATTCAGTTTACTGTTCTCGCCTGGGGTGCAATCCGTACAATCTCTATGCAGTTGCAGCAAGAAACAGAATTGCTGGAATCAAATTTTCACATACTTAAAATGTTTATAATTTAGAAGCCTGAAAATGTAAAACTAATTTCTTGCATTAGAAAATATGTTTACTATGCCTGGGCTTTTGCTAGGAGGAAAAGGAATCACTGCATGAACTCTGTAGATTAAAAGAATACTGAATCACCCAGACAGGCAATGAAACAATATAATAAATAACTTTTGCCAAACAGTAATCACATACTTTTATATAATACGTAATAGATTCTGTCTGTCATGCCTAATGGCCTCTGTGGGCCCCCTTACACATCTGAGTAACTTTACTCCAGAAAGTAGGCCCAATGAAGTCCAATTGAAACTACTTGTGGGAACAGATATACTCACGTGCATGCAGAAATATAGCAGCACCAATCCTACTCCTGTATCAGTCTACAGAGGTTTGTGAGATGAAATTATTGATGTGGGGCTTTGATTCTAACACACCTGAACCAGTGATATTTCTTTAGACTCTCACCTCACTCCACTGTGCAAGAGAAATAAACTGCTTATGTTACTAACATATTCCAGTACATGCACACGCAACATTATTACAGTTTGAATTTATACTGGAATCATCTTCTTTAGAATTTTATATTTTTAAAGAAATGCTGCTCAGCTCCCAGCTTTAATGTGGAGCAAGGATGGCACCCAGTGGCCAAATACGTTCATCTCACAGTGGGTTTATTTCTCATGGATTTCCAGTTTCTGACCTCTCCCGAGCTGTCTAATTGCAAAGAGATTCTAGCACAAATGCCAACCATTTGGCTGTACCTAAAAAATGTAAAGGGACACTACCAAGCTAACTTTGGTCAAAAAATTTTTTCTAAAAGAAGCTTTTATTAAAAAAACCAACAACACTATAGGAATATTACCATTAATATTTTAAAATCAATTACAGTAGAAGGTTGTGAAAAAACAAGTAAGTCATTCCCCTGTAACAAACCAAAACATTGAAGCACGTTGCTAGAGCATAGGAGTCAGAAAGTGAACTGGCCTTTTAACAAAGGAAAACTGCCTACTTCATTTTCATTATCTACACTGAGAGAAAAGCAATGTTTTCAGTTTTAATATCATGACTATCACTAATAAGGGCTTATGCTTTTTAATATGTTTTTTTAAGATAAGACTCTTCATTTAATTTTCAAAGAATGTGTAGACAATACTAGAACTGGTCAGTAAAGTTCCAGTGAAATGAAATTTGATGGAAAACAGAAAATATTTTTTGCATTTTCAAACCAATGGATGCTATAGGAAAATAGTCAGATTAGATTTATAAAAATATATAATTTTATAGAGTTTTGTACTAGATTACTTTGAAGAGTTCGGTCAATATTTAGATAAATATCAGTACAATGCTCCTAATAAGGTCATGTTGGGTGTTCCCAGCAGTGAGCAATTACACACAAGTTGTCTCAGTGTCAATAGACTACTTCTGTGAATAATTGCTCTCCTTTGTAAATGGTTCACAGTCAGATCCATAATAAGGGGCTTCACAATATGAGTGATAATTCCTAGAGCAAAGAGTCTTTCTGGATTTGACTGGAATGTGCAGACACTCGGTCTTCATTCCTATCTGCATGTCTTTTTCCAGTATATACTTAAATTCACATGTAAGCGTTCATGACTGAAACATACTGCTTTATCATTTGTCAAGTGTTCTCAGAGTGAGAGAAATATCTGTTTTATGACATCTTCCATGGACTACATGTTTGTTGGGGTTTTTTGCTTTATTTTGTTGAATATAATAATGCTGGACTGCATTTATTCCTCAGAGCTTTTCAGATGACAAGAGATTTCTATAGAGAGAAGTGAGCAAACAGACTGAAGGAAAGACAGTAGCTATATTGGATAATGAATCATTTCACCTCCTGCTATGAATGATGCAATGTCCCTAACATTTGCTTAGAAAAACAAGCAAACTGGAAACAGCATTCTTAAGCCCTGAGGCAATATTTCTGGACAACACAATAAATGCAACAAATGGAGAAAATTTCAACATAAGCAACAGAATACAGTATCATAACTGATGGGAGCAAGATACTAACATACAAAGTCTGTTTTTGCATGGGATAAATTTAGTCTATATAATTTATTTTTCTTACATCGTTCCCCGTTCAAGGTTTCTCAACCTGATTTTTGTCAAAATATCACTACAGTAGTAAGAACAATTACCTAATAAAGTGAAAAAAGTCAACATTAAAGGGGAAAAATCAGTGACATTTTTAGACAGATGATTTGGGCATATTTTTTGTTAGGAATGTATTTTTAATTTCTGTAAAAGGAGACTGGAGCCCAGGTTAGGTGCTTTGATTTAGATGTATAGTAAAATACAATCAGTAAATAATTTTCCATGTCTTTTCCTGAAGAATTCTTCAGAAAATGTAACAATGTCTTGCTTACTTGTACTGTCTAGTTCCATTTTTCCTATCATTTACTGTAACAGAAAAATAATTTCCTGTAGTTTATGGATAGGTACAACTAGGTAGATATTTAAAACAAATACAATTTATACTCCAGTTTGTCTATAAAGTTGACAACTTTCTCTATTAGAGGTACTCTTTTATTATTTAATATGACTATCACTGGCATTCCCATTCTGCAATCAGAACAGCAATATTGCTTTTTGGCACTTGTTTTTTTAACACAACATATAATCATCGAGACATCACTTCCCTATGGAATTTCATAGAACATTACTATTAAAAAAATTCTACTAAATTCCATAATGTTGTGGAGTAATTTCCACAGAACTTTAATAAATGTCTATAGACCCCTATTGTTCAATCCCTATTAGATTCTATAGGACTGTCCCATAAGGGATGTTCTACTGAAGTCCTAAGATCTTTATATAAAGGACTAGCTACTAAGTTCAGAAACTACTGGAACCGTCTCAATTTTCAGCCTAAACCCCAATGCATGGATGGGTTTATGATAATTCATCGTATTTTGTACTGGTATAGCACCCAATCATTCAAGAATCTGTGAGCTTTACAGAGGGTTTTAAATATTATTATCCTCATTTCACAGATGGGGAAACAACATAAATAGGTGAAGTGACCTGCCCTTCTTACTCATGTGATCCATCAGCAACAGAGCATGGAACCTAACTAGATACGAACACTTGGATACTATGGTGATAGACACCATATAAATATACTGGACAGATATTCATACAGCATCCTGGAATTGAAACATTCCACCTGACCTGTAAGAAAGAGTGTTTGTTTTTTCCACATGAACTCAATATTATTCAACTGAGTTAACTAGAGCTTATAAAAAAATTGAAAATAAAAATGAAAACACTTTAATTTTTGGAACATTTTTTACATCTATAGATGTGGTGACATTTTTTTAAATTTCAACTTAATTTTGTTTGCACTGTCCATCACAGAGTATCTAAGGATGTGTATAAAATTATAACTTCATATTAAATGAGTTTACTACATCCATTATACCACTACAGCTGGTGCTTTCACAGAATTCAATTTATATAAACCAATTGTCTTGAAAGTGTCCAGCTGTTTTAGATCATCAGGTAGAGTATAAGTACTAAAATTTTCTTCCATCTTTCTGACTCAATTTTCTCAAACTTTATTTTATGAAATATCTGTAATTTTTAAGAGACAAAAATCCAAGCACAACTTTCAGTTTTCTACAATTAGGCTAGTCCTTTATCAGCCACAGTTATGCCAAAGTAGCTGAGGCATAAGGGATATATTATTATCACTACATTCTGAATCAAAGATTTTGTACAGTAGGTGATTCATTATTTGTTATCATGTAGTTCTCCTGTGTACTGTTTGCCCTACAGAAGGGAATATCTTGAAAGGCTATAAATAATGAAACATAGCCATTAAATATTGATCTGGCTTATGCCATTCAAAGCTGCACAATTAGGTTAGCTTTTTAAAAATAGCTTCTTGTATATTACACATCAATACAGAAGTGTTTGCATATTCCCTTAGGAAAATATGTTAGTTGAATTTTAAGGTGATGTGTGTTTGTGGGTGTGTTTTTTTGCTATCTGAGTTTTAAAACTGATCTAAGACATAGTACTTGCTTAATCATATCTCAGAATTCAGCGACTTTCTTTCTAAAAATATCCAGTCCTGAGGCTCAATCCTGCATTTTTTGCTTATGATGGCTGGCTTTCTAAATCTGGATAGAATTGGGAAAAAAGACAGTTATGTTTCTGGCTTGGTGAACCTATATCCTAATGAAAAGGCACCAGCCAGTATAGTACCACTCTACTGGACGTAATTGAATTTAGGCTAAATTTTGGTTAACTGAGGTTTTTCCATTCTATAATATTATACATAAATATTTGCCAAACACTAATAATGGGAGTATGGAAATTAGAGATGTCTGCTTAATTTTAAATCAAAGAAAAGAGAGTGCTTTTACTTCCTTTCTGACTTGGCACACAGCTTTTAAAGACATAAATAGCCCTGGCTTCCCAATAAAGAAAATGAATTAATGTAGATATCGGGCATGATCCGCCACTGAGACTCCAGTTTTATGCTGATGTAACTCATTTGGATTTTAATGGAATTATACTGATGTAAAACAGGAGAAACATAGCAGTGAATCAGGCCCATGACCTTCATTAACTCATATAAAAATGCTCAGCATAGAAGATGAGATTTGCACCCATAGTAGAACTGGGTGAATTTTCCAAAAATTTGAGAAATAGTCATATGAATTTTTAAGGAACTTGCTTCATCTGTATTTTCATTCCTTTTGTCTTCAATTCCTGTGAACATTCATATGATTGAGTTTTAGAAGCAAGAATACTTCTGGAAAGCATATTTTAATCTCATGCTCACAAATGTTTATGGAAGGCTAAATTTGCTTTCTGGAAACAGAGCAGTTGCAGCAGAAACCTGCCTATAAGAATTATGCTGTTACAGTCAGAGACTAGAAACAACATAATATGATTTGTGTGACCAGTTCAAACTAAGCAACACAGAAGGGAGGGATAGGATACAGAAGGACCTAAACAAATTGGAGGATTGGGCCAAAAGAAATCTGATGAGGTTCAACAAGGACAAGTGCAGAGTCCTGCACTTAGGACGGAAGAATCCCATGCACAGCTACAGACTGGGGACCGACGAGCTAGGCAGCAGTTCTGCAGAAAAGGATCTGGGGTTACAGTGGATAAGAAGCTGGATATGAGTCAGCAGTGTGCCCAGGTTGCCAAGAAGGCTAATGGCATAGTGGGCTGCATTAGTAAGAGCATTGCCAGCAGATCACGGGGAAGTGATTATTCCCCTCTATTCGGCATTGGTGAGGCCGCATTTGGAGTATTGTGTCCAGTTTTGGGCCCCCCACTACAAAAAGGATGTGGACAAGTTGAAGAGAGTCCAGCAGAGGGCAACAAAAATGATTAGGGGGTGGAGCACAAGAGTTAAGAAGGAGAGGCTGAAAGAACTAGGCCTGTTTAGTCTGCAGAAGAGAAGAATGAGGGGGGATTTGATAGCTGCCTTTAACTACCTGAAAGGGGGTTCCAGGGAGGATGGAGCTAGGCTGTTTTCAGTGGTGGCAGATGACAGAACAAGGAGCAATGGTCTCAAGTTGTAGTGGGGGAGGTCTAGGTTGGACATTAGGAAAAAGTTTTTCACTAGGAGAGTGGTGAAGCATTGGAATGGGTTACCTAAGGAGGTGGCAGCATCTCCATCTTTAGAGGTTTTTAAGCTGAGGCTTGACAAAACCCTCGCTGGGATGATTTAGCTGAGAATAGTCCTGCTTTGAGCAGGGGCTTGGACTAGATGAACTCCTGAGGTCCCTTCCAACTCTAATATTCTATGATACTGTAACCCCCAGGTCTTTTTCTGTAGAACTGCTGCCTAGCCTATTGGTCCCCAGTCTGTAGCTGTGCATTGGATTCTTCTGTCCTAAGTGAAGGAGTCTGCACTTGTCCTTGTTGAACCTCATCAGATTTCTTTTGGCCCAATCCTCCAATTTGTCTAAGTCACTCCATATTCTATCCCTAACCTCCAGCATAGCTACCACTCCCCCCAGCTTAGTGTCATCCGCAAGCTTGCTGAGGGTGCAATCCACCCCATCCTTCAGATCATTAATGAAGATGTTGAACAAAATTGGCCTCAGCACTGATCCCCGGGGCACTTGTTACCCAAGCTTGTTACCAGCTGCCAACTAGACATCAAGCTATTGATCACTACCTGTTGAGCCCAACAATCTAGCCAGCTTTTTATACATCTTATTGTCCAATCATCCAACCCATACTTCTTTAACTTGCTGATAAAAATACTGTGAGAGACTATATCAAAAACTTTGCTAAAGTCAAGGTACATCGTGTCCTCTGCTTTCTCCACATCCACAGAGCCAGTTATCTCATCACAGAAGGAATCAGGTTGGTCAGGCATGACCTGCCTTTGGTGAATATATGCTGACAGTTCCTGATCACCTTCCTCTCTTCCAAGTGCCTCAAAATAGATTCCTGGAGGACCTGCTCCATGATTTTTCCAGTTCAGCTGTATACCACAGTGTAATATTATGTTTAAATGTCTCTTACTTGTGCTGTTCTTTTACTTCTGTACATTCATTCACATAAAGAACATCCTTTTCAAATGTAAGATGGGAGTACTACACTCCCAATTACAGGAACAATGGTGGAAAACCTGATACTATTAGTCCTGACTGACTTTGATTAGTAGCGCTACTTGTGTAAACTTCCTTAATTCCCTCCATCACCTAAAATCCACTTCTTGTTCTATAACTACAGTAACTGAAAAAGGGTCCATCCCAATCTGTGTTGTATGCTAACCCCAAACTCTCATGGACTATGATGACTGTTTTTTATATTGGCAAGAAATATAGGTTTGGGCCCTAAAATTTAATTTGTTCTTAACTGAAATCATGGCCCCACTGTTGTAAACATTGTATACACATTAACAGTGCATACAGAGACAGCCTGTCACACTAAGAGCTTACAATTTGAATAGACAACATAAACAAAGGGTAAAACTGCATAATAATGTTTCAAATAAGGGATATGAGGCAAAGAGAATGAAATCCTAGGTCCACTGAAGACATTGGCTAATGTCTCCCATGTACTTCAATGGGGCCAGAATTACACCCAGAGAAATTAAGTGATTTGTCCAAGGGTCACATAGAAATCATGCAACAGAACTGGATACTGAACCTAGACCTCCTGAGTCCACTCCTGTGCCTAGCCAAAAGACCAACCTTCCTTTCTCATCATAATGACAAACTGAGCTACGATAAAAACATAAATTACATTTTATTCTTCTTCTGTGTCACTGACAGCAAAGTGTATGGGCGAATTTCCATGGAGTCAGTAGAGTTGTACCCACTTACACCAAGCCTAACTTTCAGAGAATTCTGCCCTTTTGAGAACTGTATGGTAAGTACCTAACTGCTTATAGGCAAAAACAGCGGAATAAAAGTATTTTCATGTTATTTTAGTCCATTTTTTTAATGATTAAAAAGTGAAAAGGGCTGGGGCCATTAATTTTCAGAGAATAATGATCCATATAATTGGATTTCTTATTGAGATGGAATCTCCAATTATAATAAAATCTTGGTATAACCCCAAATGCAGGGTTATTTAGAATGTAACTTCTAGTAAAGTAAGCGTTTTTAAAAGAAGGCAACCCAGTTTTTAGATCTATTATCAGTAAAGGGCTATTTTTAAGCGGGACTGTCCAATAATTCAAGAAGTGGAATCCCTTCCAAAAATGTAGAAAACTAAGTATAATGTGGAGATATGACAACCCCTCAGCACTGAGCTGTTTTTTTAGAGACAATCATAGAAATCAGATATGGAAAAGACCTATTATGTTATATGGTCCATCATCATGCTCATTCAGGATGTTTTGTATTGTACCTTTCCTCCCGTACCATCCAATATGGATTTCAGTCACCCACTGTAGCAGTGTACATTATTCTCTGCTGCAACAACTAAAATTGATTTTAACTGGAATTTCATCAGTAATTCTTTAACAGCCTATACTACAACCCCTTGGCCTAGACTACAACCACCGAAACTGAACCAGTGCTGATGAAGGTGGTTGCTGGATTTGGCTATATACACTGCTGAACTTGTTCTTCCACTTCATATGGAACAGCTGATGGAATTGATGAAAACTGAAAATGTCAACCTATGCCCCAAACCACTGAGAGTTTTATGGGCTAAAAGCAACACCTAGAATTCCAGATCTGTAATAAGAATTCCAGATTGTAAACCAGAGCAGATCCCAGAGCACTGGTGTAATGGGCTCCTGACATGAAATTCCATTTATTAAGCAGGTCAAAATATTCCGCACTAGTTTCAGTTTGTGAGGGGTCTCAATGTGTATTCCAGTGTAGTACGCACTGTAGTATTGCTTTGAGGAGATAAAGTTGGGAATAACTGTGGCAAGGTACACACGAGAGAAAATGTTGCCCTCTTTTCATCAGGCACAGATGCATACAGCATTTTAGGCCACGACCACTGCCTACGCATTTAATAGCAAAATGAATGTTTGCAACTGAATTAGAAATTGCGGTTGCACTTTGTCAAACAACTCAGGCACTGATATAAATTCTTCCAACTCTTCCGCTGCCTCTCCAACCCACCTAGATCATCTCAGTGTTGTCCAGATTAAGTTGCAGCCAGCTAGCCAAGCCCCAAATTCATAGACACTGATTCATTACACTGCTGTAGCCAGGTCAGGAGCAACGGAGACAGAGCTGAGTGTCAGCAAAGAATGGATGATACAGCCCCCAGCTCCTCATTGATTCCTAGACTTTAAGGTCAGATGGGATTATCATGATCATGTAGTCTGACCTCTTGCACAACGCAGGCCACAGACTCTCACTCGCCCACTCCTGTAATAGACCCCTGACCCAGTGATGATATCCCAAATTTCCAAGAACCGGTTCTGTAAAGGCAGGTGATATTTAAGAACCTATTCTGAATATTAAAAACACATTTATGAAACTATGTAATAGATACATCTCTAACGCAGCTGTTAAACCTCAGAGGTGTCAGGATCCTTTACAACAGAGGCAGCTTTAAAGTGCTGTAGACTAGTGCAAGCTGTAGATGCAGCAGCAGGGGCCATGGATGTGCCAGCACTGATCGGGCCAGGCCAGAGATTACCATACAGCAGCGGTGTCAACCTCATTTCATATGGCGGGCCACATTTAAATTTAATTTAATTTAAAGTGGGCCACACGTCATGCACGCAGCACCCAACACACTGCACCCCAACACCCCAGCAGCCAGCACTTCAGACTACTCTCCACCGTGAAATTGACTCTCCCTTGTCAATTTCAGCGGCGGAGCTGGAGAGTGAGACTCACAGCGGAGAATCTCCACCGTGAAACTCACTCTCCGCTGTCAAATTCGGGGGCGGAGCTGGAGACTGGTGGGCCGGATAACGCAAGGCGCCGGTCCAGATCCGAACCGCGGCCGCAAGCCGAGGAGGGAGCAGCCTTGCTAAAGCGGTGGCGGCACATGGGGCTGGGCGAAACCCACCAGCGCCCCGCAGAGCGCGAGAGGGGAGGGCGCTAACAACCGGTTCGCTAAATTTTTTTAATTTTAAGAACCAGTTCGCGCGAACCGGTGCGAACCGGTTGGATATCATCACTGCCCTGACCCCTGGCTGAGTTACTGAAGTTCTCAAATCATGATTTCAAGACTTAAAGTTACAGAAAATCCACCACTTACACTAGTTTAAACCTGCAAGTGACCCACACCCCATGCTTCAGAGGAAGGTAAAGAAACCCCAAAACAAAGAGTTAACCTTCCCATCAGCCTCATATACACCTAGCAGTGTCCGATACAACTTGAAAAGCACTCCAGAAGACAAATACTCTAATGAGACACTCAAAATATGTGTGCTATTTGTGCACGGGGAGTGCTGACAGAAACTAAAGAGTAGTCCCTTCTTATAAAATTTACTCCTGATAATCTTGCAGGATTCAGCATGAACACACAAGTATCAGCTGCCTCCTCAGCTTCAATATGCCATTATTTAAATTTGTTGGCTCTACTAAAGAAAATTGAAAGATGGCACAGAAAATACTTTATTTCTATTATCCATCTCGTAATAGGAGACTCTCAAAAGGCTTAGCAGTACTGTTGGGTACTGCAGATTCTGAAGTTTTGACTGCTTATCCTAACCTCGAGCCTTTTGGAGCTACGCTCATCCCTTTACAGTTTGTACTGTCTGTTAGCACCATACAGCCTCTGCATCTATTTCAAATGTAAAAGTAACACTGATTTTTTTTGTTTTTTCTGTTTAGCTGACCTACTTTCATTTGATCTTACAGTTAGTTTGTACGCCAAACTGAAAAGTAAATCCTTACCTTAAATTTGTCAACTTCTGCCTTTGAACATGTTGCATGGTAGGATAGTACCTGATATAGAACAAAAGGAAAAAAAAAAAACAACAATTTTTCACCGTGGACAAGTAGAAATTAGGATTCCTTGATGCTAGCTAATAAATTGCTTTAAAATAACTTTTAGTAATATTTATGCAGCATCAGTTAGCTGTGAATTACAGCAAATACAGTGCAACTAATTGCAGGTTCTCAGGTATATATCTGGCATTTACATTCCAGATAATTTTATAGGTAACCGCATACAGTAAGTAATGTAATGTTAAAGGCATAATGATAGTTCTCTTGAAATCCTGCAGTAAAAAGAGGAAAAAGTCCATGGTTATTTTTACTTTTATTTGGAAGTAACGATTCTCATTAAAGTGTTGAACATATGTCCTTTCCAAAAGCACTGCTAGCAAATTATCATTTCTAGCCTATAGCTGCCATTCCCTTAAATATGGTGTTCTAGAAATGAATACTTCCAGAAATAGCATGCTGGTATATAAGTGATGGGCCACAGTTTTGAGACCTATATAAATATGCATGTACATACCTGGAGCAAAATGTATTCTTATCTATGGGAAATATTCACCCAGCAATCCAGAAGCTGCAGAGGGCTCTCTGTGCACTGGAACCACCTATGTTCCACTCTGCATAGGATGTGCAGCAGTGGAGCAGCTGCACAGGATAACTCTGCAGCATCTATGCATTCCCAAAGAGAAAGTTTCTTCCTAACCTTACACAACAGGTGGTTGGTTGATGTTCTACAGTACTCACGTTTATACCCCTTATTTTTTAAAAATGGTTTTACGTATTTCATATAAACGTCTACGCCTTTTTTGAATCCTCCTAAGTCTTGGCCTGTGACATAGATATCCATCTGTTAATTGTGAATTGGGTACAATGTATTTCTTTTTAGCAGTTTCACATTTGTTGCCTTTTAGAATTATTGAATATCCACTTGTTGTTGTCTTATGAGAAAAAGTAAATAGCAATACCCCAATACTCTATATAATTTATCATGTTCTAAGCTTATATTACATCCTCTAACACCAAACAATACCGATCTTTTGGGTCTCATCCTATTAGTTTCTCCATATTTCTAATACCCAGAAACAGGTAATCCAAATTATGTCTTCACTGACGGCAGCACATTTGCCATCGTCAGATTGATTCTTTGGGATTGACTGGGCGGAAGTGGAGACCCGCTCAATCAATCTGGAAATCGACTTAATAAATCCACCCCTGGAAAAAAAATAAAGTTTCATTGATGGGAGGGCATTTCCCATTGGCACAGTGTAGTGGGAACGCTGCGCTCATTAAAATTTAGGAAGTCGACAGGAGATATGCAAGCTACACTACATAGTTTGCGCACCTCCCATCGTTGACTACTGCCGAATTTCGCAGTAAGTGTAGACCAGGCCTCTAAAGACCTTCTATTTCCATTATATCTCCTTCCAGAAAAGGTGACCAGAACTGTACATACAATTTGAAGTGAGGGTATAGCATAGGTTTATATAATGTCACAATATTTTTGGATTTTTTTAACCTATTCGCAGCTTAATATTCTACTAGCTTTTTGGGCCACTGAAGCACATTTAGCAGAGTTTTTCATTTAGTTGTCCACAACAATGCCCAAGTCTCTTTCCTGACTGGTTACTGTTAATTTAAAACACAGTTACATCAATGATTAGTTCAGATTATTCCTTCTGATGTGTATTAGTTTGCATTGGTCAACAATGAATTTCTTCTACCACAGTGCTGTTCATTTAGCTAGATTTGTTAAGACCTTCTGAATTTTCTCTCTTGTCTAATCTTGGTTATTCCAAATTAATTTTTTTTATCTGCAAATTTTGCTATCCTGACACTTATCCTGGAAAGAAACCTTGAGGCATTCCATTGTTAATCTGTTGCCATATTGAAAACTAATCACTTATTCCAATTTTTGTTTTGTTTCTTAGCCAGTGTTTATGAGAGCTCCGTGTAAAAAGCAGTATCTGTACTTTTTTGGATGTGAATCCCAATATAGTCTGTATCAAATTGACTTCTCTTAAATCCGGCCTCAATGTCCGTTTGAAACGCCGCTCAGCTATTGCAGATCTAGCTGGATCAATAAACGTAAATAGTAACAACGTATTTCCATTGTTGAGAAAGGGAGTCTACCAGCCTCTTTTTGTCCTGTATTTCTTGCACTCATCTCACCCAAGTACATCGTGGGTTGCTTCTCATTTAAGGAAAGAATAACTGAATTATGGTAGCCATTCATCATACCTATAATCAACATCCAAACCACATGGTGATTAATCTTTATAGCCCATCCAAGAGAGTAGTTGTATTTTACAACCAAGCAATTCTGTTTTCTTAGATAAAATAATGAGTAGCCATTTCCCACCTAAACCTTCCTTGCTTTGAACCTGGCTCAGTTTAATATTTGTTGTAATTTGTTTTTCTTCTTGTGGAAGAGGATTCAATCCAAGATGTGATTTCATGTGAAATAATTGGGGTTTGTGAGGTCATGCAAATAGTGATTAATTATTATAATTGTAAAGAATACTAAGTCTTGCAGCAGCCCTAAGAAAAGAAGGTATACACTTTGCCTTTTACATCTCAAGTCTTTATACAAACATAGGTATTGATCCAGAAAAGTGCTTCAGCATATGCTCAAATTTAATCATGATTTCAAAGGATTTAAAATTTAGCACATGCTTAAATGCTTTGGATTGCGCTATGGACTGACAACATACTGACACAGATAAAATCTCCAAGGCAAAAAATAGCTTGTGCCACTTTCATAGGAGTTCAGGGGTTTATGACTTAGCTCAGGGAACTTTGGTCTGAATATCCCACATTTGTGCATTTTGTGTAAATCTAGTGGATTTGTCTATTCAAGGGATAAGTACAGTGAGAATCCACATCATAATGGAGCTGAGATTCTATGTGAAATCCAAGACAATACTGCAAATCTAGGGGAAATTACTTTTCTCTTGACAAAAAACACGCCCTTCAAATACTAGCGGGAGTTTACATGTATGTGACTATTCAAAAATTTGGAACTTAGCTATCACAGACTAACATAAGAGAGGAAACCACACCGGTAATAATTAAACTATATTTTTAACCAAGGGTACTGGTAATTGCGTGAACCAAGAATATGAAGTTCAAGTGGATTAAAAAATTTCTTGAAACCCCCCAAAAATATCTTCATGTATAATGTGGGGGTGGGGGTGTGATACATAACGAAAGAAAGAGTCTTCCCAGGTAAACTTTATTTTTTATACCACTTTCACTAACTTAATTGATTTTCAACTTATTTCTCACCCATTTCTCTAATAAAACAGTAAATCTGGGAATTTTAAAGACTCTGTTCTTCAGTAGAGTAACTAAAATCCTTTTAAAAGACTTATCTTTTTCAAAACTGTGAGATTTTTTTTAAAGCAATCTGACTTCCTTTGACTTTCGTGAGAGTCTCGTATCTAAAACCTCGGTACACCACTTTGAAAATGTAAGGGTAAGAACCTCAGCGTGACATCTGTAAAATGCAAGTATGTAAAGTCTCTAATTTATAAGACTATACTAGCTGCATATATTTTTAATATATTTAATGGATAAGGACAAAAATTCATTACACCCTAATGAAAAGGAGTTCTATTTCATAGCTGTAATTGCATCAGATCCACATTTTGCTAGAAACACTATATAGGCCTCTGATTACATCATAAGAAGTGTCTTAAATACAGCAGGAACATTTAAAAAGCAATCCTCGTTTATGGTGCTTCCTCGTTTATGGTGCTATCATTCTGAATGTCAAATAGACACAAAGCTACCCCAACACTGCATTTACAGCCAGCCTTAGCAGGAGCAGCAGAAACCTGTATGACCAGCTTTAAAGCTTTGTTTTCTTTGGGAAAGAAGTTGATGTGAGCAGCTCATGGCAGATTTGTTACATCATTTCTCTTAAAATCTACAGAATTTAAGAGAAAATTAGCCTTTCAACAGTGTTTTTTGTACATAGTGGGGTTTAACTATCATACAGATTTTAATAAAGAATTCTATTCTGCTACAGAATTCCGCAAAATATGTCTAAAAAGACTACAAAAAGGCCATAATTCTTTTTTAAATGCTATAGACTTTAGATTAATTTCTATAGAACCTCAGTGGTTTCATTCCTCATTATTTTAAGGCTATGCCTACACTATGAGGTATAGGGGTGTCATTCTCAGCTTGTGTAAACATATGCACACAACTCTTATTGTAGCCAAAGTGATATGTACTTGGCATGCTAAACTGCTGCCACTGCTGCAGCCCATCCTACCATAGCAACACTACTATTCATCCTCTTGCTAGTTACCATTAACCTAGTATGAGTACGTGTACACAAACAAGCCTGTAACTTAGCTGTAGCCTTGAAAACTTTCCCATAAGGGTGTCTTTTTCTGAGAAGTAATGGACAAGAAAAGAAACAGACACCTTTTCCACAATTTTAGGTTCACTGCTCTGCAACTGGCAAGCTGTGTGGTGGTGCTCTGGTGCTCACACTGGTTAAGGGCAGTTGTGTTATGAGATACTGTAACACTGAGTGTTGGAATTCAAGTAGCAGAACTAGAAAGACCTTTCACTGTATGTTAGCCTTGACCTTTAGCAGAGGAAATGTGGCATTCTTGAACATAACTTAGCTCTGGCAGGCCCTCACTTTCTTCCAACAATGGATATAACTGTGAAAGAAAGATTGCTACAGATTTTGCCTCACGATGGCTATAAGACATCAGCTCTTCCCTTCAGAATTTTCCCCAGTTGCTCTACCTCTTTCATTGCATGGAATAAGTTTAAACACAAAAAACCACCCACAGTTCTGTGAAATGTCAAGTACCACAAATTTTCAGTAACTGCACTCTTCTGATCCAACTGTGGACTGGAAGTAAAACAAAGAAATTCTGACACACTTCATCCCCTCCCACCATGCACATACCTGTAATAACCGCCCTCTTCCAATGCCCCAAGGATCTTCACTCTCTTCTTTCAAATCCCTGATCAAAACTTTTTTTTTTCACCTTACTTCCTACTGCTGACCTCTACTTTGGTGCTATTTATTTTTTTCCACACAGGGTGGGAATGTATAAGCTTCATTCACAGCATAGCCTGAATCTCATTCATTTTATTATTTTTAAAATGTTTTTTCCTTTTTCTACCCCTTCCTTTTACACCATTTGCTGGGTTTTATCTGATTTAGAGTGTAAACTCCGTAGGGCTGGGACCGCATCCTTTTTTACTTCCATGAATCACAATGCAAATGTATGCCATTAGAGGAACATTATCGGCTCAATACTTAGCTGGTATATGTATATTGCAACTGGGGAATTCTCTTGAGCTACTCTATTTTAAATAAACTGGAGATTGAGTTCATTATAATTTACATACCCCATGTAATCTCCGCTTTAGTGTTATCTTAATGAAACAAGAATTCTAAGTAAATGGAACTGTATATTTAGAAAATGAGGCTAACTACAAAGTTTACTGCAATAAATTCTGCAGTAGAATGACCTTTTATGTATGATATCTTTATCAGAAAAATGGTTTACAGAGAGTTTTTGAATACCTTGATCATATACTTACATCAAGAGCCACAGATTGCTTTGCCCAAGATTTCTTCACTTGGTCATACATTATGGTGTTGTTGATGCCCAGGCCACAAAAAATAACAAAAGCCTAACAAGAAAGAACTCATTTAAAATACTAGCACAAAGATGAAAGCTTTTTTTAGATGTTTAAGACAATAGGATGAGTAGTAAACTAGAAAACAGATTCATTATAGAAGTAATTGTATTTAGATTAAGGACATATTGACTGGAGAATGTAGGTCAGTAATGCTGTTCTGTGAGATACATCATTATGAGAAGAACCTGTTTAGGTAACCGTATGTTGTTCTGTGTGTTTGTATAGGTCAAAGTGCAATGGGAGTCTGGTCCTGACTGAAGTATTTGAATGCTACAGGAATACAAATATATAAATTATATCCACTCTTAATTTGGCCACAAACATACCAAAACACTTATACATAGCACTCATAGTGAAAAGTTACAATTGCTACATCTAGGAAGCAAATAAACTAGATCTGAGAGATGCTAGAGAGGATAGTTTTTAATTGGATAATTATTAAACTATCAGATAACATCCACTTTTAATACCTCTTATTATTTATGTTTGTTTATAGATTTGCCAAACCCCACGTGTGAACTTCTCTATTTTTGGAGAAATTTAGATCTGGATTCCAACTTTGTAGGTTGGAATCTCTAATTTTATCCTATTCCATTGCAGGTCAGGGTCAAAATAAGATTTTTTTTTCTGATTGTTGATTAATGGTGTGAAAGATGAAACAGGGAATGGAGTGGGGGCATCTCTTCAAAATAGCTGCCACCAATAAGCTAGAATCCAAATGTAGCAATGAAGAACTTGCTGATATGGAATATAGATAGTGTAAGCCTTTTCCTTGAAAGTTAAGTTTAAACAACACTCAATATCCAAAAATACAAAATTTATGCTGACAGAGTAAAGAATTGTGGCAAAGTTAAGTTCATCTTACCTCGAATAATCTCTGATCAGCATCATCAAATGGTTTCCCATCAAGCCTGTTCAACACTTGAGCTACCCCTTTAGAAAGTTAAAAGACAAAGCTTTTAGAGTGTATTAATTCATAATGTAGACATTCTGTTCAATACTAATGATGATATTTTTCCAACTCCAAAGCAAAACTCCAAATATTTTATTATGAAAAATAGTAAGCAAATAGTAATATTTGAAAGTCTCATTGTTTAGTAAACTGAATCATGGCATCAAAACAACTTTTAGCTCTTTTTCTCTGCTGTGCAAGTGTAATACTGGCAGTTTACATAGTATTACTCCAATGCTTTGTGTGAGAGATTAAAGCCCTGAGTCAGCAAGATACTTAAGCATTTTATAAACTTTAAGCACATAAGTAGTCCCAAAGACTTCTGGGCACATGCCTATGTAACTTGCTGAATCAGTGCCTTCATTCCTAAATCTTAGCTAATTTACTATGACGCAGATATATGAGTCTCTTTTTTCCCAAGACTGGCCCAACCTTTTGCTGAGTCAATAAATATCCAATTCTATTAAGCAACTTGTAGAGAATTCAAGCTGGTGGCTCTAGATAAGTCAATATTGAATTCCTCTGTGAAAGACTATTCCTTCTATTTTACTTATATCCCGCACAATATATTGTAAAATTTATCAGTGAGTTTCTCTTTTGCTTCTTTCTATAACACAAACATCTTGAACCACATTTTTTAAAAGGTACAATTACCATGCTTGTATTGGTTGGTTAGGCACAAAGGGCCTGAACCTGTTATGAGTGAACATCATATCTGTATCATATGTACCAATCTCAACTCTCATTGATTGTCTGCCATAACATATGGGGCTATGGGCCAGATCCTCAGATGCTGTAAACTGTCCCCACTCCATTGACTTTAACTGACCTCTGAGAATTTATGAGGATCCAGTCTTATAATTTTAGAGGGTTTCCCTTTTGTGTGCAAAAATCAGATAACTGTCTAATGAAATCCTTACAGATGGCACTAAGCACCTTTCAGGATCAGACCAACAAGTGCCTCAACTGCGCACACAAAGGAGACTCTTGAATGATGTCTCAATATAACAGGTGGGCTGAGCAGGAATATTTTTTCGCCTCTCCCCCAACAAATACTAAAAAAAGCAAATGAGGGGCTCCCTTGAGCTGCTTGGGACCCTAAACAATTATGTATTCTGCTTATGCCTAGTGTCAGCACTGCAATATGGTACTAGTTTTCATGAAAATTGTTAGAAGAATCTATCAGTTTTCATCTCTTTCACCTTGACGGTTCAACAAAGAGATTATTATTTCAAGAAATATAACAAAGCAGCAATTGGAACGCTGAAAACCAGTCCATACAGTATCCAAGTCAAAACATTCCTTTTTTGATACTTAGCATGCATCCTAGGTATCGTAACTACTTAACAACATTCAGCTGAGAAAAAGGTACACAGAATTTAAAAGACAGAAGTAAATTCATATTAGCACAGTGCTGAACTCAGTTATGAAAAATATCTTACCAATTATTTGGTGGTTGCTATTCCATATAGGAACACAAAGAACAGACTTTATGTGAAAGCCAGAAAACTGGTCAGCCTAGGATATAAGAAATGAGAACTTTAACCACTGGTACAGTATTTGGGTAGCTAATTATAGTCTTCTGATGTCCCACTAATAGTAATGCCAAGGAGGACTTCAACACGCTCATAGTTACAAATCAATTTAATTCCCACATGGGTAAATCCTGCAGGCCTTACTCAGGTAAAACTCCTATTGAACCCTAATCTGTAGTAAGATTACCTGCATGAGTGAAGCAAGCAGAACTTGGCCCAAAGTATTGGCTGAATCAGGACCTATACTAGAAACTGTCTTAACATGTATGAAAACATAGCACTTGTGTCAGAGACTTTACAATGTTTGGCTCTTGACTTGAACTAAGGATTAAATGTGATTGAGACAATGCCCAGTCATTTGGGTAACAGCTGAATAGAACAGTTTCAAGGAAGAGCTATGCCAGCCAAGAGGAGATCATTCCTGGGTCAACTATATTGGTATTTTAGGAAAGGAAATATGAATCACCTGCTAAAAGGGATCAAAAGAGAAGTGTGGTGCCCTCCCTCAAATTTAATCTGAGACTGGGTTTGAAAAACAGCCAATAAGAAAGAGAGGGGATATATAGGTTAAGAAAGATTTGCAAAGTTGAAGGCAGGAAGTGAGCTGGAAACTGAGTGGGAGGAAAAAATAAAGTTCAGGAGGAACTGAGGGATGTAGTCAAAAATGAGGATGTGAGATTTACTATGTAGATGTTACCCAAAATTCAAAAAAGACCTTTTACCTCCCCTGCTAGTTTTGAGGTAATATACTGTGGTTGTTATAAATGTGTATGGGTAGGGTTTTGTGGCCTGCCTTGTGCGGGAGGTCAGACTAGATGATCATATTGGTCCCTTCTGGTCTATGAGTCTATGAAATTTTGCAATGTACTTTTAATGCCATGGATTCTTCATTTTCTGTGCTGTTCTTTGGAGTTAGTGCTGCAAGACATCCCAAAGGAGGTAAGTGATTCTTCAAACCCTGAAGAGAGACTGAAGGGGACTAAAGGGTGGGCTGCGGTTCTCAGTCAATGGTAGAGATCAGGAGGTGTGGCTGGTGCTATTGTCAACCCACAGCAGGAGAAATAGCGAAAAACTA
This sequence comes from Mesoclemmys tuberculata, assembly GCA_007922155.1. Taxonomy (NCBI): domain Eukaryota; kingdom Metazoa; phylum Chordata; order Testudines; family Chelidae; genus Mesoclemmys; species Mesoclemmys tuberculata. Next base: position 34,092,356 of record ML675620.1, on the reverse strand, counting down.
CAAATAAAAGATGAGTTTGAGGCGCAAAGGTTACAGTTCTGTAAAGAAGCAATGTACTGGGAACATATGTCTTCTCTCATGCTGCAGTTCCAAAGTCTGCAATGTGAGCAGCTGCATACTGGCTCTATAACGACCTCCAGCTGAGGACTTGGGGGAACTGCCATCTGTAAGAGTGTGAGGCAATTCAATTTACTATTAGTCATATCTTGCCATCGATACATCTGTGGAACTTCTGATTGAAATCAATGGGGAGTCCTATATAAAATCCATCAGAGGACATAGCCCTATTAGTCTTATGACTCTTCTGTGAAGAAATGGGTAATTATATTTAAGCAGAAGGAGGACTATGTGGAATGTACTGAACTCAGACTACCAACTGAATTTCCAAACTCTCTCAAAGAACCAAACGTTGATCAAAACTAGCAATGACCTTCAACTCCTCATGATTGTGTCATGTTTTGCAAATTACCTAGCGATAGTCTTCCATTTACTTGATGCAAAGTACAAAAAAGATAGGAAAATTGGGGAGGAACATTTATCCTAGAAAATCATCAATGTTCAGAAGGCAGTATGTTTGAGTACAAATTTATGTAACTGAGCCAGCCTGGCACAACTCAGTTGAGCTCAACTGAGAGGACCAATTACATCAATGTTGAATTTGGCACCATTAGCATTTTCTGTTTTTAACTCTTCCTATATTGTTGATATATTCTCCAGAATTGTGATATCTGTCCCCACTCCTCTTTCAAAATGATGGTGAAATAAAAATGGAAAGTAATCACTTTGTGGATACTTGTTTAGTATCCTAGGTAGTATGTTATTTTAAAAAATGTTGCATAAGTGTATGGAATATAATATAAAAGGATCCTCCTTTTTGTATTAATTCATACTGATGTGTGTGCCAACACGTGTTATAATCTCACAGGTGCAAATTCTAAAACATATGCATTTATAGAGCAATTACACATCAGTTACATGCATTCTTTTTCTTCCATGTTGTAAATTTCCATAAGGTGGAGCTTCATAAGCCCATTTCAATATAATGCAGCCTTTTGGGGGAAAAACCTGCTAGGTTTTATTTATTGTCTGAGTTTTTTAAAATCTTGATGTAGATCTTAAAATAAGCTTAATGAAGATACTTCAGTACTAAATGTTCAGTGAAAGTGATTTTACATTGAAGCCTCAGAACTTCATTTAAAAACAAAAAATAGTGTGGAGGAAAGAGTTTTTGTAAGAGTAGTAGACAATAGAACATGATTACAAACACAAGGGCATGTTTTATTTTATTAATAAGGAGTGATGGTCATCTTTTTTTTTAATACACTTGTCCCAAGAAATCATTATTTCTAACAACTGGCCTTGGGAATTAAGTTTTAATGATGATACCAACAGAAAATAATTATCACCCTTTATATTTGGTAATTTGCGTCCTTCTTCTTTGGTATGTTAGTCAGTATCTCTTATTGGCATAGACTTTCAGTAAATTTGAAACAAATATGAGATGGCTGCATTATTAACCAGAACATGGCATATTAACCTTGATGTGTCTGCAGTCATACTTTTATGTTTTACTTCAGCATATCACTTTGGCAGGAAATATTCCCCAGGCATGAACTATGCTTTCTGAAATTCTGAATAAATTAATGCTAGCATAGTTTTCCCATAAAGCAGTACAGTGGGTGCACACTTTAAATTCTTTTCCATTTGACAGATTCTGCTGGTTTGAGAACTCTTCCCTATACACAAAATGGAAATTGTCAAAATGGAAGGTGCTTTTAAAACGTGCTCATTGTAGTAATGTAATCTAATAGGCTCACTGCACAGAACTGTGCACTGACTTACTGTGAACCCAGTGCCCAACTCCTAGGCAAGTCACTAAAGTAGTGGTGTAGTAAGGGATATAATTCAGGATGGAATTTGCCCTTCTGTCAATAACTCACTGTAACCCAGTTGTTTAGCGGAGACTGGAATGATAACTTGAAATATTCCAAATTTGACATGGTCCGAAACCTACACGTGTATATGCCAAGGAACGAGTTTATATTGTAACTCAACCAATAACAACAAAACTTAAAACTCAGAGCCAAAGCATTCTCTATGCGGAGTGGCAACAGAGTTGTGGGAACCGGACCCTGATTTTAAGAGCTGCTCAACACTTGTAGCTCCCCTTGACTTCTGTTAGAATTGTGGGCATTCAGCATCTCTGAAAAAATCAGACCCAAGGAGTTGATGGCTCACTGTTCCCAAGGGATGGGCAGATGGCTTATCCTCCTCTCCCAGGCTTGATAGGGACTGGTCCTCAGAACTAGCGATACATAATGGTCAAGATAAAGCCTGCCCTCTTCCCTACTAGTGAAAGCGTGCAAAAAGCAGACAGTGTGAGTGGGACGAGCAGATGTGGGAAGCACTGACCCTCTTGGCCTCCGTGGGTGTTTTGCAGGGACTGGCCTTTGACCAGGCCAGATGGTAGCTGTTATTCACACTCCCAGTTTATGAAGGGTCCCAGCACAAATTAATCATCACCCAGCAGACATTTATTTTTATGTCAGTTCCCTCACCCCTGAATGGGGTTTGTGAGCACTAGCAGATGAAGATGGATTCTCAGAACAACTCCTGTAGAAATACTGCTCTGCCTAGGGGGCAAGTGGGACTGGAAAGTAGCACAGAAGCACAAGAACACTGTTTGGATGGTCCTCATCTCCGTGGGCTCCCAGGAGAGTCTGCAGGCCAATCCCCATCAGTTCCGTGTGTAGGGGGACAAAACCTCCTGTCTACCCAGACAGATAGGTTTGATCAATGTGAAGCTCTGTGAGCCAAAACTCATAAGATTCCCAGTTCAGCAAGCAGGAATAACCCATGCAGGGACTATTTGGTTCTTAGGTTGTGTCAAACTTAAGAAAGTAACCCAGTGCTGACGATATCAGTCAAAAGTGGTGTTTGCTGCCTGTTCCCCGACCTTGGCAGGCAAAACTGTGCTCTAGGAGATGCACACACAGCTCCCATTGGCTTCATGGGAAGTTGCATGCAAGTATCTGAAAGGAAAAAGTTAGCCCACTGTGTGCATTTTATTTGTGAAAACATACTGGAATAAAATTAGTTTGCTAAGCAGGATCATAAAAATCACTTGTCTTTTGAGATCATGTTACTGCAGCTCCTGTTTACATTCAGTGTGTATAGTCCCAGTATCTCTGACAGCTACCTATTATGATTCTGCTAACGAGAGACATAAAGAACTATCAGTGGTAGAATTTTCAACAATTAGCTTTCACAGATCTCAAAGCACTTTAGAAAGGAAGGCATCAATATTCCCAGTTTACACATTGGATAGATGATGGTAGATGATGTAACTGTTTATAGTTGTAAGTAGGAACAGTGCTGTATCCCCTAGATAAATCTGCCTTTTGCTGTCTTTCTTTCATGAGTGGTTATTGCTTAAGGCCATGCTGCTGCTGATAGGCCAAATAGAGGACATACTGGAAAGAAAGAGAATTCGAAACAAATGTTCTTATGTTTTATATTCATTTGGACATACTTAATTTCCATTATTCTGAACTGCAAAAGTATGACAGTGCATTTAAATTTAAAAAAAAAATCTTACTTCAGCATCAAAGCGAGGATCCTGATATGCATCACTGATGTTCACTGGAAGACCCGTGGAAGCTACTAGCTCGGCAATGCTATTATTTATTAGCCAGTCAGAATAAGATGATGATGATTTCTCCATACTGTCTTTGAAACTATCATAAAGGCATAGCAAGGGAAGAAAAGAATACAATCAATGTTGCTTGAAAGCCCACCAGGTATAGTAAGTTTAACATCAGAATTAACTATAGCCATAAAGAACTGCTAAATGACATCAGCCACAGAATAATAGTCAGGTAACTATCAGAACAGCAATCTCAGAATCTTTGGACTTGTCTAAACGAACACTTAGTTCACAGCAAACTGGGTTTGAATCTTTCTCACACTAACCTACCATGCACTAAGTGTCCATGTGCACTCTGCGGCCAAACACTCAAAGTTCCCTCAAAGTGCACTTTGATCTACCTGCTTCAAAACCCCTCTTGCTACAAACTGTTTGTTTAAACAAGCCACTAGCCTTGAACATGCAGGAGCTGCCATACCAGGGCCCTATCCTGTAAGTCCTTTACTAATTCCAGAAACCCTCAGTCGCGTGAATAGTTTCATTGGGTGAAATCCTCGCCCCACTGAAATCAGTGGCAAAACTACCATTGACTTCCATAGAACCAGAATTTCACCCTCTGTCTTCAACAGGATCACTCATGTTAAGTACTGCTCATATGAGTGAGATGGCTGCAGGATCGAGTCACTGGTTATCATAAATTGTGAATTCATTAAACGTTCTGGATGGAATTTTAACAAACAACCAGTTAGTTTAGGTACATCACTTTTTGTTGACCAATCTGAGAAATCTTAAAGGGGTTTTCGGCAAATGCTGAGCAACACCCCTCACCCCTCTGAAAATCAGGCCCCTTTAAGGTGCCCTAAATCACTAGTCACTCTTGAAAATCTTGTCCTCCTATATCTTAGGTTCTAGGTTACTTTACTCAAAAAATGGAACTGTTAATGTGATTCCAAATATAAACAGAAATGTGGATCAACGGCATTATTAAAAATAGCACAATCTACATAGCTAAGGATGTGAAAGTCAGTTTTTCCAATAAAATAATCAGCTATGGTTTCCACCATTAAGAGAAATATTACAAGCTAATGTAGTAATGAGAAATTTAGCACTGAAGATTTTTTAATTGTTACGACACTGACTTAATTTAACTTTGGCTAGTATTGTGAAATATGTGTCAAAGCTCAGAGAAAGGAGACATTTGCATAGCCTCAGTCCCAGGAAATTACTAAGGGCTAAATCCTCAGAAGTGTCAAGTGTATATCTTCTCTCTTTCTTTAAATGGATATTTTCCCAGAAGGAAAGTGTTAGTTTATAATTTTATGAATATTTCATACTTATTCCATCATTAAAAAGAATTTTAAAAAATGTTTAAAGAATAAATTGTTTAAGAATCAGGTCTCTGTAAAACTAAGACCAAACTGTATGATTTGTCAATACAGAAAAATATCTAGCAGAGATTCAATGGAATTCTACTTATATTCCCATGCAAAAACTACTTTATGATGGAATTATGGTTGAGAGTATCTATCAGTGATTTGGATAAAAAATACAGGGATGTTGTAATTATCCCCAAAATAAGCATTCTAAAAAAATGAATATTAGAGTTAAATTTAAAAGAAATTCAGACACATTAAGATATGGAAATACATAGGTGGGTGCCCAAACAACCTTAACAACCTTAACTCTGCCTTGTATGGGCCCATTGAGATTAATTATATATGATGCTCAATAAAGAGTTATAATTAGACACAGATCAGAGAGTGGATCAAGGTTCATTTTGTGTAAAAATCTACTTACAAAAAAGAACTACTTGTAAATTATCACTTTTAGTGAGGTAACTAAAATGTATAATTTGTATCATTTCATTTTTTCAAATTGTTCTAATAAATAAAAGGAATCACAATTTTTTTTGTACTTTTAATTTTCTTTGTTGACATGATTATTACTACTTACACTCAGCACTGGCAGAAATGGTGAAAATATATTTGGAGTGTCACATTTTTGTAACTTTGATTGTGTGGGGCACATGGATAGGGAATCATGATCTAATCTTTTCAAATAGATAGCATGAGTGTTGAAACAATAAGAACCTATTGGACATATAATAGGAAAATGCTACTCCTTTTCAAGGATGACTCTCTACCACAACTACCCTAACAGCTGCAAAACTGGCAGCAAAACTAGCACAGGATATCAAAATTATGGGCCTGATTCACCACACTCCTAGACCCACTCTGCAGAAGTTAAAAGGACCTGACACTTTCTCGTCTAGTCAATAGCAAAATTCACTCTGACTCCTTGGAAGCAGGATTATGACCTAGGTACTGGGCAGCTGTTTATAAGTGCAACACTAAATACAAGTCATCTCAGATCTGAAGTGACAACTGTTTAATTTTCAACTATTAAAAAAACGTTTTTAAAGAGCAAAGGGCCTTGAGCTGCCTTGAGAAATAACTTGCAATTTTGGGGCAATGCCCAGAGATGGAAAAAAAAAAAAAGGTTGTACAATATCAAAACAGCTGGATGTCTTGGTCAATGAGAAAGGATTTATTTAGTTGGCTATGCTAATTTCTGAAGACTAATCCATAGAAGTTGCCTGTTTCAAAGGAAACCCAATATTCTTAAACAATGTTCAGCAAAGTTATAAATAAAGATGCTTTGCAAAAAAAGGAGAAGTTTAACAATTTTCATTTGGGACAAGAATTTTGAGTGACTATAATACATTTATATAGTAAATATTTTGACAGCAACCTAAACTGAAATTTGAATATTTCAAAGATAAGTGCAAAATTTAGATAAATACTTTAAGATTTATTCCAGGCGCATCACAGACCTGATAGAAAAAGAATCTTTAAGGGTAAAATTCTAATTCCCGATGCATAGCACTTGCTATGTATCTTTACCAGTTTTATGCGGTTTTTTTAAAGAGTAGTAAGATTTACAGCAAAGATTAAAATCTGGACATTATTATTATATGAGAGACTGATTAAATACATACTGGATTATGGGTGTCAAGCATCTGAAGTAGCAAATATATTTAAATTATAGAAACTAGACATAATTCAGAATGAAGCTTTAAAGTGTGTTGTCTACGTCACCAAAAAATATTTTACAGCTATTCTATGGAGAGAGAAACTGAGATTTTAGGAGGAAGAATCTCAGTATTTAATTTTGGTGCAAATTTATATCAAGAGGTTCAATCCTTGGCCTCAACAGCATAAAGCAACTGGGAAACTGCCCTAAAGGGGCAACCAAGGATTCCTCTGACATAGGGAGATTCTGGTGTAATGCAGGTTTGGCTTTAGGTAACTCTATGTCATCTACTCCGCATCTCTTCCATGTAGGATGAGGAAGTACCAGGGGCAAGGCAAAGCACATAAAACTGCTATGAGTGTGTGGAATTGTATGGGACTGTCACAGCCACAGTAACTTTAAGCAGTACTTTGGCTGCTCTAAATTATGCCACAAACCATTCCATATCCTAGAATAGGAGGAGCAGAAAGATGTCTTAAAGACACCTTCCCTGCACCTCAGATGCAACAAGCATAAAGTCAGCCCAGATGAGGATTGAACTTTTAAAAGGTGTCCATAATGTGAATAAAAGAAAATGTTATTCCTTTTTAAAAGGGGGAGGGGGAAGGGAAATTTGAAAGGTTTGGTAAAACTTGCACTTTAAGAATGAAATGACTATTAGAAATGAGAATGTGAATCTATCATTGTGATTATTTGTAAATTGAAACCAACCATGCAGTATGTGGGAAACTGACAAATCAAACAAATGATGCAAAAAAAAATGTGTTCTCCAAGGCTTTTTCTTTACAAATAACTGCAAAGACAAAAAGATCTGGAGCAAGAAAAATATGTACTGAAAATCAGGGTTGTTTTACCATGGCAATATGTAGGGAAGTAACAGGTGATAAAGGTAAAGGATCACATAAAAAGTCAGTTTCTTCTAACAATGAAAAAGGAAATGTATTAGAATTTGGAAAACTGTGTTATCCATGGTGCCGTCCTGCATCACTGTAGAACTTCTGCCTACAACTTTCCCCAGTCCACAATCTGCTTGGCTCCCTGCTACAGTTTTAGATAATGGTACATATCTTCACTAAGGTCACAGTGAAAAATCTGATCTTGCACTTTTCGCTCAGACACAACACCCAGTGATTTTAAATCAGTAGGAGCTTTCCTGAATAAGGATGGTAGAATCTAGACTGAAAAGGGCAAAATTCATTGAAAATAATCTTCAAATGTCACATGCTTCAAGCATCGTTTTGTATCCCAAATAACCTTTGTTTTCCCATTGTAGTACAACTAATTAGAAGTATGCATGTATGCTAGGATGACAGTTCAGATCTAAATGTGGCACACTAACTGCCAGTCTAGAACTAACCTTTGCAAACCCAGCCTGGCTCTTCACGCAGAAGGAAGTAATGCCATTTTTCATGCTAGAGACACAGGGCGCAATGCCATCCTCAATTCCTTTGCAAAACTGGAACCCCAAGGGGCAACTTCCATGGAATATGAGATTGCTTGCCACAGACCTGGAGCTCCTTCCTTCCATGGGCACATGCTCCTCTTCACACACAAATGTGGAAGGGACTAGGAGGCCCTAAGTGACTTTTCTAGACCTCTGTGGCACAATAAAGTATAGAATCCTTTGTTCTGAGTCCTGGACCCATGCTTTAATAAACAGACACCCTTCCTCCACATTTAGCAATGGTTCTTTCCTAAGACAGTTATTCTGAGACTTCTGATCAAAAGCAATAACTTATCATTCTCATATAAACTAGCAGGTCAACAGTTCATATTCTAAGCATTTTCATTTCTTATTGCTCACTTTCCTTTTACTCCTTGCTTCTTCTATTGCATCCCTCTCTGTTGGTGGACAAGGTACAGATGGGAGTTAGGAGACTTGGAGTCTGTTCCTGGCTCTGCATCTGACTTTGTGTGACCTTGGACAAGTTACTTAACTCTTCTGATCCTCAGATTCCCATCCACAAAATGAGGATGGTAATACTAGCCCCTCTGCCCCCTCCGGCCTTTGTGAAGTGCTTTGAGATCTATGGATGAAAAGCTTTTCATAAAGTACTGGGCACTATCATTATAATTATCTAACATATAATGCATTCAATCACCATGGTAGCTTTGAGTGGGATCTCTCCTTACAATTTTGGAAGTGAAGAAGTACAGCATTAAGAAAACTGAATTTCAGATGACTGTATTCTTTGAAGGCTGCTTAAAGGGGCACTGTCAAAGCTGCTAAGGCATAAAATTAGACCTAGCAAATTTGTATTGTTTTGAGTGCATGTATGTAAACCGTACCTCCACTCTACCTGCCAGGTTATTGTTAGCAACAGGATAGAAACTGAGGTTTAACATTGTAGCACCCATATTACATGCCTAATACTAATTTCAAAATTGATATAAACTGCTTTCAAAGAAATGTTTAGGATAAGATTCAGTTTTAGGACTCGACCTTAATGGTAGGGGAAAAATTTTCAATGATACCCCTGAATTCCCATGCAATAGGTTGGTTTCTTGGGCCTTTATAGGAGGCAGTTAGAAATAAAAACACATTGAACAGTCTGATGGCCAATTCTTTGATGCTACTATAGTGAGGCATTTTACGCTCTATCAATGGAGCACAAATCTAAAACCATTCCATAAACAAAATACAACTGTATGACATTATTTTTTACTTTGATACTTACCCTGCAAAGCAAAATTTCTGTCACTGCAAATTGTGTAGTGTTCTTCATGAACAATAAAAAGACATCAGCTCTTCCCTGGCTCCTCTGCAGTGCACACTGACACAAAGGCAGTTAAGTAGATATGGAGCTTTATTCAAGCAATACTCCCTTGGAAATCAATGGGAGTTTTGTCTGGGTAAAAAGTGCAGGATCAGGCTCTTTTTAATCAGATCAGTCCAGTGTTTCATAAGAAAATATGCTAAGGTCTAATAGACCAAACAGCTGTAAATCTCTATGACAGAACCATCAGTCCATTACCATAGAAAATAGGAATTCTAACCTGTTCTCAGCATCGGCACTGCATTTTGGAGACAGCAACTCAAAGGATTTTGTAAACTTCACCACCTGTCATATTTTAAAAAAAAAGCATTCTATCTGAACTTGGGATTTCTCATGAAAAATTACATATATATTCAGCAGCAATGATATTTTAATGATTTTGATATTTTAATGATTTTAAAATATTTTAATGATATTTTCAGCCAATGATCTTAAACTGAATGTTCAGTTGCCCATTCCTCAGGACTATTTGTGTTCAAAATTTACACTGCAACACAACACATAAGTAAACTATAAAGATGCACTCAATTGATTTCTTCATATTCCTTCCCAAAATAGTATTTTTCCTACAATGTTTTGCTACAGCATACAGAGAGACTCCCAATGACTTCCAAGGACCAGATCTTCGTTCTATCACAGTAAATAACTGAAACAGCTAAATAATCTCAGAAACACCCAGAAATAATCAGAGAAACACAACATCAGTTGACCAGACTGACGCCAACTGAATTTTTTCCAATATATCTAATATGGCCATATTGTGTCACCAATTTTTAAGTACAATTTTCCATTTAAATTGATTGATTGCAATGGGAAGTTGTGCTTAACAGCTGATGACATCTTATTCTCCACAGAGAATATTTCTGGCTGTTAGCAGGTGCCTCAATGACTCTTACATTTCCTCCCGTGTACTGAAATTATGATTCACAGTCCTTGCAGAGATGCACAAATATCAGACATAAAAAGAACCGTGTACATCCTTAAATAAATGTTTAATAGACTGCAAATGTTGATGTTGCACAGATTCTGTAAAGGCACAAGTTGAAATGGTGCATGAAATCAAATTTTTAATAAGTACTTTTACATTGTTAACCTTCTAGTCTTTAACGTAACTTTACAGTAGAATAATCATTCCTTTGACAAGTGGACAGAATATTCCCCATTACACCATCTTTTCATGGTATATGAACAGCAGATAAACAGTATGGCTTTTTTAATAAGTAACGTCCACATTTTATTACCACGGGTTGTTCCAAGCTATAATTAATGCCATCTCTGGTGATACAAATTTGAATGTTTGCCAGGAGTTTATCTGCAACTCACATCCGTGAAACAGAACAGGATGAAATATACCCTGTCCAATGGCATGTTTTCCAAAATCACAGTAATAACAATAATAAATAATACATTTACATGTGGACTCAGACAGAAACATGCATCTTTAATTCTTACCCTACTTACAATTCCAGAACTGCCAGTCAAATGAAAAGTTTGGAGAATGTAAAGGACAATCCTAATATCTTCTGTGTGACTATGGAAGTCCCCAGATTGAAGAGACCCAGTGCTATTCCACGGGATTGTGGAGCTGGGATCAGATAATGGTGTCTGCAGCATCACATACAGACCCCCATGCGGAATGAGAAAGTGGCCTGGGGAGGGTTGACTCAGCAACATGAACTACACGTATATGTCGCCTTATAAGGGAATGGCATAGGTTTAAGCCATATCTTCCTATAGGGATACGACAAGGGTGATGTAAGGCACTGGTGCATGGTCAGCAAGTGCACGGCGATGTGTAGGCCTCTGGTTGGTCAGACACCAAGGGTAACCTTAAAAGGTTATGCAGCAAATGCTAGCCAATGGTTACCAAGACATAGCAAACTGTTGCATGTGGAAAACCATAAAACCAAGCTGCCAAGTAGCAGCAGCCAGAGAGGAAAAGGAATTGCCTAACACCCAGTATCTCAAGTGTGTTAGTTCAGTGGGCTGACGCATCCTTACTAGCCTGCTTCGCAACGGCTTGATCACCCGAAGCGACTCTCTCCCGTCTGCAGAATCTAAGCAAGTGGTCGTTTAAGTTTGGCCAAGATGATTTATTACCTAAGCTTAGTGAGTATGAATTAACTGTTTATTGTTGTCTGTCTTGTAAACTTTCTAGAGGAACTCCATAACTCGGCACCCTAGTGTCACAAAAGTGACAGCCGTGCATTAATCCCTTGAGATCATTAACGCAAAAGTCTTGGGTGGCGCAATTTGTCCTTCGCGCACGGAGTTCCTCCTCCTTTACTATCAGTTGTTAAGAATAAAGAATTTATTGATTAAGAGAAAGAAAGCCTCGCTGTTGTCTCTTTGACCCCTCCGTATTGTATAATTAGAACCTTATTCAGTACCTATTGGTTCCGTCTCAACAGGGATGTGTGTGTAAACAGGACACTGCGTAGCTCTACTGGCCCTCTCCCAGTTTTCTACCCAGAGGACAATGTGAATGGGACAAAGAAGAACAGGAGAGAATAAAGGTGGAGCATCCCACAGAGGAGGGACACAACAGAGGTGTAGAATGCTGAAGCCTCAGGGCAGCAGTAACATGATTATGTGATTAAATGCCCACACACATGCACCCCCCCCCCCCAAAAAAAAAAAACAACAAGTATTTTCACATGAAAGGAAAATGTTCTATATTTGCACAGAAAATATTTAAGGACTCAGGCAAATATTTGTGAACTTACATTTGAACAAAAATAAAAGATGCATAAATACAAAAGCTACAGGAAATAGTTACGAAGGCAGTTAGTGACTATTTGCTGAAATGCATGCAGAAAGAACTAGGTTCTAAAAGATGCACATTAAAGAACGGGTTTATGGTTCTCTGGAACTGGCTCCTTATATTAAGGCTGCTTTCAAGTACCACCAACTAGGTATGATATTAAAATGACAATTTTAGCAGTGAGTTTCAGGAAGATGATACAACAAAGACAGATTTTTTCCTTAGAGCAATTGCACTGTGGAGAAAAGGAAAACAGAAGAGAAACGCTTTTCATCCCTCTTGATATTTTTTTTTGTACAGCCATACCAAAGCAGCAGTTTGCTTCTCAGTTAAATGCTGTTACCATTGCATAGGGACCAAGGTCTCAAAAAACGCCACAGAACAAACAAAAATAAAAAACAAACAGGCAAGTAAGGACAATATAACTACAGCTGGATCACTCCTTTTAGTCAATTCTATAAGGCACTTAGAGTGACAACGGTAAATCCCTTAGGTGAGCAAAAGGGACCATACACAGATCCCGTGACAAAAAATAAATATAAAGTCTATATAACTTAAAATAAAAACTATATATTGAACAAAATTCACTGTGCAATACCATACTTCCATTTTATATAAAACTGACTCACCACAATAAAAACAGACATTATACAACTCACGTATAAGACTTTCTCTAAAATTTGAAGGACCACTTACTGGTGATTCAATGTCTTCCAGAAGTAACACTGAGCATCGTTCACACTTCAAGAGAGTCTGGGCTCGATGCATGATTTTCTTAACAATTTTCTCTAAGTCCGTCTGTTCCTCAAAGAGATCATTAACTACCTCCAGCAAAGCCTGTATGAGAGGACAGGAAACGATTAATTTGGTTGTAGAACTAATAATTAAATAATTTCCTTGTAAAGACTTGCAATCTTTAGGTTCAGTCTGATATCATTACATGGATGTAAAATTACAGTAGAATAATTCCATTGACATCTTCATTCAAGCAAAATTCTTACCCATTTCAGTGTCAATTGAATCAATGGGAGTTTTTCCTGAGTAAAGAGTGAATGGATAAGAACTGAATAATCACTCCTGGGTTTGGTCCAACATAGGGTACAATCCAACTCATTGCAGTCCATGAGATTTTTTTTCATTTATTTCAATGGATTTTGGATTGGATACAAAAAGAGATTTTCACAGGAATATTTAGCTACCAGGGCTAAATGCTTCATGATGGTACAGAAAACTGTGGCTTTTAATAACACGTCTGCATGTGCTGACATATTGTTGGGGGGACAAAGGTTTGTTTTAAAGAACATTAGGATGATGCCTTTAATAATAATCCTGTCTCCCTGCTTTACTCATTTATTTTAAAAAGTTCATTGCTATTTCAACCACACCAATAAACATATCTAGAAAGACGTGTAAATATTTTACATTAGACAGTCACACTGATCCTGACTTCAAAATCAGCGTACGTAAACTTTATAGATATGAATGAACCCATCTTTTTCAATTAAAATTTTTTCAATTAAAAATAGACAAAATGTCATGAAAAGGTACCAGACATACAAAATCATTCCATATAAACGTTTTCCAGGGAAGATAAGAGAGATATTTGAAGGTGCTGTGCAAGGAAAAAACATTGAGCCAGATCCTTAGTTGGTGCAGGTAGACATAGCTCCTTGCAGGGCCCTAGAGCCTGGGATCCATCCAAGCCCGGAAGTCTACACTGCAATGAAACAGCCAAGCAGCCCAAGCCCCACAAGCCCGAGTTGGATGGCACAGGCCAGCTGTGGATTTTTCATCGCAGTGTAGACATACCCCAAAAACCATCCTATTGACTTCTGCAGGTCAATATGTGGAGTAAGGTATTATTCAACATGAATAAGGGTCTCTTTGTCAGGAGTTAAGTATTAAAACAGAGATTAAAATAAAGCCCTAATCTAGTTAAAAATGTCTTCCAATCTTAATAACTCATGGTTCATGAGTCATAATCCCTAGTCCTCCAACCATCCAAGAAGTCATCCACCAAAAGAAAGGAAAGCAAGACCTGATTCTATTTTTGTAAAACAAGAAGAAGAAATTATTTTTTAATTTAAAAAAGCTGTCAGGCCTTTCCCATACTGCATGAGACAGAAGAAAGAAAAAAAAAAGGCACAAACACAATATTCTCTTCCTTCACAGGCAACCTTTACTATTTAACTTATATCTGCAATTTAAGAGTCAGTCTGACAGTCAAAAAACCACATTTAAATTTACAGCTTAACCATAAACTGAAAATATTTTAAAATATTGTTTCCTTTTCTATTTAAAATATCATCTTTAAAAATAATGGGCCAAATTCTTTTTTGATTTAAATAAACTGAAGTCACTGGAGTTACACCAGAGATGAATTTGGACCATTTAGTGTCACTGCATACAGCACTGACATTAAAATGACTCCATGTCATTAAATATATGAAAGAAAATTAGTAATCTGAGTCCTGCTAATAAGTAAACTAGGTCCAAATGGGGAAAATCTTGATTTACATAGATTACAATCAAACCCATACAAGCTTCTCTATGTTGGCTGATTCAGGGTTTGCTGTCTTGCCACATCAAATTGAGGTCTATATTTGCAAGACAAATTAAATTACTTCAGTGTAATTTAATCCCATCTAAAAATTAATAAAACAGCCAAACTGACAACCAGGATGATATCAAAATGAGCTTGCATGAATATCCATGTAACATTTTGTCAAGTAACTTCCACAGAACTTTTCTTCAGATAACACGTACAGCCACAGCTGGGATGACAGGCCCAAATTCGAGCCAACTTAAAATGGATATCACAAGGAATCCTCAAGGAAAGTAAATAGGTGCTAAAACATAATTTGCCAAGAAATTTTAAAATAATAACTGTGTATGTAAAATAGCAACTGTACAAACCAATGTTTCCTTGTCCTTTGCTCTTCCTGCAAGTTCTACAGTGTCACTGAACGCAGGTCACCATAGAGCTACCAAATGGCAATGAAATTAGTTACTATTTACTGGAGGTTGAAATAGTGATCAAGAAAGTGAAGGATCTGTGTCTCCAAGCCAATTCCCTGAGCTGCTTAATCCCCAGAAATGGCCATATTCTAATGAAGAGTGAGTGAGAAGCATTCAGGGGAGGGAAAGAGGCATCCAAAAGCCCTGAAAAATGACCTTAATATTTTCCAGTTTAAAACCATCTGGCTGAGGAGGTTAAAGTGAGGCTTCCTCCAGCATCCATTATCAACACTTTAAGGGTGTCCCTTCACAGTGATGTGAGGATTTCAAATGTTTTATTTTATTTATTTACTTTTTCTTTGTGCCACAACATCATCAGAAATATCAGCACACTTTTGATATCAGCGGTTACTGTAACAAGGGGAAACTTCACCATCAGTTTTTAGTCCCAGGAGAAAATAAGGTTTATATGCCAGAGGATTTGGCTTCCATCAGCTTAAATCTCAAAATTAAAGACTAGAGTTTCTTACGACTAATAAAGTCCCAAAGAGCAAAAAGACAGCTCTTGGCAATGCCTCCTTTCTCTCTCCTATATAGGTTTAGATAGCATTAAAGAATTAATTACAAATATCTAAATCCCTGAGCAGCTTCAGACAGTCACTATAATGTTAAAAAAACAGCCACAAAAATGTCTCTTCCCCATCTCTCACAAAACTGCAGAGGTCCATACTCACACTGTACAGGAGTAAGAGACCTCATGACCTTCAAGGATACAAACTAGAGCTCTAAACAATTGGAAAGGGGATACTCCTAGCTTCCCAATGGGACATAAAGTAGAGGTGTCTGGTCCTGGTAGATGCCAAGATACTTAGAATCACATTATTATGTATACAAAAACTAAGGTAACGTTGAGAGGATTTTAATACCTGAAGTAGTGACACTAGTTGGCACACAGGATGAAACCT
The DNA here is from genome assembly GCA_007922155.1 of Mesoclemmys tuberculata. Classification (NCBI taxonomy): domain Eukaryota; kingdom Metazoa; phylum Chordata; order Testudines; family Chelidae; genus Mesoclemmys; species Mesoclemmys tuberculata. The sequence goes on along the minus strand of ML675620.1, from coordinate 34,076,213 downwards.
TAGCCCACTGAACTCAATGAGAGTATTGAACACAGGGAGCTTAGCTGTACAGGAGAAGAGATTTTTTAAAAGCATCAATAAAAATTAGAACCCTTAAGAACTTTTTTATGATCATTTTCCTGAAAAATATGTAGTATGTACAGAATGAATAATGGTGTGGTTTAAAGATTGTGGTTGTACTTTGTCCTTTGCGGGTAACCTGCGTAACTCATGCCTTCACCAGTCACAAGTAATGCACTCATACGTGCACAGGCTGATAAAACCCCTTGTATACAGCATTTGTGCTCACTCACTTTCATAGATAAATATCCACCTTATTTTGTAGAAAAATTAAATATTATGAATCCAGGATGCTTGAAGGTTGGTATTTCTGGAATTTTTAAAAGATCTGAATCTGTGGAAATGTAACTCATTCCATTCTGCAGCCTCAGTTCTAAACACACCTATCTCAGCACAATAAACTTGAAATTGACATCAGGAAACAAACATCTATCCTCAAAAGTAATTTTATCTACCACTGTCTAAGTTGTAGCCTGAAGGACATTCACCATCCACTTGAAAGGTTTTGTGCAGATTATTTTGAAATAAAACATAAATTGGTTCCTTAAGACTGTCTGTTTTACAAACAATTATGGAGAGCTGGAATTTGAAGGAAAGGGAGGAGACAGTTGTTGATAGCTGTCCAAGCTGCTGCTTTCTACTTACTCTGCTTCTGTCATATTCCTTCCTTGAAGCAGCAAAGAGCTGGGCATTAGATATGGCAATCCCACAGAATGGAAGGTACATCTGCATCACCTATTTCAAAGAGAAATTTTAGTTCATTAGAAAATACTATTGAATGTAAACATCCATATTATTTAGCAATGAGATCTGAGGACACTTGGCAACTGTCAGGAAGTGTTATGCACCCTTAATATCTTCCATTATGAAACTAAAAACAAAGCAAATTATTTGTGAATGGTCTATGGAGATTAGGAGGGAAAGAACTATTCCAAACATTAGCCCCCAAACCAAACCCAAAACTCTTTGGATTTATGGATTCAGCCTGTGAGGATGTTTGCTATTATTCTGACAAGTCCATTGCAGGATTCTCAGTAAGTATTCAACTCTGTCCTCTGGTAGAGACTATTAAAATCTTGAATATTCTGCAGTCCAAGTCAAAGGATTCCCTTTCTTCTGGAATTGCCTCTGTCATGGTAACTCGCCTCATCCAGAGCATGCAACATCTGAAGATGGCAAGCTCAGCAGAGACTGACACGCCTATCGATTCTGGACATAATGGACTTTGCAGGACATTAGCGTGGTGGAACAGAGCACGTGAATCATCAGATGCAAGTCAGGAAGCTGATTATATTCTTAGGGAGAAGAACAGTGTTAGAAATCAAGCTTCAGCAGCTGTAGGGAAGGGAGGAAGAAAAAGGGAACAACATCTAGTTGAGTAGAAATGTGGCGAAAGAGAACTCAAAGTTCATATGCGTTAAGGTAAGAATCTAAACTTTTTGAGACTTCACGGAATCTTTTAAGGTTCACCACATCATTTATTTAAAAAACACTTTTTGATGGGACATAATATGACAAGGAATGAAGCAGCCAGAGATTGGGCTGGCTCTGCATTTCAAATGAATAAATCCTCTGGCCAAACACTTTAATATCCATAAAGTTTAGGATTTTGTGCACAAAGCTCCCCTGAAGTGAGGTGACTTCACAACACCAACAAGTGAGTAAACACATAAGAATGCTGGCACTTTCAAACCAGAGGTTTGCAACAACAGGTGCAACACTGGAACTGCTGTCCTGTTCTGGCCCCGTCCTGTGAGACACTGAGCACCCCCTAAGAAATGCCCCTCCATGTCCAGCAAAGTCAATTAGAGTTGAGGGCACAATGAGTGTTACCAGGACTAAGCCCTCTGAGTTGGAAAGTTCTGAAGCAGTGGAAGAAAGCAATCAGATGACTAGAGGGATATTGGAAGAGATTCTGGCTAGACAGAAAGAATTTCAGTCCACCTTGACATCCTTAGAAGGAATAACTGATGAGATGAACATACAAATAAACACCACTGACAGGAGAATTGATAGGATGTAGAAAACCAAACTGACTTACAGTTGAAGGGCAAAATGTGTACCTTGTTTACAAAACAACGCCCTAATAAAAATAACTCTCTCCTGGAAAGGTGGGTTGAAATCTTGGAGCCCCCATAAGGAGATCCCATAATGCATTAGCAATAGGTACCCCAACACAGATGGAAGTCTCAGGTCGAGTGATGTTTACAGTTGTTGCTTGACCTGTTTGGTATTATGCCAAGAAAAATCTTTTGTACAGTTGTTGACTGAGCAAACTGAGGCATAATATTCAACTTGATGGCATTTCTGTTTATCTGTCTGAAACACAGTAACCTTTTAAAGACGTATCCAATCAATTTCAAAATTTCAGGTAACATTCTAGGAAGAACCCTACTAATTTGGTTGATACTTCCTTGTTGATGTTTCTGTGCACCCACTGTGTTGGTCCCACATATCCATTTATTTTGTGTCATGTACTTCTGTACTAGATATGGACTGGTCACAGAGCTTACTTATGCACACCAGATGCGTTCATTGTAAGATTCTTTAATGCATTGCCAGGCATGGCTGAGGTTCATTTAGAATTATTTACAATGATCCCTCCTTGTGGCTGAACAGTATAGTACAGTTTATAATTCCATTATACTTGGCCTTTGTACAAAGATGAGAATTCTGAGAGTATCTCCTGACAACATGGAGTTGCTCTGATGTGTAGCAGCTATGAAACTGTGATGTCTTTATTTGTTGTTTTTAGCATTTAAAGTATTCATTTTGTCTCATAGTTATTACAGCCTGCAACAACAGAGACAAACACATACACTGTTCTCTTGTGAAGATTTTGCTTTGGTTCTTTCTTGTGGTGTTTCTCCTTAAATTAAAATGATGTGTTTTAGACAGAAAGTACATTTGATCTTTGTCCATAGGAAGGCAACAATTGCTTTAGTCTTCATGGTGTCAATCTGAACATTCTTTTTTTCATTAAAAAAATTGAAATTGGAAGGTTTGAACGCTCATGAGCAGTGGGAAAGGCCATTAAAAATTAAAATGAAATGTAAAAACTCACCTCGCATGCATGATAGTGCAAAAAAGAGAGGGGGTGTGAAGGATCACGCCCTCACACTGACAGAGAGGAGGCTTGTTCTGCCTGGATGGAGGGGAGCTTAAAAGGGAAAACCTGCCACAGGAAGGAGAGGTGAACAGAAAGAAGGCTGCTTTGCCTCAGACAACAGAGACAGGCTCGCCAAAAGGGAGCCAGCAACAAGCCTCACTGTTCCCAAAACTGCATGACCCAGCCTCAGAGGAGTACACCCCACATGGAAGGGTTGGAGGCAGACCCCATTTAGACTAAGCCCAAAGGACTGAACCACAAAAGCTGCCTGAGTTTCAGGTCATCCTTACTTTTCTTTATCTTCCCACAGACTCCCCCTCTCATAAGAGAAGAAAGAGGGGAGAGGACTTTTCTTTTGTTTGTTTGCTCCAAGAATTCCTCTGGGTGACTGCTAAAACTTAAAGGGGAGAGAAAGACAATATAAGGACCTGAAGTGGAGTCTTGGGGGGGAGGGCGGGAAAGGGAAGCCTTGAAACAATCCTTCCCTACCACATGAGGGAAGAAATTAAATTGCCATTTTTATTATAAAAACTGCACTGGGAGAATTTAACAAATCTCAATTTAGTTTTTGTTTTTTAAATAAAATAGAAAACTTGCTTACTAACAATGCATTGCTGAACACCATAGCCAGGGAAAAGATCTGCGAAGAAAAAACGTTCTTACAAGAAAAATTCTGACCTTTGATGTATTCATGAGTTTTGACTACTTTTAAACTTTTAGAACCTAATTCTGTACCCATTAGAGTCAGGAGTCAACCTTCTATTCTAGGTCAACGTGTTCGGACACCAGGATGATAGGACCATGTATTTTCAAGCATCACAAAAATGGTTCATAAGAAGCACAAATTACTGTCTGGTGAGAATGACCACCACTCAGCAGGCCCGATTCTGCACAGATGTGCACCCTGTGTAATCATTTACACCTGTGAAAAGTTGGTCTATAAAATGCTATTTGCTCAGAAAAGTGGTGTGTTACATCCACTTTGCCCAACTATAGATGACTACACAAGATGCAGGGCAATGGATAATCAGACCCAAAATATTGAAAACTTTACAATAAAGAATAAAATGAGTGAATACAAGTTCATAATTATTAATTGATATAATTCAATATCACATGGAGAAGAACCACCAGTGTTTTAAAGCAATTATGCCACTTTTTAAAAGAGTGTTTTCTGATGCATTCCGTGATACTTTAACAGACAGGAGACATTCAGAAGTACCATTACAGAACTTAGACACTATGGCAATTGGCTCTATACAAATATCCAATGGCGTGCTGATCACCCTTCTACATTTTAGCCAAGCATTGTGAGGACCTGACAGTATACCAGATCCATCAATAGTTTTGCTCCCAAAAGAGAATGTAAGTGAACAGCTGAAGAAATCTCACCATGAATTTGAATGCTATTCCTCCTCCCGCCCCTCCCCTTTTTTTTGGCTGATGGGTAAGTAATAAAAGATCCTTTGGCACATCAACATGAAAGAATATTGTATCATGCTTTGCCAGGATCTATTTACTATAATGAATTCAATTCATTCAATTATTCAATATTTTCCAGATCATTAATGATTACTAAATATATTTTTCCTTAAGTAGAAATGTCATGTTTTTATAATAAACAGCACCATACATTTCATTGATGTTACAATCCACAATTTTTGACATCTGAATTCTCCATCATGAAGTGATCCAATATAAAAAAATATTCAACCGTGGCATTACTAAATAAACTAGACAGGACAGACTGAATAGAAAGAAGTCTTATGCTTGGTCATAGATACGTTACCAAAAGCAGCCATGAGGGGAAAGAACACCGAGACAAATGACAGGTTATTTTTAATTTGCCTCAGTGTGACACAGGAACATTTTAAGAAGGAGCGGTTTTCCTGTATCTTCTCTGCTGTCCCTTTTGCACTACAGAATGACCTGAGGAAACTTAACTGTCACAGTCTGGGTCTGTGAATGTTTTACCAAACACTAAGGTTTTACTGCACAAGAAACTATCAGCTCAGACCCAACATTACAACTTTTAAAGGAGCTGCTACTAACAAGTCCAAAGTTTGAGTAAGGAAAATACATTATGTCTATGCTTGAAGGTGTAATAAAAGAGGGGACCTAGTTGTGGTCTACAGTCCTGCCAGTCCTGTGCATCAGTGTGAAATTCATGGGGAAAAATGCACCTTATTGTATAAACCATTCAACAACAGATGAATTTACTCATCAATGCTAAATCCAATTACCAATCCAACGCACAAAAAGTAGTTTCCCAGTAATTAAACACATAACGTAAACTTCATTACTTATTACCATAAGCCTACAGGAAAATGGCAAGCTACAAAACTAGCTTTCTTTCTTTACCTATTTTTCTGGAATGATGTAAATGTTAACTAAAACATTCCCAGTTTACTCAGAAGTTGTTGGTTTTGTTGAATCAGTTTTCCCAACCAACACACCAGAAAGTACAAAAAAAAAAAAAAAATAGGGGCTTCTTTTTATGGCAAAGTGGTTGATAGGTGATTATTGCTGTCAGCCTCAGGCCTAAATTGTGGCTACTTCCTCAACAGGTAGGGTCCCTGTTCCATCTGAGTTCAGTCTGCATGGCGAGGTTGGCAGTGAGGGCTGGGCATTGGACAAAATTTCCTCCTCTCTCTTGGTGGTCAGAACCAGTGGAAATGGTGTAGTGAAAGGCCGAATTCATGGTTGCATTGGTTAACTTATGTTGTTAAACCCAAGAAATATAGGTTCAATGGGTTTATAATATTAGAGCCATAATTTGCAGAAAACATTTTTTAAAAAGAAAAGGAAAGGATATACACAGAGCAAACAAAACCAAGCCAGCAAAAAGTGTTGATGAAAAAATCCCTCACTTCCAAGTTACACTGCTTTTATACTTGCTTACTTAATGGGAAATTAAATCTTAGTTCATAAACAGAGCAACCTCAAAGATAGCCTCAAAGCCTGTTTGAATGTCCATCTCACAGAACAAAAGCTCTAATATACATCATTGATGTTACTTTGGTTAAGGGTGAAAGGTCTCTCAGAATTCTAAGTCATATTTCATCAGTTCACAAGAACCTAGTTTCTTTATAGTCTCTTTTCTGAAAGCAAGCATTTCTCCATGTTCCATTGTAATAACAGCTCCCTTAACCTCCACTGACCTCAATGACAGTTGCCTATGCTCAGCTCTTTTTATAAGCAGGCTGACTTTACAGACTGAGGTACCCAAGCAACTGTTTCTGGAAAATTTTAGCGTCAAATGAACACTTATAAAAAGCTTTTGCTCCATGTCCTCAAAATGACTAAATGTTGCACTATCCCCAGAAAGGGTTTGAATAGCATGTGACCATAGAATATCAACAGTTTGAAATAATACTACCAAATAGAATAGACTAGAAATTCAGATACTGATATGTTCAGTGTTGGGGTATGTAATTTACTATTTATTAAGTTTATACAAAACAGATAGAAAATCTAGATACCTCATTAATATTTAATGAAGGTGATAATTCACCTGAACACAACTTTACAATGTTACAAGGCCTATTCTGCTCTGCTACACCACTCTGTAAATCCACTGTACTGTAAATCCCATGGGCTAGAATCATCCTTATGAGCCAAGTTCCCTACAACCACATACGTAACTGACTTGAGGGCAGAAGTTCTCTGCATGACACACTGAAATAGGATATTTCCCATCCTGTCTCACCTCACCCTATTTAGATGGCTCCTGCTCAGCCCCCTGGTAGAACAGAGATGTTGTGGGCAGTTGGTGCCATTAAATCCCTCCAGTCCCAGTCAAATGTACCACAATAAGGAGCTCATAACCCGGACTGTGAATCAAGCCTACTGACTTCAACAGAATTACTTTGGGTTCAAATCAGTATAATTGTGAGCAGAATTTGACTCAAAGAGACTTATTTTCTACTGTTTGTAAAAGTTTTGATGAGATTTTAGCAGATGTACATTTTTTCAGCAGGGAAGGAAGAAATGGTGAGCAAATCAGAATTATGCCAGGCAGGTAATCTCTAAAGTAGAATATCTGAAGACTGAGGAAACTCAGAGACCACCCAGAATTGATCAGAGAATTATTCTGAGTGGCAAAAGGAGTAAAGATGCTTTCTTCTCAGTCCCTTTTCTCTAACTTGCCCCTCTTCCTCTGAACAAAGCAGAAACACAGGAGGATGAAGAGATGTACAGTCCAGTTTCCAGGCTCCCTCTACTCCTGGACATAGTTCAGGAAGGGAAGGGAGCAATGGAGGGTGGGAGGCAACTGCATTGCAAGTGGATAAATGGACTGAGCAGCATTAAACAGACTAGCCAGAGTACATATTTAAGGGTACCAAACTCCTCAGAAGCATTCTCTGAGCCCACTCCCCCCACAAACACATCAAGTGGCACTAACACTGAGCTGTGGGGAGCACAGGGTGCTTCTCACTGGCCTGGTCCACCTAGCCTGGCACATGGCTTTGGGAGTTACCATTCTGCAAGTAGTTTGTTTGGGTTTTTTGGCTCTGGCTGTTGGAAGCAGCAACAAAAGCACCAACTGCCACTTCTCTTCAAGCATTCCTGCTACCCCCTCTTTCTGAGAATGCTTATGGAGTTGGGGAAAGGCTAAAAGAGCTTCCTCGAAAATGAAAGATGAGAAAATTTGTTTATAAAATAGACATGTTTTTAATACCCCACATTTGTTTGAGAAAGGTGGGTGAGGTAATATCTTTTATTGGACCAACTTCCGTTAGTGAAAGAGAGACGCATTCAAGCTACGAAGAGCTCTTCTTTAAGCTCCGTGTAGATTGAAAGCTTGTCTCTTTCATGGAAAAGAGTTGGTCCAATAACAGACCAACTCACCATGTCTCTCTAATATCTTGTAACCAGCACAGCTACAAAAACTTTCCAAATTTGTGTTTTATTCATCCTGACTTGCATATTCAAAAACAGAATCAGTGATACAATTTAAACATTTCCTATATTCCTAAAAATAGATGCAATATATTAAATGGGGTTTTTTATGTTCAAGAATCTACAGACCAAAATCAATTGCAATATGGTTAAGTGTGAACATTCATCCAAATCACATTACGTTTTGGCATCTGTACAGTGTCTGGCAATTCTTATATCCATGCAGTTTGCACTTCACAGAAACATTTGCCAAAAACAGAGATTTTTCCAAACTAATTATAGGATTGAACCCCTATACTCTATGGACAGTCTATGAACCCTAATTCCAGACACATACCTCCCCTGACATCAATGAGCAGTACACTGCTTGATTAGTCCATTACCTCTGTGGTATTTTTAATTCATGTTTGCATGTTATTATTTATACTGTTATAAAAGCACATGGTGCTTGAAAGCCAAAGAAAACACGGGCTGCCAGAACTCAGAATGTATTGTAGGGACTGTAAACAGCCTGCAAGAGGCCAAGGTGAATTTCCACAGCACAGACCAAGTGTTGGTCTGCCTCATGTGATTACTGTCCTCTTCACCAGCCAGATGCCTACATTGTTTTGTAGTAGAAAACAACCCCCCTAAAAAGTCCAAAGATCAGACTCTTCTGCTGGACCCTGTCTACACAAGCCCTGCTGTTGGAGGATAGCTGGAGGTGGAATAGGGGGCAGGGCCATAGCACAAAGGTCCATGGGCTGCCTAAGTAACTTTGGGGGCCGTTTCAGCCTCTGGACAACCCTAAGTCAGGAGGGCATAAATGTGGCTTAACGTCATAGACTGCCCTGGCCTGGATCTTCTGTGGTGCCCTTCCTGGTGGTGTAGCACAAAATCTGACCCTGCATCTTTTCTTATACATACCTCAAGCCTTGAAATAGGCGTTTCCACCCCTCCTCCTACAAAAATCCTTGTGAAGTTTAATTTATAACAATGAAGTCCTAAAAATGTTCTTTTATATAATCAGAATTATACTCATCTACTCTTCCTGTTTCAATTCTCTGTTTAACCTTTGGATGTTTCTTACCAAGTCACTTTTATCTTAAAATTTACTCATATCTGACATCACCAAAAGAAAATGAAGCTTGAAAAACCTAGGTAAGCTATGTTGTGAATTATTTTGTCAGATAAACACACACGAAATATTCATAGGATTTAGTAAACTTATTTTAGCTAGATTTTATCAGACATTTAATATTTATATGTTAGCTAGGTCTACCTAACCCCCAATGTACATGCAGCAAGGTCGATGAAGGAATTATTCTGTCAACCAAGCTACTGCTTTTCGAGGAGGTGAATTTACTAGAGCGATTGAAAACTGCTTCCATCATTGTACCATCTACACTATATCACTATGCCTCTGTAGAGCTTGTAGTGTAAACATACCCTAAGAAGCCCAAAAAATTTTACAGACGTAAGTGAATTAAGCCTTATGACACCGATTTTTTTTTTCTACAGCTAGGCAAAGGGTTCGATTAAATGACTTGCCATGGGTCACAAAGCAAGTTTTTGGCAAAGTCAGAAAAAGAACCAGAGCTCCTGGGTCTCAGTTCTGGGCTTGAATCCTTAGACTTCTCTTTCATGACTGAAGCACTGTTGTAAAACTGCACGAAGATCATTCGAGGTATGAACAACTTCATATTGGAATTGTGGAGTAAGACTTGTAAAGACAGTGGCTGACATTGGTACTGTTAAAATAGAAGCTGAGGATCAGACCTTTACAATGGGAAGGTTGAATAATTGTATGTCCTTTTGAAGAACATTAATTTTGTCATTAACAATAAACTAGAAATTGTCTTTTAAGACTTGCTTTTGTTTTTCCAGTTTGCAGATTAGGCTAGGTAGCATTAGTTATATAAAAGGAACATTCTGAGTGGTATTGAAAAACAGGAATAAACTCCATATGCCTGCATTCATAATTTAATTTTTAAATGACAACACTTATTAAAACCATTAACTTTTAAACTTTCATCACAATTCCTGGCAACAATAAGAATTAAATTAATCTGTAGTTTTGTTTTGTTTTTTGCAGAAGGCTTTACATCCTAGAGCACATGAGCACAAATTAAAATTATTTCCACTTATTCCTGGTGCCAGAACTCTTATTGTTGGTTTCACTTCTTTCACTTTTACTACCAGTAATATTACATTTTTGGAGATTGTGTGTGGGTACGTGTCAGTACGTGTGGCAAGTGAGACTAAATTCTGCAGTTAAATAAATACTGTTTGCAGTTTAACAAAAAAGAGTTTAGCCAGAGATACCAACCTTGCTCTGAGACATTTTGGGATATTTATGAAAAACATTAGGGCAGAATAAGGGAAGTTGCTTGTACTTCTTTCTCGCCACCCATCCCCTCTCTCTGCAGAAACTGGGACCTCTCTCCCCTCCCCTCCCTTTGCTTGTCTATGGCCAAAGGAGTAGCCTAGGTCCCAAAAGCTTTCCTTCTCATTGCACTCCACACCCAAACAGTGAGATTGGGGAGATTAGGCATGGGAAATCTGCCCTTCTATGCCTACGGCTCTTAAATACCTTGACTAGTCCCAGGCCTGGACTTCCTTCCCAAGGTGATCCTCCTCTTTTCCATCCTCTGTTGTGTTCCCTCTCAACTCTGGCTTATCCCTCACTGACTGCACAGTGGGGGTCTGATAGGAGGCAAGCTGCAGTGATTTTCAGTGGGGTTTGGGGAGCTAGATTCCCTGTGTGGGTCCTCCTGGCATGGGTGAGTGCATTTAACATAATCTAGCAGGGACTACACTGAGAAATTAGAGAGCAATATGCATCCTGTGTCTTGAACGGTGAAACCATCAATGTCTCAAGCCACTCAAAAGTGCTGTGGCTTACCTCCTATCTGACCTTCACTGCACAGATTATGCATGTGTCACAGGGTGGTGGAGAAGAATGTCCCCAGCACATGTGGTGTTATTTGCTGTGTTCATAGGACCCAAGTAGTGATGAGTGACACACAAGCACACGAATTTTATATATGTATGACATACACACACACACCCATATGTGTGTGTTTGCAAAATTAGTAGGTTTAAGCCTGAACTAGTAATTTCATAATTATATGTAAAAATCAGGAAGATTATGGAAACTTAGAGAGGCATCTCTTTACCTCTCCCACACATAACAGTCTAAACAGAGATCATGCTGAAATAATTAACTTTCAGTTCAGATTCTTCTCATGTAAGCTTCAAGAGACACCTTGTGATTTTAAGGTATCTGTTTTTTATGTAAAATATCTTTATTTAACAGAGCAGATGGTTGAGGTAATATGTTTTACGGGACCAACTTCTGTTGGTGAAAGAGATAAGCTTCCGAGCTTACACAGTCTTCTTCAGGCCTGGGAAAGGTACTCAATGTGTCACAGCTAAATACAAAGTGGAACAGATTGTTTATCCTAAGGAGTTAGTAGTGACAAAGGTCGTCTGGAACAGACTGCATACAGAGCCCAGGCCTGTAAGGTGCTGAGAGCCCTCTGCAAACATCCTCAGCTCCGACTGAAGTAAATGGTATTAAGCTTATCACTTCCAGTACAAATCACTAGAGGAACAGTGGAAACTTGATGTAACAACTAAGCAAACCAGGCTTTTTGGGTCAATCTTTAGCAATGTAAATTGGTGTAACTCCATTGACTGGCCCGCTATTTGTAGCACTGACTCAATGTGGATTTTGCTGCATTTTTCTTCTCCTTCCTTTCCCATTACAAAACAGTTCTGAGTAGGAGCAGGTGCTGTCATATGCAAAACAAGAACTGATATTTGGAAGACGTAAAAGTAAAATCGAGGGGATTCAGAAAGCACTGAAGTCCCTTGACATTCTCTTGATGCTACTTCTTGTCAATCAAAGCAATCCAGATGCTTCTTCTGCTGCAACTAACCTCATCAACAAACGGAAGAATGTTTAGGAAAGTTCTTGAGGGGGACCTCATGGAATTTCTTGCCCCATACAAGGGAATAACCCAGTTAAAGGACCACATGGTTCATAATTTGCATTTCACCAAAATTATCTCTTAGAGTCTTATTATATCTGTCTCTATTGACCTTACTGGCCATTTAAATATTTTATTGTGTAATATATAGAATCATGTGCATCTCTGGTAGAATATATCCTGTATCTTTTTGAAATACATCTGTATCATTTTGTTGGCTTGCCTTTGGACAGAGAAATTCGCCACTGGTGTTCTACACTTGTCTATTTTGAGCTCCGATGTATTTAATATTAATGTGACAAATGTCACTGTCACAGCATGTCACTGCACTTTTTGCTGTTGACACTTAAGTCTATTCTTCCTTCATCTTCCCAGAGAAAGCTGTCTCTATTTTCCTTAAGATGACAAACCAATTGTAGGACATCAGTCTTTTGGCAATTCAGTACAGTTAGGAAAACTTCTCATAATCAATTCCTCAATATTGCAGGTTTGCCCATGTATTCATTATAATTTTGATGGTTCCACTTCTTGTCTGTAAACTAAAAGTACATGCTCTAGGGCCCTTACGTGACTTAAATTTTAACAAAAATACTCCTTGTCAAAATAACATTTAACATGCAGCATCATACTATACTGCTAATATTTCTCATACACAACAACACCAATTTACACTCTAGTAGGCCAGACCATGTGGTTGAATACAATTGACATTAACAAGAACTGAACATGGAACAGAATTTGTCCCTTACGTTATAAACTGAATCTGAGTCTATGAAATTTATCTCTGAGTTTGATCCTATTACAGCATATTTCAGAATGACTCAGATACTTCTAACACAACTCATTTACACAAAAGTGAGGGGAAAAACAATAACACCTTTTTCACTAGGACAAGTATCTTAAAAGTTGAAGGGCAGTTTCTCCATTACTTGTTACATTAACCACTATATTAAAAAACAGATATTCACCACTTCAATGAAGTCCAACATGACATAAGTCTTGGAGAAAGAGAAAAAGGATATTTTGTAATTTAAACTAGAAAAGCATATTGTGAGGCTTCATACATTAAAGTTAAAGCTAGGTGGAACATATGTGAAAGAATACAATCTTTGGAACATGGCACTCAATTCCAGAGAATCTCTGCTGGATGGGTGAATATCCTTAAAGCAATAGTATTTGTTTGTCCTCAAGAACAGAAGCCACGAAATCTATCTATCTATTTTAGGTTGAATTAGCAAAGGGGCAAGACTAACATGAGCCAACACAATCTCTTACATAAAATAAAAACAGAAGAAAAAATGGTATTTCTAAGTAAGAAAGGAAATATATGTTTTCTTTTGATCAGATACAAAACAGCTGCTTTGAAGAAAAGTGTCTGAATTTGTATTGACTATTGCTTCTTGTTTCCATTTCCACTTCACAACAACAGAAGCAATAATAAAAGGAAATTCTGAAGCTAATGGGAATGAAGAGAGCCAAGCACCTGCTTGTGTATGGGTAGGGTTTTGTGCGGGAGGTCAGACTAGATGATCATATTGGTCCCTTCTGATCTATGAGTCTATGAATTGGGCCCTCAGAAAGAAAAACTTAAATTCAGGCTTGAGTACTGAGATTAAGCTAACCTGAATATGTGAATCCTATTTCATATTAAAGAGAGACTGTCTGGTTAATGTAGGCCTTAAATTGTTGATTGAAAATTCTTTGCATCTTAACTTTCTCTTGTGTCTTGTCCAGACCTAAGTAAGAAAGGATTTCTTTTTGGAAATGTTGTCCCTAAGAGACTGTATTTAGCAAGTAAACATTCCACTGCCAGCATATGTAACCATTCATCTCCTGCAGAAGATGCAAGTGTACAGTAAGGTTCCTTATAAGGATGTTCTAATGTACACTGTGGTTCCAAGTACATTAGGCCATGTGGATAAAAAGAGTCTCCAAACATAGGCAGAAGTGTGGCTGCTTCTGCTCATGAACTCTAAAAGAACTGCTGTCACCTCTGGATCCAAATGGTTGGGTGACTGGGTCTTCTGTCCACTGAAATACCTCCCTTTTCCCTCTCCTGGGAGAGAAGAAAACTTCTTATTAAGAGGTCTCCTACCCCAAGTGTGATGAGACTTGGTGTTACAAGCCCCTGGGAAATGAAGAGAGCTGCTTCTGTGGGACAATGCTTACCTCTTTATGAAGGGAGAAGGAGTTTAACTACTCCTGCCCAATGGCTGCTCTTCACTTCCCTACCAGGCAGGAGTAGGGATAAAGAATTGTTGTCTGGACCATGGGAGGGCTGGGATGCTGTTCTGCTGAGCACCCTATTAGTAGAATATGTTTGTACAGTGGGTCAGAGGGTAATTGCCATGAGATAAGGGGTGGCATTGCTTTGAGCAGTGCTGATGCCAGGGAAGGTGAGACTGCGGGCAGATGGGACTTCTTACCAATCATAGTATTCCCACAACACACACACAGACACACACACAAGAGAGAGAAAATCTGCCATTAAGCCATTCATGAGGATGGCCAACAGTGTCTCGTGCTTTATTAAAAAAATTGATTACATTTTTTAAAAATTATTTATAAAACATCACCATCACCACATTGGCTTCTTTTGGTTGCCTCTTATATCCTTGGAGATTGCTCCAAAGACCACTAAAATCAGTGTGCATCTTTTCATTTATTTCAACAGGCTTTGCATCAGGCCACTAATGTGATGGAATGCTTAGCCTTAAATTTGATTACTCAAAAAATTCTGATGTGTCCCCATTGATACAACTTGACAGGATGGTTGTCAATAACTTGGCTAAAAAGCAGTAAAAGTCAGGGGAAATTACAGTATATTTTTGAGGTTCTAGATTTAAAAATACCATAGGCAATTAAAACTCTCTTTAAAATTTTGTTAAAAACAAATTTTGTATATCAACGTTCAGCCCAAGTCACTTTTTCATGGTTAAAATAATTTCCTTAGATTGTAATGAATCATGTACATACCTCTTAAATGTTCCCTCATCACAGAGTCATTACTGATAACACTAACATCTTTCAAAAATCTTGAAATAAATTGCATAATGATGATAAATAGTCATGTCTATAAGGTTAAATCTTAATTTTAAAAAATCGTTTCAGTATTGGTGTAAATTCACACTATATTTTTTCTTCTTATTTGTCCAATTTAAACAGTTCATTATTTTTTACAGTAAATTGTTAACTCCCACAGAATTTGTCTTATGAGCAATGTTGATTAGTTCACAGGGTGTTAGGGAAAACATCATATTTTAAGGCTACTATACTATAGCTTTCAGTTTAGTGCTGGTGCAAGCTGTGGAAGTCCGACTTTGCATGTGTCGCCTCCCCCCTCCCCTTTTTTTTTTTAAGCTGCAGACTTTAAGAAACTGAGGAAAGTGTGGAAAGTGTGTGGGCTGGTTTGGAAGCAAGCTATGGTACAATTCCACACATCATTATCTCCTGAACTAATGATACATACCTGCACACATCACTGTCAATTTCTATGCAAGGATATTTATAAACTGGAAGCACAGGGCCAAATCCTGATAACCCAATTGCACAGACCATGAGTTGTCTGAGGCTCGTGTGTGTGTTTGGAGGGGGAGGAGAAGGGGTGTGAATCTGGGGACACTAAATCCCCTTTCCACGCAATTGCTCAGTGGTTGCTATTGCATCTTCAGATCTGCAGCATCCTACATGTGACTAATCTCCCCTTCATCTGGAGGGGAGGGTAGTGGATCCAGTACTCCATCTGAAGGAGTGTGGACTCTGTGCACCAGCTCCTGGTATACTACCCTCCACACTGTACAGACAGCACTACCATCCAGGTCCTCTACATGTGGGAGCAGGATTTCCCCAGAACTCTTCATATGCAGCCGCATGCTGCAGATATTTTATTTGTTATAAAGCTGTTATTTCTGGTTGTGTGACAATATTGTAACCTGAAATCTTTCATTCACTGGTCCAGGCAAGTGCTGTACACTGTGGACCACATCATCTGTGCTTTGTTTAAACAAATGTCCCATTAGGTTTTTTGCCTGAGTTAGGTTTTCATAAGCATCTGCCCTTGGTAACACTTAACATATTTTACGCTCCTTCCTCAGAAGCTGGCCAGGAAGTGGTTTCACAACAGCTTCTGATGAAGCTCTTTGTCTTCCTTTCTTTCCTGAGGCTAACATTAGGGTGGCGGATTTGGGGGTGAGGGTGAGGGGGCCACCGCTGGGAAGCGCTCAGAAAAAATGTTTGGGTGAATACTCTGTGAGAACAACATTATAAGCAATATTATGAGGTACAATCTCAGAGATATACAAATAGTAATTTGTTGCAGTGTACATTTTAAGGGATGTGAATCTTATACTTAGTAAATACACTGCATCCTGCATTTTAATACTGTGTATCATACTAGACTACATTTTGGACCTCAAATTAAGTCATACGTGCATCTCTTTAGCCACATGAAGTTCTTGGCAAGGCCATCTAGGCAGGGGAGGAGGAGAGAGGGCAGAGGCAGTTTACTTTGGGCCCCCTTTTGAGAGGAACCCAAACAAAGTAGCATTGTGACGGAGTTGCTTCACCACTCAGATTTGCCTTGCCCCAAATATGGGTGAGTGATGCTGCCATCCCATGTGCCAGGTTGCAACATCTGGAGCAGAGCCCAGCCCAGTGGGATGGAAATTGCTGCTATGAGGTAAATGTGAGGCAGGCTTGCTCTTCAACCCACCCACCCCATAGGAACCCCCTCCAGTGGTAATTTTTTTTTTTGAATGGGGAGACTTGCAGGGGAAGTGGGGGGGGGGAAAGGTGGTCAGATTTTGCCCTGCCTTGCAAAATCTCTCTGTACTCCTGGTTTTTGGTACCAAAAACACCTTACAGAGGGAACTGATTCCATAAAAAAGGCCATTCCTTCCAGTTATATGTATTTTTCCTCAATCAACATTTTATAACATTTATGTAGTCTTCATTATTTGCATCTCAAGCCAAAAAGATGAGGCACACAGAGGAGAGGTGAATATGTATTACTATTAATATTTTTGCTGAGCTGCAGACAGGCGATTTCTGACAGCTGAGTTGCATTAGAAATGCCTGGTGCCCAGGACACTATTTTCCTTGATGTAATTTGGACAGGTACATACCTGGGATTCCCACTGTTTGCACCGCCATGACTACACTCTATTTTTAGCATGCCTGTGGTGTAAGGCATACACAAAAGGTAGTACACAGTGGTTGAGCTTTTTGGACAACACCCCACCTTGTTCCCCAGAGATGATTATTTTTAGGTACTCCCTGGCCTTGCGGGCATGGAGGCTTTTGCCCCACTCTGACAAGAAAGGGCCAATGAGAGCCTGTGGACTCCATTGGCCCCGCCCTGCTACATCTGCAGCAGAGCTTTGTTTCTTGCTTAATAAGGATGTCTGGGTTCAGCTGTGAGTAAAAGACAATTTATTACCTGGATGAAATGACCAGCCCCAGGGAAACTGCATGAAGACAAGCCCTGAGTAGTAGGAGGTAGGCCCTGTCAGAGACTGCCTTATCTTTCTCCTTGCTTGAAAGAAAATTCTTATTTTCAGCTCCCTCTCTTTCTAAGGTACAATCAATTTTACTTTAGCCACCTTTTATCCAAGAACTGTCCAATCCTTCTCACTTTTTAACAGAACTAATTGTATTGCTGGTTTAAGGTACTGGATTCACCACTCCAAAGAGGAAAGTTCTCCTATTCATCCAGGGAACTGGCACAGCCCAGGCCACAATGGGGGTGAGCGTTGCACACTGCTGCATCAATACACTGAAAACTTTATCCAGAGGCTAACAAGAGGGTTATTCTCCAGGCTGCTGAAAAGCTGATGGTAGTTTTTGTGATGGCTCCTAGCAACTGAATGACTAACACATGAAAACAGTACTACTAAATTCCAACTGCTGCAAAAAGCCCCCCAATCCCTCTACCAATTACCTGAGTTACCCCATCCCTGAATGAAAAATCACTTCAGCTATTTCTTTGTAAACAGACAGTCACTTCTGAAAATAACTACTACTATTTTACTACTATGTTTCAGCTTATTAACCTTGTTTTCATAAGCAAGTGTGGTCTAGTGACAGAGAGAGTAGTCAGGATTCCTTGGTTCTGTGGGGTTTTGCCATTGACCCACTGCATAATCTCTATCCAGTTGCTTCCTATTTCAGTGCCTGAACAGTTAGGATTTTGTAAAATGGGTATTAAAAACTCACAGAGGCATTATGAGGTGAATTAACATTTGCAGTGTTCTTTGACGGCCTCCTAGGAAAGGTACCATAAAAGTGTGAAATATTTTTGGTGTTTAATAACTTTTTTCCTTATAATACCTTGTTTACAAACACTTCCAGTTTCTTATTCCTTTTTCTTCTGGATCCACTCCAGGGCTGTGGTATGGATGTAGTTAGATTGTCTGAGAAGCTGAGAACTCTTTAACTTTAAATTCTGCCCTCAGTGAGGGATGATGCATGGCTGCACCACTGGCCAGCAGACTAGAAAATGTTTGGGTCTCAGTTCCTCCCTTATTTCTCCTCTCTCTTTCTGGGGGAGGGAGCAAGTTACCTGTTTGTGAAAGAGCCAGCTCATTTCTCTGCACTACGCCAGTGCTGCTACTCTGGCCAGTTTAGAAAAGAGGGGTGTGAAGCCAGAGCTCCTCCCACTGCCTGCCCCGCTCCATCCCCTCTTGCCCCATTTGCTTAGAGAACAGCATATAGAACAAATAACCTGCTGCTTTACATGCTGCATCCAGAGATGCAATAAGAGCCTGGCTGAAGACAGAAGTAAGGGGAGGCTTTTCTCCCCTGCACACTCAAGTAAAATCTGTGACAGTCTAGCCCTCGGGTTTTGAGCCAAATCCTGTTCACTCACTTCCGCAAATATTCTCCTTCAAGTCAGTGAGATGACTCATGTTGAGACAGCAAGGATTTGGCCCTTTGTATACTATTCATGTTCAAGGTCTTTATTTTTAATGATGCAATTTCATGGATTTTTTCCAGTTTTCAAACTGGAAGAATACTCTTTTTGCAGGCAAGAGCACAGGAGCCTTTCTATATTAAAAAGGGTTAAACACCACTTGTTCTCACCTGAGCAACACAAACCACACTAATTGGCTCGGTAGCTGAATCTGTTCACGTGTGCATATACAGGTAACATGTTGTTTTCAAACAACACAAAGTATGGTTATATTTTAAACTAAAATAAGTTGATGCTTGCAAATTTAGCTGCCTCATTTGTGAACTGGAACTCTGAGAATATAAATAACAATGCAAAAAGGAATGATGCAATACTATTTAAGTCTTTCAAAGTTTTATATGACGTTTTATTTATGCATGTACAATGTTATCTCCCTGCAATCATGTAAGGTAGCAAAATGATGTTGGTTGGGTTAAATCTCACTGACGATAGTGGAAGAAACGGCTGCCCATCGGTCAAAATAAATGTAAGAAACAATGAAGTTTCTTAATGGAACCAAATTACTGAAACAATAGAAGCCTCCACCCAGACCACAGGCACATGTTGCTGCCCAAAATAAATGCACAGGCAAGACTGATCAGAAACTGAGCTCTGATGTTATGCTGAATATTTGGAAGAGGTGTCAAAGAAGCTTTGAGAGAAACAGCAGAAAGCCAAGGATACAGCCACAGAAGAACTGGTAGCATCCTTCTTGGAAATAAGCTGAGAGCTCTTGAGCTAAGTACTGGCTGAAAAGGGGCTTGGAACTGTAAGCAAAGAAACTCTCATTTTTATTCCAGTTATGCTGAGGGAAACAGGCCTTTGTACATTCTTTATGGCGAAACACAATTGTGTCAAAGAAATACCTCGCTGGCTCAGTATCAATTTTTCCTCCTTTCTACAACAACCCACATGATCCCAAAAACTGGCTACTTGCTCAGGTCAAAAAGGGGTAACGACAACAAGTGCTATAGTTCTTTGATAAGCTGCTTCCAGAACAAATCGACTCAGATTTCGAGTCAAAAGATCATCTTACCCACAAGCTCAGCCGGGGATCTGACATTTAATAATGATGATTATGCAATTGGAATTTAGTTAAAAATATTGTTAAACTGCAAAATACTAAAATCTAGTTCACTCTCCCATATGTATATTGGCGCAGCACTATTGACAGCATCAAATACTGTTTATGCAGATATGGCTCAGACATGCTGGTAGCAGATGCTTTTCGCCTAGCACGCTGTATGCACTACCATAAGTAAATATTATAAGTAACAGAAATGTCATTTTCACTGAGCTATTTTTCTGACCATAACTGCACCTAAAGCTGAGGCGCCTAAGCATGACAAACATAACATAACATAAAACTTCAAACAATGAAAAAGAATAGAGTAAAACAAACCCGGAAGCAAGGTTTAGCAGTGCGTTTTATTTTACAACAAACATGACATTAAAAACACTGCCAGCTGTTTAAGACATTCAGATTTATTATACAATTAAAAAATAATAATTAGAGCTAAAACTGACTTATTACCCCCCCTTTCAGCGCCTCCATTATATCTCCCCTGCTCCCTATAAGCAATAGAACTGCAACTGGCCAGAGAAAGGTACCCCCCTAGTGTGCTGATTGTGATCTGGAGCCTCTGAGCACAGTGCTTTCGTGCCTCTTTTGTTCAGTGGGGGAGCAGACATAGCAGATCTGCATTAGACAAGGGACTAACTCCCAGGGTGTTGCAGGGTAACACAGATGTGTTCGGTGACTCTACTTGATGTCTCTGAACCTGCTGCAGACAGTTCATCTTCTGTCCTCCACAAGAGTACTGGGCTGCACTAAGAAATGTTTATTTTGGTTAAAATCAATGCAGTCCAATTTGTGTCCTGTAGGATATTATTGGTGATCGATGGTAGTAACTGAAAATGTGAAAAGCCAGCCATCCTGTAAGCAATAGTCCCATCTGCTCCTCTAAATGCATGTTGTGTATGAAAGGCCAAATCCTGCCCTCCTTACTTGTGAAAGTAGCACCACTGATTAGCCCACATGAATTGTGTGAGAAAGGGGAGCAGAATACGGCATAAGAAGGTCTCATCTGGAAAGCAAAATGCTCCATCAGGTCTCCCTGGTTTGTTTGTTTTGAAAATAATGGGACAATTGGATATGGCACATTTTCAAAACATAGATAAAAAAATTTTCTACACAAACTTGAATAATAAAATAAGGCTGGTGACAGAGCTGGGCAACAACCCATGGAGGCTCATCCCAGGTAGAGCAGTTTAAAAGAAACCCTCACACTTCTCTGTTCTGTTTGTGGACTTTCAGACAATGTTTTGGGAGGCCAATCAGAATTAGAAGCAGAAAGTGCAACTCTCAGTCCTCTAAGAGCTGGTCTACACTGGCGGCAGTGGTCAATGGGAGACACGTAGCTTGCATGTCTCCCGTTGATGTACTTGCGCTGACGTACTGCGGTGTCTTCACAGTGCTGCATCGATGACAGATGCCTTCCCATCAATGCTGCCTTCCGGCTTTCGTGGAGGTGGACTAATTGAGTCGACCAGATAGCACTCTCCGCTTGACTGAGCGGGTCTACGCGGACCCGCTCAGTCGATGCTGCTGCATCAATGCCTGCCACTGCATCAGTGTAGACCTACTCTAATTGCATCCAACAATCCAAACTAAAGGAGATACACAGGCACAGCCCACAAAAGTCTTGATATCACTGCCCATTTTTCCCCTAATGTGACATTCTGTACAGGATACGCTTGTGTTAGTTCATTCGACTTGGGGCAGTGCACGTTATCCTCCCAAGAAAACCATGCAATAGATATTTCTAAACTATAGGCCTGGAACAACATATGGGACATGCTTCTACACCTCTACAGCATTTGTACCATCTAAAAAGTTTTGTTAAAGGAAATAAGGTTAATGATAAAAGGTTGGAAATGCTTGAAAATCACTTAAGAGCAGTAAGTCTATGTATTAGGAGTCTGCCCATGAGGGTAGAACTGTTGGTACTTCCTTTATGGAAAAAACTTAATTTTAAGGAAGATCTGCTAAATTCTGAAAGTTGCAACAAGGTACTCTGTTTGGATTTCCCCTGTAATTTTCTTTAGTAGGCCTTTTTAAAATTCTATTCCCTCCTTACCTCTTTATTGGGGAATAATGGGGGAAAGAGGCTCTCAGAATTACAGCTGACAGAGGCATTAACTTTCTTTTATATTATCATCTTCTCAAGAGACCCTAAAGAGCGATGCTCAAGTACGGATAGAACAGGAACAACCTCTTCTTTTACTAGGACTCCTTTTAAAAAATCTTACACAGTTCTGAGGACCTTTTTCTTCCCATCATCCCCCACTCTCGTGTTTGGAGTGGATATGGAACATGAATATAATATTTACCATGAACCCTTGTCCTACATTCAATAGCATTTTCTATCCTTGGATCTTAAGGGGTTAAAGACGGCTTTTTTTCTTTTCTCATTTTTTCTTTTCTTCTGTGCTCCCAACACGCAATGCTTTGGCTAACTGAGCTTTTGAGGTCAGTCTAAAGCTATCTGCTCCTTGAAACTGTGTTTCTAATGGCTTGAGCATGAATGAAAGCCTTCCCGTCTCCTGTAAACTTCAGTGAGGCAGGAGTTCCCCCTACTCAGCTCCTGTCTAGTACTAACTATCCCAATTTCCAAAGTGACTCTGTAATTGTCAAGAGAATGGATGACCAAGTGACTGTTTGTGAGCTCTCAGACAGTGAAAGCCATAGCGTACGGGGTGTGCAAGAGAGACATTTCAGTTAAGACCCATCTCTATAATTATTAAATAATCATCACACTTACCTGATTCAATTATACCAAGTTCCTGGGTCTGAGTTCTCTTCTTTATTTTACCACAGTTACCTGAAAGAGAGAAGAATGGAATGTAACCACTGCTAACACCCTGAAATGAAAATATTAAACTATATACAGAATGAATATCAAATCAGTAAAGGGAAACTTATCTGACAAAACTGTGGTGTCTTGTTAAATCCTCTGTCAGTTGTGCTTGAGACGTGAGAGGAATCGTGGAGTCTATCACCAAAAAAAGTTTGTTATGCTACGCTATCCTAGTCGCGTGGTATTTTCAGATAGTGTCAGGTAACTCAACTTAAAGTGGGTAGTGAGTGACCCACAGCACTTGATCCCCACAGAAAAATAGCTAATTAAAGTAATTGCAAAATATTATATACATGAATTCTAACACACAAACAGTAACAGAATTTATACAGATTAACTAGGACAACATTTAAATGCAATGTTCATTTCTCATAGCACCAACTTTCCCACAGTGCATGGCATAATGTCTTTGGTTACAGTAATTAGTGTGATGTAAAAACACTGCATACAATATATTAAGGTCATTTTATTATAAAAAAATTAACTTAATTTGTTTAGTTCAGACATAAATATCATGAATTATAAATTAAAACTCTGCCTAATTCACCATATATAGAAACTCCAGCCAGAGAGGAAACTGTGGATGTGAAAACGCCACACTTTCCCTTCTGCCAGAAGGTACAGAGTGAACCAGTGCAGTGGGTGCGCTGGCCAGGAAGCAGGCACGACCAGGACAGCAGGAGAGTGTTGTGTGCATTTCCCTCTCTCAGCCCCTTCATTGTATCTCCCCTGCTCTCTATCCCTGATACAGTTCCAACGGGCCATTATAGGTGTGGTGAGAACAGTAACCTTTTTAATTTCTTGGCTTCTATGTATGAAATGAGTCTTAAATGTAGAAGCTATATTAATGCAATGTTCTTTATACAAATTTGATAAATGTTACATAGGATGTATCTTAAATAATCTGACTAGAGTATACAAAACTCATGTTTTTGGCTTATAGTATGAAAAGGATTGTCTCTACCTTAATGTTGTTAGGAAGATCACTAACTATATTGTGATAGATCTATTAGTCGTGTGTGCAAAAAAAGGAAAGGAAATAAATACAGGAAAAGACCAGCAGCTTCCATGCTTCTTGATTAAAGATTTTTATTCTATATTTCTAACCTCTGAACAAACTTGACTCATTTGGCTCCCAAAGGCCACAGTTACTTACTCTCAGGAATACAAACTGATTGTAGCAAGCAACTGGAAACATGTTAAACAGAATAATGTTTGATTCAGAATGGTTTTCCTATCTAGCCATGGTTTTTGGATCCCAAAAACCAAATTAGATATCATTAAGTCTAGTGCCTCTAGCTTATTTTGCTGCAATCTAAAATACATAAAGAGAAATAGAAACAAAATCAACTTGTATCTAACTTTATCAAATGCTTTTCATTTCATTAGATTTGTTAGGAGCACCTAGACAATGAATTCAGGAATCAGGCAGCTACAGCTAGAGCTGCTACCTTTGTTTTTATATAAATTTTATTTCAAAGTGCAGTGGGGTGTATATACACATGACTATTTAAAAATGTAATTCGAGTATTAAAGGCTTTTATCCAGAATATGATTGTGCCAGACTCAACTTGTCTTTTGTGGGAAAAGACATTTAAAGATCATTTACTGTCAAAGTCTCTGGGCCAGGTCTTCAGTGAGTTAAAAATCAGCACAGCTCCACTGACTGAATTCAGATATTCATTTACCTCAGCAAAGCTATGCCATACATCTGCTGAGGGCACAACCCTCTGATTTTAAGCAAAATCTTTCATCCAAAATAGTTATATTTTAGATCATAATAAATATAATTATCTTCTCTTTCTTTATACACAGAACAAGGGATGAATATTAGCAGTTAGGATATATGACTAAGAAGTCAGTTGTGGTTCTATTCCCAGTTCTGCTGCTAACTTGCTTTGTGACCACGGTCAACTCATTTAACCCTCCTGTACATCCATTTCTTTATCTGTAAAATAGGGTTAATGATACCTACCTACAGGTTGCTGAAGGTCATTATTTCTAAAAAGCTTCTACGATCTCCAGCTGGCAGTTACTATAGAACTGCAATGTACTATTACAATTAGAGTACAAAGTATAAAGAACAAATTGTCACTACCTCCTCAGAGTTTACTAGAAAATACAGACTTTTCCTCTGTTACCATGTCTCTGCCTTTAACTTCCTTGTTTACAAAATAACATTTGTCTGACAATTAAGGATACTAAACTCACTATCCTTAGCAGAAAATTTTCCTTTTCTAGTTTCTGTAAATTTACAAACATCTGGCTCATGTTGGGTATATGCTGCTAGTTTAGTGAGTTATCCCTCTAGCTTTGTACTGAATGTCTTCCTAGAAGAAAAATCACATGCCAGAGTTTTTCATTGCTCAAGTAAACAAAATGCAACATCATTTCCCTTCTCTGGATCTCTCTCTTATGAGCATTAGGATTATCTACAAGGTCATGAGTCAATTTGGAAGCAAATGTGTATGTGATCACCTATTATACAGTCTGCAGCTAAACTGCATGCAGGCGACTGAAGAAATTTTAAAATAATGACCTTCAGCTCCAAAACTTACTGAAATAAGGCTCTTGTTCAGATTACTGACTCTAGGCTGGTGTTTCTAAAGCTGATACTTTTACTCCCCTGCTGCAAGTGTATGTTTTATACGATGACTGTTGGCTGTGCCCCCGACTGTAAGAAGTTATTTCACTTTTTACCAAAGGATGTACTAGAGATGGGCAACTACAGAAGGGATAATTAATGAGTTCATCAAGGAATATTTTTGTGGAATACTAAACCAATTCCCCTCAGTTGTGTTCACTCCATGTGTGTGTCCACTTTCTGTGAATATTCTAGCAAGCAAGCTTACCACAACGAAGTACCATGGAAACGTGAATTTCAAGTAACTCTTGGAGAACATCCAGGGGAAAGTAAAATTTTAATCTGTTATCGTGAGTATTTGCTCCAAAAACCTGACTCACTGAGTCATAGTTATCCAATCAGGGAACAAACATATTACATCCTCTATATGTCAGTTGTAAACATCTCATGTTTTGAGTATCAAATATTCACAATGAACAGCGCTCTTAACAAACAAAGGCTGTAGAAATGATGTAGTGGATAATTTTGAACCACCAATGCATTTAAGGAAAACAACAACCAACCCTGGACAACTATCAGGAGGGCAGGGCAGGGATGAACTAATCCTCTATATTAGTGAGGGGAAGAGAAGGAAAGGATTAAGACCTGGATCCACAAAGGGATTTAGGTGTTGCAACATCTACTTTTTAAGCACCTAGAAAATCATAGGAACAATACTGCAATGCGCAAAGCCTGGGTTAAGCACCATAGCTCTACATACAATAAACAGGGAGGAAGAGGCATCTCAAAATGTGATCCACAACAGCCAGCACACTAGCCACAGACCCAATGGACACGCTGACGAGACAGGTGTGTGCTTAGTTCTTCCCCCTCATGGCGTCAAGTGCCTACCTCCTGGCTACAGGGAAGTACCTACGTCTGCCTGCAGTCACAACCAGGAACCCTTCTCCGGGACTCAGGAGGCTTTGTCATCTACACGCTTTCTTGTGAGAATGAGTTAAGTGCCTGCCTTCCACTGTGTATGGATACTAAGGGCACATCTACACAGCAAAAATAAACCCACAGCCACAAGTCTTAAAGTCGGGCCCACTGCCGGGGACCCATGGGGCTCACACTATGGGGCTAAAAATATCAGTGTAGATGTTCCCATTTAGGCTGGAGCCTGGGCTCTGAAATTGGGAAACGGGGAAATCAACAGGAGAGATTGAAGGATCCCATACCAGAATATCCCAGTGGCTAGAGCCCTCCCTGACAGGTAGGAGTCACGTTCAAATCCTTTCTGCCCATCATGCAGAGGGGAGAACTGAACCCCATGTCCCAGGTGAGTACAATGCCCACTGAGCTTAACAGTTTATAAGGGGGACAGCACCAACTTTTCTACTAGCCAGATCTTGATTGGGACCTAATTCTCAGAGGCTACCTAGCAGATCAGGCCCTGCAGGTAAGAGAAGCAGATTAATGTTTATCTTCTCCCAACATGTAGATTGTTCTGTGGCTTAAGCAAGAGATAGGCATCCAAATGCCTAGAGTGAGGTAGCAGTGTGCATGGCCAGAGGTAGAAACTTAGGTGCTGAGTGAATTTAGGTGCTGTGACAATTGGAGTTCAGACACCCCAGGGAGAACAGAGGGTCTGAACCCCAAAGCATAAATAACTGATTCAACTGATTGTATACAGTCCTGCACTGTCGACCTGTATTGAGTAACGTCTTTTATGAAAGCTGGTGGTGACACGCTGGTCATGAACATACTTTGTGATGTATATATGGGTTGTGTGTTATGTAGGTGTGGTGAAAATGTTTCTGTTGGAGGCAGTGGATAAACAAGCCTGCCTTTAGACAAAGGAAAGTGGATTTACCTGTGTGGGTCAAGCTTTATAAGCTACAGATAATGAAAATACATGCTGTGGTCTTTCTGCTGGAGAGCTGCAGCTGAGGGTCAGTGGGAGGGTCTACCTGCTGATTTGTCTGAGAGAAGAGGTTAATGGAACAGAAGGAATGCTCCTCTTCTCTTCCAATGCCGAAGAGAAGCTGTGGTAATGGGGGTAGGGGAAGGCCAGGCTCAGAAGAGTAGGGTTGCCCTCTGAGTGGAAGGGCTAGTTGGTATGTGCTATCTTAATGGGCTAGATGTTGTGGGATTGTAAGGACTATGTGCACTGAGGGTGAGAGATGGACTATGTTTTGGGACTTTTGTTATGGATTTTCATTCAGTTTTTATAATAAACTGACACACACCCCTGCCAAGGAGGGGTGATATTGAGGCAACACCGCCTATTGTGGAGCTCTTAGGGATCCGAGAGTGAAAGTGGGATGATACCCTGGCATTAGGGTGACTAGCCACAAGAGGGTGCTCAGGGATGAGGGGGAGTTAATGCTAGCTAAGAGAAGGGAAGCACTGGCTTCTCTAGCATAGAGTGTACAATTAAGAGATAGCAAATGTACCTGTGATACTTATATAAGCCTTAATATAAGTGCTCAGTGATGCATACCAATAAATCACATAGGTAAGCATCCATGTGACTGATGGCAGTAGTTCAACTGCATCCAACACTATTTAAGCAGGGGAAGGAAAGGCACCAAGTCTGCAGTCCAAAGCGTGAAAAAGGATGATGTTGTCATGACAGTGCATGTGGGTCAGCTCATAACAGGGTTGTATATTGACCCCTTTGATCATGTCTACATAAGTCCCTTCATTTTCAGTTTACCACAAAATTCTTGAGTTGTTCATAAGCCATTATTTATTTGTCTCTTCCTAATTTTCACCCACATTTTGAAAGTGCTGGAACTCTCCTGACCCAGCTCCCTGCTTCAGAAGGAGAGATGGCAAAGTTGGAGGAGGCAAGACTGCCATCTCCCCATGCTGCCTCCTCCTCCTCGGCCATTTCTGGGCCTTCTCCAGAAGGAGAGACAGTGGCTCATTAACATGGGTGACCCAGGTTAATCGAGCCACTATCCTCCCTTCTGGAGAGGGGAGCTAGATCAGAAGTAGCACAACAACTCAAGTTCTGGTATATGTACTGTTGTCAGTCCCATCTTCACCACTTATGTGTTACCAGCTTAACAGACAGTTATCAGCATTCAAAGCAAATAAGTTAGTGAGCTGCTTTCCATGCTAAATGGGTCTAATATAAAAACTGTTCACTATTTTGTTGGCTATATAGTAAAGAGAAGGTGGATCAGGAACATAAAACTTCTCTCTTCTTATAATACAAGAATGGTACACATGAAAAAGCAAGGCTTCCATAACATCTATTACATTTGTAATGAAAGTTTTCTTCTTATTTAAAAAAAAAAACAGTATCCACAGAGAATGTGAACACAGAATCTAAGATAGTTTATCTTATTAAAGACCTTTCCCAAACAGCAAATATAAACTAAACAAAAATTCCACTCCCTCTCCTAGGGCATACTAACCAAAAAATACCAGAGCATCTAGGTAACACTTCCAATATCCTTTGGCTGCATCCCCCCATAAAACCTAGGGTAAAATGTGTGCAGTGAGGTGGAGGAGAAAGAGGAAGAGAGGGACTAAGTGAGACGATCCAAACCCTACAAAATTTGGATTTATACAGGAAAAATGGAGGTTACTTACTTTAACTGGGGGTTCTTCGATATGCGTGGTCCCTATCTCGATTCCAAATGTAGTGGTGCATGCGCGCCATGTACGGAGATCCAGAATGGTTTGTAGCAGTGTTCATCAACCCACGTGCACGTTGTGCATCACCCACAGGCTGCGTCCGAGGTACTATGAAGCTGTGCGGCTCAATGCCCCTCCAGGTCCCTCTTACCAACACATGCAGCCTGCAGCAGAGGGAAAGGAGGGTGGGACTGGAATCTGGATCGGGATCACACATCTTGAAGAACCTCGAGTTACAGTAAATTAACCTCCATACAGTGAGTAACCAAGTAACCTTCTTGGTGGGCTGGTCCCTATGTGGATTCCAGATGTGGATAGCGTAGTGAGCAGTACTCAGCGAGGAGGTGGGAGTGAGGGCTCCTCAGAGGTGAGAATCTGCAGAACAGTGGGGAGTAGTGAGAGGACTCTGCTGGCTGGTCTCAACGGTCTTTAGACTTGTGCTCCATCTGAGATTTCTTGGGTGGAGGAGCAGCAGAGTTCTCCCCTAACCTGACGTAGCTCAGGGAGGCAACGTTGCATTTCGAGACAGTTCCTCTTGGGAAGCCATCCTTGTGCCCATGCATGTGCTGCTTATGAGCATGATGCTGCTTCAACAGTGGCGCCAGTGCACAGGATGCCACTCTGGATGGAACCAGCGACGCACTCGGAGGCCAAACGCTTTGGTGGATCCACCAGCATGCCAGCCAAACACACACGTGAGCGCACTGCTTCCTCCATCAGGTGTTTTCAGAGTCAGTGCTCTTGAGCCTCATGAGTGGGTGGGAAGGAGTGACAGATGGAGCAGTGGGCGACAATGTGGACTTTGCCCAAACAATAGAGACAACACTGGTGTTCATCGCTCACTGAGAAGGAGTGCAGAGATGACGCACAGCTTTTAAAACTGGCTTTCCGGGACATAGTCTCCCTAAGCGGGTGGGACACCCCGCACAGGATAAAAGGGATAACTACTACTAAAATTCCTAACTTAACTGCTCACTTCTAACTATTAAAACCACATTTAACTCGGTAAAAGCTATATACAATAATGCTAAAAAGGCTACCAGTAGAGAGAGAGGAAGAGAGTTCTGACTCTGGTCATGCAGTGGTAAGAGGGAAATGGAGGGACATCAACCCGCGCAGCCTCATAAGACTGCAGATGCACAACGTGGCCAACATGCATGCAGGTCAACGAACATTATATGTTCTGACTCTGGTACATGACATGAAATCCCATGCTCCAGTGCATGTTTGGAATCAACATAGAGACCAGTGCTCAAAGAAGAATGGCAGTATTTTAATATGTTACATAGGTCAAAATAAAAAAAAAATCACAACTTCGCTATAGTTGAAATAATGAAGCTATACTCTAACATGTAAAAACAGAATACATCTCTAATCAGACAGAATACACACACACACAAACAAACAATAAAGTAAATAAAAAGAGCAAAATAACTTTCCATTGTCAGTGCAAACTACTAAGAACCGAGCTCAAATTTTACTGAGATCATAGTGGATTTTCACATGTTCAGTATGAATATGAATGCTGTGAGAGAGGGGTGATCCTGAACCCTTTAAAGGATTGTCTTGTCGTAGGATCATTTCAGTAGGTGAAGTAAAAGAGAGAGCAGCTGCAGATGCAGCGCATGTAGCTTTTAAAGGACAGGGAACCAATTTCTGCTTTCATTTATTTTAATGATGTTAGACTGATGTAAATCTAGAGTTAAACGGGGGGGAGGGAGCAGGGGGGCAGGGAGGGGAATCATTTAAGTGAAAACAGAACGTTACCCTACTTTCTGCTTGACAGCACTAACACACTAACAAAAATTGCTGTTGCCACTGTAAACAAACTGTGTGTGTCCTGATACCTGTCATATCCTGAACCCACCAATATTCTTTTTAAATCAAATTGTCACTGGTGAATTTTGTTTTGTACATCACATGAACCACGTATCCAAAGAAAAACAGCATATCCAG
Source organism: Mesoclemmys tuberculata (assembly GCA_007922155.1). Classification (NCBI taxonomy): domain Eukaryota; kingdom Metazoa; phylum Chordata; order Testudines; family Chelidae; genus Mesoclemmys; species Mesoclemmys tuberculata. Next base: position 34,045,126 of record ML675620.1, on the reverse strand, counting down.
GCCAGACCAGAGATCGAATCTCTCCAGCCAGCTGTGTTCAATAATCTCTTGCATCACTAAAACGTGCACTATTCTATTCCTTCCTTTCCGATGAATAACAAAGTTAGCAGTTTTAATGTTAAGGTGTCACTTACATAATAATTTTATATTGTTAATAATGTCTGGTGTTGATTTTACTGCCCTGCATGATACCCTACTGTCCCATGTGTCAACTGATGGAAGTTACTGGTTTAACTGCTATGTAAAAAATCTACTCCCTTACTCTATCATCTTTCCAGTTTTAAGAATGTTTCTGCAGAAGTGCTGGATGACAATCTCTTATGAAAAAAACTTCTTATAGCATTTAAAAGCCTGATCCATGGGAGTTTTTCTATTGACTTCAATGCCTTTTGGGTCATCCCTTAAGGAAAAATAATTCACCTTTATCAAGAAATTTTAAACAAACCAACACCACTCTATAGCTGAGATGTAATTCTTATAAAATTCTTACTATTTTTGAGAAAGTAATATCACAGTGCTGGGCATTCATGGCATCCTTGACAGAACCCCTCTTAGGTCTCAGGCCTCTAGCTATCACCAGTTTGGAGCGGGAGAGGCTACAATTCTGGTAATTCACTGGTTATCTCAGCAGGTCTGAGTTCAATTCAGCACTTGCAGTCCTGTTCTCTCAGGGACAAGGACAGGGTTAACCAGTAACTACTCAGCCTTCTTAAAGGAAAATATTTATTCAAAACAAAAGCCTTACAGAGAAAACATCTTAAACAATAAACCATTTATATACCTGCCTAGATGACAGGCTGTCACCGATCTTCCACAGGAAGACTATGGCAGGTTTCAAAGTACTTCAGGTCCTCTTGCATCCCTCTGTCAGTCCCATTGCAGTACATTCTTGCAGAGAGAGGGTGTGACCTCTCCCCCAATGTCAGGCTAGTCACTCTATACAGTTTTCAGTTCTTTGTTTGGTTAGCTTCTCTAACCAGGCTAACCCAGTATATGCAATCTTCCCCTAGTAGGAAATGTGAGGGGGGTTGTTGCATGCCATGGGAATTGCATACATTTTTATAGGGTCTGCAGGAAGTCCTGTAACTCACAAGGAGCCAGAGTACAATCTCTAGCTCACAAAGATATAAACACTTATCAAGATGATACAATGGATCATTTTTGTGAATTGGATGAGGATACAGATTTTGTATCTGCACAGGGCTCTATGACCAGCAAGCGCTCTCTGCCAGAGAAAAGATCTCAGGAAACGACAATATCTAAGGTGGTTTTGTTTGTTTGTTTGTTTGTTTGTTTGTTTTTGGGGGGGGAATAAAAGGCTGAGGATTATGCTTCAAAATCTGTCATTTAAAAAAAGTACACTGTCAGTGTTACGTATTCAATTAACAGTTTCAATCAAATCTAAGCCAAAAAGACATGCAGGGCATTATGAAAAAAAACAAAAAAACATTTAGCTTCTGTATCAAAACTATCACCTTTTATTTGGTTCTTTCAAACTGATGAAATAATACCCAAGAGCGCTTAGACAACTTAGTTAAACAGATCAGTATCTCTCAGTGGTAAATTGCTGCCATTCAGCAATTGCTTAATCTCTCTCTCTCTCGCATTCTCAAATACTCTTTTTTTTTTTTTTTTATTTAACCTAAGGCAGGAAGTGTTCTCATCTTTACAACAAACATAAAACAAATTTAGAGCTCTGGAGAAAGGAATAATGATGTTAATCAAAGCTGTCACTTTCGTATAAAAAGAAAGTAAGAGGTGGCTTTATGCAGTCTCATAAGCATGAATGTAAGATTATTTTTTTAACCCCTGTTGTCTGAAAATAAATTGCTGCAGCTGCCTTGGGCAGAGTTCATAAAGAGTCAGAATAATACAAAATACTAGAAGTAAGTTTATTAACAGTCTGCGGTAGAGAATCCACGATCCCAAAATATTTTTGTATTCACTAGGTTAATCTTGTTTAATGTTTTTGGTAGTATTTGCATTGATCATAAACACTAACAATGAAAAGAAGAAAACTGGGAGCATAGATACTGGAAAACAGGTCATTAAAATACACTACGTCCAGTGCCATATGTATTTTTCATGCATGCTAACTTGAATACCCACCTTTACAAAGATTCAAAAAGAATAAAATCTCCTCCCAAAACTGAATTCAACAGTCATTATCATCAGCTGAGTTGTAGTAATTACATAGTTAAAATATAAAAACTGATTTTTATCATTGAATTAGGATTTCACCTACAATGTTTAAAAAGAAACATAGATGCAAAAAGCAATCAAAATCAGCATTTTTCCAGGTTAAGCTTCCTTTTCCCAGAATACTTCAGAATTTGCAGCACCTTCATCGTGGTGGTATTTGACTGACACTTCAGAAGCACGATACACCATTCTATTTTCTTTGTCTCCACCACAAACATCTTAATGCAATGTGCCAAATGCACCCCCCATATTCACACCCTACACACCATTGTAGTAATCTTTGTATAAAATATGGCTTTTGAGCGATCATTTGACAGCTAATAACCCGCTGGTCAATAATATGGTGAAATGTATGTAGCAATGTTTTATATGTAAAGTAATGTCTGTCCCCCCCCGTATGATACTGGTCTATCTTAAATAAAGTAGTGAGAGCAATTTACTTTTAAGTAGTAAACAGGATCCTTGAGATTGAGACAGGATGAGGGAGAAAATTTGTTTTTCTCAGTTTATTTTTTTAAAAACTTAAGAAATTACACACACACACTACCTATGTTAAAAGAACGTTATTAAGGTTACAAAGTCGAGCACTTCAAAGTTAGGAATGTCAGAATTAAGGTTGCCTGTACAATCTTAATTCATGCGCTTTGTGTGTATGCACTATGATAAAGTATTTAATTACATACTATTTTTCCACAAAATCCCTCTTCCTACTACTGTGACTCCATAATTTAGTAGAAGTACTTAAGTCTTAGACCATATGAGATCTATATACCATGCTCTGCTATTCAATATTTGCTGGAAGAAGGATAAAGTCACCATAGGTTTTGTCAGAATCATCAGGGTTTGCAAATTAGTGAAGTAAGAATAAATTAAGTTCTTCTCAAATACAAATGCTTGTCCTAGGGAATCCATATAAGCTAAACCTACCGTAGTGTTGTTATAGCTTGCTTCCACTTGATGGCACTATGAATAGGCTATTTCTGTTTATGTAATATGATTCTTAAACACAAAATTTGAATGCTCTGCCAGCAGTTAGACACTGATTTGGCATGTGTGAGCTGCAAAAACCTGTGGAACTCTTGCTCTAAACAGCAGGTAATAGCCTTAAAGTGCCAAAAATTTCCAAAAAATTGAAAGAGCATAAAGGTGGTAAACTATCCTCTCAAGCTTAATTAAAGCTTATAAAAATGTTTGATGCCTCTGGGTGAAAGGTGCTATCAAAGGGCAAAATACTAGAAACACTAAGAGAGTTCAACAGATAGCTACGGCAAGCCTTTAATACCCACTTAATATGATGTTTACTCATTATAGTGGACCATTTTATATTACCGTTACAAACAAAAAAATTGAAATTGCAAAGTCTAGAACTCAAAGTCAAGCCATTTGGGGGACAGAAAGGGGGATGAGACTACAGTAGCTCCTGGCAGCAAGTAGGAGCAATTCTTGGTTGGCCCTTAAGCATTCCTAAAATAAACATAATTAATATTGGAGGAAAAAGTCCTGCTCAGTTCCAGGCTAGATCATGCTCAATGAACTCTGTGGGCAGAGCGAGCTCATAGTGGTTGGTACAAAGCAATGTGGGAGTGGAGCGTATTCACTGGAAAGGGAACATTCAGAGAACTTTGCTGCCAGCCTCCCACAAGTCTCTGCTAAGCATCTGCAAACGATGATATTCAGAGGCTTATAATTCAGTCATATTTGAATGGATTTTCACAGGGCCCACAAAAGGCACTCCTGAATGACCACTTCTTCCAAATTTTAAATGGCTGCTCCAAAGAATGGAGGTGGTAGAGTTTCTCAACAAAAGTTATAAGAATTTTTTAACATTAGCAAAATAATGTGTTGTGATGGAATGTATACCCCATATAGCTGATGAAACAATGAATGTGCACCTGAGAGGCTAGTTATGCTACCTGGCTGCACCTAGAGGGTGGGCAAGATATAGTTAAAGATGAAGCCCCAATAGGAAAGGAGCTGGGTGGTTAGTATAAAAATAGGCCCTTTCTGCTCCAGTCTTTCTATGTATAGATGGATGAGGGATTTCTTAAGTAAAAGAACCATGCAGGTCAGAATAGAGTCTACTCCAGACATATACACATACAAATGGTACTCCACAGCAGAGTGTCCTTACCTTATTCAACATCATGATAAAAGATCTTCCAAAAGTGATGAGTGCAATAATAGGTACCACTTTATTTGCTGATGACTGTTCCATATGGGCAAAACAGCTGCTAAGGGAGTAAATGAAGCCCTAGGGAAAGGTACAGAATGGGGAAACAGGTGGGACTTTAAATTCTGAATTGACAAAATGAAGGGAATGATTTCATTAAAAGGAAAATTTTAAAAAGGTGATGATATATTGTATCTCTATTGATGGCAATTAAGTACAGTTAAAAGCTTCAATTTTTAGGTATTTGATGGCAAGCTCATTTGAAAGAATTATATTAAAAGTATCAGAGATAAGTATAAAGGCCAAATCAACTTAATTAAAAGCATTTCTGGAATTACCTGGGGTGCGGATAAGAAAGTAGTGCTGATGCAATAAAGAACACTGATCAGACTAATTATTGGGTGTGGATGCCAGGCTTTCAGTTCAGCATCAAAAATAAATTTGGGACAGCTTGACTCAGTCCAAGCTCAGGTGTTAAGAATCTCATGTGATGCCTTTATCACAACACCACTGTGTCACCTGCAGCTATCTGCAGTACATATGCCTATTACTTTAAGAATGGAGCTTTTAGACTTAACCCTTAGGGCTAAAGTCACTGGAAACGGTGTAAGGTTGGAAACACTAAGCTAGTGTTCCAGATGAACGCTGGAAATTAAATGTAGGGCAAAAACTCAAAATGCCCAAATAGGGTTAAAGCATGGTCGTTTTGTGGTGATAGTAACTTCAGATGAAAATGATCAGGGTGAAGTTCTGACTGACCCAACAATAGGGATAAATAGCTCATGTTGCAACTGTAACTGTAATTTAGTAGCTACAATACCACCCTCACAGAGAGATGTTCAGCCACAGAGTGTCTAATCAGATTTTCAGTCAACTATGCGTGACAGCAGATATACACTACTTCCATCTCAAGTTGTAACAGATAACAATCATGAGCAACCAAGCAAAGATATCTGTAGTCTAGATAAAAACAGAATGTAGAACTGATTCAGAAATGAGAAAGCTAACAGTACTGCTATAATTATTTAATAACATTTTAATCTTCTAGGATATTGCATAAAATATACATTTGTAATTATTATTCCTGCTACTCACAGTGCTATCAATGTTTTTCATGGTTTTAAGATTAATTTCCTATCAGGACTACAAAAAAAATAATTTTAAGTATATTGCATGAGTGTTGAGAACACTCAGCTAACGTTAAAACACTGGGAAAACAGACTCATTGGACAACCTCCTTTTGGACTCTTATTTTATAAATGTATCAATCAACACCATGTGCTCTATATAACGCCACATAGGAAAGAGTGGAAAGAGACCTAATGTGACCAGCCCACCTCATTTAACAGTGCCTGCCCATCTTGAAATCAGTCAAGGGAGGAAGGAAATAAATATCTTAACCATTAATGGAAGCATATTCTGAACTTTCAGAGAACTGCTTCTGTAGGCACCATGAACACCAAGGTAAGTGATCTTGGGCCAACTGCAACAGATAGCAAATAACTGAAATCTCACCTAAATACATTATTTTATGGTTACTGGGGAAGTACTATTAAGGAAGTTTTTCTTTTAATTGAAAAAGGAGAAAGCATTGTTGTAAGAAGAAAAGATAAGAAGCATTTGAATGGTACTTGTTTACCCATATATAAACAGGAGTCAGTAATACATGCTTAGATTAAGAGGTACAAACCTATTGTTTGTAGGTGATGTCCTTCCATTAATTTAACCAGAAAGTTGTAGCAGTCCTAAAAGTAAAGTGAGAACACTAATTTTTTTTCTATATTTTTCTTTCAGTGTTTCCTTGTCTATCTGCCTCCTCTTGTCTTGTATTCTGACTGTAAGCTCTGTGGAACAAGGACCAATTTTTTGTTTTGTATTTAAACAGGGGCTAGAACCATACAATCCTGGTCTTTGACTGGGACCCATAGGCATTACTGCAAACAAATAGTTAACTAATAATGCCCTTCAAGTGAAATCATTCTTGTAGTAAACAAGAGAAAAATCTGGAATGTACTGAATTCAATGGGACAAGATCTGATACTGATCATACCCATATCTATCCATTTTTTATGATGTTTGGACTAACACTGCCTGTTTATAGGCTTTTGCTGATTTCCACTGCAGACAAGAACAAAACTCTTGTAGTTCAGAAGTCTGACACAGATGTGAGGTCAAAGGGATGGGATTAACTCAGGTTCTGATGATAGCCTTGCAGATGGTCAGAAATTCCCTTATTACCTGACTTTTGGAATGCTGCAACAACTCCCATAGAGTTCAGTGAAAATTACAGGTGTTAACACCTCTGAAAATCAAGCCATTAAAATAACCCTACTGCCATCAGTAGGGAAAGTTAAACCAAATTCCTTGTGAAAACTCGAAGTTTCAGAGCCATTACAGTGCCACAGTCTAATGAAAGTACAGTAAGACTATGGTACCCGTACTGACTGCTGACAAATCCAATCCAGAATGTAATTACTTTGTTTCTGGATACTTGTTTCCACTGAAACAGCATGTTTCCTATTTTAGAAAAAACAGGGTAATGACTGAATACCACTGTACTAAATGCTTAAAATTCCACCTGTCTTGAAGAGGTTTCCTTCCCTGATGGTAATACCACTGAATGAGGTTGAGTTCCTGCATGTTACTAAAGAGATATGCCAGCTGTGTAGAATGAGGAAGTTATCTGTATTTTTTTATGAATATGATATGTACTTCATGTCAGGCCAGGCTTCAGCTACATTATCCTGCCTGACTGCTCAGAGTTAAATCAAAGGAGGCTGTGGGCAGGGGACAAATAGGAACCAAAGCAATGCCTGAGATAAGGTTCTTTAAGGGAACAATAGAGGAAGCCATTATCTGAAGAATATTCTTGCCTGATTCCAACCAGGTTGGCAAGCTTTAATCTTCCCAGACCAAAACCTGGGATTGAAGGGGCTACACTGTGCCAGCTCTCATGATTTTGTTATGAGTGTCATGCTTGTTTTTTTAAAGCTGCAGCATCTGGTGTCAAGTGGATATGTGATGATTTCAGCCTTCATTCTTATAGATAAAGTAAGTTTCAAACCTTTGTGGCTTTGGAGAAAGCTTCAAAATGTGACCCCAGTGTACGCTAAAGGGTCAAAAGAGCAGAAGGTAAATAAAAAAACAAAAACAAAAAAACTCTCCAAATCTATTATTTTTACATAATTTCATGATTTTCAAGCCAATCTCATGATTTTTGGTGAGTCTGACTTGTGTTATTTGAACATTTGGTGTTGGCCAATACTGGGGATACTAAAAATCTTAAAGATCCTGGTCTATACTGGAAAGGGCTTGCATTAATTGTCACCAGCTGTTCAGTGAGTGATGAAGGGATGCAAAGAGGCATACAGAGAGAAACCTACTGCAGCATGGCAGTTTGCTTCTCGCAACCTAGAGATGGAGGTAACTGGGCTGAACGGAGTTTACCCAAGTTTTCAAGGAAAGATTGTTGACCTTTAGGTAAAGGAAAATAAGCATTGAGACCTTATTTGTTTTTGCATCTAGACCTTGTGGGGTTTTTTATCCATTTCCCCTGGGCACTATGCACCTTTGCAGTGAATAAATACATATTTGTTTTGAAGAAGTTGGTTTTGAGTCAATTTAAGGGTTTAAAGAAAACTCCTGTCTTGGTTCGCGCGCGCGCGTGTGTATGTGTGTAGAAGGACTTATCAGGTTTATGGCCCACTTTGGGTTTTTCTCTCTTTTTTCTTTTTATCCCTTGCTTAAGACAGTTGGATTTTCTTAAAGGGATTAATTTCTCAAAACACACTTACACACACAGTTATACACCTTGCTCAGGTTTGACTGATTGAGGGGTCCACACCGTTTTTATTCAGCCCGTGATACTGACAGGGTGAATGAATCCGATAACGGAACGCTTATTTAGTGGGAGGGGGGCGGAAAGGCAGACAGACAGACACAGAGGGGAGTGTCCCCACTCCCCTGCTGTCTCAGGAGCTCTATTGAGTAACGGATCTGCAGGGGCTCATGAGTTACGGAAGGGGAAAGGCTAGCCTTGTGGCTGCAGTCACTTTGCCTGTCCATTGAGTCACTAGGTTCAGACAGGCCCCCCTTGCTTTTCACCCGACCAACTTGTGGATGGATGAGGGCGGCTAGAACCTGTCCTAGTCCAAGACTTGATCAATGGCTCATAAATCTTTTGTTCATTCATACAACACACGTTCTCTGTTTCAATTCAAATCCACTATTTATTGGGGTTTTCTCTCTAGCACAAGTTGTCTCCCCTTATTCTTTTACAATTCCTTAAACTCAAACTTAACACTTAAAACTTACTAATGATACAAACACAGATACATGAAATGTATACTTAAGGACTTACTTACAACTAAACAACATTTGATTAACACTTACAACATAGATGGATGAACTCAGTTGCAACAAAAAAAATAAAAGTTTATGGCCAAATTTCCTTACTCTTTATGTTACGTTCCCGGGTTTTCATCTGGGTGGAACCTCTATCACATTCACACCCAGGTAACTGGTTTTCATCCAGGTGGAACCTCTATC
>ML675620.1:33829485-34030386 GCA_007922155.1 Mesoclemmys tuberculata | reverse complement strand
TGTTGCAAGATCTCAGGAACACTTACGAGATGGACACCGATATGAGGAAACAGCAGTTTATTGATTGGTACCAATCGTCCCAGCGGAATCTTTTCCAAAGGCTGGGCCCCGATTATACTGGGGCGAAGCCTTATATACCTTACAAGTTTACATGAATATTCATACATTACATCATTAGTTTTTCAGAGATACATACATCAGCAACTCATGGATTGGCTCGTTAGTATTTCTTAACCATAATCACACCTCTTTCCAGAAGTGGGCCTTACTCTTGTGATCATTAGTCTATTGGTAATTTATAGAATTGCTGACTTGTTGTTACTAGGGGGAAGTCGGTAAAGGGGCTTGCTAAGGAGTTGCTGATCTAGGGGTTAACGTACATTCTTAAGAATTTGCTGATTTAAGGGAAGTTAGTAGCCTTGCACAACTTATGGATCTAGCAGCTTTTCAACTTGTTAGTTATAGTAGTGTTATATTAAGGTCAAAAGAGTAAGTACAGGCCAGTTAATACAATCACTTATAAAGCACAAAGGTATTGGTATACAAGGATATCTATACCGCAGAAAGGGGATAAAGAAAAGGGGGTTTCCAGACGCAGTTTGTCCCCGGCCCAATATAGATTCAGGAAAAGTCATGGCCTTTCAAACCACAAGGGCGGTTGTGAAAGTGCTGTCTGGGCTGTCTGGGTGTCATGTAAAGGTCAGGGATACAAATGCAGGCCTGCAATCATAGTTTCTTGCAAAGCATAAAGATCCTATAGAGAACCCTATAATCTTGTGGGGGCTCAGGTCTTGCCTCAACTGTATTAAAAATGCAATTGTTTGTTTCATTGTGATATGTAACTTCTCTAGGAGGAGGGAGATGCTAATGTAGTTCCTCCAGTTATCTGTACCTTTGAAATTTTGCCATGGGGAGGGGGACCCATTGTCTGGCTGACTACCTATTCACTAGTCACTTCAAAGGTTCAAACTAGATTCTCTAGAGACCAACAGCCAAAGAAAGGACCCTTGAATAAATACCTTGAGTTTAAATTGACTCAGGGCCTTCATTCTAATCCAGCAAATGGACAGGACCTCTGGTCCACATAGCTACCTAGTCCTTAGGAAAGGGTTGGAAGGACTGATACTGACCATCGCTCTTGCAGAGATTGAGAAGGGGAAGGAGATAATCTCTGGCTATCTTATTAGCATTCATGTAGATTTTATTTTTTATATTTTTTCAGTACTGCTTTCACTTTAACTATAAAATAGACCTGCTTAGAAATAACTGTGTAGTAATTTATGACTGGGGCAATTACACTGTTTCTCAGAAGAGAAAGTTAGCAAACCTATTTAGACAGCCTGTCTTTGCTGGGAATAACACAGTGAATGCAGAGAACTGTCAGTTCAGTCACAAAGGAGAGAGAGTCAGGTTGCCACCCAAGAGAGATGACATCCTATGAATTTCCTTGATGCAACATTTATATTGATGTAACATATCAGAAGACTCTAGTCAGAAAACTAGAAATGGACATAAAGGAGCATTCAGTAATCTAAATCACAGACTTTCAAACTTTTGTTAGGATGAGTCTCTCACCAGACGTGGTAAATTGGATTACCAATGTCTAGAATACTCAAAAGATCATACCAGGATAATACCAGAAATGCAAACAGGTTAAAGACATCTCTTCTAGATGCTTTGTTTCTTGTTATGCCTTCCCAAGCCACCCATTGTTCCGTATTCAGAAAATAAATTTTACAATTCTAATTTAATATAAACTATTAATGTAAATTAATATATAAACTACTATGAAAATAAGTAAAAGTAGTAAATATCAGCCTCTTCTCGTAAAAAGTAATGGACCCCACTACAGCCTTACATATGTAATAAACATGCTCTCACAAACAAAGCCATCTACTTTTTGATCATATTAAATTAGAATTGCTCTGCAGCCAGGAGCTCTGGCTGATCACTGGCCACTGAACTGCAGGACACTTCAAGTGGAGTGTTGTCTTGCTGCCAGTAACTGAAAGGTCCAGTTCTGCCAATAAACTTAAAGCAGAATGAAGGACTCATTGTGAAGGATCTGGGCCCTTACCGGAAAGAAATGAATCGCACACTGAACAACATTCACTCTGTATGGAAAATTCAGTCTGACACCCCAGTAATACTATCTTATTCTCACAGCTGCCATAGATTTCACAGCAATAGGAAATTAAACATTTGCTGTGAAAACAGAATTTCACTTTTTTCACAGAGATTTTTAGAACATTCCACCAGTTTATATATGGAAAATTATAAACCTGGTTGCAGCTGGGGGGGAAAACAATTAAGAAAAATACAAAAAACAATGCTAGCATCTAGTTAATTCTAATTGAAAATATAATTGTTTTCTATCAAATCAAGACACTTATGGCCACAAGTGTTGTTTCATCATGCAGTTTAGTCAGATTTTGAAAAAGACTATTTCTTAATTTCTTTATTTAATTCTGGGAGGAAAAAATAGCGAAAAAGGGAAAATACCTTAAATGTGGGGAGTTGTTTACCAGTTTCATTTTAAATTTGTTGTGATATATCTCATTGTCCAGAATAATGCCACCATCCAATCAATATATAGCTCAATTTGGTTCATATGCATACTGGAATCCAATATGTTAAAACCAACCCATAAGAAAGAACTAGCCTGCACACTTCCTTTTTTTCTTCTGAATCACCTGAATATTTAGAAAGGTCTAAATAAGTTCTGGAAAGCACTGCCCTGTTCTCTCCTCAACTTTAACAAGCCCCCCCGTTTGCTGATACCATAATAAAGCTTGTATGCTAAATCTTGTGGAATGTTCTGTCAAAATCTCATGTATTCTGTGGCTTCATCGATGTGTGTAATGCATTTGAGGTTACCACTGCCTGAGGAAACTCAAGAGTACAGAAGATTTAAACAGAACAGTGTAAGAGATCCAGCACAGGGGCTGCTAGATCTCATTAAATCTAACCTCTATTATAGGGCATTATTTTCCCAAATATATTTTCATTTATTTTTTCTTAAGAGTCTGTGTGTGAGAGAACTCCTTTAATGTAGTCCTGAAGAGCTCTGACATACTGTCTTAGAATTCTAACACTTCTTTACATGGATTAGTAGAAAGACAGTACAAAAGGTAGCAAATAAGAAATAAACTGTACTGATTTTACATGACATCTAATAGTCAAAACACTGAAAGCAAATACAGTAATGGTAGAACCCAAGAAATTGGTATTAAATATTTACATCAATCTACATCCAATACACTGTCCACATTCACAAAGATGATATTTTATCAGTTGTTCCTATGGATAACTGTATGTGCTGTTGACACACGTAGCATCAAAAATTACAGGCCAGCTGTTAAAAGGGCAATTCCCTTTATGCAGGAACAATCTGCACCCACAAAAATGATTGTGAACAAAAGGGAGGCTGTGTAGAGGTTCATTTAGGAAAAAAGTAACCTTGCAGTTGATTTTTCAAGCAGCTACTGCTTCTTTAATTCACTTGTGGCTAAGCACTGTAACAGACAGGGTTAGTTTTATAATGAAAGTTTCCTGAGTTTAATACAATATGACTAAGATTTTCAAGATTAACTAGAAATTTTGCCTCTAATGATGGCTGCCCAACTTGTGATACCTTAAGAGGACTTGATTTTCAGAAAGCACCAAGTACACACACTCTGAAGATCTGGCCCCTTTAAGGTACCCCAAGTTGGGCACCCAAAAACTGAGGCCCCAAAATCATGTCACTTCTCCAAATGTTTGCCTAAAGTTAGAACTAGAGCACCGTATTTTCATTTGTTCAGACACATTATGTTTTGTTTTCTGTTTTTTGTAGTGAACAGGGGAAAAATTAGTGTTTTTAAGATTCCCACACGAGGAAAAGATATCTTCAGTGCAGAGCCTGAATGTTTTCTCCTGCTTGCCATATCTGGTGCTGCTGACGTAAACAGGAATGCTGCCCTGTCACTCCCACGCACGCAAGGAAACCAGCTAACCAGCAGTACATCTCAGTTACACAAATTCACTGCAGTGAACATTTTATGTGGTTTTCTTTTTATACAATTAATATACAATTACCAGCATAACTAGGTTATGTTAAGTAGGTTATGTTAGTGGCTAAAATGAGGAGCAGCCAGTGGCAGATGATATTTTTTTTTTTTTTTTTTAAAACCCACACTCCCTAAATTATTTGGGACCTTCAAATTAGGCATCTTTGTTAGCTTATTTAACAATGGAAATATTTTCTGTTGTTACATCATCTATCCTTCTCTTCTTCTGTATATTGTACTCTCTTATTGTATATAAATTAGAACATTGGTGTCGAAATCCCAGTTTTTTTAAAATGGTCAAAACAGTGTGATCTGAATGAAAACCAAAAGCCAGATGCTTAACCCAACAGTTGTCAGTAAGATCGAATAAGCGCCAGATTGGAAAATAAAATTAAAAGAAATTTAAAACAAAGTAAACAAAATGGGTACAGTTACATCTGGAGATGAAAACAAATGAGGATTGAGAGCACACAAGCTCCACCTGGTGCACAAAACTGATGTCACTCAACATATCTATTGGACAGTCTCCACCTCCTGGCAAGGAGGTGTAATCATAGGCAATAATTTCTCAGAAATACAGAGAATTAGCTGTTCATCCACCTTTCTGATCAAAGACATCTGACAGTTTTTATCACTTGCAAAAATAACAGCTATTGCTCCCTCTCTCATCTTTAATATCTAGCCAGTTATTAGTTTAAGTTGGTATTTCCCCCCCCTGGATTGCCAAAAGATTCCATCACATAAAGATACCACAGAAAGGCAATAAGTTTCTAATTACAAATCAAAGAGAGAGTGATGCTATTGACAGACATCATTCATATTAAAATTCATATTATTATCCTCACTAGTCACACAACAGTTCTTATGATGACTCCCTTTTTTCAGCAACAACTTTATTGCTGTGCACTGTACTCTATTTATAATAAATAAAAAAATATATAAATCTAATGAGAATAAATCATATAACACTGATTTTAAAAATGAGACACACAGTACCATACTTCCTACACACAATTACAGGTAATCATTTTTGATTTATAAAGCATTTCACACAGTACACAACTTACATTAGTTTCAGTTTCCTAATTCATTTCACTCATGTCTGATCACGCTCCATTCTAGAAACCATCACCACCTATTTAGGAGATAAGCCAAGGAGGCAGGAATTTTTCTTTACAACAGACCTTATTATTTATCCTGCAGTAAAAACAGTACTTCCTCTTATTGTCATGGTACAATAATTTCAACATGTATATTACCCCACTGGCACAAACAGAATTCTCAGTACTTCTAGATAATAAGCTCTGTACCGCAGCCAGCAGGAAGGCTCAATCCTGATTAAATACATACACATGTGAGCCTCCTCATTACCTGCTTGGAGGTGACTCCCCTTGCCCTCTCCTAATCCCGAACTACATTTTAAACAGTCGCGTCCATGCAACTCCAAAAAATGGAAATCTATAGAGACAATTTCATGAAGGAAGGAATACCAATAGGTTTCACTAGAAGTACAATAGAGTATGTTTGGCCTGTAGCTATATTACAAAAACCACAAACAATGACTTATTCTTTCTCAATATTTTAATGCTAATCTGTCATACTACAAAACTACATCTTGCCTAACGAGCAGAAATCTTCTGTTAACCTTTGCAGAGTTCATTCCTTCTCTAAGGCCTTGATTACAGTAGGAAATTGTTCCTAAAATTTCCTACAACTGCTATCCCCAGTGCAGCTTCACTAGTGGGAACTGCAGTGTAGACAAAACCCTGATGGCCAACAGCATTTTGAGCAATATGCAGAGTTGCTGAGTGGTGTTACAAGATGCTTAGTACACTAGCCACCTAGAATCCTGCCCACCAACCAGAACACACCACTTAAAATCCTAAATTACTAGTGCTCCTATCGGTGGAACTGAACCAGAGACAGGTGTAGTGGGAAATCTTAGCAAACAGTGTCTAGTGTAAACACAACCATAGGATCATGTCAAAAAGACTAAATTTACTATAAGATAAAAAGATCATTAATAATAAATGCCCTCCAACTTAATATGGCTATTTAATGCAATTATCCTGATTAAATTTAAATGGCCTAAGCAGATGTTTGTTATTCAAAAACGATTCATATTTCTGTTAAGTTGTTGGCTTATAAAACTCTGAAACATTTTTGTTCATCATTTTGCATTAGTAATTATGGGTGGACGATATTTTATGCAATCACAGGTTAATACAGAGATGATGTACTATCAACTGTGGTATGATACCAGACACACATAAAAACAGTATTTGAATTTTCATTCCTACACCAAGGCTCTATTACACATGAAGTAAATGAAAGAGGATATACACAAACTCTGATTTTCTTGAAAAATGCTAACTGATAAAAGTAGAACACTGGGACTTGACCTCACGAAATAAGAAACCGTTAGTGCTGAGCTCACTGCTGCTGTAGGGTTACAATTATATTCACTTCATCACAAGGCTAGGAGAGCAACACTTTCTTATTAGCTCTACCTAGACATTGACAGAAGAGTTGAGAAAACAGATTCTCAGTTAGAAAGCCTAATTGGATTTGTTGAAGCAAGGTACAAACTGATCTTACAATATGAATACATCCAAAACTTATAATGAATACATGAGAAACAAAGGAATGTTGTAAGTTCTCACAATGTGATCTTAGCACCATAGAGAAAATTCATTATGAACAAGGTGGGTTTCTCTTACAAAATAGGAGAACTGATCATTAATAGTGGAAGGATTCTCTCAAGCTACCAGGGAAACGAAGCATAGAAAACAAATATAATCTTACTTTTTCATCATCTTCAGTAAAAGGAGCACCACCAGGAGTTTTATTTATAGCTTGAGCAACACCAATAATCTCTCCATCGCTGTTTCTTATGGGCATGCACAACAATGACTTTGTCTTGTATCCAGTCAGTTTGTCAATCTCATCATTAAAGCGACGATCCTACACAGGAAAATAAGGGAAATATTACCATGTGCATTTTACATTTCTGAGTTTTCTTCAAGGAGAAAAGTTCATTGAATACCTTCCTCACTCCATGTCTTAACAGTGGTATTATATTGATACTTTATTCCCTATTATCATGGCATACCTAATACTAGTTTTCCATAGACAATATACTGCAAGCGATAAACTTCCTTATAAGCATGTTCCAAGGACAAGATGTAATACACCTTTTTGCAGAAGGTCAGTACAAGGCCCAAGCATCATTTAAACACTCAAAATAGGGTACAAAGGTAGACTTCATCCTTAAGGAGAAGAACACAAGACCCCAAGAGGAGAGTGGGAGAAGAAAACTCAAGAGGCATTAAAGAGGAAAGCTCGTGAGGAACATAAGCAACAGCAGAGCAGAATTGTGCCTTTGAGAAGGAAACCAGAAGCAGCATCTCTTTCTACTCCAACATCCCCCTATATTCCTTGTCTCTTTCATCCTGAAGCCAGGACAAATGAGCATTACCTCTCTTTCATCTCTCAGGACAAAATAGAGCCATTGTCATCTTCACATGCAGCTTCCACCAAGTTGGGTTCATTTTCTTCAGTGAGCCCCAACATGCTTAAGAATTGAGTACTCCTGTGATTCATTCGCTCTGCCTTTCATGGGATCCAGCCCTGAATATATTTGTTCTCTCAATCTCATTAATTTATAATCTTAATTATCATAATCGCTACATGTAACCACATCGGATAAAAAATTTCAGACAGAAATGCCATTTTTAAATTGCCACCTTTAAGCTTATGTTTGCTGGGTTGCTATATTCAAACTGCACTATGAGTTATGAAACAATGGAATATTTCATAGAGACCATCTGAACAATGTAACATTAGCTACCAGTATTTTCAAAGTGATGCCCACAGCTTTAGCCACAATTAATGCCCAACTAAATCCCTCTGCAGCACACTAAAAATGTAGGGGCAAATACCCTGTTAACCTGACTGTTCTTAAAATATAGTATCCATTAACTGGCTTCCTTTTTACTTTAATTTGTAGAGTTCCCATGGGTATGTTTTCAGTATAGTGCAGGGATTTCACAGCACAACTCTCATTAATGTTAATGGGAGCAGTGTGACTGAATCTTCACAATGAAAATGCACCTCTAAGCATTACATGGCAAGTAGTGATTACTTACTGAAGGAATTTGCAAACTTAATTTCTTGCCACTTTGTTTATTTTTACTTTATATAGTATATACTTTTATACCAGACATTCTAGCTTACATTATATAGACCAGGTATTCATGTATTAAAATGGATGTGGCGAATGCATTTTTAGTATTAAGTCACTCTCTCATCTATCCACTGTCATTTAGTTTTTATACCCTAGGATTTCGTGAACGTCTGTTATTGAATGCTTATATTTAATTTCCAGATCATAAACTGAATAACATTAACAATAAAAGTATATTTAAAATGCCGATAGGAAATCATATAAAAACATGTACTTCTCTGAGAAATTTGGATGGTGTTTTTAATGCTTATCTGAATCTATATTGTAAACATAAGGGATTTCTCCAACAGGATAACAGAAATCAAGGTGTGACTTATTTTTAATTCCAAGTAACACAGAATTGGAGACAGCATACTAAACAATATATCAAAATCAAAATGCTAAGATTTCATCTATGACAAAATATTTGAAAGTATTTTTGTACTATGAATTTTTAAATCTAAGCTAGCATGTCTACTAATACTCATTAAAGAGGGATGTAAATGAGAGCTAAACATATGGTAATACTTGTCCCTTCAGATCACTGGAAGAAGATGTCAACTTTTAAGATTGAAACTTTAAATAATTCAATAGAAACTACAATTGTTTTTACAGCTAACAATTTATTGTTGGTTTTCTACAAGGAAGCACCCCTGCACTGTTTTTTTCCCATTCCAAGTGGGGTCAGAATGGTGAATACTATCTCCAAGAGGCATTCAAATACTCCAGTGCTGAGTATAGATACATAAAAGAAACTAACACACACAAAGTGCACAGCCACAGGACCTCATTACAGGGATGTAATTAGAAGTGTGAATCAAATATAATTAGGAAGAGGATATTAAAAGGGTATGTAAACCAACTACAGTTTAATCTTTATTACACAATAATTTAATCACTGTACAGACCATATTTTCTGAAGGAGTTATCTGATGAAGATAAGAGATCTAATTTATAATGCTGGGCAATGTATGCATGCTGAACCATGTGGGGTACTTCACTAATAGCCTATGCAAGCGTTTTCTTTCCCAAAGATGGAAGTTGCTGGTTTTGACCAAATCCTCTTTGTGTTTTCACATTAAATTTGGTTTATTAAGGAAGTTTTGGCATGTTACGTGAGATCTAATATTCGTAATGGGATTATAGGACTCTGGAATACAACATCAATTTTTTCTGGAAAGCAGAGACTTAAACATATTTAGACTTTTCCATCTGGAATTCAATGTATATATTCAGACTCTAAATTCTGCAGACAGGGCCCCCACATGGGGGGGAGGGAAGGGTGCACTTTACCAGGGCCCAGCTCAGGCTGCAACCCCCATTACCATGAAGAAAAAAATTGAGGGTAAATTGTAAATCGTGCCTGAGGATATTTATAGAAACTTATTTCCCTGTATCTATGTATCTATTGTCCAGATCTTGTGAGATTTGCTGGAGCCAATCAGAAGCAGTGCCAGAGCAGTCTCAAGCAACATTCTGAACAATGAGTTGCTGGGCCTCTTGGCCCAGCCCAGGCCCTTCTCTAGAACAGAGAGTGTCCGCTCGTGCAGTTAAACTAGGACTTGTAGTTTGAGACTGAGAGACAGAGAGATTTGTGCTCCTCTCTGTGACATGGTCTATCACATCAAGATCAAGACCTACTAGTCCTTGAATTCCTTGTGCATAGGCAGGAGGATGGGACAGCTGGTGGGAGGGGCAAAGCAAAGAACCATAAAACAATAGGAGCCAGTGCTGCTGCTTCTTTTGGTAGGATTTGCAGGCCCAAATATATATGTGAGTAAGTGTCACTCACCGTGACACACACACCCCATACTGCCATGTCTGGTGGTGGCTATAAATACAAATCAGGCAGCCAGAAATGTAAGGAGCTGAAAGAAAGGGAACTACAAGAAGCTAAAGGACACTCAACTATCCTCCAGTTTTTCAAATCAAACAAGGCCTTTCTGCCATCGGGCAATATACTAACTAGGGAAGCAGAGGAACAAAATCAAGATGAAAATGATTTCAATATAGAGACTGTGTCTGTGGCACTGGCAATTGATGACAAAGAAAAGCTGCCAGAATATGCCTCATGTCATGTGACTCCCATCTAATGCTTGAAGATAGTCATGTAGTATCACCATTAGCACTACCACATGCAGAAGGGTTACAAGAAGCAGGAAAGAGCAGTGCTACACTATCTGATTCTTGTCTTTTCAAAGATCCAGGCTTGTGGCCTGAAAAGAACAGTTAAGCCGCCTAGCTATCTTGTCTACTGAGTGTGAATTTGCAAGAGAAATTGACTTTGGGGGGCTAATTCATGATTATGCAATGAAAAAGACCACAAAAACAAAGCTTTAAAGTTAACTGGCCTAATTATAAAATGTTTGCAGTCACATTGGTTCATTAGAATAAAAAAATCAAGACACTGACAGGCTGAATACTGCTATCTCATCAATACACTCAAGGTATTTTTCAGGAATAGGTTGCAAAGATTTCCAGCAAAATGCACCACCTTGCCATCAGAGTTGCCTCCTTCCTTTGTCATACTTATCAGAATTTGGAGGGAGTTGTAGGGGGGAGGAGCAAAGGTCATTTTTGTGGGAGCCTAATGTTAAAATATTGGCAGCACGTCACTGGTATTGCTTCAGAGATGACCATTCCCAAGCCATCCTGCCAGATTAAAATGACAGGTTTGAGTGGAGTATTGAACTCTGTCACTAGAGTCCTTTGTCAACTCCAGGTGGGAATGGATATTAATGGGGGCTGATTTTACAGGCTGAAACACAGGGGAAGAATCTTCTGGTTGTAATGGATGGCACCATTAGTATTGTTAAAATCGGTGGATGCAGCCTCACATGAGGGCAGAAGTGCCGTCCGTCCCCCATTTCTTGCCAATCTTCATTAGGGGATTGTACTGGCTCAGTACAAGCAGCCCTTTCCCCTTGGACCCATTTCAGTTCTAACATACTCTAACAGGATTAGCACCCATCCCTGTTGGCAACTCTTCTCCCATGTTAGCTGCATGAGCCACAGTTTCTGATTAAAAATGACTTGCTCGCTGTGCAGAGGAGCTAGCTGATACATGCTATGTGGCTGAACTCAAAATGGCAGGCAAATAGGAGAAAAAAATTCTACAAACAAACCACAATGTAGCAAATGTAAAAATAGAAGGGAGGCTTTTGTTTCGGCATTAAATTACCTATGGACCACTGGTGGTATTGCAAAACCTTAAACCAAGCATGGGTTTTCACCATTCCATGAGCCTCCTCACCATATACAGACACATTCTCTCTGTGTATTGGTAGAGTAACTAAATGAAGATGTCTCTCCCAGTACATAGTTAAAAAGACCTCCTACAACTGCTATACTGTCTGGATTTTCACTTTGATTTTTTAGGCTTTTCTGCCTTTGGGTGTGTGGCTAGTAGCCAATGAATGACTATTACTGTACATGTGATCAGAAAAATATTTCAAAGATGCACTGACTATGTCTCACAATTAATGGAAACATTTATAATGAAATTTACACAAATGTTATCAGAACATATAAGGGGAGCTGACAGAGACCCCAGTATTTAGGTTAACCAACACTTCCCATGATAAGACTCTCGTGACCTATTTTATATAAATACAATGAAACAAGTGAAAGCAAAACCTACAGTTTAGCAGAGGAAGACTTTAAATAAAGACTGACCAAAATCAGTGCTGGAAACCTTGGGAGTTATTTTAAAGCGGACATTTAAATGAGTATTCCTATTGGAGGAAGCTCTGAGTGTTGGTTACATGATATTCCCAAAACAAATGGGACCGTTATCACTGCTGTTGAACTGCCAAGTAAAAGCACGACTTTCAGGAAACTAGTCGATAGGTATATTTACAACTGGGAAGGGATCTGTTTGTGATCAAAAACTTTGACTGCACCCTGGCTTCCTATGCTCAACAATGCTTAAAGACTAACCTGAATGTGATGGATTGGTATACATGTAGTGAAATTAATATAGCTCCAGAAATACAAGTTAGCATGTATTTCTGCTTTAGCTGGTGCAATGAACAATATTTAATGTAGTTTGTACCGTATTTAATCTTTATGATTTGAAGTAAAATTGTCTAGACATTTGATTGTGATGCTGAAGAGGAAATCCACAAAACACCTTTAATGATATTGTGACAGTATGAATTGTCATATGTGGGGAGAAAATAATCCCAAGCAGCTGACTCTAATTTGCCAGTGGTTTCAGAGGCTGCAAGGAGTAGGAGGCGTCTGGTATCTATATAAACCTGATCCAGTTCATTCCAGACAAGGGAATAAGACAGGCAACACCCAAGAAAACAGTGAAGTTTGAGGAGTGTTGTGAGGAGAGGGAATCAACTTGAGAGGAGGAAGAGGCATTGAAACTGAGGAGAGCTGGCACAGATTGGGGCCTAGGAAATTTTGGACTTGCCTGTGAGGTAGGAGAATTTATGGGAAAATGAAACAAAAGAGTAGGTGCTGCTGATGATAAATGGAATACCAATATACCCCATTTGTAAGTATTCCTACATTCTCATGTCCTTCCTTCCTTGCCATTTCTACGGTGGTCCAGTCATGCTGACCCACCAGGCAATGAATCGGTGATACTTGGAATCAGAGATTAGGTGGAAGCCCAAATCAGTTAGTGATCATCTGTCAGTCTTGCTGGGGCTGGAGAATCCACTGGTCCATAGATATATTAAAAGATGTGTTAGGGCCCAGAAAACATTGTTAACGCGAATACAGGCTAAGTCGCAAGACTAGGCCCAATGACCTAGGTATGAACTCAAGATAAAGCAGAAGTAAGCTAACCACAAAACTGGTATAAAGCAGTTTGAAAGCTTTATAAGCTTGTAAACAACTAGCTTGTAGTTGATTGTGTGCCAAAAGTGCACCAACAGTATAAGGAAAGGCAGGGGTCAATGTCCAATCCTGGAACAGATCAAAAGCTGACCAATGAGGAAAATGAAGTGGACTATATCATGGCAGGGATAACATAAGGAAATTGGAGGCTCACATTAGACCCTGTGTGTGGGGTGCTACATGTCAGGTCCGGTCCTGGTGCAGCTCACTTATAGGGAGAAATGGGCTTCCCTTCCCTGACTGTGGTAAGCACCTGACTTGTGTGTTGTGCTTGTAACTTGAATAAACAGCTTTTGGCAGACACATCCTTACACATCCTTCTCGCCACTGAGATCTCAAACCACGAATCCTCTGTCTCAGTGGAGTACATGGTGACACTGACATTCTTAGAAAGTAGTATAAATTAGCTGCATTGTAGATTTAGCACTAAATGGGAGTTTTGACACAAAGAATTTAAAAAAAATATATTTATAGGTGTAAACATAAATCTCATTACTTATTGGAAAAATGACTTCTTTAAATCATGCTTTCCTGTTGCATGTGGCAGTTAGTATGTTATTACTGTAGTGCTTACAGAAACAGAATATTGTAGTCATCTCAGAAGAGTAACATGGTGTTAGATCACAAGACATTATTTTCCTCAACCAGCTTAATGAGTTAGACACATATTGGGCTGTTTTAATGCTCCTTCAGGCATTTTTAGCCTTCAAAATAGGGATCATAATACTCATCACACCTGGCATTTCTAGATCACTGTGATCTGTCGCAATCAATGTATCTTGGGTTTGTTTGTTTTTTAATGCTGTAACTTAATTAGGAGTAGTTCTTCTTCCTTGGGCTTTATTTGTGCCTCAGGAGCGTACTAACCATCCTTTGTTTCTAGAAAGGGTGGTTTACTAAACTGTAATCATTGATAAAGCAATGAGATTCCCTTGAGTTTCTTGTCTGACAATTTCCTTAACAGAGCCAAAAAATAAGATAAATAGCTTTTAATAATGGCATCAAGTTCCCAGTCTTGCATGGTGTTGAGAGCATCCTGCAAATTGCTGAGCACCCCCACAATGACTTCAATAGGAGCTGAGGGCTCTCACTCTCCTAGTAAGAGGCACTCTGCCTATGCAGGATCATTTCTATAAATAGGGTCGTCTTCTGCCTTAAGTCATGTAATAAAGTGGAATGCAGTGCAATTATCACAGAGTAGGCTTTACCAGTTCAGAAAATGGAATACCACAAAGACATTATTTCATCAGGCTAGTGCAACTATTTCTCTATTATTTCTCAATTATTATCCAGAATTAATTATTATTGTTGAAACACTAGTATGCATTGCATTACTGAAGAGACAAAACAAACACAGTCCCTGCTCCATGGATCTTAGTCTAAAGCAGAACAGTAAACTGGGTTGAATATGATGGAATAACTGGAAATCTTTATATTACTATTAATATTATTATTCATTCTCCTCTTGTAGGCATCATGAACGAAATGAGCTTTAGGGAAGGATATGAATTAAAACTGGGTGGCAGATTGATAGGCTAGAATAGGGAGAGCTTTTGTGTATAGGAGTAGGCTGAAGGAAAAGACCTAGATAGCTGCAAGACAAACATGAATGAAGCAAAAATTAAGAAATTATATGGGTTTACCTCAAAATTTCCTTTCTTTGAGTAATATAGTCTACAGGTCCATTAAAAGGAGTACTTCAGTCTGCTTCCAGCTTGGGGGCAGAATCAGACCTGTCAGTCACTTACCAGTAGGCAAATGCCCCTCTTCCTGAAGTTCCTTCCCATTGAGACAGATTCAATTACCAAGATAATTTCATTCTATTTTCCTAAATTACAGGGTGTATTAACAATATTTTGAAGAAAAAGCACAACAATTTCTTCTGCCATGGAGTTTCGGAAAATTCCCTTAATGAAGTAAACACAGAATTTTGGCTATCTATTTCCATCTCTATTCTGGATGATCTGTTTGTCTGCAGAGTAGGTTGGATCTCCAGATCTTAGTACTCCAAGAAAGGAAACTTTCAGGTTCAGTGTCAGGTTAATCAGGCCTGAGAGCCATAGCCTCTTCAGCAAGAAAGGCATAAAAAGTATCACTGTTGCTCTTGCCATTATATCCTTTGCATGGTCCTGAGAAGCAGTGGAAGAAGTGGGAAGTAGCAAAGACCTTGCCCAGCTATGCAAGAGACCATCCATCACTTTGCATCCCAGGTCCTGACACATGGAGAGGCCACAGTGACTGGACGCTTTACTGCTTATTTCCAGATGCAAAGAGTTCAATCACCAGCCCACTGAATTTACTTAAAATGACTGAGGAAATTTCTAGGAGCAAGTTCCACTCTGTTTAATCCAACTTCTGCCATCATAATCGTGGTGTTCATCTGCCCTAGTGGGCAGTGCACATAGAGATAGGAAACTGGTCTGACTGAAATAAGCCTTTTTTCCCCTCTCTTGGTTTGTGTCGATTGTGCTCTCCCTAGTTTATTTATGAAATCTGCATGAGACACATTTGACTCATGAAGTTTGTCTACGGAAGTAACTGTGCTTCAGGATCTCAATGAATCATAGTATTCCAACCAGTGGATCCTGTGTTCTCTAGGAGTGCCCGATGGAAAGCACTGGTCACAGTACGGACATTGCCAATGCCAGAGAGTATAGTAAGGGGGTTTGGACACAGCTCCCTCTCACTGCTTCCACCTCTTTAACAGCCTCCCAGGGGTCCCTATTCATACCCAGGCTGAGGTCTCCAGGGGAATAAAAGACCCATGTGGACCCAAGAAGCCTGAGCCCCACGAGTGGAAAAGAAACTGAGAGTATGTCTACATTGTGTTCAGAGGTGTGATTGCAGCACTTATTGATGTACCCACGCTACCTTTGATCTACCATGCCTGAATAACAATAGCAGCGAAGGCATGGCAGCATAGGCTAGCCGCTTGAGTGCATAGCCAGGGTGGCAGGAGGAGTTGGACAAGTCCTACGCTGCCACAGCTGCACTGCTATTGTTCAAGCTTTTTGGATCAACAAGAGCTTGAATACGTCTACATATGCTGCAGTTACACCTCCAACTGCGGTGTAGACATACCCTGAGACTGGCTGTTGTCAGAGATGCAGCACCAGCAGGAGGAAGAGAGATCTTCAGACCCTCTCTGTGCTTATTATTCCTCCTACCAGCTGATGTTTGACTTTCCCCACCTGTGCTGAGGAAAGTCTTTTGAGGGAGAGGTGCACAATGATTCTGGAATGGAAACTAGGGATGGAGCAGGCAAACTGGATTGAATGGTACAGAGAAGGCAGGCAGAGAGAAATTAGTGCATTTAACTGGGAGAAGAGGGATAAATGATAACTGGAAAAAATAGTAAATAAAACAAGTGAAATGAAAACATAAAATTGAACATTAGCTTCTGAAATAATGGGGTGAGAATGCAGATGAGGAATTTGGTTTCAATGGGCTGCTAGGGAGAAAGGAAGAAAAAAAGATAGATTCAAGTAAACAAAATGATTTTTCAGCTGGTATTTATATTGCTGAACCACAAAACATTCACGAGAGATCACATGGTTATTCATCTCTTAATTATATTCACCTCCTTCTGTCCCCATGTCTTTCCCTCTGTTCGTTGCATCACCTATTTCATCATACCTAATTAGACAGCAAGCACTTGGGATAAGGATTTAGCTAAGTATTAGAAGGGCCCTGATCTAGGCTGGGGTCTTTAGACGCTACCAGAATATAAGGAATAATAATCTCAAATTTTTGCTTTCGGATTCCATCAATTTTAACCAAAAACCCTCTCAAAAATTAGGGAGTAACTAGATGTGAAACATCTTTTCTTTTTGACAAACAAATTATATTGACTGCATTTTCATTTAATAAAAATGCAGGCATTTAATAAAAATGCAGGCATTATGATGTGCGATCTACCACTGATTTACTAATATCAATTATGCCAAAAAGATGTCACTGTTTTAATTCCTTTGGCATTATGCAGTAAGAATTTCAGATGCCTGAGACCCATTCGAGTTGGAATTTCAGGACTGCCAACAAAAATATAATACATATATCAGGAACAGTCAATTTGGAGGACAAACCTTTTCTTGTCTGAAATTGTTTTTATTGACTGTAAATTCCTCTTTGAGAAAATATTGCCCTGTAAAATGTGATGGTCAATCCAGGAAAGACACAAACCTGAATAGACTTGATCCATCAATCCAAGTGTCAGTATTTTAGCGGTTGGGGCAATTGCACTGCAGACAAAGTCCTCTGCCTATCTAGTCATACTTAGTGGGACTATAAAATATATATATAGGCAGATGTATTTTACCATATACTGAGCCAGATCAAGGTACAAACACTTAATGCTTGTGCCAAGGGCCCCGATTCCTGGAATCAAGTGATTATATCAGAATCTCACTGTTTTTAATGAAAGCTAAGTGTCCAACCCTCATGGTTGTAAAGATAACACTGATAATGAGACCACCCTTCCAGAAATACCTTTAACTGGGGTGCCCATCATTTGGCATGCTCCTAATGGAAAGGAGGGTCCTGCCACTGATCTGTGTGGAATGGAGGGAGGGCCCCTGCCATCACTATTCCAAAGGTGGGACAAGGCCACAGAGGACCCCATCTCCTAGTTTGTCTAGGGCCCTAGATTACCTGAGCCTGGCCTTGATTGAGTTCAGATCTTGCAAATGGACCCACCTGGACAGACTGACCCTTGCATACATAAAAATCGGCTTACACAATCAGTCATGGGAGCTGTGAAGCATTTAAGTGACAACTATAAAAAAAGTTGATCAATTTAGCAAAGTGGAGAATGATGCTTATCAAGAATCATGATCTTATGTCATACAATTATGCTAACCAGTTTTATTTTTAGTAGAAAATAAGAAAATAATCAGCTAACATCCAATCCTACTATCTCTGGTTTCTATTGATTTCAGTAGCAGAACAAGCTGGCAATTTCTTCATATAGAATCTATTTTTAAATAACCCTATGGCCAATTACTCTGAAAAACAGATTTCATTTAGAGGAAGCAATAAAATGATGTATAGTGATGACCACTGAGAAGAAGTGAAGTCACTAAAAAGACTGAATTCTTATAAATGTTTACAGGACTTCACACATCTACTTTGCATTTTCAAT
Source organism: Mesoclemmys tuberculata (assembly GCA_007922155.1). Classification (NCBI taxonomy): domain Eukaryota; kingdom Metazoa; phylum Chordata; order Testudines; family Chelidae; genus Mesoclemmys; species Mesoclemmys tuberculata. Next base: position 34,012,118 of record ML675620.1, on the reverse strand, counting down.
TAAATATTCCACCCCACAGCTCCCCCCCAAAATTCTAATAAGGTCCTAGTGATCCAATAGATGATATGCAAGCTTTCTAAAATTCCTATGAAACAACCGTCAGACCAAAATAACAGTTTTGCTCTGACTTTATTTAATTTAAAACTGCATAATTTTTTCTTGCAAATATTTGTAGCAGCAGGGTGTGTATGACAGAAGTGATATCATACTTGGTTTTCTCGGCAAAGCCTTGCCAGTTGTATTTGAATGTTGATCTCAAATGAATATATAATTCATACTGTTTGACAAGTAAGGGTTAAGTTTTTTTTTTTTTTTAAAGAAAAAGAAAACATAGGAGGATTTATTGAGGGAACAACAGGTACAGACTTTAGTCATGACAAAGCTAATATCAAGACAGCATATAGCTCTAGCTCACCTCTAGCTGAATGAGAATATTTTAAGATCTGAATTCTGACATAATGTTCAACCCATACCCTCTCAATGACATAGGTTATTAACCCATCTTTCTTTGCCTAGAACATCTGGTAAGCATTTGGCAATTATTTTGTCTCAAAATAAGATCGTCCTTCAATATATATTACCTTACTGTCATCAATAATCTAACAAATAATTTTGTTTTGTTTACTGACCAGATCTCTAGCCCAGAAATGCTCATTCTGGAGTAGTTACTACTGGTTTCTACATGCAGTTATTGAACACCAGAGTGCCAAATCACACGCTCTGTTTATAAATAGGATCAATAGGACTTCACCAAAAATATAATTTCAAAGCAGGTCTACCTACAGTCCCATAATATAATACACAATAAACCCACTGCTTGAATATTCCCAGCTATTAGATGTTAATACTAATCTACAGGCTTTCTGTAAAAGAGGCTAAAGTGTAAAGGCACATTTTAATGTCCTAAATTTATGAGAACAGGCTGAGTAGAAAAACAAGTGTGCACAAAGAGCTCCTACTCAAATTTACAGTTTGAGATTAGAGTTTTCTTATTCCACAAAACAGCAGAAAGCTAGTTGTTGCAAGGCCATTACAGCAGAACTAAAGTTAACAGTCTTCTTCTCAAGAAGAAATAGTCCACAAGGACAACTACAGTCACTAGTACTCAGGCTGCTGAAATAAAAACTCAAAGCAAAATGACTTCCAACATGCTATTTTAAAATTATAAACCAGAATGGAGTATTTCTCTAAGTTAACTAGTGCAGAGTCTCTGGTAGAAAGATAGTGAAAGGGTGAGATAGACCAACAGCATGGTTAAAGCCACTGATTACTGCACTGCAAAACATCATAGGTAGATTAAGATGATTAAAGGTAGCTATGATTGCTTATATAGGAATCCTTGCTGCAATAGCCTTGATACTTACAGAACTTAAAGATGGAAAAGATCTCTTAGATCACCTAATCATGCTTTTTATAAAATTGAACAAAACAATCTCCAGGAGAAACGAAAACAATCTATAGACAGTAAATGATCCAGGAAAAGCTCAAAACATAACATTCAAGGAAATTAAATACAGATAAAACAAAAATGTAACACAAATGTAATTTCTGTGGTGGCTAGGTCGACTTACATTTCTAATGTAGATATACCCTAACTAAAGGCATCAAAGCTGTTCTAGAGATTCTACAATTCTTCTCCTGGAACATCACGTGTTGCACAAATCAAATTATGCATAAATAAAAAACAAACACTGATTACTTATCCCCCAATAGAAATGGATAAACAGCCTCAAAGAAAAGAAACAAATCTGCATTACACAAATCATTCAAAAATGGCACAATCTCTAAAAATGCGCCATATAAAGAATACTGCAGCCATGCTTCCCATCCACAAAGAAATCTCCTAATCCCCAAATATAAGGAAAAAAGACAGAGAAACTGGCCAGCCCAGTTCTTCAGTACCTCAAACTTCACAGCCCCCAAAAAAACATGCACATTCAATTCAGTTACCATAGAATTTCTTCTACTCAAAGATAGCTATATTTCTCAAAAATGAAAAATAGATAAAGCCCACCCAACATCTGGTAGAAGTGTTCTGAAAACAATTCTACCAATAGGGAGGGACAAAGCAGGTACTAGTCCACACAACTCTCCAATACCACAGATTTCAAACATTACATATGCAGAATGAGGTTTTTATCATAAAAATGTTCACTTTTGAGTAAACTGTCACTATTACTTACAGGACAGTGCAACTACTCACGTATTCAGTAACTATCAAGATAATATTACATAAAACATTAGTATATTGTCTTGTCTCATTTTTATTATCTTCCTCACATTTCTAACTTGCTAAGTCCAAATTTTGTTCTGATTTACACTGGTATAAATCTATTTCCTTAATAGTTCATTATCCATCCTTCTATTTGGAGCATTTCCAATTTTAGTATTATTTGCTAATGGTAATGTACACAAGCTCCTTTACCAGATCATTAATGATTTTAAATAAGATGAGACATCAACCCCTACAATGCACCACAATAAGACCTTCCAAATGGAAAATAAAGACTGCGAAGCAGAAAATACCATTAGAACTATTTTTCCCAATAAACAACGGGATAGAATCTTATACACAGTTCAGACTATTACAGACTTAAGACTAAATATTCAGGTAGTATAAATTGGTATACACTGATTTACAACATCTGAGGATCTGGCCCATAGGGCCAGAATGATCTCAGTTATACCACCAACTTCCATTGGTTGTTTTTCGTTTTGTTTTTAAATCTCCAGATCCGCAACAGAGTAACTAGACTTAACTAATTTTTCTTTCTGGACTCAACCTAACTTTACTAACTAGTAAAAAGCTATCTTCTTCTCAAAGAGCTTTGTGAAAAAGCAGCTGAAGCCACTATTCATTATCTAATAAGCCACCTATGATGGAAAGACCTGTGTTTTCCTGGGATCACTGACCTAGGTTACACAAGAATTTCCTTAAATCAGGACCATTTCACATGGTTTGATCCACTGGCTTCATTGCACCTAAGGAGCCCTACACAAAGCTACACATCAGACAGAATTTGATGCAGTGACAAATGTTTTCAAGACAGATCAAAACATTTATCAAAAGATAAAGAAAACAATGCTTTCATAACATTATGTTGGCAACTAGGCAGAAATTTTCAAGGGAAACAAAGGGCGCTCCCATTTGAAGTACAATAGGAATTGGGCACCTAATTCTCTTAGGCTTCTTAGAAAATCACAGTTGGATTATATAGCTGACATAGAAAAATTACACAGTCACAATGGGAGAGGAAGGAGTCTCTAGTCAGCAAAGATAGGAGAGGTGGTCCTCAAGACATGAATACCTGACCTACCATGCTGTGCCCGACCTTTCTCACATGCCCTTGTATTTTCTAGTATACTTTTATTCCTCTAGCAGGGGAAAAACTGAAATAAGTATCATGGTTTGGGCCTAGGGAGACAAATTGTTCAATTTCAGATGTTTAGATTTCAGTAAGCTTTCAGCAGAAAGAACAAAAATACTGCTGTTTACAGCCAATGCATATCATTCCTGTTAATAGCATACTATTTCAATGCAATACATAAGCTATTCTTGTGTATTTACTGGGAATTTTTTGCATGTGAATCCTGAACCCTATCTCATTTACTGGTTTGCTGTATATCCATTTTCTATGTGCATTGTTTTCTTGTATAATAATGTCTGACTTAGCAAAATAAGCTACACAACTCACTGGTAAGAATTCATGGTGAAATTCTATAGCTGAATTAAAAATGGAGTAGATAGCTTCATGACCATTTAAAAATGATGTAGATATGAATTTTAAGCTAATAACATACGTAGTTACATCTCACGCTTCACAGCCTGAGCTAATCAACAGCAGGAGTCAGGAAGAACTTTTTTAAAGCACATTATTAGCTAGATGTATTATGCAATGTTTTTCCTTCGTCAGAAGCAAAAGGTATTGATGATCCCAACAAAGATAGCATACCAAATTAGATGAACCTGTGGTTTGACCATGTATGACAGCTTCTGTGAGTTCCTTGCTACAACTCAGTTTTATTAAAGAAATGTTTTGTCAGGTAACCAGTTTTTACAAATCCAAGTTCTTGTCATACTAAACATGGATGGATCAGTTCCATTGCTATTTGGTCTAGCACAATGGTTCTCAAACTTTTTCATACACAACCTCCCTTTCCATATCAGGATCCACTCAGGGAACCCATCTGATCCAACCACATTCCATTCTCATTTAGCAATCAAACTCCCAAAGTCACTCTCTTAAAGGGACATGATCACTGTATACAAAAATATTGGATGGCTTTGGGCCTGTTGTATCTTCCAGTGAAGTAAATAAATTTCCACTGACTTCAATGGAATTTGACTACAGACTTAGGCCTAAATCCTGCAAACTCTTATGCATGCGGTAACTTTATGTGTTTTGGTAATCCCAATAAATTCAACAGGACTACTTAAAGTTACACATGGGGTTAAAAGTTTGCAGGATCTGGGTCCTTGACTTCTGTCACCTTCTGTAAAGTCTCAAAATATTTCCTAATAAGAAAAGATATTTATTGCTCAGTATGTTGCTGTACATTGTAAAACTAGGATTAAGTTGAGTACTGTGTTAAGGCATGATCCATGTTCCACTATATAAGGAGCTACATCTGACCATTAATTTGAAATGCTTATAATATAACAGTGTTTATAAAAGAGAAATAAAGCTGATAATGAGTTAATTTGTATATCTGGTTATTATATATGTAAATAAATTATATTAAACTGATGATCTTCTCAAGGGAAAATATATACATATTAGCATGCAACTGTGAACAGGTAAAATGAACTACTCATTTGCCACAGAAAATTGAAACCCAATAAAACTTTAAAGAGCAGGTAAATTTCATGTGATACCAGAATCATTCTGGACAATCTTACAGTCCTTACTGAGTCCTTGTTCTTGAAATGAAAATTCTGCTTGAGTGAGAACTGTTGGATTAGGTCCTTGCTCTAGGGTCACTGCTGTATTTAAACCAAATGTATAATTTAACTGCATTATATAGATAGTATTCCCATTACTCTATGGGATTTTATGAATGTCATAATTTTTAAATAGTGGTCCTATTTTTCAGTATATTCAGTATAATCTTTAAAGCCGTGTTTCTGCAGGACAGACTATTCAAGTTATAAAGGATAATGTTCTCAGAAAAAGCTTTAACTAAGCAATAAATATACAGTAGATATCAATTTATCTAAATAGAATGGAAAAATAAATAATTTATGTGGACAAATGAGGGAACTTTCAATGCAAATAATGCACATGTGAGATCTAAAACATGTCTAGCTAATGGGGAGTTCCAGATAAAAGCCATTTAGATAAATGAGCTCTAATGTATTTACATCTATAAGGTGTTAAGCACCGACTGTGAACTTCTGAGTGCCCTCACCTAATAATGTGTGTGAATGTTACATATGCATCTTAGCTCTGCTCATTGAATGGAGAACACCCTGCACAAGGTGCTTTTATCCCGCATTACCTTTCTTCTTCCAGAACTTTTCTGTACTGTTGTGTTGACTTGTCAAGTGCTGGCTTCTCCTCAAAGTTCCTCTTTCTTGACTGTATGCTCATTTATGTTAAAGGAATTGGAATTTAATATTTATATGTTTCTAAACTATTTCAATTTTCATTTTAATTTTTGGCTGCTACTTTATTAACTTTATCTCCCGTTTCTCACTTTTGTTTTTGTGCATGACTATGTATATTTTAGATATACATACAACAGACACACTAAGAAATTAACTGAACCAATTCTGCAGCATAATAAGAGAACAAGGAAAAAGAAGAACAGAAAAAAATTAGATATGCCTGATTATGCAAACTTTATAAGTACCTCCAGTTTCCATTTGCTGCAGCTGGAGTTGTTGTTCAAGATCTCTAAAATTAAATATAGAAATACTAGGCCCCCAAATAAACACATTAAAAAATACCTAATGTGTCTTTCAAAATCAGTTTAGGTATCAGATGAGATTCAAAACTAAAATGCTTTAATCAAAATAATATGGTAATTATATGGCATCACTATAGGGCAGAGTTAAGGTTGTTCAGGTGCTTTAACTGTTCATTTCCATATATTAACATGTTCAAGTATTATAACCTTAACTTTGAATTTCCTAGGTTTGTAACATTTCGTTTGGGGATAATTACAACATCCATAAACATTTGTTACCATGAAGTTATTGCTTCATACACTTAACCTTAACTTATATTTTAAGATGAAGATTTAATTTAATGTGCTTGTGCACATTATATTTGATATATACATAGATATAGATATATCTATAAATATATATATAAAACTATATATATATGTTGCTTTAACTATTTTAATTCTCTGCTCCATTCTGTTGTCCCTTCTATTCATGTTTAATGTGCTAAACTATCTTAATTGATTTCTGCTGTATTTGGTGCTTTTTCTTAGATTGTCTATCTTGTTTGTCATGTTTTTGTGACGCCTGCTCTTTGAAATACCTATAACTGTACCTTTGGAAAGGGAGTATTACTGACTAGTACTGGAATGAATACAATCCTACCAGCTGATATCTGCTTTTAAAGAGCTGCTGAATAAAACAATTATTCAAATGTTCCCTTATGTTAAACTGCACCTCCCAGGCCCTGTGCTGACAATCACTTAACAATCACTTATCAACTCTGTGAAACTGCAAGAGATATAGTATTAATATTGATACCTAATGCTAATGGCTACCTTGCACAAAAAATTGCAGTTCCTATCTGCTCATGCCCTTCTGTTATCTAAAATGCCTTTCACACTAGGCAACTCCCAGTCTAAAAGGTTTACACAAATAAGTGGAAGCCTTTTGTAATATTATTGTATGATAGTAAAAGAAAACCCAGCCAAGAGAAGTACCGGTAATCCATGTAATCTATTATCAGGAATTTACATAATCAGGAACTGTGTAGTCTCAGAAAGGTAGAGAACTGTGACAGCACGCAGAGCAATAGTACATTCCCAGTAGGCACCAGGGCTTCCCTCTTGCTTCCTTCTCCCTTGCCTTGCATAGATGCAAAGGAGATGGTATAGAAGAATGGCTGCTGGGGAGCCGCTGAGAGGAGAGTTCTAACATTCAGGTTTTCAGGACTTCGCTGAACCCCATTCTGGAGATGTTTGGATTTGTTAAATTTTCAGGAATTTCACATCAAGCTAAAACACAAAGCCTTGCTTTCCATGTTTTTGCTTCTGGTAACTTGTTTTTATGTACAGTTATAAAGTATTACTTCTGCTGAAAAACAATTTGATTCCTGTTTTATTTCTAACACATCCCACCAGCTGACAAGTAAAAGGATATTTTTCTATTCTAATAGCTCATTTCTCTTCCTTCGCCTTATTTAAAAACTTAGATTCTACTTTCTCTGAAACTGCTTTTCATAATTATGATTTTAATACAAGATCATAATACTACCCTTTTCCCATGTTTTTAATTTGCCATTGGCTATTGGCAGAATGTCATTTTTAGCAGTTTAGTACTATACTTACTACTCTACTTGAGCAAGCTCTGTTTTCATTGCTCTGGGAAAGGATTTGGGATGCTATCAAATTAATGTCTCAGTTTTGTACAGCTAAACAATTAACATTATCTCAAATATAATTTCATGTTTCTTGTGCCTATAATATTACTTATGCTCTGCTTGCTGGCATACCAAAGTTGGGATAAGATTGAAACAATCCGTAACTAAGGACCAAAAGCAGTAAAAAAAAGTTTTCTGAGGAAAATGGACTAATGTCTTGAAAATCAATAACTTTAAGCTAAATGAAATATTTACAAATGATTAAAGATGAATTCTGTATGCCTTGCTGTCATTGTATTTATAATGTACCCATTACTCTAGCAGCTGAGCACAAATACTGCACCTTTATGATGTACTAAGATGGCCTCACAGGTTTTTTCCCTTACATTTTTTTTCCTGCTTGTTTTTCACATTAGAAGCACAGCTCAACACTTCCCTGATGTTGCTCTTAGACTCCATTGAGGAAACTGGAATGGGATAACCTGAAAGCTGCAGTTTTCCCTGTACTCAGTTGTAGGGAGAAGAGAGGCTGAGGACTTGCCTACATACACAAGTTGTACTGGAGCAGTTAAAGTGATACAACTCCCCCCCACAACACACGCACAGTGGACATAGTTATATCCATATAAAGAACGGTTCTGAGCATGTCAAGCAAAGTGGTGACCACCCTCAACTCTCCATATAAACAACAAATTGCAGCAGTTCAACACCCTGCAGGACTGGGTCCTACTCTCCTAATTAATATTAATTTGTCTCTTAAAACATTCTCATTTAAGAGACACTACAATTTTAGAATGAAGATTTTCCACTGAGAATCAGCGACGTTCCAAAAAATGATACTACCTACTTTTTGTTTCAATTGGAGTAAGTCTCAAAAAATACACATATAGTGAGTGGCATTACTAAAGTAGTCCTGCTGAGTCTTATTGATGGGAGCAGCCCTGTATGTCAATGGCCAGTGTACATGAATTTTTAAAAAGTAAATCTGACCATTTCCTGTTTGCAAATCAACTGGATTATTAATTAATAACAGTTGAAAGACTGGACTCTTAAAATTAAACAAAGGATGTATTTCCATTAGTATCTGCACTTCATCCAAATTTAAAATTTGCACTAGCACAAACTTTCTAACAAATAATTTGTCTTTATAAATTACTTAGCATAAAATGTATAAGTATTTTTCTGCTAGTGTGCATTTCTAAAGGATTACTTTAGGCTGAAATATATGATATTTCACCTTAATTAAAATGCCTTTTATCTTAAGAGGAAACGTAAAGAAGAAATAAAATAAAATAATAGAACTAAACAGGCAACATCTAGAATATAAGGTATATGACATTCATCAGCAGGAGTTTCCTATTTCCATACACTGAATGTTTGCTATTCTCTGCCGGCCTCTGAAATGTTTGTTTAATGACTCAAGCTTCATAAATCAAGCTACCTTGGAGAATAAGAGCCAATTATTTACTACTCACTCCTCAAATTTAAAATTAATGCTGCTTCTCATCTTGCAAACCCTTTCATATGTAAGTAGTCCTATTGACTTCAGTGGGACTGCATGCATGCATCCCAATAAGCTAATGGCCACCAGATTCACTACTAAGGCCTCAAGCTATGATTTGATTTCATGACTGTTCCACTTCAGGAAAAAGCATTTTGTAACACACGCAATGCAGGACTGGGTCCTACATGTACTGGGTCTTACATGATGAGCACTCAACTCCCTGTGACTCAGTGGAAGTTGAAAATACTTTGTTTGTAACAAGGACCCAATCCAAGTTTCACTGAAGCTAACAGAAAGACTGCCACTGCTTTCAACAGGAGTTTTGATCAGGCCCAGAGGAAGTAAAAGATGGTTGAAATATTGAATGATAAACTTTCCAAATCTTGTTAATTTTTAAGAGGACTTTTCTGTAAACCAGTTGAATGATATTAGGGGAATAGCTTTGTCTCTTTAACATGTGTGATTATGTTCTGAAACACTCTTGAAATGAAATTAGAGGTGTTTGTTTACCTAATCTCTCTCAATATTGTGAACACCTGAGCCTTTAACTTCACTGTGGTCAGTCTCTAATATACAAAAGAATGCTACTATATCATCCTTTTTTCCTCCATCTGTCAGCCTGACAAAGCTCCTTGATGCTTTTTCATGTCACAGCTGATCAAACACACCTGCATTGTCTTTAACACTGACTAATCATATCACATTTTTATTAATTTTTAAGTAGTGCATTGTGAGCACTAACAATGATCTGAAAACACTAGCAATGATCTAAAAGGGAACGTCTGTCATTTGTCTCTCCACACATATCTGAGCCTCTTTAAGGCTCTTTATTCTTGCCAGTATTGAATAGATTTGGTCTCCTTCTGCTTTAATAATATGTAATGGTCACATACCTGCCAGGTAAAAGAAGACAAATTGCACTAACTCAGAACCACACTGGTTAATCAAGAGAAGCCAGATACTCAATTCTATTCTCAGACAAAACCCACAAGGAAACCACAGAGACTGAAGCTTCTGATGCAGAAGCTGATCAGAAATAACTCCACTAAAGTCAATGAAGTTGAAACAGTGTAATCCTGATGTAAGTACTGTATGTAGATAAGAGGGCCCAACACGCCACCCACTTCCCCATTAAGTATATATTAATAGGTTTAAGCACAGAGAAGAAGTGTATTAATTATAAATTTTTAATCTCACTACAATGAACAGAATCCAGCCAAGAAATAGAATGTAAAAGTGAATATTGATTGACCAATTAATAAAAAATGCCTTGATTATTTTTCTCCATTTTCTGCCATGAACAAAATAAATCTGTTAAATTGAGCTCTTTCAAAGACTGAAATGCTCCAGTCCTTCACCTCTAGAAACCTCCATGTCACGCAAGTGGTCACCTCACCTCTTGTAAGGAAAGCACTTGGAGCTGCCCAGAGATTCCATAAAGCCAAAAGAGGACAGAAGGCAAAGTGAGAGACCAGGCCCTGACCCTGGCAAATTCCAGTACCTTTAGATGCTATAGACACTTTGGACTACTGAGGGAATCTCCTGATTGGCTACTTCTTGCTTTAATCTCTTTGTATTGCAACCATCTCATATTCAGCCCACTGTCAAAGACTGGAAAGGAGGTAGGGAGTAAAGAGTGATGTTTTAGAGTGGAGGGCTGGATCAGAAACAGAGGGCAAAAGGGAGCAAATAATAGGACGGGAAAAGAAGAAAAATATTAGAATTTATCAGATGTGTGCCAAAATTTGGTCTCAGTCACTTTGCTCTATGTGGTATATCCCTTTCTCCTAATTTCTGTCCTATCTCTTTAGTTTATAAATTCTGTGGGGCAGAGACCTCAACCTATTATGTTCTCAACCTATTAGCCCTCTAACGTACCTATTTCACTTCTGGGTGCTAGATGAATAATAAATAGTTTCACTCAACTCAAAAATACAGGGCAGTCAAGATGAATTTTAAAAAACACTCTATTCTAATTTCTAGTATTGTCTCTGCATGGTTCAGGAGCAAGTGTTTGCTTGCTTGCTTGCTTTTTATTATTCTAGGACAAGATTAGACATTGGACAAATGTTTATCATCAAGGAGACAAATATTTAAAGCCCTGCTAAGACGACATATACTTCTCAATCCTACATAGCTCTCCAAGACCTAAATGGAATCCTTCAAAATTTAAAGTGAGTAATCTGATGTGGTGGAGAAAGTCCTTGTAAAGAGAGATGGGGATTGTTCCCTTGTTCCCAAAACTAGGTTTGGAAATACAGGCTGGGCCAGAGGGGGTACATGCAAAGGCGAAAATACATGCTTTCTGGAAATATTTTATCTTTAGATTGGTTTAGTACTAGTCAGGAAGGGAAGATTAACTCAGCCGGCAATACAGAATAAGTGTGATAATAATAATAATTTGCACTTTTCTAGCACCTTTCATCAGAGGATTTCAGAGTACTTTGCAAAGCGAATCAAGCCTTAAAACAACCCTGTGATGTGAAGTATAGAAATACAACAGTCCTCATTTTACAGCCAGTTAGCCTAGTCTTGTCAGCCATTCAGGAATTTGTGGGTCTGTTCTAATTTTGTTTGAGCAAATCTCACATCTTGCAAGCAATGCCTGTGAGGGAATCATGATTCCCAAAATCAGTCCCAGGAGCCCACAAATCATGGTCAGAGCACAGCTCTGTACCACAACACTGACACAATCTCACATTGTGCTGTAATGATCTGGTAGTGTTTGAATGCAAGGTGCCTGTCCCAACCAAAGAGGAGGAAGCAGAGGAGTAACTCAAGAGGTGAATAAGCTAAAGTCCAGTGTGGTTAAGTGTCTTGCTCTAACGAGGGCCTGGCGGGGCCTAAAATCCTTTCTTTTCACTATCTATCAATCTGGTTAAGAGCTCAGTATGCTGGGTGCGATTTCTAGCAAGCGGTAGGCTTAATCCTACCAATTTTTCCACCATTCTTTCCAGTTTCCCCTCTCCTTCCGCGTACACAGCCTAGGCGTAGGGTAGCAGTAAAGGGCAGCACAGCTGCCCTGCCCTGTTCCCCCTTTGGAAAGTCACAGTGCTCCAGACCCAAGGAAGCCTCACCCAGCTCCCCACAAGCCGAGGGGCAGGGGGCAAGCAGGCAGCTGGGCCCTGAGTCCCTAGGGTGGCCGGCCTAACAGTTCCTCTGCCCAGAAACTCCCAAGGCCCCAGCCTGGGCCCAGCCCTACCTGATAAGCGTCGGGGATGTTGACGGTCTCCCCGTGCTCCGCCACGTGGCCGATGATGCCCTTGCCCCAGGGCACCTGCACCTCGTTGGAGTTCTCGGTGCTGCAGCAGGGCAGGAGCGGGGTGCCCGCGTGCACGTCGAAGAACTTGGACACCAGGCTCTTCTTGCCGGCCGCGACTCCCTCCACCAGGAAGAGCGAGCTGCGGTCGGCCTCCACCAGGAGGCAGACGAAGACGAGGATCTTGTAGCTGAGGCGGGTGAGGTCCAGGTCGTTGGAGATGTCCTTGACCAGCTCCAGGAAGAACTGGCGCTCGCTGTGCTCCCTGAGGTGGCGCTTGTCGTCCAGGGCGGTGGGCGGGTACTGGGGCAGGCTGACCCGGGACTCCAGCAGGGCGCTGAGGATGTGCGCCGTGGTCGGGGGCAAGGAGCTGGCTTTCCTCAGCAGGGCCCTGCGCCGCACGCTGCTGAGGGGCTCCTGGGCCCGGGCGTGCACGTGCTCGTCGTAGGTCAGGTTGACGTGGATGGCCTTGGAGCGGGCGAAGCTCCGCCTCAGCTCCTTCTGGGAGGCCCTGCGCTGCAGCCCGCCCGCCGCGCCGGCCTCCCCGCTGCCGCCCCAGCTGCTGGCGCCGGGCCCGAGGCTGGGCGGGCCGCCGGCGGCGCTGCCGGGGGGAGGCGCTGCGGCCAGCGAGGTCCTCCTCTTCAGCCACTTCTCCACCAGCTCCGGGTGCCGGTCCAGGAAACTTTCCACCGCAGCGGCGTCCAGGCTGGCAGCCGGCGCGGCTGACATGGTCCCCGAGCTCCAGCGCCGCCGCCGCTCCCAACTTGGGACCGCGAGTCCCGAGACGGCCTCGAGCTACCCGCGCCCCGCTAAACCATGGCCGGCTGAAGGGACAGGAGGCGAGCGCCACGTGGTCCCACACAGGGGCCCGGCCCCCTCGGGCCGCAGGGAGGGCGCGCGGGGCCTCGCTCGGAGAGGTGAGGGAACAACGTCGGTCTGACTTTCTCCCCCCGCCCCGGCGCTGGCCCGCCTCCTCTCCTATCGCCTGCTGCTCCTCCACCTGGCCCCCGGCTCCTCTGGTCCTCCTCCGTGCGCTGGCGCTTGGGCCAGGGCCAGGTCCTCTTGCTCCCTCCGCTTCCTCAGGCAAAGGTGCAGCCGCGGCTTCCCACCAGGATGGAGATGCCCTGGAGCGGGTGGAAGCGCTTTTGCAAACCCTTGCGCGAAAAAGCTGCTGCTGCTGCTGCAAGTGGCTGGGCTACGCAGGAGCAGCCGGCAGACCACTGAGGAAGGGAGTGGGAAGGGAGGGAAGAACGCGTGAGTTTAGGAGGGAGGGAGGAAGAGCAAGGGGCGATAGCAGGGGGAGAGTCAACAGCATCCTGTTTTCCTGGAGGCAGTAGCATCGGTACTCCCAGGAGCGTGCGGTGCGGAGTTACTGAGATATGATTGTGCAGTGTGCCCCCCCTTGTCCACCCTGTGGATCATGAGCATCCATACTTTGGAGAGCTACAACAAAGGGCATTTTGTTAGTAGTTCAAAGACAGAGCTCAAGGCATTCAGTCCCTTTTTTCATTCAAAAATGCAGTGTGAGAGAGAGAGATTTGTGAGCGTGTTTGTGTTCGAGACAGATGCCTGGGTATATGTGATGTGTGAGTGTGAATGTGTGTGGGACTATTGGGAGGTGTAAATGTTGTGGGACAGCAGTGTTGCTTTTCTGCAAATTGTGACCATGATGCATGCATGCGTTTCAAAATCAATGAACACACATTGCTTCCGTCAAAAAAGCCTTCGAGTGTTTGGCTTGACTGCGCCTGCAGCATATGCTGCGTTCGCTCTGTTGAATTAACTGAATTGTCCACGCCCAGCGTGCATTGTTCATCCTTAGTGGTATTTTCTTTACTGCTTTTCTGCACACACAGCTAGCGACTGTGGCATGGGAGGACGTGACGCGAGTACTTCTGTGGGGAGCGCTTTGCTGTGGTCTTCCTCCCCGAGGGAGGCCCAAGGAGGCGCACGTGGTCGCCTTTCTACGGGAATGTGCGGGTCCGCTAAGGGTGTAGAAGCAGCAAATAACACATGCGACTCGTGTGCCTCCTCCTGCAGCAGCTGCGAGACGGAAAGCCGACCGCATCCACCGAGACAGACAGACGGGGGCTATTTTTGCGCACACGTGGAGAAGCACATTTACTTGTTAAATCGACGCCTGTGCATAAGTGACTGAAAACTAGTCATGGATCCTAACACGTGAATACCGCTTTCATCCGCTAACCAGGCTGAATGAAAGCGACTTCAAAAATTCATGAATGGATGAGATTTTCACTAACACCACACAGACAGCCACATCCCTCATCAAATGAGAGAGACTGCAAACACTTCCAGATAACTAATCCCCACTGAGCAGCCCCCTCCAGAATTAAGGCTTGGCTTGCGTGCGGGTCTGAAGATACACGCCACTTATGGAGACACGTGCAGAGGAGTGTGTGTGGCGGGGGACAGGGAAAGCTGATTTCCCTTCCACCCCCTCCTGCTGCTGCAGGCAAATGGAGACTCTTAAAGCAGGCTCTCCGAATGGGCAGGTGCTGTAACGATCAGAGAGTAAAGCAATGACCCGAGCAGACAGCATTGAAACAGACAAAGGAATTGGCTTCTCACTCTCTGACCCGGCATCTTTCCTAGAGGATGCTGCATTGAGCACAATGGAACCCGCTTGCCCGCGCCGTTTATTGTTCGGCTGCATTGCGCCCAGTGCCTTGTCTGCCTCCGAGATGCCTGCCCGCGTTTCATTGAGAACTGCCGCGCGTATCGGTCGTCAGCGGCAGAAACTTGTCAATCGAGAGCAAAGGGGGTGGGTGGGGGTCTGTGCGCAGGCGCGAAAGGGGGCGGTGGTGGGCGTGAAGTATAGGTCTGAGAGAACGCTCTGCTTTCCTGCATGAAAGCTGCTGGCGGGGTCTACTGCAGCCCAGGGTCCGGATAGGGGCTGCTGGTCAGGATTAGCTGCAGTCCTGTCCCTGACCATGCTTAGAACAGCTGTAGCCATTGTCCTCACTCTGCCCTTACTGCTCTGTGCTGGGGGGAGGGTTCAAAAGGGGGGCAGAGCGAAGGGGGGGAACTTCTGCTGAGGGCCAAACTGATTTCAGAGGAAGGTAAAAGGGGGATGGAGGAGCAGATAGACAACATTGGGGACAGGTGCAAGTATGAGATGGGCTCAGTGCTTAATTTGTAATGAAAGGTGCTGAGGCTCAAGCAATTTTTTTTACGTTCATAACCGATGCAGCAAGCCAGAGGTGCCAGGGCTATGAACTGCACTGGATGGATGACCAGAAAGTGACAGGGGAGGGGAAAACAGAGAGAGAAGGGCAGAGAAGCTAAAAGATGCTGGAAATGGAGTGAGCCATCTGCAGTGGTTGCCAAAGAAGGGGGTGTGGGTGGCAGAGGGGCAGTGTTCCTCCAGATGGTCCGTGTCTTCACCTTCTTCCCATGGCTGTGATGTTAAGGGCACAGTGTAGCATGTGACAGACTGATAATATCATGTAAGAGCCTGGGCAAACCTTATGGAACTAAGTTAAACCTTACTGAATTACATTTAGTACCTTTTGGTGACCATTGTATTAAAAATGCAATTGTGTGTGTGTACGTTCTGTGTAATACTTCTAGGAGGAGGGAGATGCTAATGTAATTCCTTTGGCCCTTTGAAACCACTCCTGTGGAGAGGTAAGCATATACTTGTTCAGACTGGATTCTCCCGAGCCCAACAGGCAAAGAAAGGATTTTTTAATAAATGCCTTCATTTTAAACAGGCTCATGGCTTTCTTCCTGATCCTGCAAATTGATTTCTGGATCACTGAGGGGAAATACAGGTTCAGTTGCCCTGAAATGTGATGTAGCCCAGTGCCTAGAACCCAGATTCATAAAGCCTGAATATCTTTTGTGCTCCAGAGACGTGGTTCAGTGTACCAATATTTTACTGACAC
This sequence comes from Mesoclemmys tuberculata, assembly GCA_007922155.1. NCBI lineage: Eukaryota > Metazoa > Chordata > Testudines > Chelidae > Mesoclemmys > Mesoclemmys tuberculata. Next base: position 33,995,900 of record ML675620.1, on the reverse strand, counting down.
CTACACACCATCCCAAATAGTTTATAACTTTCATGTGTTTTTAATGTTTCAAAGAATTCATTGTCAGTTTTCATAGGTATAACATGTCTGTATATAGCTTTATAGGATTTCACAAATTTCTCTTCAGATTGCCTGAATTGGACTCATCTTAATTGACCCAGCTGATCACATACCAGTGTTTTGCAGTATATCACTTTGTTTTTGTAACATTTCCATTTTGATTTCTACTATTTTAATTTTCCCTGCATACCATAAATTTACTCTTTCTTCAGTTTCCTTTGATCCTCCAGTGAGGATTGCCTTTCTCAACTGTATTTTGCCCTGTTTTTTTTATGTCATCACTTGTATGTAGAACTTACTTCTTGAATATTCACTGAGGATGCTGCTCTATTGTATATGAAATCCCTCTCAAAGATCTAGTTCTATTGTAATTTGAGCAGTGGGTTGGACTAGATGTCCCTTCCAACTCTAATATTCTATGATTCTGTTATTCTAATTTTTTACTGAGGTAGATATGTATTAGTCACAACTCAAAGAATTTTAAAAAATCATGTCACGCACCAAAACATTCTAATTTGGTACATTTTAGTGTTGGTTTTCATTCTGAAAAGTTTACATTTTAGTATGCCAAAACCAATAAACATCTTTTAACATAAAATATTTTATTTCTTTGATTTGGTTTCAGAAATCTATTTCTATTTCAGTATGACAGTATTTAATATCATGTATATACTGAATGCAGGAGTTAACAGTTCCAGCAAGACCTGTTCAAAACAACCCCTGGTGGAGGAGCAAGCCATGCTGCTACGATGTTCAACCTTCTCTTCGTTCCCTGTCCCCTGCTGAGTGAAGAGGATGAGGTATATTAACAGACATTGATAAATTGAGACAAAGTTAAATGTTTGGTTTGTTTCCTGTTTGAAAACTGTTATGTTGCTTATCTGTTCAGATATAGCCTGCATGCATGTCATTGCCAATTGAACATCAACAGTACTGTGCATGTAAGTGGTACTATGAGGTCTTCTGCAAGCTGACATGCAATTCACTATTTCACTTAATTTACTTATCCCTTTTATTGGGTTTTTGCATAAATATTATATAATGTCTATTTCATTTGCTGTCGAGTTTTTTTTTTTCCAGTGAGTGATGTTTTGATACGATTTTGCATCTAGATCAACATTGCATTATTGATGCCATTTCAGGATGTATGCCTGACACATGACAAAATCATTACAAGTAATTGTGTCTCTTACTCTTTTTTGTTTTCTATACACAATAGTGTTGGGAAACGCATTCACTTACCGTACTGTGTTGCTTTGTAAAGCACTATAAATGGGTACATTGTCTAATTCACTCATGTACCATAAGTTATTCATTTACCTTTCACTGCAGTGCTGAGCATGGAACTGAACAGAAACCAGTAAGGTACATGAGTATCCTAAATATTCTGCTCATTTGCCTTGTGTACATCATCAGTAAGAGAATAGGAAAGATCTGTTATAATTTCTCCAGTGACTGTCCTGTAGAGTCGTAGCCAGGACTATTTTTTTAATTCCATTCCCATTCACTCCTGAATTTTCTTGTATTTTTATCTTCACTCTCACCCACAAAAACCTTAGAACCCGCAAATCCTGCAAGGGAGACAGATAGCCCCATGCTACTAAAACTGTTAAAATATTTATATATATATATATATATATATATATATATAACAAATCTTGCTTAAACCATGTAAAAAATACTTTAACTCCTGTTATAATACACATCAAATCTCTTTCTATCCCTCACTTAAATTTAAGTATTAAAACCTTTATTAAAAAAAAAAGAGAGAATTTCAGTTCTGTAAAGTAAGGTTTTCTATTTGACAACCTGACAAGAGAGTTAGTATTTTCTCACAAATTACTGCAGTTTGATTTTTTTTTGTTTTTTGCCCACCCAATCCCGCCTGCAACAAAGTACATTTTACCTGCTCCCGCTATTATGGTAACTGGTTGGTCCCACTCCTACACTGTGGGTCCTACCTGTGGGTCCCACTCCTACACTACTCTCCAGTCTACCATTGATCTTACTGAATGCATGACAGATAAAGAAGTGCGATGTCTGTTACTCATGTACCTTTCTGTATTGACTTCATATTGCTTCTCCAGTTAGGCTCATAGCTATTGGTTCACACTGTATTAATCATCATCAGATATTCTCTTTAAGTTGAGAACATGTTGTTTAGATGAATGGGCCACTTATCCATTTGAGCTTGCAATTTTGAATTTTGAAAAAAAAACCTGAGGTAGAAATCTGACAATGAACTGTAAAGATTTGGAGAAAAATGCATCTTTGGCTCAGCTCTCAGATTCAAATCAGAGTTGAAGGCAAGAAAGTTTGAGATCCAGCTGGTCAATGAAGGAGCCAGGCATCTGCTGGGTCCCAGCGTTCCCAGTATGTGCATCACTTTTGATACTGGTGAGTGCATGGTATTCCATCTGTACTTACTAAGCCCTCCTTTAGGATAATGGTTGGTCAATTGCGGTGTATTTTAAGGACCTAGAGGGAAAGATGGGAGGGGAACATTTGTCACTCAAGTGGCTACACAAACTCTAAAATTTAGGACTAGATTCTCAAAGGTACATAGGCTCCTAATTTCCATTGGCTTTAGCTACTAATAATCTGCTTTGAACTGGGATTCTGTTTTAGATGAAGACACAACAAGGCTAGACCTCAGGTAAGAATTTTCAATCCTTCACCTGGTTTAGATGGCTTTATGTGGAAAAGACAGGCTCTCACTCTGCTGGGCATTTGTATAACTCAAGGAATGGATATTTTATATGCTGAATCCAAATGGCCATATGATGTTGGATATAGCTTCAGATTATTTTTCCCACCAGCAGTTGAGGAGACGAGTTGATTCCAAACTTACTTGCAATCTGACTCTGAAGTATTGGAGGGAGTTAAGTACCTGAAATTTTTCTGAAGCTCCAAAGATGCCCAGGTGATATACATTATTAAGACTGAGAAATAATCTCTGAGAGGGGAATGTGTTTATATAAATGTGCTTAAGTATAGAAAAGTAAATGTTAACTCCATACCTTGCATTTAAATACATGTTAGAGCAACTAAAGGGGGGGTAGGTAGGAGGTGAAAGAGTCTGTGGAAGGCATACCATTAGTGTACCACCTAATAGCTTGTGTTTAAAATGTATTAAGTATACTTTGAGTGCATTTAAACATTTGTTTATTAATGCCATGTCCACACTGCAGACTTTTTTATGCAAATTATGTCAGCATACATTTATATATCCCTTGGGCATATGCATACTTGGCTGCTTGCATTGGCACTGCATGCACTCACCAGGAGTGCTTGTGTCAATACAAAGTGTAGTGCACCAAAGGAAGGTATCCCAGTGTGCCATACACTGTTGTCTGGAGCATTGCCTTTTGGTAAATTTATGCAATGTGCTGTGAGATAGAAAGGACTCACTCAGGGATCTCTGGGAGTTAGGGGTCAAGTTCCTAGCATGCAGCTTTCTCCATCGTATAATGCCATATTCTGTGAGTTTCGCATTTTTAAAAAGAATCTCACAAATCCCCATGCTATTTTTCACTATCTGCCATCTTTGACAGAAACATGGAGCCTGCAGAGGTCTGCACTATTTTCCTGTAATTGCAGATCCATAGGAAGTATTGCAACGATGGGGGATATGACAATTTCTTGGAGGATAGTTTCTTGAGGGATACAGTGAAAAACAATTCAAGGTTGTTGGTGATGCTCACAGAGCACCTGCAGATGGTGGAGACCTGCTTCCAGACTAGAGAAATGAGCACTGACTGGTAGGGTTGTATTGTAATACAGATTTGGGAAAATAAGCAGCGGCTGTGGAACATTTGGGTGTGAAAGGCAACATTCCTGAATCTTTTTGCCAAGCTCACCCCAACCCTCCAGCACAGGGACACCAGCATAAGAGCTGCACTGACCGTGCAGAAATGAGTGGTGATTATACTCTGGAAGATGGCAATGTTGGATTGCTACAGGAGAGTGGGAAAACCCGTACAAATGTATAGGGCCATTAATCACCTACTACTACACATGACTATGACTCTGAGCAATGTGCAGGATATGGAGGATGGATTTTCTGAAATGGGGTTCCCAAACTGCAGTGGGGCATGCATATCACAATTTTGGCATGAGCCCACTTTTCCACAGAGTTCATCAACAGAAAGGGCTACTTTTCTATGGTTATGCAAGTGTTTGGTGGATCACTAGGGATGCTTCATTGATATACATGTGGGCTGATCAGGGAAGATGCATGAAGCTTGCATCTTTAGACCAGGCCTAAGAAACTGCGAGGAAAATGGTAGGGCTGAGAGAGGATAAGGTGCCAGAAAAAGGGAGTGTAATACATACCAGAGCGATAGCTCCAACATACAGTAGTTAGATTAAGACCAGCTTTCTGTTTAAAACTCGATTCTTCTAACTGCTTTAAAATAGACGTGGTTATTTGGATTGCCTTTTAAATTTGATATGCCTCATGGGGACATAGGGTTCTGTCAGTGATCCAAATTTTTGGCATTTGACCAAGGGATTCCTAAGATACGCCCCTGGGAAAAAAACCAAAAGATTTTGCTTCTCCCATTAGGCTCATGTCTATTGTTTGTTTCAGCCTCTTTTATCTCCATCAGGTATTCTCTTTCAGATGAGAAAATCTCCTCCTTCAGAGGAGCCTGAAACTAAGGAAAGAGAGGGGTTTGGGTCTGCAGCAAGGGATTGGGGTATTACAGTAATTGGTGGTAGGGCAAAGAAATGGGGCTGAGGAGCTCAGATAAGGGGGAGAGGCTAGTCCATTTTGTTTCTTTTTAAATGTATTTCCTGCCTGCTGCTGTCATAAGACCCAGTATACTGTCTTCCAATGGTGGCTGCTGCCAGATGCTTCAGAGGGAGAGAACAGAACATGGCAATTTATCGAGTTATCCATCTCCTATCCTCCAGTCCAGCTTCTGGAAGTCAGAGGTTTAGGGGTACCCAGAGTATGGGGTTGTGTCCCTGACCATCTTGGCTAATGGCCATTGATAGACCTATCCTCCATGAAGTCATCTAATTCTTTTTGGAACCCAGCTATAGTTTTGGCCTTCACAACCTGCTTTTTATTTTTTTCCCCCCATTTTTAACATTTCTCACTGTCTTTGCTGCTGCTGCATTTCCTGCTTCAGAAATTGAGTTTACATTGGAGATTAGATATGTGATCTGATTAATTCAAATGACACCTTACCTACTATGACAGGGCCAGACCTGATGGCTATATGAGAGTTTTGGAGGGTATATATATATTAACCCCAGGATCAACAAATCCTTGTTCCCTGTGTGATTCAGCTGGGGTTACTCCAGGGCAATTAGGCCAGCTGAGGCCAATTAAGGGGCTTGCCCCCAGCAGTTAAAAGTCTCCCTGACAGGCAGTTAGGGGCAGCTGAGAGGAGGAGGAGTGGTGTAGCATAGCATAGCATAGCATAGCATAGCTACGCTACAGAACTTGGAGTGATTGCTGTTGCTACTACAACACAAGGTTCAGGAGAAGCCCGTCTGGGCGGGGCCAGGGGTCATAGGCACAGAGGCCTGAAGGATGACTGGCTGCCCATATAACTGAGTAACAAGAGTTGAGGTGGGGTGACCTCACCCAAACAGGGGAGGATCACATGGACAGAGAGACTCACAGCAAGGGGGGAAACCTCTTACCCTGGTTCCAGGAAGCGGACCATGAGCAGTGGGGCAAAGGACAGGTGACCCAGGGAAGGTAGTAGCTCTCACAGACTAAGCAGTTTGGGGCTACTCCTCACAGGGTCCCTGGGTTTGGGCCTCCCCTGCTCCCACCCAGCCATGCCACCAACATAGCTGAAAAGGGTGTTGGACCCACTGAGGGGCAGAACAGGCTTCCCTCGCCACACTACATTTAGGAACATAGTTGTTATTTTTCCCTTTGGTATCAGTGTCATAGCCTGAGAATACTGCATAGTTCATTATGCCTTATTATGATCATATGTTTGAAATTTATACATTATTTTCAATTTATTATATATGCATGCAAGTGCACAGATGATATTCTGTGTTTGAAATTATTAAACTTGAAGTGTCAGTGATATGGGAATATAATCTTCTCTGGCAAATACTCAGGAAAATCTTTTGAGGAAAAAATTGAACAGACTTGTTTTATGCTCTTGACTATGTCACTTAACTGTTCTGGGTCTCCCTACCTCAAATGAGCATTGCAAGGCTTGGTTAGTAAGTGCTAGAACAATGTAGGCATGAGCAATACCTATGTACCTGATTGGTGCTAAAGCAATACATGGGAATTGTACCCGTGCTTTCTTCATTCAGCTAAGGCTGACCTCAATCATCCTGAAGGTTCACCCAACATGGGCGAAGGGGGGCAAGAGTCACAAACAGGTTTCAGGGGATTGCAACCATCCTCCTTTCCCCTGCCTTTCACTTTAAAAAAAAAAAAAAAAAAAAGTGTCTAGGCCTTGTGATTGTGAAGCTAACCTTGGAAATGTGAACTGATCCTAAACTGCGACAATGATACCCGCTGGGACTTGCAGACAACCTACCCTACAGGTTTTAAAAAGTGAATTCTCATAATAAGGGCAGGGGATTACAATTATGCTACCTTTACCAGATTGCTATGAGGGATGCGGAGGAGGTTATGGAAAAGATTGAGAGACCCAAGATGGTTTTTCTTTAGCATCAATCGGTAATATTTAATATATATGATGGTTACACTGTAGTACTTAACTATTATGGGGGAAAAAATTAAATGACTTAAAATTAAATTTAGACGTTTATTTTATAATGGTTCTTTTTAGTAACATCTTTAATGTTATTGGCCTACATTGTGCACAAATTATCAATGGCCAAACGGATGAAGATACTGCCATTAACAGTAATGTAAGTTAGCACTTCTCTTGCAGAACTTTGGGAAGACTTAGCACTGTCAGCAGTATGGCTGAGTAATCTGTCTAATAAAAGATATAAAATAGATTTAGATTTCACTATTTAAAGATCAAGGCTCTACTGTTAATTTCCTCAATTCCCACTCCAACCTCATCTTCAAGGTTTGCCAGTAAAGTGCCAGATTTATAACCCTAGAAACAAACCCTTTTCTTCCATAGAATAGGTAGGATACAGCATAAGTGAGACCTTTACAGCCTGAGCCCAAAGTGCCTTAATGAAGTGAGAAAGGTAGTTCGGTTTCCATGCAACTTAATCCTTGAACTCTCTAATGTACTCAAATAAAGTGTCAGCTCAGGTGGTAATCCCGTCCTCTCAGACCCAGACTAAACCATTACATCATTTTATATAGGTTTTCAGAACAGTTGTGAGTATGAACTAAAGATGAAAGTATTCTTGCCATTATTACCATAATTTGAGATATTCCAGACTTTGTTTGTTTTTTTTATTATAAGGGGTCTGGACACCTTAATATATCTGATTCATGTAATGAACACGAGTGAAAAAATCCATAACTGTGATGAAGAAACTGCTGATTGGTAGACAGTTATGTCCTTTTAACACAGAAAGAAACAGTAATACAAGGAGTGAGCTAAAGTTTTGAATTTATCTACAAATCAAACGGTAGCTGTTCCAATCCCTCCAGCTGCACTTCATACTAACATCTTGATACAAAGCTGACTGGCATTCCAAACATTTCTGATAAGTCTTTCCCCCGTAGACTAGTTCCATTGTTTGTCATCGCTTGCTCTTTTAAGTTAAGGCTCTATTCTGTAAAATATGGAGGAGTACCCACTGATTTTGCTGAGAGATTTACCTAAGCAAAATCTTCAAGGAACAAGCATTCGGGTCCATTGCTACAACCACTTACACATGTGAGTAACTGTACTAACTTGAACAGCCACACTGATTTCAATATAAAATTACATGTAATTCCAGACATATACCAATATCTGCAGGACTGGACCCTTCAGTTGGCAGCTCTTTGGAAAACGGAACAATATTTTCCTTTTGAAATGTCTGTAAGCAGCCATGCCTACCTATACCACCATATAAATAGTTTATATAGTGCTCACCCCTATTTTGTTTTAGTAGTGGACTTAGCAAAAATCAAAGACTGATATTTTCAGATGCTAAGGCCAGTACCTAATAAACAAATATTAACAGAATACTGAAACATGAATACTGATGCAAGAGATATTCAAATTTTGAAATACTTTCTGACATCACAGTAGCTCTAAGAGCACTTCATGAAGAGGTTGCTTTTTTCAAGTATGCAATAACATCTGCTCTCTCATTCTTCTTTTTAATGCCAGCAAAAATCATTTTAGTTCCAGGGATGTATTTCTTAGGGTTCTCCAAATATTCCATCAGTGTATTTTCATTCCAGACAACACCTGGAAAGCATAGACAATAATGAAGAATTGCTTACATTTTATTAATGTCCCACCACTTGACTCCATATATAGCTCAAGCATACTGTAGGGTATGCCACTCTGAAAGTAAACTACTCTGTTTAGGTTCTAAATACCAAAGGAGGGAAAAAAATGAGAATGAATTATATGAAATAGTCTTCATTATTGCTTGAACACATCATATTAAACACAACTGCTACTACATTTACTTTTGACTCACTTTAATGATCGAGATACATTGAGAATCTTGGAAAGATTAATGTTTAAAGCAGGTTCAGCTAAACAGAACACTTTTTGAATAACATTTGCTACTTTTCATCTATACAACTCTTAATAATTCAAGGGGTCAATAGAGAACTTGCTTTCCAGTAATGTATTCAGATTTGTTTTTTAAATCAATGTAATATTAGGATTAAGCAATCTCTCTTTTGAATCCTAAGATTGTCCATTTATTGGCAAAATTGTTCACAGAAACTGATTACACAGAGTGGTTATAAATTTTGCCAGCTCTTTAAAGCATTTCCTTCTCCCAAATCAGTAGCACCTCCATCTTCTCCAGATGGCACATAAGCCACTTAGCGTTAATTATTGTCTCTCTCTCCTAGAGGGTAGGAAAGCTAATTCTATTTAAAAAAAGATGTAGTTGGTCATCTGCATATTGACACTGGAGTTCATAATTACATAGGAACAGCCATACTGGGTCAGATTAATGAACCATCTAGCCCAGTATCCTGTCTTCTGACAGTGGTCATTGCCAACTACTTCAGAGGGCATGAACAGAACAGGTAATCATCAACTGAGCCTTTCCCAGCTTCTGACAAACAGGGGCTAGGGACGCTTCAGAGGATGGTTTTGCATCACTACCCATTCTGGCTAGTACCCATTGATGGACATATCCTCCATTAATTTATCTAGTTTTTTTTTTAACCCTGTTATAGTTGTGGCCTTTACAATATCCTCTGGCGAAGAGTTCCACAGGTTGACTTGTGCGCTAAATGAAGAAATACTTCCTTTTGTTTACTTTAAACCTGCTGCCGTTTTGAGTAAGTAACACTTCCTTATTTACTGTCTCCATAGAAGTCATGATTTTATAGACCTCTATCATATCCCACCTTAGTAGTCTCTTTTCCAAGCTGAAATGTCCCAGTCTTATTTATCTCTTCTCACGTGGAAACAGTTCCATACCCCTAATTTTTGTTGCCTTTCTCTGTACCTTTTCCAATTCCAATATATCTTTTTTGAGAAGGGGTGAACAGACCTGCACTGCAGTATTCAAGATGAGGGCATACCATGGATTTTTATATATGGATACTATATTTTCTGTTGTCTTATATCCCTTTCCTAATAATTCCCAACATTCTGCTAGCTTTTTGACTGCTTCTGCACATTGAGTGGATGTTTTCAGAGAACTATCCACAATGACTCCAAGATCTGTTTTTTGAGTGGTAACGGCTAATTTACACCCCATCATAGCATACGTATAATTGGGATTGTTTTCCAATGTGCATTACTTTGCATTTATCAAGATTGAATTTCATCTGCCCTTTTGTTGCCCAGTCACCGAGTTATGAGATCCTTTTGTAACTCTTTGCTGTCTGCTTTGGACTTAACTATCTTTGAGTAGTTCAGTATCACCAGCAAATTTTGTCACCTCATTTGCCCCTTTTTCCATATAATTTATTAATATTTGAACAGTACTGGTCCCAGTACAGACCACTGGGTGGACTACTATTTACCCCTCTCCATTCTGTTTATTCCTACCCTTTGTATCCTCTCCTTTAACCTGTTACTGATCCATGAGAGGATCTTCCCTCTTATCCTATGAAGGGTTACTTTGTTTATGAAGGCACAGTAGGTTCATAAATGTTGAACAGAAAGGATGGCACCTAAAGGACCTTCAGAAAGGAGGTCTGGAATTTCTCTAACAGGAACAGATGTGTAACAGGGTGGCTTGCCCCTTTAAAGGCCAGGAGCAGCCAGCCCTGTTCAATCAGCAAACCTGTGCCATAATTAACTCCATTTTAGCCAGAGGAGGCAGGATTAATTTGGGTCAGGTGACAGCCTGAAACACTCAGGCTTCATGAGGACTGAGAACTCCTGGAGAAGGGCCTAAGTGGAGTAAGCTGGGTTCATGTGGAAGGCTCTGAGACCACGAAAGGACTCTAGGGAAGGCATCAGACTTAAAGGTGGATGAGAGGGGATGGGAGTGAGCATGGAGGCTGGGCAGGCTGGAAGAACCTTTTGTTTGTGTGGGCTCTTGTTTTGGACTTTGGCTACATTGGCAGGGGTCTGGACTAGATGTGATAAGTTATGGACTAAAGAAGGCTCAGGGAATGGACCCACCTACAAGATAGAACAGCTTCAGTGTTAGCTTCCACCTCTAATTCTCATGGCCATAGCAATGGCAGCTTATGGTCAATAGTACTAAAGACTACTGAAAGGTTAGTAATAGCAGCACCCCTATATCTGACCTCTGTGTTTGGGAGAGAAGATGACTAATATGGTTTCTGTATTAGGTCCCAGTTTAAAGTACATTTAGATATGTTGATAATTTACTTTTAAATACTTGTACTATTAGTTCATACAAGCACTTTCTTAACAGACACTAACACTGAAATACATGATTTCTTTGTAGGAATGGATCTCTTTCTGTAAATGAGGTCTGAGTATAAGACTGAATTCCCCCAGGGAGCCCAGTAAAACTAAAAAGTTGAGGAATTCCAAAATGTTTTACATAAACTAAGAATATTTGCAATTAATAGCTTGACTCAAATAAACCCCAACATGAACACCATTGTATCTACATAAGTACTTTTAAAGACCTCTTTATTTTCTGGTTCATCTGTATTAAAACACTGCATGTGGACATATCAGAGGGCTAAAATTAGTCAACTGCCAGTAAGTGAAGAGACTACACAGCAGTGCAATGTCAGAGAACAGTGACCAACTGAAGAAAGATGATACTAAAGGATCACTCCAAGAAACAGGCATTAAAATCTGCCCTCTGACAATGTAAAATCAGGGAAAGGATGTAAATATCCAGGTATCAAACAACAGATTTGCTGGAAGATGTTACTAAAATTTCAGTTAAAAAGCACTTTACTTCTAAAGATGTAGTTCAGGTCCATCTTACGATGCTGTCATTCAAAAGCTATGAGGGTAGTTTTGTAAAGATTTTAAAGATATAGTAAGAATGGAATTAGCTTTGCTTCTTTATGCTTCCAGCCCTGCACCTCACCTCATGTCACCCTTCTTGTTTTTACCTTTGTTCTTGTTTGAATCTGAGTAAGAGAATCCTGCAGCTTGTCCTGTTTTGCGACCAAACAGACCCCAAAGATTTGGGCCAGTCTTGTGAGGCCCCCCTTTTTCAACTGTGTGGCACTGAGAGCATTTCTGAACAAAGAACTTCTTGCCTTTTTCAACATCACCCATTTTGGTCTGACAAAGCAAAACAAAAAAATGAAATTGTACAATATTTTTAAAAAGATGCCTCCCTTTTGGTTACATTTCCCATTACTGTGCCACATTTACTTCTATCTGGCCAAGTAGGAGAGAAAAAATAGGCTCTCAAACTAATGACTGCTTTGAGCTGGACTTAATCAGAAGAAGACTCAAAAGGTTTTCAAAGTCCTTTATGTCATTTGCACATTCTGGGAGGAGTTGGGTTTTTTTGTGTTTAATCTAATATATCCTGCTAAAAACATGACACCTGAGATTCTGTGCTGCCTCTCTTAGAGGTTTAACACAAAACTTGCAGCCCAGAAGTAAGGGGCTAAGGTGGCTCTAAGCTACCTCTTAGTGCCTGCTTTGGGAGAGGCACCTAGTATAAATTAGAGAACCCTGGGATCAAAGCTCTGCCCAGAATATCTGCAGTACTGTGGCCCACTGCCAACACATCCCTCCTATTCCGGCACACCCCTTACGCCAAGGTTCTTGGAAGACAGCTCTAAATCTCCACTCTGCCTGCACAAGTATCTTCCCATGGCTGGAACCTCTTTATACAATATAGCCCACTTACCTGACAGAGCCCAAAGAGGTTGAAGATCTCACCCTATATTTCCTAATCTTTTACAGACTGAATGAACACAATTAACAAACGGCTAACCTATAGATGCTACTAATTAGGTTAACTGAAGTCCCCTACAATCTCTTTCAATAAAGAATTGTTTTTTAAAAGGATTTCCTTCTAAGTGACAAAGGTCTCAAGCCTGATAGCTCTGGCATCAAAATACCCTGAGTGTTCTCTTTTGGCTATGTCTGCACTGCCGGCAGCATTGTTGGTGGTGCAGGATCGATTCGGTGGGATCAACTGAGCAGCAGAGTAGAGTAATGCTGCGTCAGCCAGAGGGCATTTCCCATCACTGCAGCACAGCGGGGACAGTGTGGTAAGTAGAAGTTAAGAAGTCAATGGAAGATACACAAGCTACTCTACATAGCTTGCATATCTCCCGTAGACTGCCATTGAAACCCACCGGCAGTGTAGACCAAGCCATACTATCAGTACAGAGACAGTATACCACCTTTCCTTAGCCCATATAGGGACAACCTTTCCCCCAACAATGGTAGGAGAAAAAAATGAACCCCTTCAAACAGATGAGACCCATAAGAGAACCACAAAGATGACACATTCAGCAGAGAGTACAAGTAGTCTTACATGACAACTGTCTTAGAAATAAAAGGGGCAAGAAACCTCCCTCAGAAACACTGTTCCCTGAAACTGCCAGAAATCTACCAGTGGAAAAAAAACACTTCCCTTCTGATGGAGGGAGATGCCCTATTTGTAACCAACCTGTCACAGCATTGGAGATTGATCCAATTACCCACAAAAAAAGAAACCCTACTTGACTGGATTATAGGGATTAGTTTCATTCAGTTTGTTCTGACCTCTTCTATTAGAGACTTTAACAGATAATTACACAGGAACATCCTTTCTCAAGTTACAGGGAGATACCCATAGTGTGCTTTATCTGTAGAGTGTATTACTTGGTGACCTGTAGCAGACACCAGCTCACATTAGAGAACAGGATGACAGGTGCATAAGAAGTCCATCTATAACGTGTGGACGAAAAAAACTTCATGATCTTGGGGGACTCCAGTTTGAATGACCCATGCTAGAGGTTTAATTGTGCCAGTACTAACGTGCTTGGAATTTCTAAGTATTATCTCAACTAAAAAAATGTTGTGTCCAACACTGGAGATATTCAATATTAGACTTCATCTTGACCGATAAAGAAGTGGAACTAAAAATTAATGGTAACTTTGGCACAAACGATCATGACGATCATATTTATAATGGGCAAACTTAATAAAGTCCAGAACAGTGATATATACTTAGTGCTTTAAAAAGGGCAATTTCACAAAGATTAAAACAGTTGTCGATAAGCCAGAAGAACTTAATCAGAAAAATGACTGGGTATTGTGTAAGCGGACTGTACAAGATGCCCCAAAAGCAATAATCCCACAATCAGTGAAGAAGGCTGTGTTGGTTTACAACCTGGTTTATCGTTCCCTTTACTTCCCCATCTAAAAAATAACATAACAAATGGGGATGTTGATAAATATAAATCAGAAGCTCCGATTTGTAGACAATTGATAAAGGAAGCAAATGGACATGGTGTAGTCTATGGTCAGCAGACTTAAGGATAATGACTTTTTTTTTAATACATAAGGAACAAAAAGAACCCTGATAGAGGTTATGAATAAGGAAACAGAATTCTATTTTTGTCTCATGCATCAGGAAAATTATCAGCTAAATTTTAATTTTGGAAACTTGCTGGGTATAAAAGATTTTTAAAAATTTGTGTGTTTTTATTTTGTTTTGTCCCACATTGAATTTGCAGAGATGGCAGTTAGGAAAATAACTTTTTTTGGCATGTGAACTGAACAAATTTGTGATTGAAGTAATTTTGAAAGAATACAGAACCACAAAGAAGGTGGATTGATTCAAATCATAATTTAAATTACTGATTTTAATAGACTTTAATTGAGCAAACAGGAAACCTTGATTACATTTTTGTCATTTGTACTTTCATTGTTTTGAAAAAGAGGTTGATTCTCATTGATTGGTAACAAAGGATATTGATTTGCAACTACTTACAGCTTTTACACTAAATTTGGTGCTTTTTGCTAAGCCGAAAGATACACACACACACACACTTATATAACTTACAATTATTCAGATTAATTTTTACATTTGTATTATGTTAGAAAATATTTACTATTTTTTATTTGTCAAGCTCTGTTTGGATGGAAATGCAAATTCTGTTAAATAGAATTCTTATTAAATAAAACTACCTTAAATATCTTGGATATAGAAACATCTTGCATTTAAAAGTGATTTATTAAACAAAGGCAGTATCTCTTATTAGTGAACTTGATTGTTCAATATTTCAGACCTAGTAGATCTCATCTTCTCACCTAGTTTTTATTCATAGATTGGAAGAGGAAACCAAAATTTCCCATTTCTTAGCTTTTAATGAACAAGTTAGTCCTTGTCCTGAATTATTTAAGTGAACTGAACTGAAGAAAATACTTGCTGCACCTGCAGAAGAGGCTACTGCCTTCAGAAGCTGATTTAGCACTTCAAGATCTGATTGCAAGTGCTTAGTCAGTGACTTCCACCAGTTCAGTGTTTTAACTTGATTTAAAACTTGGTTGCAAGTATATACTTAATATTTAATAGATTGTAGTAAGTGTAGGCCTGACGCAGGCTGTCAACTTCAAATGAAGTTATTTACATTTGTTTTTAAAAGCAAACCTATAACTTGAAACCAATTTTAAAATTGATTTTTAATCATCTTGGCCACGTAATGTTTATACTAATTCTGACTAACCCCCAATTTAACAATTTAACCCCCATGTTGCCTACAATAGAAAGCAGTAGCTGTCCTTTGCTCTGACAGTGTTTCAAAGGTACATCAAAACTCAGGTACCTTCCTCCATGTGACAGGTTCTGCTCATGTACAAACATTACAGAAGGTAATAGAACTCTTTTCTGAATCTCTAATCTCTATCATAATTCCCTGACTTTTTTAAAATATAAAAATACTATCTGAATAATCAACACAAGTAGAAACAGCTAAAGCAGTTTGTTAGCAATGGGAACCGCAACAGCTGATCAAGTCACTGACAGCCTTTACCTTCAGTCCAGAAACTGATTACTTGAGTCCCTGATAAAGGTTATATTCCAGCTGAAACCAGAATAAGAAATGTTGTCTTAGAGTCCCAAACTGTACATAACAGGAATAAAATATCAAGTCAGTCTTAAATACCATTCTAGCTTAACTGAAACTCAAGCTAACATCTAGATAGAAAGTTAAAAATTACAGAACACAATTAAACAAATGCTGAAAACAATAATGGGAGGGAAAGAACAGCCATGTATGCATATCAAATCACATTATAGTGCCTTGTGAATCACTAGTCCTTTTGTTTTTATAGCCAGAAAAAAATCAGTATAGACTTTTAAAAATGATTAATATTTAAAATGGTGGAAGAGAGTAAAGCTCGCCTTCCCCGCACTTTAGCTGACTAGCTCGCCAGGGGAAGGACTCGCTGTTGAGTGCATCCCTGGTGCTTAATGAAAAGCACGTTGCATTCCACTTTCATTTACAAACACGCAGCACCTGCACGGTTCTTACTCGGTCAGGGCTGCAGCTTTTATGTAGAAGTCTGTGATCTGTATGAGCTGCAAGAACGTGCCCATCAGTTACGCCGAAAACTTTTTAGAACGCCTCACAGCTACACGAGGGCAAGGCCGAACCGCCCCGTCCGTGACAGGTGTAAACCCCACCGGGGGAGGGAGGGGACGGGTGGCGGGCACGACGCGGTCGCCTCGAAGAGGCGGTAGCGAGGGAATTAAGACTTTCCCGCTGGAGCGAGGCATCCAGCCGCGCAAGGACGGCCCACGACAGCGACTCGCCGGAGCACTAGCCGCGCCAGGGGACACTGGGCGCCAGCCGCTACGGTAAAGGTAACACCTGCCGCTAACGGCTGCAGGGGAGACGCCCGCGAAGCCCGAGGCTGCCCTGCCCGGCGGCCCCCCGCGTGCAGGGAGGTGTCCGGGGGCGGGTCGGGACGCCCTAGGAGCTCCACGCGGGGGAGTCCCCGCCCCTTCCAGTCCCTGCCCCGCCCACGCTACCGCCCGTCGCGGGATTACCTCCCAGCGGGATAGGAGCCCGCCTCTCACGGGCGGGATCAGCCGCACTAACTAACCCGCCAGCCTCTTCGCTCGCGCTGTGCGTCACAATCCAATCACAGGCCGCGGGCCTCAGCGCTCTGCCCGCTGATTGGTGCGCCAGCGGCCCCAGGGGCGGGCCTCGGTGGTGGCCCCGCTAGAGAAAGATGGGGTCCAACCATCTGCGCACGCCGCCGCCGCCCGGCTCTGCGGCGCGAAGTGTCGCGGTTCACCGACAGTCCAAAAAGTGGCATCGTCCCGCCCGCCTGCAAGGGGTGCTACGGAGGCCGGGGGGGTCCAAGAGAGGGAGCGATCCGATGGGTTCCTGTTGAGCAGGCACCGCCTTCGCGCCCCAGCAGTTCTGGCCGGAGGGGGGGATTCAGAAGTGGGGCAGCCCGAGGACGCCTCCGCCCGAGGAGCTTTCTTCTATCCCAAGCCTGCTCGCTCGTTCTTCCCGCGCTGCTGGCTGGTGTGTAGCTGCAGCAGGGATCCGTGCGATGCTGTCACCAGCTCTCCCCATCTCACATGCTTGTCCTGCCCCCCAAATCCTGCCAAACCCCAGCCCGCTCGCAGCACTCCCCAAACACGCCGCTCCTCCTGCCCAGCGGTGTCCAGCCCACCGCCCCAGAACGGCTTCCCTGAAACACCTTGCCGCTTTCCAGCATGCCCCCAAACTGCTGCATCGGCTGCACGCTGCCCACTATGGGTCCCAAAAGACCTGTCACCCCCCCAGGATACCCAGCTTTACTGAGTCCCCAAATTCTGCTCCAATTCTGCACCCCTGCCCGTTCACTGCCCAGCACCCCCTGGTCTCTCATAGACCATTCCCCATGCCCTGTTCCCTGGCCACACTCACCAGCCCCACTGGGAAGTGACCGTGTCCACTGGTCTGAGCTGGCAGTGTGGTTGGGGCTGAAGCTGGGATGGGGATTGCTTCAGCCCCTTGGGAGCAGCATGATCAGCCAGGCCAGAGTGAGGCCTGCCTAGGCCGTGCTCTCTCAGTACCCACTGGCCGAGACCAGCGTGGCCTCTGCACTGATCCCAGGCAGCTTGGCTCTGGGGAAGTGTGCAGGACCCCGCAGGTGGTGGGCAGCAGAGACTGCTCAGAGCCAAAGCCACCCTGGGGAGCAAGTCAGAGACCCATCAAACGTGACCCCTGAGAGCCCACCCGGCCCAGCTGCACACACCAGGAGCCACTCACGCAAGTAAGGCCTAGGTACTGCACTGCCCTGTGTGAGGGGCCAGACCTGGCCATGTGATGGTTTAGACGGGTCCATAATGGGCCCCTTCTCAGTATGGGCACAGCACAATGCCGACTTTGGTGCCATTGTAAACTCATACCCTTGGGGTACCCATACCCATTGTAAACCCATACTCTGGGAGTATGCAGAGATCTTTCAGGGTGTACATCAACTCATTTAGATATTTGCCAAGTTCTACAACAAGCCGTATAAAAAGCACTAGCCAAGTCAGTACAAACTAAAATGTCACAGAGACAATGACTTCTTTATACAACTTCATATACTATACACTGAAATGCAATTACAATATTTATATTCCAATTGATTTATAATTATATGGTAAAAATGAGAAAGTAAGCAATTTTCAGTAATAGTGTGTTGGGCCACTTTAGAATTTTTATATTTGATTTTGTAAGCAAGTAGTTTTTAAGTTAGGCGGAACTTGGGATACACAAGACAAATCTGACTCTTGAAAGGGGCACAGTAATCTAGAAGGTTGAGAACTGCCCTAAAAACACTACTCCTGCATCAGGCCCAAAAACACAGCTCCACTGCACAGTATCCCACAAAAACATCACCTCCAGAAACCATTGCCCCTGCATCATCATGCTCATAAAACAATAATCTGCCAACCCCCATTGCACACTGTACCAAAAATGGTGACCCCACCAGCTACACTAAAAAAATCATATTATTGTGCTCAAAATTCTGCTACCTATGACACACCCTAAAAATACTGCCTTCTCTAAATTCCTAAAACACCATCAGAACGTTTCTTCCATGCCCCAAATACACCAATCCACTGTTGTGTCACCAGAAAATACCCACTACACCCCAAAAAGCATTGCCCCACCACATTAACCACAACCAAAAATGCTGAATCAAAAACACTATTGTGGCTATGCCAAAACCTTTGCCTTTGTAAGTTTAACAAAAACCCTTCTCTATTGTATGTCAAAAAACATATCTCAAGAAAATACACACATCCCCATCTCCAATACAATCAAAAGAATACTGCCCCTAAAACAGATCTCCACTGCTGAGTCAAAATACAACATAGTATCACGCTTGCTGGCCTTAAACATATGTGTATGTGGAATACCCACAAAGCAGAACTACATTGGGATAAAACGGGCATTCTGGAGATTGCAATTCACATAGTTCTAGATAAAAACAGATATTGAAAGTGGCCAAATTAAACTTTAATTAAACTTACGTTGTTACCTATTTTACTAGTCTCAGTCTAATAAATTTGTTCCACTAACAATATCTGATTTTGAGAGAGAAACTTGTCATAAAGATTTAATTTAACTTAAAATATTGAAGTACATTTAATATAGTCTTATGTTTTCAACATGACAAAAATTGGACTGCTGTAAAGACAAATGTATATATGACATGCCTACAAATATGTGGCAATAAATATATACTTTGTGAAAAATAATAGAAATTAAAATACACAGCTTTACTGAGTCTTGTGTCTATCACAGCTGTAAACAACTTAAAAAGTCTGGAATTGTTTTTATTTATACTCACGTGTTAAAGACCTGATTGACCCTTTTATATTTATTTGGTACCCTGATACTTTTTGAGTTAGATGTACACCAGACATTTGTTTTTCTGCTTTTTTTTATTCTCTTGGTTGGTTGGATTTTTTAAAGTGGGGATGAATTTAATTGCTCATAGAAGGCGTCAGATTGGCTGTATGGGGTGGGCCAAGGTCCTCCACAGAACTGTCAGAGTTCAGAAAATGAATGTTGTACTGAAGCTACTAAAATGCGCCATTGAGCCAGTGAGCAGCACTTTATACAAGTTATTTCACAGGATCTGGATGAATGGGAAGGTACTTGCCAAATGGCTCTCTATAAATGCTGGCTCTCTATAAGGGCAAGGGCCCACAAGCAGAGTGAAGCAGTTACTGCCTTATAACTCTGCTGTCAGGAGGTATTTTCTCACGTGCTGTTGGCTAGACTTCAGCAACTGCTTTCAGCCAAACGCTGCCCTGAACAGTCCAGGTTCACATCTGGTTGATCAACAACGGATGCAATACTGGCATTGAGACTGCTGTCCGAACTGTATAGAGAGTTCAATCGGCCACTCCATGTTGCTTACATGGACCTGAAGGCAGCATTCGACTCTGTTGACTGAAGTGCATTGTGGAAGGAATTGAAAGGAATAGGAGTTCCATTACTTATCCTCAATCTCATAAAGGATCCCCACACTGGAACTAGAGCCAAGATAAGGATTGGAAGCGGCTATACTGAATGGTTCAGGACCAACTCAGGTGTTCATCAAGGATGCATGATTGCACCAGCACTGTTCTGTCAAGCAATCGACTGGATCTTAGAATGAGTCGTGTGACAAATGGCATCCAGTTAGGTGCAGGACGACTTTCGGACTTGGACTATGCCAATGATGTCGCCCTATTGGACGAACTCACCTTGAACCTTCAGTCATTGCTTGCAAGCTTCCAACATGAGTCCGCAGCACTTGGCCTACAGATATCCTGGGTGAAGACCAAGATCCAAAATCTGGGTACTGGTAAAGTTACGCCTGGCATAACAGTAAATGAAAACACAGTTGATGCAGTCGAAGAATTAATTTACTTGAGCTGCAAGCAGTCTTCTAATGGATGGCGTCAATCCAACATGATGCGGAGGATAGGACTTGTGGCCTCAGCAATGCAATCCTTCCAGAAGGCTTGATGCCAGCAAAAACTGTCTGATGACATCAAAGTCCAGCTTTATCAGTCATGTGTCATGCCCATTCTTCTGTATGGCTGCAAAACCTGGACTCCACTTAAAGATGATATCTGGTGTCTAAAGGCATTCCACATGTGCTGTCAAAGGCAACTAGTATGCATAAACTGGTTAAATTTTGTCAGAAACAGCAGAGTTGCCTCCAGAACTCAACTCCCCAGCATCAAAGACATCATCTGCTATCTTTGGTCCTCCCTATTTGGACATGTGGCTCTCATGGCCAGCTCCATTCCAGCCCACAGAGTGATTATGTACACCCTGAACATATGCTCTGGCCATCCCAAAATTGGAAGAGACTACTTGGTTGCCTGCGGCTAACCTGCTGGCAAGACAGCGATGGCTCATCTGCTAGCATCAGATGCAAATGGAACAAAAGTGCTGGTAGAGGCCATAGGGGGTTGTCTCAATGGACCCCTGCTGTCTAGGCGAACTAATAGTGAAGATGATATTGCAGAAGTCACTGGAGCACAGCAGTCTATTTATCGAAATGAACACAAGTACAGTCAGAGATCCTATGGAAGCGTTTCCCCTGGGAGTAGCCATCTCCTTATGACACCGAGGCCTTGTCTACACCAGAAAAATAAGTCGACCTAACATAACTACTGAGATGGCTGATGTCCACACTACCCTCCTTGGATTGGTGGCGTACATCCTCACCAGGAGCACTTCCACTGACCTAATAGCGGCAATGGCGGATGTGTCAAATTTTTCACTGAAGCACGTCTCCTCGGGCCAGGCAACACATGGCATGGAGGAGAGCGGCTGTGTCCAGTCACTTGGGGCTCCAGGGCCTTTATCGCCCTACCGTGGGGGAAGGAGTGCGGCGATGGACTGTACAGCAGGTACACAAGTGCCCGTAGGGGCTGGAACTGGGGGTCCTCCTGCACCCCCTGGCTGGAAGTGTTCTCCATCATAGCAATGAGCCTTTGGTTCGGTGGCGATGGGCGCCCCCGCTCTGCAAACTGTGCCAGAGCCCCTGCCCGTGTGCTGTTCTGGCAGCCACCTGCGCAGCTGGCTCCCTGCCCTCCTGGTGACTCTCATCTCTCCTGCTACCCGCCCTGGCCTCCGCCACTGCCTGGCAGCGCTCAGCGCACCTCCCCCTTCCCCGCCCCCACACAGCCCTAGCTGCCCCTCCCGCCCCACCACCGGACCGGTTTGGCTTGGAAGTTGGCCCTGCTCCAGCCGCGCCCCGCCCGCTGCCGGCAGGGGGCACGTTCCTGAGGGCACAGTACGGGCGGCAGGTGGCTTCAGCAGCTGTGACCGCGCATGCGCGGGAGCGAGGCGCCCTCCCCCACGGAGCCCGGCTCTGAGGAGGGACGCTGTGGGCAGGGGCTGGCGCCGTCTCTGTCCGAACCAACGCTGGGGCGGGCGGCTCCGCCATGGAGGAGGGCGGCGGGTTCCGCCTGTCGGCCGAGGGCCTGGACGACCCCCCCAACAGCCGCGTGTTCCTGGTGCTGGGGAAGGACGCGGGGGAGGCGCTGATCCGGGAGCGCTTCGCCCCCTTCGGGGAGATCCAGGACATCTGGCTGGTGCGGGACAAGCGCACCCACGAGTCCCGCGGCATCGCCTTCGTCAAGTTCGCCCGCAGCTCGCAGGCCTGCCGGGCCATGGAGGAGATGCACGGCCGGAGCCTGGCGCCCGACACCAAGCCCATCAAGGTACCGGCCCGGCGCGGCCCGGCGAGAAGCTGCGTCGGCCGGGGCCGGGTCTCGGCCGCTGCCAGGGGCGGGACGGTCGGGCCGCGAGGCGCCCCCCACCTCCCGGAGCCGCCAGGCCGCGGATTCCGCCCCTTCTCGGCCTGGGTCGGTGGTGCCCGGCCTGGCGCTGAGGCTGCTAAGGACCTGGCCGGTCGGGGTTAGCCACGGCTACGCGGGTAACGAGACCCTCCGCAGCCACTGCCGCTCCCAGCGCACAGCGGGGTGCGGAAAGGGGATCGGTCACTTCGGCCTCCTTCCCCCGCAGCCTGGACCGCTCAGGGATGGTCTCTGCGGAGGGGAGGGTAAACGCCCCGAAGACGGTGACACTCGCGCAGCGCCCTGCGTCCCCGCCTCTCCCTGCCGAGAGGCAAAACCTCCCCTCTCCTCTGTTCGTTTGTGTGGGGCACTTGGCACTTCGTGCAGCCCCATTTATAGGCGGGCAGCCGCTTTCCCTTGTTCGGGGGAGTTTTCCACACATCCACAGGAAGGAGAGAGAAACATTTAGATAAAGGAAAGTGTGATCATAAAAGCACAGCACGAGGCTTAGGGGAAGATACAGTCCCTGGAACTAGAATTTACTCTTTAATCCACTAGATCTCAGGGTGTTCAGAAGCACTTCTTCAAAGATTCTTGAAATGGATATAATTGAATCATAAGGGAGGACATATTAAAGCTCCGCTAATGCAATAGACAAATGCTTTAAATACAGAACTTCGCATTTTGATCTATGAAAATCAGTGATGATTTCCTGTTGATGACCGCTTTTTGTCTCTTGAATTGCTTTAACGTTCTCTAAATTATGAGAGAGACTCATTTACCTTTACAGCGAGAAAAATGGTTTCTTGTGTGACAGGACGTCAAGTGAGGAAGGATCGCTTTTAAACAGCACATGTGACAAGTTAAAAGCTTAGGACTCTATTCCTGATCCTGGCACAGGCTGTATGACCATAGGCAAGTCATTTAACAGCTGTGACTCAATTTCCCCATCTCTAAAATTAGGTAACTTTCCAACAGGTTTGTTTGCCTTGTATTCCACTGAAGGGAGGAGCAATATAAATGAAAAGTATGATGTTTATTATTTATTATTATAATTATTATTTACATATATTATATTTGTATTATAGTATAGTTATGAGAAATTTGGCCCTGATCTATGCTGAGCCCCGCACAAGTGGACTCCCACCAAAGTCAGTGCACACTGCAGTATCAGGACCTCAGTTTGCTACTAGTTAGGTTTTTTTATTTAGAACATAAGAGCGGCAATACTGGGTCAGACCAATGGCCCTGTAGCCCAATATCCTATCTTCTGACTGTGGCCAATGATTTCAAGTGCGTCAGAGGGAATGAACAGAACAGGCAATCAATGAATGATCTGTGTTTGTTTTTTAAACAAAATGGCTAAAATCATGGATCTGCTTTGACACAGTCCATCCTTTTGCTGCAGTGTACATCAGTGCATGCTTAAGGAGCCAACTGTGCCAGCATTAATGCTGCTAATAGTAGGCCAGCCTAAGCATTCTTGTTCTTGTCCCTCCACCATGCATAAGTGCCCATTCAAAATATCCTGTCCTCCCAGGTCTTTTGGAGGAGGCAGGGTAGCCAGGTAACACTGGTGCAACTCATTGACCAGTCAGTTACACCACTGTCAAGTGCTTAACTTATGGCTGGCTTTTGGAAGATGGGGTATAATAACTAAAGAAGGAACTATAATTCTTTACATGGGAGCACATGGGCTGGTCTCTCATCTGAGTCCATGATTATGTACAGATGTACCATGCTTGTAGTAGGCAGGTCTTTTGTCACAGTACATCTACAATAAAAGACAACTTTTTTGTTTTTTTGCCCAGGAGTAGTCAGAGTTTGCAGTGATGAGCCCAAAGCTGTTTTGAAGATATTACATTATTTTTCCTGGCTATCCATGTATATTTACACTTTTTCCAAGTAATTAACATTATTTAACGCTGTTAGGTATTCATTGCCCAGTCCAGAGCTTCTGGAAGCCACCGAGATGTTGAAGA
Source organism: Mesoclemmys tuberculata (assembly GCA_007922155.1). Lineage (NCBI taxonomy): Eukaryota > Metazoa > Chordata > Testudines > Chelidae > Mesoclemmys > Mesoclemmys tuberculata. Next base: position 33,971,607 of record ML675620.1, on the reverse strand, counting down.
TGAAGAGCTTACACGAATCTTTGTTATGATACCAAAGTCCTATACAGAAGAAGATTTGAGGAATAAATTTAAGGTACTGGTTGAGTTTTAGTTAGTCATTATATCTAACTCCATTTTCTCAGGTTATTTTTGACAGAAATCAATAAATTAAAATGTAAATTTTTTATGAACTTCAGAAATGTTGGATAAAATTGTTTTTACAATTTTTAAATCTCCTAGGTGTATGGAGACATTGAATATTGTAGCATTATTAAGAAGAAGACCACAGGAGAAAGTAAAGGTTTGGGCTACGTGAGGTATTTAAAACCATCCCAAGCTGCCCTGGCAATAGAGGAGTGTGATCGAAGTAAGAATGTGACTGATTTTTTCCCCCACTCATTTATTATGAGAAACTGAACTCATTAGTGTAGCTTCAAGTACGACAGCTTCTGGCTTTCATTTTATTAGTAGCAAAATTATTTATGGTGTAAATGCATCAGTGGCCAGAGAGTGCAGAATCTAATACTGTGAACAATAGATTCATGCAGGTGGTACAATTTAAGTTCAGTGGGACTAATCACATGTGAAAGTACTTATAGGATCAGGGTCTTAGATTTAAAGTAAGAACAGTGAAAGGGCTTTGGGAACGAACTTCAGTGACTTCTGTTGATGCAAAATAGCCTGACTTTAGTGCAGCATGTGTGTATGTGTATACATATATATTTGTTACGTAGATGAACCTTGTTTTATGAACTTCTCAGGAGATGCTGAAAATAAAAAGAATATGCAATAAAGTACAAACACAACTGTAAAATGTATTGTGACCATAGCTATTTAAGCAAAATTGCATTTCTTTCTAATAATGCCATGTTCCATTACTTCCAGAATATAGCACACTTCGTCTTATGATTTAACATTTGTTGCAGTTAAACTTGGTGTCTAGTGCTTAGAGCACCAGATAGAGAATCAGAACTAGAATTACTGTGACATCACGCAATTAATTTAACCTCTCATGCTCTAGTTTCTCCATCTGTGAAATGGAGAAATAAAATACACCTTTCTGTAGTGCTTCATGCTCCTCAGATAATCTGTGATATTTTCCTTTTTATCCATTTACACACACAGCCAAGAGGAAACACCAATATTCAGTGTAGAGCCTTCTTGAACATATTAGATGATCACTAGTGCTGACATGCTTATTGTGGTTTCAATAAAGAATGTTCTTCAAATCTTCCCGTGTTGGTCATCAAAATGCCAGAGATCAAATTCGCAAACAAATTAGTATAAACAAGGTAGCAGGAGAGTTTAGTTCTGAGAGAGTTGTGTTGGAGGGTTACAAGTTAAAACCAGTGTCCAAAAGCTGTGTAATATTTTATAAAGATGATACTTGTGTCCAAAACAGTGGAGCAGTATGTTTTTTTAATACAGTGAAATAAATAAATTGTATAGTCTTGTACTGTGTTGTGCCCAATTAATCACAAATATCAAGTAAGCACCTATTTTTTATAATTGTGTCTTATGTATCTTATTCCTAACTAAAATTAAGACACACAAACACTGCATTTAGTAATAGGTAAGATTGCACAGCACACTTGTATATGTGCCAGTTAACAAATTTCTTTAAACCCGACTCCATGTCCGATGTGAGGTCAAAATGAAGTGAGATAGCTGGTCGGAGAATAGACCAAATAGTTTATACAGATGTGGTGCCTGTGGTAGCCAAAGATTGACTGAGCCTACATAGATGTCCAGCTACTGCTTGCATCTTTGTCAAGTATTTCCAGGATGATCTTTGGGTACTGTGAAGTAGGTTCTGTTGTACTGTACTTGTGAATGGGATAGATTATGGGTAAGGTTAAGATTTTGTCACAGTTATTTTTCGTAAAAGTCAGGGACAGGTCACATGCAATAAACTAAAATTCACGGAATTTTGTGACCTGTCCCTGACTTTTACAAAAAATAACTGACAAAATGGGGCTGACTGGAGTGATGAGAGCTGGAGTGAGGAGGCAGGGGTGGTCCAGCACCCATTGCAGTTGACAGCTCCGGGGACCCCCTGCTGCCTGTGGCAGCTCAGAGCTCTGGCCTCATTTCCCCAGGCTTGAAGCAGAAAATGTCATGAAGGTCTGTGGAAATCATGGAATCCTTCCATGACATAATCTTATGCTTAATTATGGGTTATGTTGCTTCCAGTCTTCTAATTGTATTAGTCTTCATGAGTGATAGGATAGCTTTTTTTTTAATAAGAAACATTAACTGATTTTTCTGTGTAATATGTTTTGCAATACAGTGCTTACAGAACACTGTCTAATCATAGATGTATGAAAATACAAGATGAAATTTGTGGTTACTTGTTTCAGGTTACAGGGCCATTTTGGCTGAACCTAAAAACAAGTCATCTGAATCATCTGAACGTGAATATTACAGTAGTAGCAGTAGTATGAAGCAGGAGCCAATGGGACATGAACCTAGAGGGAATGTATTTCCCTTTGGTAAGTACTAACTTCACATTAACAATGGATGTTAACTCTGGGTAAGATCACACAGTAACTAGAAAGAGTGTTAGGGAAATAAAGGCATATTCAGAGAGAGGCAAAAAGGAGACAAATATTTAAATAGTAGGTCCAGGTTTTCATTTGTTGGTTCTAACTCAAACACTTAGTTTCTATAATGCTCAGGGATTTTTTTACATTTGTTCTTTGCATTGGTTGTCTGAAGTAATTATGTCCTTTTTATTCTAATATCTTATTTGTTTATTAAAATGTATATGAAATGATAAAGGTACAGTAGTATAGTGACTTGCAATGTGTTTTATTTTGGTTCTTGAGAAGGGCAGCCAGAATTTGGTAGTTTTGAAAAGAATGAGACCAGAGTTCGGGAATCAGTTTCCAAACGCCTGTCAGTGGTATCGCGACTCCCCTTCCTACAAGAGCAACTGTTCTTCCTCTTTGATCTAGTCCCAGGACTGGAGTATTGTGATGTTCAGCGAGATCCTCATAGTAACCATGGTAAATATCAAAACACAAAAAACCTCTTTTTTTTTTTTTTTCCTACAACTTTGACTCTAAAATACTTTCTCTTCCCTTTCCTCTTCTTTCTCAGTACAGAATGATGCATCCCTTTGGCAGTAGAGGATACATAAATTTGGTCATGCATGCTGTTCTCCTCCTACTCCAGAACATTTCCTCTGAAAAGACCTGTTAGGGATAGGATGCAACTGTTCAATCTAACTAGATGCATGACGGGTCCTAATATTTACAAAGTATGGAGGCAGCCCACAGCATCTCTTAAATTTCATACACTCAGAAGTAAAAAATCAAATGAAAGCTGTTAATAGACTCTGCATCAGATGTTATGTTGTCAAAGATGCATGAATTTTTTCCTTAACAGAAATCCTATCCATCTGCTTTGTTGAATTTTCATCATGCAGTCAAAGTAGTATATGGATTCCTTCTTAAAATAAGGCTTTACAGTTTTAAACCTTTTAGCTAGCACTGAGAGAATGATCTGGATTATTTTATAATGAATAGTATTGTTAACTAAATTGCTGGTACGGAATTATTAGTATTGATGATGCATGAGCCAAAAGAACATAGTGGCTTAAATGCTAGTTACAAGAGCTACCTCTTTGCTTTTAAAATTTGATATGGAAATCATTGAGACAACAAACAGAAACCCTACAATGCTATTTTAATCACCTCTTTCAGAAAATAACTACACTTTAAAAGGAAAATATTTGTGTACAAGTTGGTGGTTTTTGCTAAACAAACATCTATTAATTCCTATAGAGGAAGTAATAGATGATTTTCAAGTTCAGATGCAAAGATTTGTTCAGTCACCCAGTTAACTCTGCTTGATATTTCATCAGAAATATTATGAATTTTGCTAAAGATGAGTTGGATGATAAAGTAAAAAAAAAATACTTCAGTGTATTTGAGCACCTATGACTAATTTGGTGTTGAACTCTGCTGTATTGTTTTGAGTACATATTGTTCTTAGTAATGCTTTTGAGGTTTTAAACTTATGCACTTTCTACATTATCTTGGTATGTTTCATCCATCTATAGGGCATGCTGTGATTCAGTACACTACTGCAGCATCAGCTATATATGCCAAATACAAGCTACATGGTTTTGAATATCCTCCTGGAAATCGGTTAGGTGTAACTTTCCTTGAAGACGGGAGTGATGGATTGGAGTAAGTACCAATCCATGTAGATGAAAAGCTGTAACTCTGTGTTCTGGAGAGCAGTGTTTCTCTTCGAAAAGTTGTGTATGAAGGCAAGGGGAAAAGGAAAAAACAAGACAATAAAACCTAGCCACCATTGTACAACTTCATATTTGTAGTAGATGCTTATGTCCTCTGAAATGTCAGGTATTTCAGGGTGTTATGGTGTCCACTCAGCACTACAGTGCCTCCTGGTACCAGGGGGAAAAATTGCGGGGATCTTCGTCTCCTGTGCCTTTTGCTGGTCATCTGCTTTGTGCACAGCTCAGCCCTCCATCTGAGAAATATTTAAATCCAATCTCTTTCGGGCAGCAGAAGCTCAAACTAATGTCCAGAAAGACTCCCAACCACTCTGGCCTTCTTCTGGGTTCTGTCTTCTTATCTAATCTGGAGGCTTCTCTCCTGCTGTGGCCTTGAGCATTGTCCCCTCAGATTGTGTCCTTGATGTAGACAAGGAAGGCGAGGTAAATATCTTTTTGAGGTGTCTGTTCTCCAGCAGACTCTGGCTCAGGCCTCTTTCCAAGAGTCTTTGTGGTTCATCCTTTCAGACTGAACTCCCCTTTTATGAGGCCCAGGTGTTCATTAAATTATAACCTGATGCTCCCAGTCCTGACCCTGTGGCTGAGAAGCAAACAGTTAGGTAATCTGTTGCACCAGTACTGTACCTAGTTAACTGTGAACCCCTTTTCAGCCCACAGTGGCAATTCAGTGGACCACACAGGGCACAATCCCAGAGAAGGCCTTTCGAGACACCAAACATTGCTGCTACTTTTCAAGACATAGAGGAAAAAGAAAAGATAAAAATAAAAATGTGTTTGAACCTTTTTTATTAGCTTATAATGTATGAAGAAAGCCTGAGAGTGTTTGGGGTAGGGGGTTTTATATTAGAAACAGGTTTTTTGTTTACTGTTTCCTGGAAAACTGTGTGACTATAGAGCTAGTAGGAAGGAAGTGGGACCTGAGCAGATCAGGGGAAAGGAGTTAGCTAATGATCTGACTAAAATGCCTTACAGAAGGAAAAATCATTGTTAAAGATTTAACACTATTTCTTGCTCAGCTAAGCAATGGGAGAGCTATTTTTGCTCAAATTCTTCTAGGAGACCTTCAGCAAAACCAGGGAGGGCAATGATTTAATATTCCTAATATTTATAAAGTTAAAAGAAGTAGAATACATTTTTTTTACATATCATCAAGAAACAATAGAACAAAATCTAAAATATAAAAACAGCCCAATATTATTCCTCTGCAAGTCGCCTTTAAGAGAAAATATTTAACTCAGGTATGTGGCAATGCATACAGTTTGAGCCATCATTCTATACAATAAAGTCATTCTAACAGGTTTGTTGATACTTAATTCCAAGAGACTCACCATTGTAAGATGTGAAGAGGTTTGCCTCATTCCAGCTTTGCAAAATATTAGAACTTGCTAGTCCAAGCAGAAAATGTAATTGTCCTACTTTCACTATCAAGATGGATAAGAGAATTATAGCAAAAATGTTTCTAGCAAACTCATTTTTACTTCTCTCAGGCAACTTTCAGAGCTGAATTTAACTCCCTGAGTTGGCTTTGTATAGTTAGTCTATTTATTAAAGCAACAGTGATAACCAAAAGGTTATGTTATAGAAAAAGAGTATAGAACACTGAGATACAGTTATCTGTGTCTATTCTGGATTTATCAAGAGTACTGACATAAATTTGCAACGATTTACTTGTGAATGTTCTCAGCATGTATCATGGGAGACTGAATAGTTGTTTCCTTGCTCAGTACTTTCTCTGTGAAAATTTGATTTTAAACAGATTGTCATGTTGAATTTCTTAAGATTATAGCAATGTTACTTTTGCTGTAAAGACGTATTGAGTCTATGATGATTACTTCTGCTTGCAGCCACATCAGAAAAATGGCAACACAGCTGGTGACTGCACAGGTGTCATCAATGGTATCAAATAATAATCTAGTTGGTCAGCAATATACATCTTCTGTAAGTAACTACAGAATTTTCTGTTTCTCCACAATTATTGCAGAACCTTGCAATGTTTAGTAAACAACTGTGTCCAACCTTTTCTCTTATCCTTGGGACTGCTTTAGGAACTGATTTTTTTGTTTGTTTTGAAATGTGGTAGGTTGATTTGAGCTTTTCTGTACTCTTTAAAGGTGATATGATCTTAACTGGAATTATTGCCTATGAAAAATACTGTCGAGGTAATCAAGAAACATACATCAGTTAATCATGTGACTGTCAGATAGCCCATATATAATCCAGGACTCTAATGTCCTACCAGAGTAACAGTCCTAAATCAGATAAAATGGATTTTTTTACTTTATTTTCATCTGTTATCCTTTTCGTTACATTTTATTTTTGTTTCAGCAACCTTACAGCGGAAGTTCTAGCTCTCAGTTATCTCAGCCCCAAACAGATGCTATACTTCCATCACGCAAAAAAAGGGCTCCACCTGAGACTTCTGTGAAAGAAAGGCTTTTCATAGTGTTTTATCCTCATCCCTTACCTGTAACTGTGCTGGAGGATGTATTCTGGTAAGGTACAACTTAGTGATTAAAAATAACTTCAATAGTAGAATAAATTTAGACTGAAAATTTAGACTAAATACTGAAATCAAACAAGGTCATAATGAAAATTCTGTAAGACAACTCACAGCAAATACAAGTGATCAACTGATAAATTAAACAGTAAAAAATCACTAGGACCAAACAATATTCATTCAAGAGTTCTGAAGGAACTCAAATATAAAATTGCAGAACTACTAACTGTGGTATGTAACCTATTACTTAAATTTACTTCTGTACCAGATGACTGGAGGATAGCTAATGTAATATCAATTTTTAAAAAAGACTCCAGAGGCGATCCTGGCAATTAGAGTCTGGTAAGTCTAACTTCAATACAAGGCAAATTGGTTGAAACTATAGTAAAGAACAGAATTAGCAGACACATAGATGAACAAGATTTGTTGGGGAAGAGTCAGTACAGCTTTTGTAAAGGGAAATCATGTCTCACCAATCTTTTGGAATTCTTTGAAGGGGTCAGCAAATTTATGGACAAGGGTGATCCAGTTGATGTAGTATAATTGGACTTTCAGAAAGTCTTTCACAAGATCCTTCACGAAAAGCACTTAAGCAAAGCAGTCATGGGACAAGAGGAAAGGTCCTCTTATGGATCAGTAACTGATTACAAGACAGAAAAAAAGAGTAGGAAGAAAATGTCAGTTTTCAAAGTGGAGAGGTGTATGGCAGAGTCCCCTATGGAACTGTATTGGAGCCAGTGCTGTTCAGCATATTCAGAAATAATCTGGAAAAAGGGGTAAATGGTGAGGTTGCAAAGTTTGCAGATGATACAAAATTACTCAAAATAGTTTAAAGCCAAAGCAGACTGTGAAGAGTTACAAAGGGATTTCACAAAACCCTGTGACTGGGCAACAAAATGGCAGATGAAATTCAGTATTGATGGATGCAACATTATGCACATTGGAAAACATTCCAATGATACATACAAAATGAAGGGGTCTAAATTAGCTCTTTCCACTCAAGAAAGGCATCTTGGAGTCCTTGTGGATAATTCTCTGAAAACATCTCAACGGGCAGCAGCAGTAAAAAAAAGTTAACCATGTTAGGAACCATTATGATATTTACTATCCCTTTCCTATTGCCACAATATAAATCCATGGCATGCCCATTCCCTGTGTGCAGTTCTGGTTGCCCCATCTCAAAAAGATATATTAGAATTTGAGAAGGTACAGAGAAGGGCAAAAAAATTTTTTTGAGGTATTGAGCAGCTTCTGTATGAGGAGAGATTAACAAGACTGGGACTTTTCAGTTTGAAAAAGAGATGACTAAGAGGGGATATGATACATACAATGCACAGTCAACTTGTGGAACTCAATGGCAGGGGAAGTTGTGAAGGCTAAAACAATAGTTGGGTTCAAAAAAGAACTAAAGTTCATGGAGGATTGGTCCATCAACAGCTATTAGCCAAGATGCTCAGGGATGCGATCCCATGCTCTGGGGGGACACCAGCCCGATTTGCCAGATGCTGGGACCGGATGACAGGATGGATCACTTGGTAATTGTCCTGTTCTATTCATTCCCTGTGAAGCATCTGGCATTGGTCGCTGTTGGAAGACAGGATACTGATCTAGATGGATCATTGGTCTGACCCACTGTGGCCTTTCTTCTGTTCAATAAATTATGATCAGTTTCCAAGCAAACGTCAATATTGTGGTAGTTTTGTGCTACCAGTTATTAAACCTGATATTTAATAGCCATGAAGTCAAGTTATCAGTTTCATATATTTTTATTTGCAGAAAACTTTAGTGCTGCATGCTTTTATGGTACCACATTGAGAATTTGCATTCGTATCTATTTCAGCTTGAAATTTAACTGCTTATTATTTGAGAGATTGTGGGAAGTGTGCATAACAACCTGACCTGAAGTAATGTAACCTTACTTGTGCTACTGGTCTTCTTCCAAAAGTCATTTGAGGCTACCAATATATTAGTATCAAAGACTTGGGAGACAATTTTTGCCCATTTCACCTTTTTAAAACATGTTTTAAAATTGCTGTGTCTAACAACTTTGTTGGATTATTTTGTGTGTACTGAGAGACATGGCAACATTTCCCCATTGTAATATCTCCCAGCTTTGTTGGAGTAACTGAGGGACAGCTCTTTTTAAAAGTCAAACCACTTATAAAAACAGACAAACATAAAAATCCAGTGCCAGGTTTTGTGTGGAATTTGAAACGTACCTACTTGAGTCTTAGTCAGAATTTGGAGGGAAAAGAAACTTCTCTTCATAGTTTTTGCATTTTATATTACAACCTGACACAAAGTACTTTACATACAAGTACATTTTGTCTTTTTTTTTCTCTCTGCCTCAACCTCTGCCTTGGCGCTCTGAGGTGACTTGGGAGAGTGAGACTTTCTCTTAGTTTTTTTTAATGTTTATTTTTAAGGTACTTTATTGAGATCTTCTCAAATTGTAGATTACAAGTGAACAAATGTAGTCTACTCACATAGGGCACAAATAAATTAGCCCATGGATGTCCTTTCTAAAGATTGTCAGAAGGACTATCATATACTAAGTGTCATTTCCACACCGTTCACCTGTAATGATCATGATGTTGGTCAGGTTTACTTTTGTTTTGTTTTTTGGTATGTTGGGTAAAGCACTGAAGATATGGTGTGGTTTTATTGAGGGAGTGCTTAGTGCAGGGGTGGGCAAACTTTTTGACTCACGGGCCACAATGGGTTCTAAAATTTGACAGAGGGGCCGGGCCAGGATCAGATGGATGGAGTGCTGGAGTGTGAACTAATATACCGTATTTTTCACTTTATAAGACGCACCAGATGATAAGACGCACCTACCAGTAGGTTTTAGAGGAGGAAAATAGGAACCAAAAGGTGGGCTAAAATATTTAATAAAATAACAGAATATGTTTATAATAAATAATAAAATATTTAATAAAATAACAGAATAATATGTAAACATGAACAACAGTCAACAGCAACATTAAGAACCATTATTACTGTAATTAACAGACGAGGAGAGATTTTTATCTTAGAACAATACACCTCTAGTCATCAGGAAATGGCTTGTTAATGGCTTTGTTAATGGCTTGTTTAAAGTTGGATGCAGCAGGAGACTACGGTAGTTTCTCTTTCTCCCTTTCCTTTCTCTGTTCTACAGCAGGAGCAGTGGAGCTCTGTAACTCTGTAACAGAGCGGGAGGAAGGGAGTAAGCTGATTGGTGGAGGCGGGGGAGCAGCAGCAGCAGTTCCTGGGCCCTCACCACCAATCAGCTGTACTGCGGAGGGCAGTGCAGAGGAGAAGGAGAACTGCTCTCCTCTCTCCTCCTCCCCCTCCCCTGCTATGGAGCTGATCCACCGGCAGCTGTGTGGTAAGGATCGCTCCTGCGATCCTGCAGTAGTGCCGGCCAGCTTGATTTTTGGCACGTTCGCTGTATATGACGCACTGACTCCCCCCCCCAACTTTGGTCAAGTTCGGCAGGCCGGATTAAAAAGCCTAACGGGCGGTAGTTTGCCCATGCCTGGCTTAGAGCATGTGGCCTAGCAATTCATTCCTATTTTTTTCAGCATCTTCCAGGACTATTAAAAAGGAGGAAAAGTGCAGATGGGGGAAGGGCAACACAAAATCAGATATCACATGTACAAGAATAAAACTTATCGTCAAATTACCTTGCAGAAGATATTGAATTGGTAGGCTGAAATATTGCAGCTACATTTACAAGTTGTAAATATTATGTAACTTGTGCTTCGTTCTTATCTTTTTTTTAGTCGGTTTGGACATCTTATAGAAGTTTACCTTGTGACAGGAAAAAATGTGGGCTATGCTAAGTTTGCAGACAGAACAAGTGCCAGCGATGCCATAACTGCATTACATGGCAAGATGGTGAAAGGTGTCAGGCTTAAAGTAATGTTGGCAGATTCACCTTCAGAAGAATCTAACAAACGTCAAAGAACTTACTGACCCAATGGGTAAGTGCTCAGTCTGGGTTGTAAACTAAATTTCAGCTAGTTGAAATGGTGGGTCCTCTGTTATTCTTTAGTAATAGCATTTCAATTATAACTTCAGTTTTTAAGGAATTTATAACTTGTCTGTAAAAACTTGCTTCATGACAAATTTGGAATGTAAGATCACAGCCCAAAAGCATTTTTTAAAAAAATTTTGAGTAGGTATTTTTAAAAAATGAAACTTATTTTAAGTTTATTTTTAAAAATATACTGTTAAATATAAATCAGTTAATCAGTGTCAATTTGGACAGCCATATGAAAATGATTCACTTTATGTGCTTATGTATCAATGCTGAACATTTTTAAGAGGAAAAGGTATAGAAAAATAAAGGATATGATTGAGATCAGTCTCTGTATCATTCTTTCACTAAAAACGTGTGCTGTCACAATGGTGATAGATAAGGACAAAGATCTGAGGTCTGAGAAAAGAGAAGAAATAGAGCAAGGAAGTGGTAAATAAAGTGGAGCTTAGAAAGAGAAGGAAGGAAGTCAAGTGACACCCCAAAGGTTTTGTAGGCTTGGGCCATAGAGGGGAAATTCATAGTGTAAATATGTCTTATAGTATCTCCCAGAAAAGGGGGAATGAAAAGGATTTTCAAAAGGACTTAATTAACTTAGGAGCACAAGTCCTATTGAAAATTGATGGGATTTTAGGAAGGAAATTTTATAATCATAGATCTACATCACTTAGGTCTAATGGTTTTACATTCTGACTATTAGAGGTTATCACTGAAGCTTTTCATTCTATTCCTCAGGCAGGGATTGATTCATAAAGAGAAACTGGGGAACTTAAAGCTATCAGGAAAGACCCTTTTTGATGCAGCTTGGCAGACTTAAGAAGAGAATAGTCTTAAGTGTCACAGATGAGGTGAAGGCCCTGCCTGTTGTAAACCAAAGAATGCGATGCCTCTTTTTTTGTCTGAATTTCCCTCGACATAGAATAAGTCGTACTGTTAAAGAGCCAGTTGGCCTAGTCCTCTTTCCATTTTGTGAAGATCTTTTTAGGACTCTAAGGGAGAATCTTTGGGAGTTCTCAAGCTAAGTAGACTTGAAATATAAATAAGAGTTGGGCTGAGAGAGGCTAGAGGTGTCTGTGGGTAGCAGCATTTGTTTTCAGGGGTTCAGTTCTGCCCATGCAAAACAGTATTTTTTTTCCTGTCTATTTAGTGAGTGTGTTGGGTATGCTGCCTCTCATTTTTGGGGTATAATTTTTGTTCAGATCTGGAATGACAAAGATAATAAAAATTAGAGTCAAAGCAAAGGTTTTTGGGGGCAATGGGCAAAGGTCCACTCGAAAGAAGAATCTGTGTGGAAGGGGCTCTTATTTTAGGTTGTTGGCTGAAAACTTTTCATATTTTATCTGAAGGAAATCTGCATTTCATACACTGTGTAGTTGGGGTGTATGATGAGAATATTGTTGAGCCTAGACTGCACTCTTTATGGTGGATGAGGTCCTTCCTTAGGATAGAAATTGCCTGATATTCTGAACAAGAGAGCTCATACTTATCTTTGTGTGTGAGAGAGAATGAATGAATAATATATTCATGACCCAGGGGAGTTGGTTTTTCTTCAGTGTCATTTTATTGCTATTTGAATTTAAAGCTAAGCATATAGCAAGGGGATTTCTGGATTTCCAAGAACAAATTAGGCACTTTGATCATATTGAATATGATCACTGCCAGTGAGATTCCCTAGTTTAGCAAGTCTGTACACTTGGAAATGTAGGTCAAATTTAACTGGAAAAAATAGTATGAATCTCTTTCCAGTGACCTGAGGAGCCATACTAGTTGCGATGGAAACCTAGATTTGATTTCTTCACACAAAATGTCCTAAGATGAAATCCTGACTCTTTTCAAGTCAATGGAAGTATTACTATTGATTTCACTGGGGTCAGGATTTCCTATTGTCTTTAGTTGGGTGGGTTATTCTTGGTATTGTATTTCAGACTTGGGAGTTGTAAAGATTGAGTAAGATATGTTCTGCAATATTCTTTTCTGTTCTTTCACAGGGATTTCTCTATGTAAGCCCTTTTTTAACCAACTTCATGTATGTTCACGCTATTTGCAGAAACTCTCAAAATATGGAAGTTTGACCTGGCTGGATTCTCCAGAATTTTCAAACCTGTTTATTACTAGATTACAGTCAGTGTCCATAGTATTGACTTCTTTGATACATAGCTTATTGTTCCTCAGATGTAAAACCAGCATCCAGACTCATGTTTTTGTTGTCCTCTTTCTCTAATATATTTCATTTATCTATTTCCTTTTCCCCCTGCCCTTCAGGGATCTGATTCTGCAGCCATTGTATGTGCAAAGCTTTTGGAGTCTGTTTTTTTGTGGGGAAGTGGGAGAAAGGGATTGTTACAGAGTTGGGGAATCTCCCCCATGCAGAGCATAGCTGACCCCCTAGCATCTGTCCCTGCAGTGCTGCACTCCCTGTCACCATGTGTCCTTGCATCCCCACTCATTCTCCTCCCCTCTCTCCATTCCCATATGGCCGTGTACTGCCACTCTCATTCAGCCCCTGCTCCAGTCTCTCCCCACTAACCCTTCTGAACCCCAGTCTGTGACCCCCCCAGCAGTCCAGTGTGCTCCATGCTGTCTGTCCCCCTCACACCCATATCTCATGCCTCCTCACCTGGCCCTGCGGCAGGGTGCTGTGAGGAATGCAGCCTCTTCTCCCTATCACCAGCTGGGTTGCTTCCTGTTGGGAACAGCTGTCCTCTGTTTTGACACCACCTAGTGGGTGAAAGGCATAACTGCAGTGCCTCTCCAGCAGAATGTATTTTCTGTGGAGACCTTTTTTTTTTGTTTTTGTTTTGGCAGATACATGAATTCTACATGTGCACAGTGGCTCAGGAGTAAGCTCTGCCCTTTGTTCTAGCTCAGTGATCCATAAACTATGGGGTGTGCCCTCGGGGGGGGGGGGGAAGGGAGGCATGGCAGGGCCCAGGCCAGCCCCTACAGGGAGGTGGGGAAGAGAGCGTACCCCAGCTCTGGCCACAGCTCTGCTTCTCCCCATCCTTAGCTCCACCTTGAGCCCAAGCTCCTTGGCTGAGCCAACTGTGCAGTAACGGAGGAGGTGCATGTACAGATTCCATTACTGGTAAGGGAGGAAGTGACAAGAAAAGTTTGGGCACCACTGGTCTAGGCTTTCTAATACTGTCCTTTCACTTCAAAGAATAAAATTAAAATCTCTACTCCACTACAGAGCAATTTGATAAATATTCATAGTTATCAGGGATTGCCACTCATATTAAGGTAAACTATGCAGTAGCAAATTTGCTATTAATATAGCATGATATGTATACAAGACAAAGACAAACCCGTTTTTGAAAGCCTAATTGCACTGTAGATGCTCCACTTTAGTTACATAATGGCATTTTAAAATTAACAAAGCTTTTTTTTACCTGATTTTGGAATGTACTTTTGTGTCTCAAAATGTGGTAAGTAACTAAAAATAGAATTGTAGATTTCCATGTTTCTCTTGCTGATTTCATGTCAAAGATTGCTCAGTTTATCAACAAAAACACATTTTTTCAAACTTGTAGCACTGCTGCTTTGAAGGGAATTGCCATTTAGTAGTATTGTGGCACACTGAAAGCACTTATTTTCTAACACTTAACGCTTTAATCCTACTAGAGACCAAATGTAGGCTGGCTTTGTTATTTTCCTCAATATTTGCATGATTATTACTTATGTCCATATGGTTAAATTATCTTTCTAAATTGTGGTTTACTAATCAGAAACTGATCCCAGAAAAATAAAATCTAAGAATAACTTATTTCAGAGGTCTAAGAGTTAAATGTTGTAACGTATTAAATATGGTCAGTGGGTTTTTTCCCTCACGCAAACAAATTGTTTTTAGTTTTCTTACAGCAAGTGATCTGAAACACTTAAACTGCTGTGCCTCTCAGACAGCATTTCCAGTGTTCTGTAACTCTAGTTTTCTGACACTTTGTTTTTGAGCAGCATCTATAGATTTTCCTAAAACATTGAACTTTTGGCATGTACATTTAGGATGTCTGGCTAAAATTGGCATCTTGTAGGTTTATTGTTACTCAGTGACACATTCTGGGTTTTTTTTAATATATATACTATAATATAATATATAAAAAGCATAGTAAGATTCAATGACTTCAAGCTGAAGCTAGACAAATCTAGGCAAGAAATAAGGCACGAATTTCTGGCATGTAGGTTTATCATTACTCTGACACTTCATGGTCATATCTAAATATGACAGATGAGGGCATAGTAAGATTCAATGACTTCAAACTGAAGCTAGACAACTCCATAAAGAAATAAGGCACACATTTTTAATAGGGCGATCAATAACTGAAAGAATTTGAGTCTCTAGTGAACTTTGGAGCAGTGAATAGCTAGCAGCTAACAGTGGAGTTTCTGTGGGAGTTTGGCCGTAGAAGTGAACTAATGAGGAGAGGAGACAGAGAAAATTGTTGGATGCAGAAGCTGTGGGATGCACAGTGTATTTGATTGGGTTTCTGATGGAAGCTACTTATGCATACTTACACTTATGATAGAGCTCATGGCAGAGGGAATTCAAGGATTAGAGATGCACCTGGAGTCAATGATGGAATTCATGCAGGGATTTGAAGGTAAAATGCAGGAAAAGAGAGAGGAGGGGGTATAAACAACTCAAGATTTCTAGACACCTTGCAAAAAAAAGGACCTGAAAGGTGGACTGCCAGAAGAGGAGGGTGATCCACAGAAGAATGTGATGCTGAAGACAAGGCAGAGGAAGAGACCAGCTAGTGGTGGTGAAATTGAGTTGAGTCACAGGTTTGGTATACTGTGGAATGAGGAGAAACAGGCAGAAGATGAGGTGGCAAGGAAGAAAAGCAGGGAAGCCAGTCCCTGAAGAAGGGAGGAAATGGTGGTGGAGATAGCCATCCCAACGTGCAGCACAATTAGCGGATTTGTGTCTTTTCCCCTCAGAATCTTTTTCAACCTCACATCTGCATCTCAGACCTTGATCCTGGCAGATAGCACTCTTTTTTCTGTTCTCTGGATCTGGTTCTGGACAAAGGCTTCTGAGGGGAGAAGGGACAAATCCACTGATCATGCTGCATGTTGGGATGAGTAATGCTGCTAGTTGCCCACTGAATTGGATCAAGGCTGACTGTGCTCAGTTGGGTAAGATGCTTAAATGTGGAGGCCTGGGTGATTTTCAGAATACATTCAATTCCTAGAGAAGGAGAGGAAAGGCATGACAAGATAATGAAGATCAACAGATGGCGCAAGGATTGGTGTTGAGAGAGGTTTTGGGATGAGATCAACCATTGGGAGGCATTCGTAGAAAGAAAACTTTTCTCTGCTGATGGACTCCACTTGAGTACCTGGGGCATTAACTTTCTGGGGTTAACACTGGCAGAGTTGTGACAAGAAGGGTTTTAAGCTAGGAGATATGGGGAGGAGGCTGGGAGAGACTTCTGAAATCTCCATGTCTGGTTTCAACACAGGAGGAAAATCAGCTAAATTAAGGTCTAGTAAGAGATGATGGAAAACCACAAAGTAAGAGTAAGGACAGCAAGGAGAAAGAAAACACGAACATTGATTGGAGAAATAGTCAGCCTAGTGTTAGTAAAAGGACAACATCTCACCTGGCTAGAAAACTGGATGAAATCCAAGGGAAGCAACTAAAATGCTTATACATGAATACAAGGAGTCTGGACAGGAAAATGGAGGAACTGGAGATACTGGTGCAAGAGGTCAAAGCAGATACAGGGATTACAGAAACATGATGGAATAGCACTTATGACTGGAATATAGCTATTGAATGGTATGTGGTGTTTAGGAGAGATTGGAACAGAGGCAAAAGTGGTGAGGTAGCATTGTACATCAACGAAGCAGTACACTAAAGAAATACAAAGCGAAAGTATGGACAAGACAGAACCTGTTTGGGTCAAAATCACTTTGGGGGAGAATTGTATTAGAATTGTGTAAGGGCTCTGTTATAGACCCCCAGCGTTAGATTCAGATGTGGATAGAGAACTCTTTAGTAGTAGAGAGAGATACTTTTGGAAATTGTCATAATGGGAGACTTTCACTTCCCAGATATAGGTTGGAGAATAAATGCTACTAGTATTGGTAGGGCCTAGTTATTCCTAGATGTGATAGATGAGTTTTCTTCATAAAATTGTTACCAAACCAACAAGAGGTGATACAATTTTAGACTTGGTTCTAATAAGTAGCCAGGACAGCATAGAAGAGCTAGTTGTAGGAATTAACCTTGGATTGAGTGGTCATTAAATGATTCAGTTTAAATGGAAGGATAATCAAAATCAGGTCATCAGCTGGTATTTTTTATTTAAAAAGGTCAGAGTTTGGGAAATTTAAGGGAATTAGTTAAAGGAGTCAACTGGACTAAAGAGCTCAAGAGCTTAAATGTGGAGGAGGCTTGGAATTTCTTCAACTATACAAAAAAATAAAATAAAATTGGCATCCGAAGCAAGGGAAAAAATCTTGTAGAGAGAGGCTCCAGACCCAGGTGGAGATATAGCCACCTCAAAAAGAAGTAATCAGAGAGCCTATAGGGAATGAAAGAAAGGATTGTTCACCAAAGAAAGTAACGTCATGGAGGTTAGAAAATGTAGCAAGTGAGAATTGCTAAAAGTCAAACTGAATTAGCTCTTGCCAAGGTAATTAAAATAATAAGAGTTTTTTAGGCACATAAATAAGAGCATAAGGAAGGATGAAGTTGGGCTGCTATTCAGCGCAAATGGAAAGGAAATTAGATATAATCTAGGTATGGTCCGAAAACTAAATGAATATTTTGCCTATTTATTACTTTACAAAAAATATGGAAAAGGGACAAGTTCAGTAATATGCATGTATTTATATTTTTGTTTTCTCTATATGAATATTCAGAGTGGCTACAATATAAGCAAACAAATGTATTCCAAAAGAGAGAGGCACATTAGTAAAGAACTAGACAATAATTTAATTTTCAAGATAATACACATTTTTTCAGAAAAATTGCTTGCTTTCTCACAGAACTAATGTTAGAGAATCAGGGGATCATTTACAGAGTATTAGCTTCTCAAAATATTTTAATTATAGACAGGCTTCTATGTGTGGGTTAGGGTGTCACTGTAAGAAATACCCTTCTTATAATATGTATTTTAAAATAAAAATAGGTATTTTAACTTTGATACTATGTTCATACTTGTGTTCTTTCTACAGAGCAGAGACTAAATAATGACATGACGCTCAGCTGACTGACTGAAAACATGACTAGACACGGTTCCTGTGGACAGTGACCGCTCTTTTCACTGTTAGCTGATTTTTGTGTAAAAATACTTTATTTTTAAAAAATCCAAAATGCAGAATGTAGCTTAAATCCACAATTAGCCAACGTTTTAAATTGTAAACTGATAGTTATTGTTGTAGCAGTCTGTCATTCTGTATTAGAGAAATAAATTTCTTTGTTTAAATCATGCCTCTAACATGAACATTATAAAGATGGAAGAAAAATAAAGGAGGCATCATTAATTGTTTGACTGGTTAATTGCTAATGACTCAGACTGTACATACAGAAGAATAATTGAAAGTGCAGACATTAACATAGTCAAATTAGCATGAGAACTAACAATATATAAATGTTTAAAAAAAATCTGGTGCAGAATATTTCAAAGATTGCTACCAGTTACTACCAAGATTTAGCCTGGGCCAGACAGCCTCAGATCCAGGAAAGCATTCCTCTTCAGGGAGGGACTTAAGCACTTGCTTGAGTGCTTTCCTTGGTTAAGGTCAAATGTATGAAATGCTAATTTATTGTCTGGTGTGCAGGGCACGGGACTGGGAGTCAGATGTGGGTTATTGAAACTTATCCACTGCCCATCTTAGATACTGGTAGCGGTGATCATCATGGCTTTTATTTATTTTTAAGTACATTATTTAACTATGTAATGTACCATCTGAACAACTGCAGTGACTTACTCCTTTTTCAAAGAATTATAATGGTTTATTAAGCAACCCACTGTTTCAGTTGGGGCCATTGCTGAAAGATTTGTGTAAAGATAACTCAAATAAGTATTTGCACATGTATGTATGGGTGATGACTCTCATAAACATCAAGTGGTAATATTTGTCAAAAGATGCATGTGAAAAAAAATGGAAAGGGATGGCTCACTAGGTTAATGCACTGGTCTGTCATCTCTAGAGCAGTTCAGATTTTGGGTCACAAAAAGGAAAATGCTGCTTTATGTATAAAATAACATGATCTCTAGACTGGATTAAATGGGAGAGTTCCAGAGTTAGCTAAGGGTGCATTAGCTGATCTTTGTGTGAAAAAATTTTGGCAGCACTAATCAGGCTTAAGCACTGTTATGAGCTTCTTGTTCTCCAGATCACGTAGTTCACTTGAACATTTCTGTTTAAAAATAAGTTATTAGAGAGACTTGGAGTAGCATTACTCATCAGAAACAGCTTACAACTGAAGATGAAACTGAATAGTTGCAGCCCTATAGATCTCAAGGCAAAGATAGAAC
Source organism: Mesoclemmys tuberculata (assembly GCA_007922155.1). Lineage (NCBI taxonomy): Eukaryota > Metazoa > Chordata > Testudines > Chelidae > Mesoclemmys > Mesoclemmys tuberculata. The sequence continues at coordinate 33,952,351 of ML675620.1, read as the reverse complement.
TGTGGTGATTTGTGCCCCAGAATTTTAATTGGAAACCTGCTTGCTCACCATTTACCTTTTACCATTTGCCTTTAAGCAGCACTACTTAATTTCCCAGTAGGTGGTGCTCAAAAATGCCACTCAGCTTTTTCAAAATGCAGCAATAGAAACCTGTTAAGTCATCCAGTAACTGATAGTTTAAAAATAATTCAGATAGATGTAATTAGAGTTAATATTTCAATGCAGGGTATTTTAATACTTTCTTTTCAGTATATTCCTATGTGGCAGGTATTTTCACAGTGAATCTGAGTCCACATCTACAATATGTGAATGTAAAATGATATGATGAATGCACACAGTGTAAATTTGTCTCTACAACATGATAGATATAAGCACATCAGAACAGCTGAGTCTATTAAAAAAAACAGTAAAAAGCAATATTATATTAATGGTATAAAAAGTCAATAGGAGAGCATAAGGTTAGGGTTGGTTCAGAGATGCAAGTTCTTCCATTTGATTCCCCTTTTATATTTAATTTTTAGTGGCAGTTGTGTCTAAATATATTACACTCAAAAAATGTTAAAGGGCCCTGTGGGAAAAACAATATGTAATCATGAAAAAAAGAAATTCCATCATATGGCATCATGTTAATACCTGATAGTTTTATCAGCAGGGTTGGAATCTTTGGAAAAAAATCTATCGCAGCCCTCTGCCACTTGAGCTAATGCAGTAACAGTCTCCCTCTCACCCCTTCTCCTTTCCACACTTCCTGGCCTGCATTTCCCCCTCTACTCCCAAAGAAGTTCTTTCCCCCAACATTCAGTCCCAGTCTAACCAACTCCTTGTCCCTAATCTACTCTTCGTCTTCGAGTGCATGATTATGTCGATTCCATTGTAGGTGCATGTGCGACCTGTGCATGGTTACCGGAACTTTTTTCCCTTTAGAAGTACCCAGAGGGCCAGCTACAGTGTCCCCTGGAGTCCTGCGCACATGAAGCGGAATATTAGGTGCTGTTGGCCCTATGCCCCCTCAGTTTCTTCTTTCCACCACTGACAGTTACTGGAACTGTGTCTCACTTGCTTCTGCAAGTGCCTCTTAGCAATTTAGTGTTAAGTGTTCCCTTAAGTAGTTGTTAAGTAGTTAGTGTTGATATTGTACTCCCCTTAGGGGAGTACTCCTTTAGGGGAGTACTCCTTTAAGGACCTCCATCCAGCTGTGGGGCATGCTGATCCCCTGGTTTCAAGCCTTGTAAGTCCTGCAGCGAGTCCTTCCTGCTTAGTGACTGACCCCCAAGACAGCTGTCCGAAGTGCTTGGTGGAGTCGAACAGAAAGGACAAGTGCCGAATCTGTAAGGCCTGCAGACCCTGGACTCAGAAAGAGTGGGAAGTTAATCTGAAAGCCATATTGATGGAGGGTGCTCTGAGACTGGCTTCAGAGCCTCTCGGTGCCACGCACTGTGTCAGTGTAGAGCGCACCTTCAGCACATCGCAGCACTGAGCTTCCTCTTTGCCATCGAAGAAGAAGTAAATTGCACAGTGGTTGAAGAGGGACCACTCCCCTGCACAGAAGATGACTAAGGATGTGGCATGGGGTCGAGCATCGGAGCAGCACAGAACCTTCGTGCTGAGCAGTCACTGCAGGAGCAGGGCTCGGCTAGGGCCCTGAGCCCTACCAGAGAGTCCCCTCTGACTCCCAGGAGTGGAAGAGGGCTTCTGCACTTCATGGTGCCGGAGCATTTCAAGTGGTAAGTGACCTGATGGCCCTGCCCTTGCCTCCAATGCCAATGCCCTGGACGGAGCAGGCAAAGGGGAGGGTGCTGGCGTTGAAGGAGAAACCTCTGATGGGACCTCCCCAGTGGCTGCACCGCTCTCTGGAGCCCCCAACATGACTCTCCATGGGCCAGGTCACCACGGAGAAGATTGCCACCCTCAAGGCATGATCCCCGAGGGCATGCTCCCTGTCACCAGAGGCAGAGTGCCAGTACTGGAGGAGTTCATGGGCATTGGCACAACATCGCTTTCGGTTGCTGGCACCAAAGACTTCAGCTCCAGCAGGACAGCACTGATCTTGCTTCAGATTGAGAAAGCGCTCACCGTCGGGGAGCCAGCGCTGATCCCTATCCCTGACACCGATGAGTTCCCCCATGCGGACACAGAGTAGAACCTGGTTGCTGGCAATGGGGCATTTGCCTATCATCGATCCTTGGCACCGAGATAATCCCCTGTGGCATGGCACTGTTCCCGCTCCTCCTCCCACCAGTGGTCCCCACCAACCAGGCATGGGTCTAGGTAGCGGTACCACCAGTCACCGGTATCACGCTCCTCCTCTCCAAAGCAGCAATCGTTGGAACATCAGCACGATTGGAAGGCTGGATACCGCTCCCGTTCTCCACAGCACTGCCTGATGGGAAAGGAGTCGAGCACAGGTCACCGTTGGTCATCAGGGAGCGTGTCCTGCTACTTCATGGAAGATAGAATTCCAGCAGCCCACCCTGGTCAGCCCCATCAACCTGGGGGTCAGGAACATGGTCCCTGTCCGACTGCTCCAGGTTGGCCTCAAGGCCAGTGGCTGGCTCAAGGGCCGTACTGGAAACCTTGGCGATTTCCTATGGCCACAGGGCCCTATTCCCTTATGTCATCGGGGAAACAATCTACAGCTCCTGCACCCCCAGCAGAGATCCACAGCTCCACTTCAGAGGCGGAATGGACCTGCTGGAAGGGACATCTGCAACGGTCCCCCAGGGGAAGTGTTGCCACCTTCAGCACTGGGACAGTCATCTTCCTCCTTCCCAGATGAGGCAGTTACAGCAGGACCTTCAGCTTCCTTAGACAACTTTTGAGCCCACTAGGAGCTCCTTAAGAGGGTGGCCTCGAACCTGGGGTTGGAAGCGGAGGAACTGCAGGAACTATCAGATAATCTCTTCATTGTACTGGCAGTGGCAGCACTGGCCTGGGTCACCTTTCCAGTCCAAGAAGAGGTCTTGAAATTGGTTAAGACCCTGTGGCAAACGCCATCCTCTCTGCCTCCAACCTCTAAGAGAGCGGAGAAGAAGTATTACGACCCTGCAAAGGGTTTTGAATACTTATTTACACACCCTGCACCAAGTTCCCTGGTAGTGGCAGCTGCCAATGAATGGGACAGATGGGGTATCCCGGCACAACTCCCAAAAATAGACAATAAAAACCTGGATCTGTTTGGGAGGAAGATTTATTCTACTGCCAGCGTGCAATTTCATATTGCTACCAGCAAGAGCTGATAGGGAGGTATAACTATAACATCTGAGACTACCTCAAACATTTCAGAGAGGCTCTGGCCCAGGAACAGGCACCAGACTTCTCCACCATCTTGGAGGAAGGCAAGACGGTGGCCAAGGCTGCCTTACAGGCAGCCTCAGATGCGGTTGACTCGGCTGCAAGGTCCATGGCCTCCGTGACCTCTATGTGTCGGTATTTATGGTTGCAGTCATCTGGTCTGTCCCAAAAGGTGCAACTGTCCATCCAGCACCTACTGTTTGATGGAAGTGCACTCTTTTCAGATCAGACTGACACCAAGCTTCATGGACTAAAAGAGTTAAGGGCCATGTTGCTCTCATTGGGCCTTTGCACGCCCCAGGCTGCAAGAAGGCAGTTCCACCCACAGCAGCAGCAGTAGCCTAGGTTCCAGGCTCAGCACTGTTGGACCAACAGAAGGAGGGATAGAGACAGAAGCTTTAGGCAACGCCAGCCAGCCTTGCTTTCTTCCTTGGCTAATCAGCCGGCCCCCTCCCAACTCTTGGATGGACAGTGCCAATCGTTTTGATGGTGTGCCCAAGGACAGCCTTCCAGTCTTGCGTCAGGATCCTATGTCCCCGTTATTCCTAAACTGACTTGCCCCATTCCCACCAGCGTGGGCCCATAAAACATTGGATTGTTGGGTCCTGGGTACCATTGCAGTGGGTTATACCCTGCACTTCTCTTCCCTCCCCACCCTTCACACACTTCCCCATCCATGGCCCTCTTCAGGGATCTCTCTCATGAGCAACTCCTTGTGCAGGAGGTGAAGAACCTCATTACACTGGGAGTTGTGGAGGGGTTTCCACCGGACATGAGAGGAAAGGGCTTCTCTTCCCATTATTTCCTCATTCCCAAGGCAAAAGGGGGATTCAGGCCCATTTTGGACCTGCGGGGCCTAAACAGATACATCAAAAGGCTGAAGTTCCGCATGGTTTTCCTAGCCTCCATCATTCCCTCACTAGATCTAGGAGACTGGTATCCTCGATCTGAAGGATGCATATTTTCATATCTCCATGTTCCTGGGACACAGGCACTTCCTCCAGTTCATGGTAGGAGGCTCCCACTACCAGTTTATGGCTCTCCCCTTTGGCCTGTCGTCAGCCCCAAAATGCATGGTGGTGGCGGCCTCGGCAGGTGCCAAGGGTGCAGATTTACTCGTATCTCAATGACTGGTTAATCGGGCAAGTCACGGACCCAGGTTCCGACCAGTCTGGACTTAGTTTGGGCCACCTGCCACTGTCTGGGCCTGTTGGTGAATGAACAAAAATCCACTTTGACGCCAGTGCAGACAATAGAATTTATTGGGGCTGTTCTCGATTTGACGCAAACCAGGGCATTTCTGCCACAGGCACTGTTCCAGGCCAAGTCCAACCTAATCAGGAACCTAAGGGCCTATCCCCTTATGACAGCATGGACTTGTCTGCAGTTGCTGGGCCATATGGCAGCATGCACCTACATGCTGCATCATGCATGCCTGACACTCAGACTGCTCCAGCTATGGTTGGCCTCTGCATATGCCCCAAGCAGGTACCCCGTGGACAGGGTGGTTATGGTGCCCACGCAAGTCCTTGCCTCCCTAGGTTGGTGGTTGGAGCCCCGGGTGGTGATGGAGGGGATGCCCTTTGCAGTGCTCGATGGCTCTGGTTTTAGGTGCCTCAGACTTGGTTGGGGGGGCACCTGTCAGCTCAGGCCACAGCACCTAAGGGACCTGGTCGAGGGAGGACCAAGGGCTGCACATGAACATCAGGGAGCTCAGGGCAATCTGTCTGGCATGTGGAGTGTTCTTCCTTTCCTGAGGGGCAGGGTGGTCCAGGTCCTGATGGACAACACTGCCACAATGTATTATATCACCAGACAGGGTGGGGCCCACTCCCAGGACGTGTGTTAGGAGACAGTGAGTCTGTGGAACCTAATGATGGGCCATGATACTCACCTGGTGGCTTCATACCTCCCTGATATCAAGAACGCCACAGCAGACCGACTCAGCAGGACCTTCTTACCTTGCCACAAGTGGTCGCTCCACCCATTGATAGCTGACATGATTTTCTGAAGGTTGGCTTTTCCCCAAGTGGATCTCTTCACCTCCAAGATCAACAAGAAGTGCAGTCACTTCTGCTCCCTTCATGGGCTCGAAGAGGGGCTCTGTTGGACTCCCCCTTACTTTCATGGTCAGGGAGACTTCTGTATGCCTTCCCTCCCATTCCATCGATTAACAGGGTCCTGTTAAAGATCAGGAGAGACAGGGCAAATGTTATATATATAGCACCCGCATGACTGAGGCAACACTGGTTCACAACGCTCCTGGAACTGTCCATTGCTCCCCCCTGAAGCTACCACACTGGCACAACCTGCTCTCCCAGGATCGAGAGCAACTGCTGCACCTGGACTTGGAGTCCCCGCACCTGACAGCGTAGAGGCTGAGTGGCTGAGCCCTAGAGGAAGGGACTTGCTTGTCTCAGGTGCAGGCTATGCTAAGGGGTAGTAGGAAATCTTCCACCAGGGTATCATATTTAGCCAAATGGAAGAGGTTCACATGCTGGGCTGCAGCCCAGGCGGTCATGCTCCACCAAGCATCGATCCAGATGGTGCTAGATTACCTACTGCACCTTAAACTCCAGGGCCTAGCCACTACCTTGTTGAAAGTGCATCTGGCTGCCGTTTCAGCCTTCCATTGTCTGATTCAAGGGAGGTCAGTCTTCTCTCACGCCATAGCGGTTAGGTTCCTGAAGAGCATAGGGAGACTCTGCACTCAGGTAGGCATCCGTTACCCCCCGGGACCTTAACCTAGTCCTCTCCAGGCTCACGGGGGCACCATTCTAGCCTTTGGCTACCTGCCCCCTTTTGCTGCTGTTGTGGAAGGTAGTCTTCCTAATTGCCATCACCTCGGCTAGGAGAGTATCTGAGATCAGGGCACTTACCTTAGAACTGCCTTGCAGGTTTTTTTTTGTTTTTGTTTTTAATAAGGACAAGGTCCAGCTGAGGCCCCACCCCACCTTCTTGCCCAAGGTGGTGTCACAATTCCATGCCAACCAGGATATCTTCCTGCCGCTATTCTTCCCGAAGCTGCATGCTTCAGAGGAACAAAGGTGGCACACGTTGGATGTACATAGAGCCCTGGCTTTTTACACAGAAGGAACAAAACTGTTTCATAAGTCTACACAGCTGTTTGTAGCAGTGGCCAACAGGATGAAGGACTTACCTGTCTCGTCGCAGCAGATCTCCTCTTGGATAACCTTCATAAGGTTCTGCTATGAGCTGGCAAAGATTCCTCTTTGGGAATGTTATGGCTCACTCTACTAGAGCGCAAGCTTCTTCTGCGGCATTCCTAGTGTAAGTGCCTATTCAGGACATATTCAAAGCTGCTACTTGCTTGTCAGTACACACCTTTACGTCCCACTATGCCATTGTTCAGCAGGCAAGGGACAACGCTGGCTTCGGCAGAGCGGTGCTATGGTCAACCCATCTGTGAACTCCAAACCTGCCTCCAAGGTACTGGTTGTGAGTCAACTACAATGGAATCGACATGAGCAAGTACTCAAAGAAAAAAAGATGGTTACTCATCTTGTAGCTGTTGTTCTTCGAGATGTGTTGCTCATGTCCAGGGGTCGGCAACCCGCGGCTCCGGAGCCGCATGCGGCTCTTCAGCCGCGCTAAGCTATGTTTTGCGGCTCCAGACTGGAGCCGCAAATGTCTCTTTTGATAGTAAAGGTTGCCGACCCCTGGTCATGTCCATTCCATGACCTGTTCCCCATCCCTGCCGTCAGAGTTGACGGCAAGAGGGAACTGAGGGGGCATAGGGCTGGCAGGCCTAATATACTATGGCATGTGTGTGGGACTCCAGGGGGCGCCGAATCTGGCCCTACGGATACTGCTAAAAGGAAAAAAATTCCGGTAACTGTGCACAGGGTGTGCACGCACCTACAATGGAACGGACATGAGCAACACATCTTAAAGAACAACAGTTCTCCGTTACTTTGTCCACATTTAACTGTCAAAGTTGGCAGATTCTTCAGGCCAAATAGCTTTAGATTTTATTATTTTTTAGCTTTCTATTATATTAAAACAAAAATTAAGTACAAGAAGTTTGATGTACATCATAAAATAGATAGGAGGTGCAATGAAGCAGAGTTAACATTGAGACACTTTACATTTTTTAATGTCCTGTGTTTTGCATGTTGTACTTCTCAGCCTAACACTGCATTAATGCTCGCTACTAAAATTTAGTATATTTATATGTAAGGGACCTGACTTTCTGAGGTGCAGAGCAGCCAAAACTCCCTTTGGCAAAATGCAGGAGGGGGATAGTGGCTGTTCAGCTTCTTTTGACTATCAGGCAATACAGGTACTATAAATTATACTAAAATATGTTAAGTAGAAGGTGTAATTGTATCTGTTTATTGAGCCATAGTTGCTTGACAGGCAGAACAGTCTTCTGTTTATCAAATGGGAAGGATTTAAATAAATACCGATGGAAACAACATATTCCATAATTCTGCTTTCTGCTACATGCAATTTGGAATGCAAAGAATTCTCTGTATAGCATTCGCTGGCTGAATCTTATGTACATTTTTTCACTGCTTTCATTTTAAAGCCCTTATTATGCAAACAAAGCCTGAGGGTGGAGTGGGGCATGGGAAGCTGTTATGTGAAAAAAAGAAATTTCTAAATATTAAAATGCTAGTTGAACATAATGTATATGGGAAGAAATTTTGCCATTATGGCCTGTCTGGGGAGGATGAGAAAGTTCATGAAAACTGAAGATAAATTTTTGTACTGTTTTTCACTTAAAAAACAGTGAATTTTGATGAATGCTGAATACTTAATTGATAGCATTTTTTTAATAGCCCCAGAAATAAAAGAAAAATTAACAAGTTACTTTGTTCAAATATATTGAAATATATTTCCAGAATGTATAAATTAAAGGAAAATTTCTTCCCATAGGACTGGATATTTTGTACCTTGGAGATGAGATGTTAATACAGACCTTGACCACTCTAAGTTGAGAAGAATTTGAGTGAAATCCACCGCACTGTGCAAAGAAGGCTTCTAATAAGATCAACAGTTCATTGCTGTGTGTGTAGATTATGTTCATTCATTTTCAGCTGAAGAAAGACGTGAAGAGAGGAGGAGGAATGTGGGGGAAGAAAACCCAGCATTTCAAAGGTAGGTATAATTTTAAAAAGAGACAAAGCTACAATTACACTGCCACAAGGTCACCGACCCCTTTAAGAGGGAGCAGGGTCCAGTGCACTTGTGACTGATTAAGAGAAGGCATGTGGGCCTTCTGTGGTGGAGACAGCAGCAGATGGGTGTTTGGTGAATGTCTGTAGACATTGCAGTGCATAAAAAGGCTCCTGGAGGGAGAGAAGGAAATGCCTCAGTGAGGTAGGAGGCCTGTAGTGAAAACCAAGTCATAGCTAAGAAATGCTCGGGGAGCAGGAAATGGAACTTGAGGAAGAAGGGGCTGTGCTTAGCTTGGGACTGGGTGAAGACTTTTTGCAGGTTTGATTTCTGTTTTGAGAGACTCTATGCGGGGCTTAATAAATTGGACCCCAGAAGGGGAATGTTTTTTGAATATCTAGACTTTCTAAGAGGTTCCCAAACAGAAGGAGAAACTGAGGCAGTGTGCTGCAGAGCAACCCCTGTCTAGCGGAGGATGCTAAAGGCAGGTGTGCCCTTTTAACATACACCAAAAATATACTTTCTGAGAAAAGCGGAATTGTGCTGAAATAACACCTAAGGCCTGTTTCTGCTCCCATTGAAGTAAATTTCAAAACTTCCCTTATGTCAATGGTGCAGAATTGAGCCCTTATTAAATAAACTCAAATAAGAAAAGTTGCATAAATGTTCATGAGGTGGACAGCTAGGTACATGCATAATTTGGCGCATATTTGATCAGTTCACATTTAATTCAATGTATTTATTTAAGTTGTTACAGAAAACACTATATGGCATATTTTCTAAACTTGTTAACATCATCTATAAAATGTTTTTTTAAAATCTTATCAAAGATTCTGTTCAAACTTTCAAAAAATGTTCCTAGTTGGGTACAAGAAATTTTCATGTGAAAGGTAAACTTTTTGGAAAGTGAAGAAGGGTTCAAAACAGTTATAATGGAATGTACACTTCAACTTTCACCATAGTGAAGCTACATTACTGTAAGGTGCTCCATCATCACTCCAGCAGAGGTCACTGGTACCCAAGCTGTGCACGCATACTAGTCACTTCACAAGTGACATCATATTTGAAAATCCAGAACAGTTTCCACAGTATTTTAAATGCCTAATAAAGACTCCCTTGTAGCTATTCCAGATATGCACAATATTTATTTACCTCCTTTGCAGTTCATACCTTAGTAGCTTCTTTTATTTCACTTGAAATAGAGCTCATCTATCTTTGCTTGTGAAAGTCTGTCAGCTATGTATATGAATGAACTTAGTTGACTCATTTGTGGGGAATATCTCTGCTACAGTGGTAGCAAATTATCTGCTTGATTTGCAAAAATATCCACAGATAATAAGTAGGATTTTGCCAGTTTCTGAACTTTTCGGAATGTCCAGAATGGCTTCTTGTAACTCCCAACAGAATAATTTGAGTAAATTACCTTAAAAAAATTATTCTACTCCCATCTGGAATCAGACCTTGTTACATGACCTCTGCATAAAAAAGTACTCTATTACATTTCTTGACAGCAATCTCAATTGACTAAATAGCAATATAAAGGGACTGGGATGAACCAATGAGCAAGAACGAGATGGGGGGGGGACAAGAGCTTAATAAGATAGGAGGACTAGGGTGACCAAGAGACGGAGGGAAGGAAAGGTGGAAACTAAAAAGAGGTACAGAAGAGGTAGAAGAAAAAATGGAGACCATGTCCTCTCACAGCCTTTGGGGGGGAGGAACTTTGACTGGACAGCAGGGAATGAGAAGTCCAAATGCATGTGTAGCAGAAAGGGGAGCCCTCCCCTCCTCACCCACAGTTCTCTACTTAACCATTAGCTGGTTAAAGGGAGATGGGGGTATCTGGCTGCTGTATGAATCCCCTCATTCTCCATCCCCAATGCCTAGCTGAGCTAAAGCAGGGTTTTGCCTAAGCCTCTTTTGGGTATGTTCATACTGCAGCAGTGAGTCTCTGAGCCTGGTTCAGCTGGCTTGGGCTTGGGCTGCTGGACTATAAAATTGTGGTGTAGATGTGTCGGCGTGGGCTGGAGCCTAAGCTTTGAGACCATCCTTGGTGGGGTATCAGTGCCCACACTCCAGCCCAAACGCAAACATCTACCCTGCAATTTTACAGCCTAGCAGCCCAAGCCCTGCAAGCTTGAGTCAGTTGACCCAGGTCAGCTGTGGCTATGTTTATGGGTTTCTTTTATTTCAGTGTAGATGTACCCTAAGGATACCCATGGCACGAAGTCTCAGAGCCCAGGTCAATTGTCTCAGATTTGCAGGATGCAGACAGGGTTAAAAATAGTAGTGTAGATGTTCAGACCCAGTCTCTGAGACCCATGAGACTCCTGCTCAACCCAAATATCTAAATGTCTTATGTGGGTGTAAGAGGAGGGTGAACCCTGAGTTACTGTGTGGTTCATAGAAAAGGCCCTGCCTGGTATCTGAGACCTGGGGCAGGCAATGTACTGCCCCTCCCTAACATATAATTAATAAAGTTGTGGCCTTTCATTTAAGCCTATCCCATCTGACTGTCAGTCGTTTGTCTGCTTGTCTGGGGCAATCTAATCAGTATCTTTTATCAGTCAGAGACATGAGATGCTTCTTCAGTCAGTTCGGGTCCTGGGAAATGCAGGAGTGGTAAGGAAGGAACAAATCACCTGTCCTAGGGTAGAAAAAATTAAAGGAAATGAGAGAGAACAGGTCATGTTCTTTTGGAATCAAATTCTCTTGGGCTGAATTTATTTATTGAAAAATTATTTGTGATGGATTCTGCATTGGCAAACCACCGAGGTTTATGACTCAGAGCCTTCGGTAAATTCAGGCTCTATTCTTTGGCATCTTTTCCATTCTCTCTCTTCCTGTTTCATTTTTGAGTGTGCAACCATGAGGAGCTAACTTTCAAACCATGAAATCTTGTACAGTACGCTTTTCATGTGTGCATCATTAAAAATTATGGCATCACCTTTTTTGGATGATCTGAACTACGAAACTTTATGTTGTCAGGCATAGTAATACTCTTTCCTCAGATCCTTACTTTATGAAGATTTTGTTCCTTCTACAGTGAACACTAGTCCCATCCCCCAGCCTTGGTTGTATTTAGTACATTGGGACAACTTACAGTACAGATAGATCAAATGTCATGCCCACAACCTCAAATTTTGGCAGGGACAAATGCATCAGCAGTAGCTCAAGTTACAAACTAGATTCAAGTCTTCTGTAAATCAGTTTGATATATTAATACTTTTTAAAAAATAAAGTAATTCCAAATGTCTGAGTTCTGATCACTAGTGCAGTGGAAGACAAAAAGAAAGGAAATCAGGGATCAATTTACTTAATTGTAGAGAATTATATGGATATAAAAGTCCATCAAACCTAGTATTTAACTGCTCCTTCCTACACTGCAGTTATAAATGTTTTAGAGGGAAGCTGCATCACACCCCAAAGCAGCTGTGTGTGGAAGGGAGACTGCTGTTCTGGCCTTGGTGCATTATAAATGTCATTAATCAGAGCTGTAAAATTACATTTCAATATGTATAAACCATGTATTTTGTAGATGTTAACACTTGACTTGAACTATATATTGAAAACTCAGTATTTTATGGATTTTTATATTACAACAGCTAAACTGGAAAACATGTTGTTTAATTTATAAACTGTGATCTGAACCAGAGAATTTTTGCATACTCTTGTCTCAACAAATGCAGAAGTTTTAGTAGTATATTTAAACCGAAAGAGCGGAAGATGTGAAACCAATTACATTTAATAATACAGAAGATAATTTTAAATATATCATACAACCTTTTCAATTCATAGGATTACCAGTGTCCCAGTATTTGTTGGATCTAGTAATATAACATTTGATGATTGTCATAAACAATAAAAACAAACATACAAGTCAGCAAGAAGATGCTTAAAGTATCAATGTAAATACCATTGCTGGTAATTAATTAAACAAAACAATACTGTGAACATTCAACAAAATGGAAGAATTTGGAAACATTTCAGGATGACTACTAAAGTGGTTACAAGTATAAATACACTACCATTGTTAAATAACATAGTTCTTTCTTCTATGGAAATTCAAATGGATTCTGAAAAACCTGATAAATCTGAATATTAAATCACAGCTCTAAATAACAGAATCATAGATAATTTGGAACCTATTAAATGAAATCAAATGGAAGATTAATGGAATAGGTTGGAAAAAATGATGGTAGCGTATGAGAAATACTGCCATTTGTGATTAGAAAGCTTGCCAGAACTAGAAAGAAAACTGAATATTGGTTCATCTTTCCTTGAAACTGGTGACCTGAGCCCATCTTTCCAAAATAGAATCTCAAAAATATCTGGCCACAATGAATATGTAAGAGTCATACATTTATCTAGTCTTTGAAGACTGGTATATGTGTCATTCTCACAGCTCAAAGAATCTGTTACCTTCGGGAGAAAAAAGTAAAATAATACAACTTATAATGGTTTGTAATTGTGGTGGGGATGGAAGGTGATCCGTGTGATAGTGAATGAGAAATTAAATGGTCCATGAGGCAATTGTTTTACTAAGATGTGGACCAGCCTGTGAAAGAATTTGGGAACCCTTGTTTGTGCATTCTTGCTAATATCTGAAACAGTATCCATACTGCTTCCTTTTAATGCCCTTGAAATGCTCAACAGAGGATATAAGAAATGCTTGAAATACAGATATGGTACAGCATATTCATGGCAGTGGGTGGAAAATGGCTATGTGAAAACATGAATAAATCTACATGAGTATGATCTCAGAGTCACACTTAACCAGCAGAAAATTCTCATCAGGATTTATTGGACACAGGCAAGAATGAAAAAAGACATTAAAAGGAAGGTACTTTTGGAACAGTATTTTTTTACAGACGCTTTGCTTGTACTTTCAGGTAAATCATTTTTGGGATAGGATAATAAATAAATGTTGAAGTTAAGACTTTTCTATCAACTACTAGAGCAAGTTGTGTTTGGCTTCTCTTAAATCTTTAAATTTTTCTACTCCAGATCCTTCTTGAAGCTCCTAGAAACTCCCCAAAGATAAAGCAGAATCCTGGGGTTCAAGCTCCTTGTTTGACTCACTATTCCCATCCCACTTCAAGAAATGTGCTGCTTTCTTGGAGAGTAATGCCTCCCTGTCAACCCAAGCACTAAGAAACATTGATCCTGCCTTAGACAAGCATTTTGAAGCGACTTTAAGGATATAAGAATGTCTCATGGTTTGAGCTCTCCTGAGGTTCAATGAACTCCTAGATGATCTAGGAACCCATAAGCATTCCTTTAGAAAGGTAAAAAGTGGGTAGATTACTTCATTTAAGTAACTCTCTGCGTGAGGCTGCAACTATTGCAAATAATGTGTTTCCTAGAAGAGATGTTCAGGCTCTTTCCAATCAAATTGTTTCATTGCTCTTTCCTTCTCTTCAAGCAAGTTCTTTGTAAGTCCTTAAAGCAAGCCCTAGGGATTTTAGATCTTAGAATAAATCTTCTCTAACTTCTGCCAAAAAGGGTAAGCCTTAGTGATGACAGTCATTTTTTTACAAGGGCAAGCACAGCTTCAAACTTTCTTTCAGAATCTGCACTCTGAAGGGTACAGATATTAGAAGGGACAAGGTAAATCCTAGTACTATCTCCAAAGATTTGATTTTGAGGCCCATTGATTCCTTTTTGGGGGCCCAAGAAGAGCTTTAGGTCACCTAAGGAAATGACTCATGGGATAGATTCCCTTTATCAAGAAGATTTTGGGGAAATTCAGTGTTGGACATCAAAGCAATTAGTTTACAGAGAATGTGAAGGTATCCAGTTCCAAAGGGGTAGCCCTGTTAGTCTGTATACAGCAAAAAGAATGAAAAAACATCAAAAACAGACTTCAGCGAGAAACTGCAGAGCTGGAACTCATATGCAAACTTGACACTATCAGACTGGGTCTGAATAGGGACTTGGAATGGTTATCTCATTACAAGAAATAATTGTCACTGTTCACACATTCTCCCTTCTAATCAATGATTGTGAATAGGCCTCATCTACCCTAACTGAATTGACTTTATTAGCACTTGCCCTTCCCATTGTTATGTTTCTTACCCTTGGATATATGTGTGTGTGTATATATATATATATATATATACCTCCTATCTGTTATTTCCATTTCATGCATCTGAGGAAATGGGTTGCAGCCCACGAAAGCTTATGCTCACAGAAATTTGTTAGTCTTTAAGGTGCTACAGGACTCTTATTTTTAAGGTATCCAGTGTTTTCAGATAGTGCTTAAGGTAAGATGTTATTGACAGAAAGACAGTTGTGTGTTTCAGAAAGGCTTTAGGGCAACCTGTACAATGGATTTGCATCTACAGTGCAGTGCAGAATAAAGTGGATTCTGGAATTTCAGAAATACCACCTTCTGTCTATTGAGATCTAGCCCAGAGGGGCTGGAAACCAGACAGCTCTCCCCAGCTAGAATGGAGGAGTCTGATGGCAGATGGCTTCTTCAGGGCCAGAGCCAGCATATGTACTTTAAGAGCAGAAGCAAGGCTGCCCCAAAGAACAAGAGGCTGGCATAGAACTGGCCCTAGATGCACAGAACTACAAACAATTATTTTGTGTCTCTCCTTCCCCATCTTTTGCCCAGCAGATACAGGGTGAAGCGGAGAATCTGGGTGATCAGGTTCTACCAGTTAGTTTGCTGTGATTCAGTTTCCTGAATTCTCACTCTGCTGAAATCATTGGCCACTTTATGCTCTATTTTCTTGCTTTTCTTCATCCTTTCAACATCTCAGAATCATTCCTATTGCTGTGACCTCACAGTGTTGCATATCTTGAATTATTCACTCAATGCTGTAAAAGGAACAAAACCTCCAGTAAAAGCCTGTCTCTAGCAACCTGGGGCTTGACTCTGTTTCACATAAGGGGCAATGGATACCAAACAAAGATATAAACCAAAAGGAAATACAATGGATAACACTGGAGGCAAAAAGCACAGAATATCAGTTTTTGGATATATATATTGTCTGTAGCATATCAGAAAGTACTATAGAGTAAAATACTTCAACCATCCATATATATGTTTGGTCCCTAGCATGTGGATGGGAAGCAAGTGCTTTACTCAAGAGTGCCACAAGCTTTCCTTCTCACTGAAGTATGGAGTGAGCTACAGCTAAGACAGGGTGGCTACAATGTGGGGAGACAAAGAATGGGAAATAGAAGGGCATCCCAGGGCTCACTTTTAATTTTGCTCTGCAGACAACTGCTTCCATCAACAGATAACATTATCCTATGGTCTACCCCTGCTGATACTGTCTTTGCATGGACAATTAAATTATATTTTACAGCTATGCTTTGGAAAACATGCCTCTTAAATATGAAATCAAATCTTAAATATTAATGGAAACTATTTTGTCCTTTAGCTATCTTTTGAAACTAGTTAATTTTCCTGTATAAGCTTAGATTACTTAGGAACATATGGTTTCCTAAGATGATGATGGATGAGATTGGAGTACGGTTGTGTTGGACTATGGAGTGAGGCCTGGCCTATGCCGACCTTAAAATTCAGCAGTCGTCAACCAGTTATGCAAAGTACTCAGAGTAGCTAGCGTAACTCCTGTCGATTTCTTAACTTTCATTGTGCGCAGCTTCTTCACTGTGCCACTTGCGGGGGTGGTTTTAACAAGTTGACTTCTGGATCGAGTGAGCGGGTCTTCACTGATCACTCAATCAATCTGGATCTGATGGTGGCAAATTTGCCACCATCAGTGAAGACATACCCTGACATTAACCTACTTAAATTCAGTTCACAGTCCCAGTATAACTCAATATTTCTACTAAAGTAACCAGCAAATGTAGAGCTAATAATATTGCCATTTAAGTTTTCATTTTAAATTTGAGAGGAATGGGAGAAATTGACGGTTCTCTTAGAACTGTTATTTCAGACTCTCTATAGACTCAAGCCATATTCCTATATGGACAATACAGAGAATATAGTTTTCTTTATTTCAGATGTTAGAATCATGAGATAAGAATAGAGACAATATATTTAAACCTTTGCAGTTGGTGTCTTGAATTATAGGCAGAAATCTTCAGTAAAAATACATCCTCATAGGCACCCACCAGACAGATTTTCAAGTCATTTGAGGTTGTTTAAGGCTGGTCTATAACTAGTTTTTGTGCTGATTTAACTACATTAGTTTCTAAACTACCTTGATTTCTAAACGGATATAGTTAAATTGGTGTGCCCTCCTACTGGGGATGCAGTTATACTGATAGAAAATATTTATATTGTTCTCTGAAATAAGCCATACATAAACTGATAATGTTGGTATAACTGCATCCACCCTAGGGGTTGCATCAGTACAAAATTTGTATGTAGACAAATCCTCTAAGGGTATGTCTATACTGCAATGTAAGTCCAGGATTAGTAGAACTTGAATTAGCAGACCCAGCTTTTGTTAACCTACGGCTTGAGTGTCTACACTCATTTGTAACCCCAGGCTAGAAATTGTTGAGTTCTGGGGCTTCAGCATCTGTACTGCGGTATGTGTGCCTGAGTCCAACCACCTGTATCCCAGACTTCCTAGCACCCTTTTAAAATGTGGTCACGCAGTCTTTTGTTTGTGATGCAGTGTGTGAAAACTTAACTGTCCACCAAATTTGATTGTCCAGAGGAGAAGGAAAATCGGCCCATGGGATCGTGGGATAATTGTGGATGGACTTCCAGAGCACAAATCTAGTTGGGCTACATCTACATTGCAAAGCAATTAGGGCCTGAAGCCTGAGCCCTGGCTTGACTCAGGCTCAGACCTTTCACGCCCTTGGAGTCCTGAGACCCTGGGTCTGAGCCTTGGTTTAGTGCCATTTATGTGTAGATAAAAGAGGGGTTAGATTGAACCTGAATTTGAACCATGGACTTACATTGCAATGTAGATGTAGCCTAAGTCTGAGGGGTGTGTGCGTGCCTTATTTTATACACTTACTTGATCACAAGATGTTAACTACCATTTTTACAAAAATGAGGAGTTATACCCTTCTCCATGTTTATTTTTGTTTACCTTTTGGCATAGATGATCTGTACAAAAGCTGTATGCAGAACAGCTCCCAAGAGTCTGATTTCAAGATAATTAGAGAAGTCAGTGTTCAGAGGGAAGGTTGTAATTCAGCCAATTTACAATACAGTTTGCTTTCGTTTCTTTGTACTATTAGCTCCCTTTTTGGGACTAGAAATGGCAGTGGGGAGAAGGTTGAGAATTAGAAATGGTGCTGCTGGTCCCATATCTCACTGCCTCCACACTCATTCCTGCTGGGGGAAAAATTAGATGAATAAGTCCATTATTTTATCAACATTTGCCATGGTTTATCTGTGGTTTTTCTTATGTTTTACATGACAAAATTACTTTCCTAATTATGACCAATCAAGAGTGCTGTCTGAGTATTCTTCTAACTTTCTTTAATTAACTTCCCTCCCCCCCAAAAAACCCCCAACAATCCTGCTTAACATTCTTCCAACCTCAAATGTTGAAGAGAAAATAAAACAAAAATATGTGTTGATTATTTTATTGACTTTCTTCTCTTGAATTCAAAATGAGACTTCCAGATTCAACTGAGGAACTAAAGAACAGGTCCTGAGAAGTCCATCTTAGAAGGAGCACTCCAGGAATTGGGTGAAGGGGACTCTTCTAGGGTCTTCTGGAATAGGAAGATAGGCAGGGCCTTGTGTATTCCAGGGCCATGGAATATGCAGTGAAATTCACCCCTTGCAGCACCATTATGCTGCAGAATCTGAGCTTTAATTAAAAAACAAAACAAAAAGCTCTCTCTCTGTCTCTTATGCATAGGCGTGCACAGCACATTTCATTAGGGTGGTCACCCAGGGAATTTTTGATTTTTTTAAAATTTTTTAAAAGGCGAGTGGGACTTGCAGTGGAGAGTAACAAGCCTTTTACTCTTTGCCATGAAATCCCATGGCAAAGTGAAATTCAGCAGCAGAGTAGGAGTGTGGGACTCACGGCAGAGAGTAACGCTGCAAGTCCTACTCTCTGGCGGCAGCACACAGTGCTGCAAAGTCTTGCAGCGGCGTGCACTGCAGCCACAGGCCGAACCATAACATAACACCATAACACCCCGGCACACCCTGTGCGCACTTCTATGCTCTTACGGTTGTGGAGATAACAAATGTGAACAGAATGCTGTAAACCAATGCAGTAAAGCCTACCTGAGAGGGTAGACAACCTGAAACAAGTTTTTAGAGGTATGACTTGCTCCATTCATCTCAAACAGAGCCCTGTGGCCTTCAATGGTTCTCAGTTATGCAATGTGGCAATTTTCTAAGATGCATAATTCAACAATTTTTATACTGAATTTGCCATTTTGCTACAGCCTAGAATTTTGTTTTCTGTCTCCCTGCCCTTCTGGAACTTGTCCACAGCTAGCTGCCTCTTGCTCTCCAGGTTTCCTCATGGGGGTAGTCAGATTAAAGTGCATGCTACCTGCACTGTTCCACTGAGCCAGACAGCAGGGCATGGGACAACCAGAGTCTAGTTTACAGATAAGGATGGAGGAACCCGGATATATAGGTTGGTGACTTTGGACTACCTGGAAAATAGCACAGGAGCCAGGGAGTTACGGTGATGACTCACTGAAGCAGGCTACAAGAGAAGGATGGGAGTACCTGGGGTAAGCAAATAACCAAGTATTTGAGGTTACAGGCCATTATCTTCCACATGACAACACAAATTACCTAAAGACCACAGTGGAGGTAAAAGTGTTAGGGTTACTTCTGAGTCTTGCGGGTGTCTTTCTCAGCTGAGTCACTCTAATCTCGTGTTTGCAGAGATGGATCTACAATTGACCAATGAGTGACAGTGGAGTTTGAACCAAGGCCCAAGAGCACAGAAAGAATCTTTCTGCCAGGCCATCTAAAGGAGTAACTGCTGTGTATCCCCTTCCATGGACCAGCGAGGAGAGAGGGCCTCCGACATACCAAATTAAAAATAAATGACAGCGGAGGGAGATCCGGAGTGAAAATGTGAGCTGTACACCTGTTACGGGAACACCAAGAAGGCAGCCAGAGGTGGAAGGACACGTCCTCCTAGGTGGTTGCTCTGAGACTTGTTTTTACTGAGGCCCATGTCCTGTGACTGGATCCCTGCGACTGACCCCAGTCTGTGTCGCCTCACGCACTCGAACGGACGCTGTGGCTGTTGTGGTCTGGTCTGCCGTGGCGGATCTAACTGGGATCAGGCCTCCCCTGCAGCCCGGCGGCATCGCTGTGACTCCCCAGCTGCAGCTGAGGAGGCCCAGCCCACGGCGGGGAGGCAGGGACGGCAGGGGACCGGGCTGTCAGCGCGTGGCGAGCGGGGAGTGACAGCGCTCGGACAGCGGCGGTTACCGCCATTGCCCCGCCCCCCTGCGGGAACGGCTCCCGCGCTGCGCCGCCTGGGCGGGCGCGGGGCCGGCCTAGCCGCTCATTGGTGGGGGCCCGGAGGGAGCCTTGCCGCGCCTCAGCCCGCGAAGCCTCTGGCACGCGCCCGCCGCCAGGCCTGGCTGCCAGTGACTCCTCCTTGTGTGGCCGGCGCGCGCCTCCCCCGCCCCCAACCGCCGCCGGGCTGCGGGCGCGAGGCAGGGTCACCGCATTTGCCGCGCCTCCCGCCCGCGGGGCAGGGACAAGCCGGGGCTTGGCTCTGAATCCCGCTCCGGGGCCGCCTCGCTCCGGGCGTCCGCGTCTTGGCACAGCCCAGCGCGGAGAGGGAGGCAGAGACGCCCGGCCCGGCCCGGCGCAGGAGCCCCCCCCGACAGCTCGAGGGAGGGGGTCCCGTACCCCGCCCCTCCCCCCCGTGCGTGAGGGGCGCATCCCCATCCAGCCCGGCGCCGGCCGGCATCGCCCGGCTGCAGCGACTCCAGCTCGCCGTGCCGCCTCGCGCTACCAGGTGGGTGCCTGCAATGGGCAGCGGGGGCTGCAGCCCGCACATTGGGGGGCACATGTGGGGGGCACATTTCAGGTGACTGCATAGCTTAGGGGGAGCAGGAGAGCGCGCCTGAGCTAAGGGGACGCTGCCGCCGCAGCAGCCCTCCTCCCCCGCCTCCGTCGATGGCAGCCTGGCCGGGAATTGCAGCTGGATGGGGAATAACTGATGCATGTTACTGGAAAAGCAGAAAGGAGCCGGGGACCTTCATTGCCTGGACTTTAACAAAGACGTGCCGGGGATGCAGGTTACCGAGTCTCTGAAGTTGAGCACTCTCGCCTTACTGCATGATGCACACAACGGAGGGGGCCACGAATGCATTTCGTAGCAGCTCATATTGGGACAGAGACACGCAGAGATGGGGCCCAGGCTGCATTTGCCGGCTCAGGCTGGGACAGGCGGGCAGACATGCGCGTGCACACATACAGGCCGTGACTGCCTGTCCAGGCTAGGATGTGTGTGCATGCACAGACACAGGTGGCTGAATTTCTCTGTTCACGCTGGCGATTGAGAGGGCCACACGCAGCCAAGGGCATGTCTGTGCTTTCCATCTCGCATTGGTTGGGGGACACACACAATCACTGGTGTAAGAGAGACCAGTCTCTTTCAGACTGGTGGGAGATGTGCTTTATCCATTGTGCTGTATCTGAATTTCCCAATTTATGTTGGTGGGACGCGCACATGCACACACAGTGATATGTCTGCATTTCCCAGCTGACGCTGGAAGGGATGATGATGATGGGAACAAGGTTTGCAATGCAGTCAAGATGTGTTTCCTGCATAGTGCAAGTTGTCTCTCTGCATGAACTATATCACTAGCAAAGCTGGGAATGGGGAATGATGCTATCTATGCTTGTATATAATAATAAAAGGAGCTGGATGTGAATGATTAAAAGTGTGATTTGATACTGTAACAATGACTATGGTAAACCTCTAGATGAAGCTTAAATATCTGGAACTGGCAGTGGGGCATGATGTTATATAACTGACTCTGTGGAAATGAAATGGAGTGAAACCCTTTTGATAGCTAAATTAATTTTTTTTCCTGAAGAAAAGTCATGATTTTCCCCACATGCAGAACCATTTAAAATGTTTCATCATACATTGTGTGTATTTTGTCAACATGACTTGTAAATCAAATTTTACTCAGGAAGTTTGTACACTATTACAGCATCTTTTTCATTTTTCCCCACTGGTTTCCAAAAATAAAACGGTGCCCTGTATTTTTAATTTGTGAGGAATGCTGCAAAACCCTAACAAGTTTGTGCAGATTATTTAAAACAGTGTTTTGGAAATCACCACCTCCCCAGAAGTTCTAATGCTTAACATGATCATCTGACCTGGGTTTTGTCCCCCCATTTAATTTTATAAGCATTTTGACATTCTGCAAGTCTGCTCTGTTAACATTCCTACCAAATAAAACAGCAATGCAGGTATTTTGTACTAATAACAAATGAAACAGAAGACCTTGGTGTGCTTCTCAAAGTGAATTAGGTTTCCAAGGTTGAACAGCAAACTGCAATATAACTTGTATATGATAACGCATTGATACAGAAGTATTAATGAACCTCTTTGGAGAATTTAAGAGAAAAGTCCTGCTTAGATAGACTTATAGAAAAAGTAAATATTATTCCTCTGTTACTAGTGTATACTCTAAATTATTTATGACTTAGTTATTACTGAGTTGAGGTTCAAGAAGATGGTTAATTTTACTCCCAAATATCCATAGCAGCTGAGTTTTAATGGAACTAGTTTATTTCACTGCATGACTGACAGATTTTTCTATTCACTAGATGATTAACTTGCAAGATGACTCTGGCCCAGAGATTAAAGTCTAATCAAATATGTAGTATTTTCTTTATAATGTAGTCCTGGTTGGATTGTTATAGTTCTCATATATAACTAGCCTTTGTTCTTATATTCATACCTACTACAGTTAAACTTTTTATCTTTATATAAATAACATGACCTTGACTTTTAGAGGTTAAGCAAAGGTGGCTATAATCTGAAACAACTGTAATTGAGAAATTCAGTAAGATAAAATAGTGAAGTGCATTTTCGTGTTACCTGAAGAGTTAATTAACATAGTTTTATTTTCATTTATTAAAAGTTGACATAGGCAGAAGACAGACTTCTCTCATACCCACTTTAAATCAATGCAAGGGTATGTAATTTAAGTATCAAGTATTAGGTTTAGTATTTAAAAATATCCTAAAGAGATATGCAATTAGAATACCTTTCCAATACAAGTAAATAGTAAATATAAATCTGAAAAAAGAAGTTATTCCCATGTGAATGCATAATTGGGACATATTGTAGTAGTTGTGGTTGACAAAACTCTCTCTCATTACCTCTCCTAGTCTTCACCAGTTGCAGTTTTACTGGAGTTCTTCAAACCTGCTGCCTTCTCTCCCCTTCTTTGCCACACTCCTGGGTCTTTATGGTGTTGGCTGCCTCATTTACCATTTGGCCTTTTGTGCTTAGTTGGCTCATGAAACTGACTCATTCTCAAGTCCTCTGATACTCAGAGGTTCTGCTACAGCTTTTTTAGACTTCTGATTTTACCTTGGCTTCATTCCTTTTATCTTCTTTAAACTTAGGAATTGCTGTACCATGGGAGATCATTGCTCACCTTTTTTTTGTAGAAATAAATTTTAGTTTTAGATGCTGGTACCTGAAGGACTCTGCTTAACAAAGTATAAATAAAACACTTCAGAAACTTTAAAAAAATACAACTTTGTCCACAAACAAATGGAAAAGTAAGCTTATTAACCCATCAGTCCTAATTCTAATGAATATTTCCCACCAACCAACCTCAACTAAAAAGAAAAAAACAATTCTTTAGTTTCTCCCTGACAGGATGCCACAGGACCTGTGGTATTTATTAAAGGGAAGAGCATTCTAATGTTATGGTCTGTCAGCATAGGAAGCCTTGCCCCTCCTTCTCATGAGTTTGGTCTTAGAGACAGCAGTGCTAATCTCCATTTTGCCACTTCCCTACTCCAGCCATTGCTTGATGCCAAATGAAGGCAGAATATGCTCAAAATGCTGTACCATATTCCTATTTCACTTGTCCCAAGATTAAGAAACTAAGGGAATTTCTATAGAGAAAGTTCTAC
This sequence comes from Mesoclemmys tuberculata, assembly GCA_007922155.1. NCBI lineage: Eukaryota > Metazoa > Chordata > Testudines > Chelidae > Mesoclemmys > Mesoclemmys tuberculata. Next base: position 33,928,854 of record ML675620.1, on the reverse strand, counting down.
ATCCACTCTTGAGAGTCTGATGATTTGTTTCAGTACCTTCAGATTTCTTGGGGAGTGAAAGCGTCACTTCAGTTGAATCAGGTTTGTTGGTTTGGTTATATCTTTGCTTTGGTTTCTCATGGTGTCTTCAGCTTCAATTCTTGGGTGTGATGGAGGTTTTCTCAAAGGATTCTTTTATGATTTAAGGTTTCTAAGTGTTTGTGCTTTTAGCTTCATAGGACATTTTTATGTCGCTAGAGATTGTTTCTCTGTGGAAGGCTAGAACCCTTCTACTATCTTGTGACAGGTTTCCTGCCCCTCACTGGCCTGGAAAGGGTTAGGAGGGCCCTTGAAGAGGCTGTGTGAAAGGTAGCCAGTAGGAAGGGGCTGCATGGCAGCCAATCAGGGCACAGGAGCCCAGTATAAAAGAGAGCTGCAGATCTGAGCAGAGCAAGTGGAGTGACTCCCAAGAGCTTGAAGAGAGAGGACTGTCAGCACCCTGGACAGAGCAGTGGCTGGCTGCTGGGGCTCAGCAGAAGCAGAGTCCAATGCCCTGAAGCAAGGGTGGAGAAGGTCCTGAGGCTGTGGGGAAGTAGTACAGGGAAATCCAAGGAGGAGTTGAGGGGAGATACCGTGGAAGGCTGCCCTACACACAGGGTCCCTGCGCCAGGACCCGGAGTAGTGGGCGGGTCTGGGTCCCTTCTTCCCACCCCCACCCCCCGATTGCCATAGAAGTGGTGGCAGGAGACAGGATGGAGAGTGAGATGTTGCAGAGAGGGGCGTCTGCCTGGCTGAGAGCTGATTCCCCAGATAGCAAGGCACCAAGGAGGGGAGTTGAACTGTGTTACACATCTATATCACATTTGCAGTGGGGCAGGGATGGGGTGAACTGCATGCAGTTTCGTGGTGTGGACTAAGCGTGTCCTAATTAGGGCATTGTACCTGATATATGGAGAAGGGGATAAACTCTCATAGCATTCCCATATCTCCTGAATTTTCTAGATGCCTTCTTCCCAGAGATCATTATGAAGGATTAGGGGTGGGATCCTGGAATTCCTGTTCCTGGATTCTGCATCAGGAGCTACATTTTTCAGATATGTCCTTCATACTAGTTGTCTGCTAAATTGTAGTCTGCAGCCCTACAAGAGTGAGGAGAGGTGGTTGTTTCTGGAGGTGAAGTTTGGGGGGTGCTGTTCTGGCATCTTGTTCCCAGAGGTTCTCTTGGGTATTTTCCCCCTAAAGTTCCTAAGGGGTTGTGGATTTGTCTCGCTTACTTAAAAATATTTCTATCCCCTGCAATAATAGAATGAGTGTACTCCTCTTTTTTGGTTGAATGTATTTTGCTACAGCAAGTCCACTAAGCTCGTAGCAAAGATTCTACATCTGTGTGCAAAGCTAAATAAACGTGTACAGGGGTTGTAAAGCTGTTGAATTATTGACAATTCAGGATGTAAGTTTGATGGTGACTATGGTTCGAGAAAATAAAAAATTCTATTTAAAATTACAGAAATCTGATTTTTATTAACAGTATCCTTAAAGTTTGCAGTTAATTGTACTATCTCCAGATTGGGTTAATTTTCCAGTTTGTAAATATAAACTTTCAATGTCCAGCTATTTTCCATATAGACTTTGAGGCAATTGTGACTCATCACTATATGTTAGTTCATGAGATCTGGTGAATGGAAATTCTGTTATGTCACTTCACTAGGGAAGCTTTTTTCAGGAACGTAAGAACTTTTCAGTGATGGGGGGTGAGGGGCAAGGAGAGAAAGATCACCCTGATAATCTCTGGTAGCTTTGACATGAAATATGGAAGGTAACGTTAGCACATGTGAGTTACAAGTTGTAGACAGTTGAACCATTGTGTCATAGGGAAGCCCATAGGCAGACTAATTAAGATGTTAGAAGGGAAATACAGGTGAGTAATATCAAAATACAAAGCTATGAAAGGTTGCCTGCGGAGAGCTGAAACATTTTAAGTGTCAGCATGAAACTTTTTAAGGCAAATGTAAAATACTAAAGTAATATTTAGAATGAAAACATGTCAGTGGTGAGTAACTAAGCATAGTTCTCTACTATGTTTACTAACGCTTCTGATGTTTAGGCTCTGGCTCCTAGTAAAATGCCTGTCAAAGTGTGCAGTGAGCTATATCCAGTGTTGGCAGCAGCAAGGGAAAAGGTTGTGAAGTTTCTTTTTGAGGGAAGGATTAAGGGAAGGTCACCAAGTGACCTCAGTGTGAGTCCCCCAATGGCCAGTTAAAAAAAGGCCCCTACACACCTCTTGTGCACTTAGATAAAATCAGAGGCAGGGGAAGCGTTCAGGAAAAGGGATGCAGCAAGACAAGTGCAATTAAGGATAGGGCTTTGGAGGAAAGCCTGGGCGAAGTAGCTGTTCAGAAGATGGAGCTGGTGAGTTTTCAGGGCCTTTCACTTTGAGTTTGAAAAATCTTGGTGGCTTGAAGTCTGAAGCTTAAAGCCTTATTGCAGTGGTCTCCAAACTTTTTACCCCACGACCCTCCTTATTGCTGTCTGGGCCCCCCCGCTGCGGCTGGGAGAGGGATTATCAGGGCTGGCGGCTGAGGCTGGGCATGGGACTGAGGCGGAGTCTGGGCACTGAGGCCATGCACATGCGCCGTGACCAGGGGCCAAAGCCAAGCCAGGAGCCAGGTGCTGTGGCCAAGGCCAGGCCCCGAGCAGAGCTTGGGGCAGAGTGGTTCTGGGGCTGGCCCTAGGCCTGACCATTTCCCCCCTCAAGTGTTCCTCTGTGGCCCCCCCCAGGGGGGCCCGCCACACACTTTGAAAACTTCTGCCTTACTGCTAGAAAAAAAGAAAATAGGAGCTGGGAAGGAATTGGAAGCTTCAGTTTTTAAAAACCACCAAAAAGTTAACCTCTTATCTTTAATTTGAAGCTCAAGTCCTGTGAAGAAATTATAATTTATTAAAGATCAGGTGGATTTGTATCACAGCCTTTTAGAAGTATCCCAATGGAGCAAACAGAATAGTTGTATTTTCAGAAACCAAATTAAATGATTTGCCTCTTGTTTTGAATTCTCTAGGGCTAGGTTTATTTTAAATCTTAAGAAATTTCTGGTTTTTTACACACACAACTAATTTTGTTTCCTGAAGAAATAATGTATTTTTTACCTTGTAGGAAGATAAAAAGTGAATTAAGTAAGACCTTTAGCCAGAGTTGGAAGACTTAAGCCTTCTTAAAGTAATTGATGGTGTACAGAAATATTATTGGGGCTTGAATTGGGTCCTGCTACCCAAAGGAATAAACCTAATAACCAGAGGTAGATATTGCTTTGGTGAGAAACCCAGCCCTCTTGTCATCCCTAGCTGGTGAATGTTGGTATTCCTACTAGAGTGCTGTCCCTGGGTGCTGCTTAGGGACCCCCTTTCTCATAGCCCTTGGGTTGTTGGTGTCTGATGAATTTGAAGTGCTAAATCCTCCGCTTGCTGAAGAGAGAAAGACCTGTCTTTTACTTCTCCCCTTTTGTGGCTGCTGAGAAGGAGGTGGAGACATTGAAGGCAATTAAAAAGAAAAATAGTTGTCAAAAAAACATCTAATTGCTTCACTATATTCCTCTTCATCTGTTTGATGTATCTACCCCCTGGTTCTAGTTTTATGCTTAGATTGCAAGCTTTTTCAGGCAGGTACCATCTTTTTGTTATGTGTTTGTAGAGAGATGTGATGAAGTGGGAATGTTCTTATTGAATACTATGTGTGTCTCAGTTTATCTTTTGTATTGTTCAAGTATTTAGGTGTTTGGTTAAGGGTGTGTGATTTTTTTTTTTTTGTAGTGACCATTAGAGGGTGAGTGTGTCTGACTTTAGCTGCCTGCCTGTGCACAGACAATGGCTGGAGCCCATCCCGTTTCAAGGTGTTGGAGAGGAGTGGAGTAGCCAAGTGACTTCCTTGCTCGGGAAAACAGAAAAAAGCAAGGGGAGGAGGGAGGCTTGTCTGAGACTGGCTAGCTGCCTGGAAGAGTCAATCGTCCCCTCTGGGGGATCCAAGGGACCAGAGTCCAAGAATGGGGCTCTGGAACTTCCCCAGATGGTTGTTGCTATAACTTTCTGATTCATCTGCTAACAAAGTCTATTCTACACTGTGTTCCAGAGAACTAATAAACCCTTCTGATTTCCATGCTGGCTGTGAATTGTTTCTGACTGCAAGGCGGGATGCATGGCCCCTTTGGGGGCATGTAAGAGCTCCCCAGGCATCCCATCCAGGGGGATTCACTGATGGGAGCTCACAGCGGAACAGGAGATGCTGAACGCTCCAAGGCCAGATTCAGGAAGTGGCCGCACTGGTGCGAGGAGTCCTAGGGGAGACCCACTCCACTAGAGTCCTGTCTGTCTTCACCCCAAGTGGTTCCAGAGCACTGTTCCTGTGGGGCTCGGTCACAAGAGCCAAAACAGTGATGCTGCAGTATGAATAATAATAATAATAACTGAAAAATTCCTGGGGAAGAAAGACTGGGCATGCAGGTAGGAAGAATGAGTATAAAACAAAAATTTGTGAGAGGCTTGTGAACAGACTGCTCAGACGGTCCTTATCAGAATGTCCACTTAAGAAATACGACCAAGTGTTCAAGAGCAACGGTAATTAGATTGTAAGTAATTGGCACCATCATAGCAGTGTCTGAGCACTTTTAATGTATTTATCCTTACAATACCTCTGTGAGATAGGGAAGTACTATTATCCTATCCCTTTTAGGCAACCTAGTGACAGGCGATGTGGAAAAAGCTGACGTACCCCAATGCTTTTTTTGCCTCTGTCTTCACAGATAAGGTCAGCTCCAAGACTACTGCATTGGGATGGGGAGGAGGTGAGCAACCCTCAGTTGTGAAAGAACAGGTTCAGGATTATTTAGAAAGACTGGAAATCCATGGGGCCAGATGCAATGCATCTGAGGGTGCTGAGGGAGGTGGCTGATGTGATTGCAGAGCCATTGGCCATTATCTCTTAGAACTCGTGGTGACTGGGGGAGGTCCTGGATGATTGGAAAAAGGCAAATATAGTGCCTAGCTTCAAAAAAGGGAAGAAGGATCTGGGGAACTACAGACCAGTCAGCTGCACATCAGTCCCCAGAAAAATAATGGAGCAGATCCTCAAGGAATCCATTTTGAGGTACTTGGAAGAGAGGAAGGTGATCAAGAACAGTCAGCATGGATTCACCAAGGGCAAGTTCTGCTTGACCAACCTGGTTGCCTTCTATGCTAAGATGACTGGCTCTGTGGATATGGGGAAAGCAGTGGACATGATATACCTTGACTTTAGCAAAGCTTTTGATACAGTCTCCCACAGTATTCTTATCAGCAAGTTAAAGAAGTATGAGTTGAATGAATGGTCTATAAGATGGATAGAAAGCTGGTTAGATCATTGGGCTCAGTGGGTAGTGATAAATGGTTCAATGTCTAGTTGGCAGCCGGTAACAAGTGGAGTGTCTCGAGTTGGTGCTGCGGCCAGTTTTGTTCAACATCTTCGTTAATGATTTGGAGGATGGGGTGGATTGCACCCTCAGCGAGTTTGCAGTTGACACTAAGCTGGGTGGAGTGGTAGGTGCCCTGGAGGGTAAGGATAGGATACAGCGTGACCTAGACAAATAGGAGGATTGGTCCAAAAAAAATCTGATTTGGTTCAACAAGGACAAGTACAGAGTTCTGCACTTAGGATAAAAGAATCCCATGCACTGCTGCAAACTAGGGACTGACTGGATAGGCAGCAATTCTGCAGAAAAGGACCTGGGGGTTACAGTGGACAAGAAGCTGGGTATGAGTCAACTGTTCCTTTATTGTCAGGAAGGCTAACAGCATATTGGGCTGCATTAGTAGGAGCATTGCCAGCAAGTCGAGGGAAATGATTATTCCTCTGTATTCGGCACTGGTGCGAATTTGGAGTACTGTATCCAGTTTTGGGCCCCCTACTACAGGAAGAATGAGGACAAATTGGAGAGAGTCCAGTGGAGGACAACGAAAATAGTTAGGGGGCTGGAGCACATGATTTATGAGGAGAGGCTGAAGGAACTAGGCTTGTTTAATTTGCAAAAGAAAAGAATGAGGGGGGATTTGATAGCAGCCTTGAACTACCTGAAAGGGGGTTCCAGGGAGGATGGAGCTAGGCTGTTCTCAGGGGTGGCAGATGACAGAAGTAGGAACAATGGTGTCAAGTTGCAGTGCAGAGGTCTAGGTTCGATATTAAGAAAATCTTTTTTACTAGGAAAGTGGTAAAGCACTGGAATGACTTACCTAGGGAGGTGGTGAAATTTCCATCCTTAGGTTTTTAAGGTGCAGCTTGACAAAGCCCTGTCTGGGATGATTTAGTTGGGGTTTGTCCTGCTTTGAACAGAGGGTTGGACTAGATAACTTCCTGAGGTCCCTTCCAATCCTAATCTTCTATGATTCCCATTTTCTGGTTGGGGAACTAAGTCATAGAGAAGCTAAGTGACTTGACCAAGGTCAGGAATTCTCTGGCACAGCAGGGAATTGAATCTGGGTCTCCCAAGTCATTTGCTAGTGCTGTGCCACCACTTCCTCTCCATTATGCTCCACCCATGTGGTGCTTGAGAGGTGGGTAGACTCCTGTTCTTGAAACTGTATTGAAAGTGGTAGGTTGTTTTTAATTACATAGATGTAATTTTAAAAAATATATGAAATATATTTATTAACCCTGATTGACACAAGTGCTGATAGTATAAGGAGAGATGTAAGGATTAGTCATGGAGGATGAAAATTCCACCCCTGGAGGAAGAGTGTTGATTATTATTTGCATTGTGGTAGCACTCAAAAGTTCCTGTCATATCAGGGCCCAGTTGTGCTAGCACCCGTACAAGTACATGGGAAGACAGTCTTTTCACTGAAGAGCTTACAGTCTTAAGGCTTCTCTATACATGAAAGTTGTACCAGTTAAACTCGTTGGCTATCTTTCGATACACAGATGATGTCTGCCAGGGGGAAAGTCATTGATGAGACCTAAGATGGCTGAGGAGTCCAATTTGGGCTCTACAGAGTTTTCCACATATATGACAGGTGGTAGCATGGACAGAGCACAATTGGTGGTTGCGATGCTGTACAATTTCCTTCCTCCTCTCCCGTTTCTCTGCCTTGTGAGCAAAGCGATTCTCTTCAAAATGGACTGAGGCTTGATGTATGATATGACACCATAGCAATCTTTTGCCAGCCAGCTCTTCCCAGTTTGTGAGGTCACTGCCTCCCTTGTTAAGATATACTTCCAGGATGTCCTTGTAGTGTTTCCTCTGTCCCCTGCGGGTCCTCTTACTGTGACTTAATTGAGAAAAGACGGCTTGCTTTGGGAGACCATTAGCAGCCATCCTCACGCAATGAACAGCCCAGCAAAGTTGATGTTTCATAATCTTCAACTCAACACTGGTGATGCTAGCTGCAGAGATAATGCTGGCATTGGTGTGACAATCTTCCCATCTGATACAGAGAATCTTCATAAGGCAGTGCTGTTGGTACCACTCCAGATGCTTAAGATGGCTTCAGTATGTCACCCATGTCTCGCACTCATAAAGAAGCGTGGGGATGACTACTGCACTGTAGACCAGGATCTTCATTTCCATCCACAGATCTCTGTCAATAAAGACATGACAGAGCAACTTTCTGAAGAAAAGATGACCTAGCAGGTACATGAGAACTCTTTCCTGACTTATTCCGGGTTTACTTTATAGCTAGTTTATGAATCCCCATGATCTCGTTCACACAAACAATTCACAGTCCTTACTTCCCCTCCTACTTCTTTCCCAAAATACTGTAATGAAAGTAAAATTTCCTCTCACGTGAAGGTAATGGTGCTACTTTGAGAATGTGGCACTGCCTCAGGTTTGAGAATAAAGGACCCAAATAGAGAATGGCTTGCTCTGTTTCAGAAGAGTGGCATTAATCAGGCTGTGCTGAGGTTTGGGTTTTCACCTGCACAATAAAAGCATCTCCAGTGTTGAGCCCTGAGGAGGGGAACTAGCAAAATGGTGGGTGAAAACTGCCTTCCCTTTCCCTAGGGTACTGTTTAGCCAGATTACTACCAGTTAGGGTGGTTAGAGGCACTGGGGAAACAAGGAAGCTAAAACCCTGGAGATAGAGGGCATAAAAATGAACAAAAATGTATTAGATACACGAAAAGAAGATACAAGCTGCAGATTCCAAAATGGTTTCTGTACAATAGCAGGTGATGAGCCACGTGCCAGAGGAGGTGGGGACTGATGGTATGGGCAAGGCACAGAGAAAAAAGGTGGGAGCTTAGAAGTAAAGCAGTTACTTGGAACCTGACTGTCTTTGAAAACACAGCTCTGGCTGACACAGTTGAGGACTCAACAGTTAAGGTCAGGATGTGATGTTCAGCATCACGTATATATTGTTGGGGAGAGTAACTATGTGTGTGTTTTTGCTTATATGGGGTCTGTGGTTTTTGTTTGTAAATTGTTTTTGCTTTTTTACAATTTAAAAAATAGTTACAACATCATAGTCCATAAAAACAGAAGTAAGGGCTCAATATGAAATACAGAAACAGGTGAAGTCACACAATGATTCTGGCTGTAGATCCAAAATGCCATCACTGTTGAAAGACTGGTTCCATACTTTCACACATTCCATATGTTTAATGTAATTGTTGTTCCAGCATGAGATCCCACTTTTTCTTATTTCGCTTTTCCTTTCAGCTAAATGAAGTCTAGTTTTCCAAATTCATTTACATTGGAGACCTGTGCTTCTTTCAGACATAACACCTGCTGATTGTAGCTTGGTGTTGGCTGCCAACTTGTTTTAATTTTCTTTGGTGAGAAGGACATAGTCAAAACCAGACTGCTTTCCATATGAAAATTATAGCATTTCTGTAGCTGTCTAAAGCTCTACTCTGCATCTGTCTGACTATGCAAATCACACAGACACTTACACTGTACGTACAGACACAAATGACAGTTTACTGTAGCAGGCTTCTCTCCGTCTCTGCTACTGTTGCTGATGTAATCTGCAAGTAAAATCACTGCTTGGTTTACAGTGTGGTGTATATACAGCATGTCATTTGCAGAAGTGATATAAAATAATCTTTTCTTTTTTTTTTTAAACCGTGAGTTCCTGGAGACATTTTCAGTGGTAATTGCACTTTACACTTTGGGGGTGAAATCCGCACCAGTGAACACCACAAATAGTTGTACATAAGATTCTTCTAAAGAAAAAGAGATTGAATGACTTCTTTTGTATTCCTTTAATTAATACTGTATTTGTTACATTTTCTCATTAAATGTACCTTCAGGATTACTAGGATAGTCTGAAAACTAATCAAAGATCAGGGTTAAAAGGAGTCAAAGGCGTCAAACTGATTAACTCAGAGATCTTCACAATACTTCGATAAATCTGCCTACATACGTATTATAATTGAGTATAGCGAGATAGAAACAGTTTTTAAGCTTCAGCTATGATACAAGGTTAGTTATTACCAATTGGTTCCTATTTCCTCCCCCTAGTGATTCCAAAACTGCTTTTGAAATTTGTAAAATGGTTGGTCACTCTTGTCAGTTGCCAGAATGAATGCAAAGGAGACAGCTTAGGCTGTCCATACACCTGCGGAAAGAAAGAATGTGCACTACCCATTCTAAATGGAGTTTTTCTGTTTCTACTAGTTTCTGTTGTTACTACTACTACTACTACTACTGCTAGTAGTAGTAGTAGTAGTTGCAATCGGCAGGGGCAGAATCTTTAGCTTTCAAGTTCACAAATTCCACTTCATGATTTATTTTGGAGTAGTTTCCTGAGTTTCCAGATTCATGGAACATGAATATATAAATAATTTAGGTGAGGGTGGTGGTGGATGGGATTTTGTTAATCCCTTGATCCTTTTCAAAATTCTACAGTACCTTTTCTAATTTTGTCTACTCCCATTTTAAGTGTCCCAAATAGGAATGCATCCTTTGCTTCCCTCAAGTCTTTTCCATGGCTTATAATAGAGCTTACTGCAAGGAACCTTCCTTATATTCAGCCCTTTCTAATTTCCTCCTATTGCTCTTACTAGGACTTCCTTTACGATTCTAAATAATTACTCTCCCTACTTGGAGTTTACACTCTTCAAGAGTGTTATTCAATATATTAAATCAGTTTGCAGAGGGACTGTTACCTTTCTGCTCTGTGTTATGATGCCTGTGACTATGCTGTTCAAAGTTGCCTTGGCCTTTATAGCTGCCATCTCATATTGCATAGTTACTCGTAACTTGCTGTCTACTGTCACAGCACATCTCTTCTGGCATAATTGTTTTCCAGTTTCACTCCCTCATTTAAAACTATTTTGTCTTCCTTTGAAAGGTGTGGTTTGGAGTTTGCCATTCTTCTCAATTGAATATCCTTTGAATTTCATTAATATGTTACCTCCTTCCTTCAGATCATCATAAATAAACATTAAATAAGATCAAACACCAGTCTCTGCTGTACTCTCCTCACAATTAGATACATTGCCTCTTTACAGTACTCTTGATTGTCCGTCAGCTAATGTTACTACAACCAGCTTGAATTAATTTATAAAAAATTGATAAGATCCACTATTGTTTACTAAAATTCAAATACATTAACTACTGCAGTCTAATAACCCACTAGCATTACTATAATTTATTTTGTACTTACCCATTTTTCATTTATTATAATCTTAGGTGTTGTAAATGTAGTATTTTCTCACTCTTTTTAGTTTATTTACTGTGTACATTTGACAGCATTTTGTGTATAATTGGTTTAATTTTTCCTCGATATAATTTCCTCACTTGCTAAAAAGACCCTTATGAACATCAGCAGAAGAGCAGAAAAATGCTTTACATCATTTATAAGGAATTACTAAAAATATAATGACATACTGTTTAAAGGTACTTCATTAGAAACTGAAATAATTGAAATTAGTCAATTTGAGGGAAAATCAAGTTTACAGAGGTCCTTTATGGAGGGATTTGAATTAAGAAAGTGGCTCTATTTGTGTAGCTATGTCAAAAAAGAAATGTAGTTGTCTAGCAAGATCCATTATCTATAAACCATGCTACTTTTTAGTACATTGTCTATTATCCTTTCAATGCTGAATTTATTTTTCTATTTGTGAATAACATTCCTGATGAGAACATACAGCCTAACTTATTAATGTTTTTGCATGAAAATTGATCAGTGTTTCAAACCTTTTATAAGTATGGTTTTAAAAACTAATTCTAAGGTAAACTATTGGGGATCCTGGCACCATTGAAGTGAATGGGAATTTGGCCATTGACTTCACTGAGAATTTCACTTAATTAAAAATTGATTTAGTCATTTTAAGGTACTACATGGAAATATAAGAAAAGGTCTCAGTTAGGGCCTGGTTTAATAAGCATTATTTATTTACTATACTTACTGATACCATGCATCCTGGGTGCTTAAAATTACATGGCAGAAATAATAAGGAAATATTATTATTTGCAAACAGCTTTTATATCCTAAGGATATAAGGTCCCCAAACTCAGAAAAATAAAATAAAAACTCCTTAGCTTCTTAATGTATATACCCTTCTATATAATGTAGGTGAATTAAAGATGTTAGGCCTGATCCTCAACTGTCCTAAATTGGTATATAGCTTGACTAAGGTTCATAGAACTAGACTTGTTTTCAGCAGCTTTGGATCTGGGCTGGAGTGTCTGTTTTAATTTTGGATTTTCTAGCTGTTGTTGGTGTAAGTCTGACTCTTAACACTACTGTAAAAGTGCATTGTATCTCACAGTAAAGCAAGTGCTGTTTCTTGTCATTAGTACATTTTTTGTGGTTGCTGTACAGCTTTCTTTCTTTTATTTGCTCCCCTCTCCTTTTGTTTGATTTGTGGACATTTTATATTTTGAGAGTGATGTGTGTTTTATGCTAGGAAGTGATAACATGTTTGTGGGTGGTCTGATAGTTTTATTCCATTTGGTATATTCCAAGATTTCTGGCAGCTTTACCACACTGAAAAGTTAGCTGAAACAAATTGACATATATGCTGCAGGTATCTTGAATTTCCGTCTCTTATTGTGTGCTTCTAAAAATGATCTTGGTTAATTAGAAACTAAAAATGTATCAAAGATGTGATAAGGTATTTAAAAAACAAAACTTAAATAAATCTGTTTTTGTGGACTGGGGGTAGTTGCTATCTGCAAAAAGCTGTTTGTCTGAAAAAAATTTATGCAGGTAATCTTAATTCTCATTTGCATAAGAAATTTTGAAATATCTGTGCTTGTTGACAAATTAGATAAGAAATAATGGCTGGTATTTAAAACACTTGATAAGATTGAACTTGGGCTATATGCATTCTCCAAAAGATATTTAATTATATAGAAACTCATTATAAATAAAACTTAATGGAATCACTGAGATGTACACATAACCACTATCAGCAACTGTGTGTTTATCCGTGTTGTTACAGTTATCCTTGTCCTCTCCCTCTTTTCCTATTATTATGCTCATTCCTACTGTTTTCTTTAAATTTAGGCCCAGATCCTGCAGTACACTAGTGGATCACATACCTGGTATGCGAGGCCTTAGGATCTGAAACCCCAACGCTTCAGTTGAACTACTCATATGAGTAAAGTTAAGCAAATATGTAAATATTTGCAGGCTTGGGGCCTGAGATTATAATATCATTGGGGCAGGGTCTCTTTCTTGTTGGGTAGTCCACTTTTAGGTGTTGTATACAAAAATAGTCATAAACTGGATAAAGTGTTAGGGGTCAATTTTGCAGTCCTTGCTTAAGCAAAACATCCCTAGATTTTATTGGCAGTTTTGAAGAGTAGAGCACATTCCTTAAATTTTTGTAAATTGACTGAAGCCAGAATTACTAAAACCCCCTTCCCCGTCCAAACAACCACAAATTCAGGAGTAGAGCTGGCTAAGCTATATAATAATACTTACTACTTCTATGGTACTTTTGCACACACTTTCCCACTAAGTGGGATTGTTTAGATAGTAGTATAAAGAATTTCTTTACATTTTATAGATTGAGACAATTTGATAAATAAACTAATTATCTGAATAAATTAGAAACTCCATTTGGTAATTTATCAGATCACTGAAAAATATTCAAAAGTTGCATCCTGGCATATCAGAAGTTCATTAGCAAACAAGGCTACATTGCATGTTTCCAAAATTATTCACTTAATCCTCCATAAGAATTTTGCACTACCAAGCTACAGAGTTAAGTATTTGGTCAGTTTAAATTAAAATGATCATTTACTACTTAAAGCTTTCTTGTGTCTGGGCTGTAAAAGTACATTGCACCTCCCTCTCTTTCTCTTGTGTACACTCTGATGAGGCACCCATCTTCAAAAATTGCTGTGAAAGCCTGACTTCAAATCTCTGTGATTCACAAAGCCTGAGACCCGGTGCCTTAGTGGTTTGTGGATCAGCGTCAGGTGGTGCAGGTACCTGAAACGGCATCTTGTCAGAGTGAGTTAGGGGTCTGCTTCAATCCATGCAAAATGGCCAGAGGAGAAGGTGGTGCCCACATAACTTTTAGCTCAGTGGTTGGAGCACTCACCTGGGATGTGGGAGCCCCAGCTTCCGTTCCTCCCAACTGCCTGGTATGGAGAGAGGATTCAAACAGGAGTCTCCCATACTTCTCAGGAAAGTGCGCAATCCAGTGAGCTATGGGATATTCTAATGTAGCTCCCTCAGTCTCTCCTGTTGAAGCTGTTCCACTTTGGCTAAATAATAAAAGAGTCATTAGAACAGGTGGCCTGGACCCGGGGTCTCCCACCCACCAGTGAGTGCCCTAAGTACCAGACTGCAAAGTCATTCTCACTCTCATTCTTTCTCTGACCAAATGTCTTTCAGTAGTTATACAAAGTGGAACGGCTTCAACAGTGAAACTGAGGGAGCCTCACATCAGAGTATCCATAGCCTAATGGTTAGAGCACTCCCCTGAGAGGCAAGAAAGTCCAGTTCAAATAATTTTCCCCCTCAGGCGGAGGTGAGAATTGAACCTGGGTTTCCCATATCCCAGGTGAGTGCCCTACTGGGCCAAAAGTTATAAGGTGGGCCCCCACACCATCTGTTCTACCTCCTCCTCTGGCCAGATTTTGAATGGGGCATGATCTGGTAGGTGGTCTCTTGAGCACACCTATGGGATGGGGCCTTGTAGGCAAGATAGGGAGACAAACGTATCTTCCCACACTTCATGGATTGCTTTGGGGTTTAAGTACTTGAGTACCTAGAGTTGGGCAGCAGAACATATGCTCTGAGGCAGAAACACAGGCAGGCAGCTAGGGAATGTTTACTGCAAAAACGTGGGCACCAAAGGAGATTAGGTGGCTACAGGATTAGGCAGCAGCCAAGCAGGAGTGTTGTGAGTTGCAGTAGCCATTTGGGACCTAAGCATTGAAGTACCTTTGTGGATCTGGACCTCAGACCTAACAGTAATAGGCACAGTATAAAAGCCTAGATGGATCATGTAACAGGCCAAAGAATACAAATAGCCGTGACTTTAGAGTCTGTTCTAAACCAACAGACTGTTCTTCCTGTTGTGGCAAGGTTGGCAAGCCAAATACACAAGGGGGAAATCTCTTCAAAACAAGAAAGCAAACTCCCCTATTTGGGCTCTTCCCTATCCATGTTCTTCAGTTGATACAGCCCCTACCGCTCAGTAGGGCTCGCTCAGTATTGCTAATCCCAAGTGTTCAAAAATCACGAGTCTGTCCTCAATAAACTATGAGATTTTCTTTAAAATAATGAATGTTTATAAAAATAAAAAGGGCAAACAATAAAATTGGGGTTTTCTTGTTTTTAAAACTTTGAAATATAGTCTGGTCACGTTTTCAGGCCTTTCTCTGCAACCATGAGAGTAGAGCCTTTAAAAAAAAAAAAGAGAGAGAGAGCTGAGATTCTGACATTCACATGACTCCATATGAGCAATGGAAACTCTTTAAATACTCTCTCTCCCCTTTTGACATGCTTTGTCAGGTCCTGAGCTACAGTTCCCAGCCATTTGCTCAGGCTAAGGGGTATTCCAGCCCTTGTTACACTTTGGGATTGTGTTCTTGAGCCCAGAACAGAGACAGTGGTTTCTTCCCCAAATTCCAGTCATCTTCTTGAGGCCACTTCCTCATACTGAGCAGCCATATTCACTGTCCCACAGGTATGTTCCTTACAGAAAATCCTTGAACCAGATAATGCTGGCCCCAGAGGTTTTCTGTGCTTGTTTTGAGGGCTAGTACATCCTGTTATAGATAGATATCTGAAATTTCAAGCACCTTTCATTATCACTTTAAAATGTGTGTGCTCAGACTGTGAGCTCTGAAAAGGGTTCAGGCTAACAGCTCTGATGTATTTCTATTTTTAAAAATGCTATAAGAATTACATGCGTCACATCAGGTTCCCACAAATTGCAACATAGAAAATTAATATTAGTTTAGCTGATGCCATTGTATATTTTCATTTAAAAAAAACATCATGGAAGTGTGAGTGGTCCTCAGGTTTATCAGCTAGAAATATCCATTCTCAGTGCAGTCAGTCTGCATTTTGTCTTTGCATTTTGTAGACTCCATGCTTAAATATTTATCAGCTTGTTCTGTTTGCAAATCTTTGTTTGGATTTTAAAGCTGATGGATCTTGAAAACTTTCTCTTGCACATTGTTTGAAGGGGGAAAAGTTATTTTATTTGAGGAAAATGACACCTGTAAAGGACTGTCTTATCACCTGCTAGTTTTTCTAATGTAGTGATTCTATAATGCAGTGTCTGGTGCTACGTTTATGGTCACAGTAGTACAGCCTATGTGTGTTCTCAATAAATATCAGTTCTATTGTGGCATAGGTCTTCAAATTATTTTTTCCAGATTAAAATATTACTATTTATATATATTTATATATAGCCAGCAAGGGGGTTTCCTTCTTAATATGTTGGCAGCAAACCAAATGCCTTTTTGTTTTGTTTTTTTCAGTGCTGTTTAAATCATTTCCCAAATTTCCCACATACTACTTTCTGAAATATCCTCTGAGTTAGTTTTATGTTAGGAATGGCTTTAAATTTTTCCATATTCCTTTAAGCAGTGTGCACTTTAGATTCTCATTTCACATGCTTAACAAGAGTGACAGAGGACCAAATAATCAGTGGCAAAATGCAGATTCAAATGTCAGACATACAGGAAAAGTCAAGTGGCTTTTCTCTCATTAATTCTGTTTGTGCTAGAAGGGGAAGTGCAAGCATCTGAGCAGGATGCACAAGGCAATAGCATTTGCTTCACCAGATGAAAACTGAAGAGCTAGAACACCTTAGGGCAAAGGTATTCTATCCTGTTGAGAGGTAAATTTTGCAAACAGTGGTGTTTAAATTGGGATAAACTCTAGCAGACAGCACAGGATGTTCATCTTTGCACATTATTGCAAAGAGTTGCCTGAAGGGCCTAAATGCTGGGAGGGAAAAGGGACTACAGGGTTTGTGATGGTATGTGGCTGTATCACACATTTACCACTTGTAGCTCTGCATTAAGATAATGACTGTTATCAAATCTCATTCTTCATGTTTTCAACCGGTCACCACATGGGTTAGGAAATAATTTTTTTCCTATGATGCACAATTTATTGTCTAGAGGTATTTTTTTAAATGAAATATATAGGTTTCCCCCCCCCCTTCTTCCTTCCTTTGAAGCATCCGAGATTAGCATCCATTGGCGATGGGACACCAGACAAGGGTGGAGCAGTACTCTGAAGTGATATAGTGAATCATTTCTGGATTCCTGGCTTGTGTGCCTTGTTCACTGCCAAATATGGGGTCAGGAAGGAGTTTTCCCCCAGGTCAGATTAGCAGGGATCGTGGGAGTTTTTCCACCTTTCTCTGTACCACGGGATGTGTGGCTTGCTTGCTAGGATCATTTGGGGATGTCTCCTCTAATCAGTTCTTTACCACTGCAGGGGCCTAATGCTTTGATAGCACTTCTGTCTCTCCTGTTCTCTGCCTGTGATATACAGTTTAGTTTCGTAAGGGTTGTGGTCTTTTAGTTTAAATAAAGTCTTTGGGCTTAATATAGGGGTATTTGAGTGAAATCCATGGTCAATAGGCAGTCAGACTAGATGATCCCTTCTGGCCTTAAATTCTGTGAAACATGGTAAACCCTAAATAATAACATGCACACACACACACTGCAAAAAGTCTGCATAAAGAAGAAGACGGAATGTGATCACTTGGACAATAGGAAGAGCCAGGGGAAAGCTGAATTACAGTGTATGTGCATTGAGCAGCTTGTGCACCCCTACAGTTCAGAATAAAGGGCCAGCTACTTAAAGCACACAGTGAGCATTTCAGCTCTTGTGTTTGCTAAATTGCAGACTGCAGACTGCAAGGACTCAGAATAGTTTGACATGTACATGTGCACACTCTTGGCAATTTCAGCTGCAGCTGGAGCACAGAACTCTGCAGCATCTGAAATAGAATTGCCACAGTTATGGGCACTAAACAGTGGGATTTGGTAGCCATTATCACTAATTTTTTACAAAATGGTTTAACTAGGGACTTGAGGAGAACTTATTTAGGAGTGCAATTTATTATAGTATTTTTCATAGTAATTATTTTCTCTTCACCCATTTTGGCATGTGTAGCCTCATGCTACAGTTTTATCCACAAAAAATCTTATTATTAAGTAGCTATTTAAAATGGTCATAATAGTAAAATTGCTAAGAATTTGTTAAAGAAAAACATACTTTCCACAGAGCGGAAGAGGCTGAAGGAAAGCTAGAATTCGAGGGATCTTTTGTCAGTGCTACTGTATACAGGAATATAATAAAAGACCTTTTCCAAAGGTAAACAATTCTAAAAGCTGAAGCATAGATATCAGAAAGCTTCTTGTACTAGAGTAAAATGGAATGAACCATAGACTTCAAGCTCAGGCAATGGTCATTTGTCACAGTTGCACCATTGTCTTGCTGAGTTTTCAGGCTCTGATTGGAGTCGCATAGAGTTTAAAAACCAGTTTAGTGCATAACCATAAAACTTCTTCATAGCAAAAAGGAAAAGTAACATTCATATTGGAATTGGCATTTTTAAACATAATAGATTACAATTTCCTAACTGAAAAAGTATTGCAGATGACACGGGGAAATTCTGTATTAGACATTTCCTTGCAGATAGAGGAACTGATCATAGAACTAAAAATTAATGTTATCTTAGATACAAGTGATCATGAGTTGATCACATTTATAATGTGCAAGCAGAATAAAGTCCAGACCAACAATATATATACTTGGCACTTTAATATGGTCAATTTCACGAAGCTGAAAACAATTGAGGCAAATCAACTGGGAAGAAGTATTTAATCAGAAATAAGTGAATGATAATTGGGAATCATTTCAGAACACCTTTCAAGCTGCCTCAAAAGCCACAATCAAGGAAAAAAGATATACTGATTTTAAGAAAGGAAAAAAAAAAAGAAAGATCTTGTTTAGAGGGGAAGTAAAGGCAGCTGTAAAAAATGAAAATAAAAATATATAACAAATGGAAGAAGAAATATTAACATGATGTTAATGAATATAAATCAGTGGTTGGGAATAGTAGACAATTAATAAGGGAAGCAAAGGAACACATGGAGAACTGTGTAGCTAGCAGAGTAAGGACAACAGAGAGAGAGATTTTAAGATATATTAGGAACAAAAAGAATCCTGACAATGGTATTGGTCCATTATTAGATGGAAATGGTAGAATTATCAAAAATAATGTAAAAAGGCAGAAATATTTATGTTCTGTATTTAGGAAAAACAGTCTTATCATATGGATATCACTTTTTCCATTTCATTAGTATCTCTAATGGAGGATGTTAAACAGAAGCTAAACTTAGACATTTTTAAATCAGCAGGTCCAGATAACTTGCATCCAACAGTTTTTTAAAAGAGCTGACTGCGGAGTGAGCTGGACCATTAATGTTGATTTTCATTAAGGTTTGGAATACTGGGGAAGTTCCAGAAGACTGGGAGAAGGCTAATGTTATGTAAGTTTTAAAATGATTAAACAGGATGACCTGGGTAATCATACACCTATCAGGTTAAAATTGATCCTGGGTAAGATAACAGACAAGCTGATATGGGATTCGATTAATAAAGAATTAAAGGAGGGTAATGTAATTAATGGAAATCAACATGGATTTATGGTAAATAGATCTTGTCAATCTAACTTGATATTTTTTGAGGTTTAGTTGATAAAGTTGTTAGTGTTGATATAATATGCTTAAACTTCTGTAAAGCATTTGGCTTGTACTATATGACACTTTGATTTGAAAAAAACCTAGAATATATAAAATCAACATGGCACACATTAAGTGGATTAAAAACTGGCTGGCTGATAGGTCTCTAAATATAACTGGTAATGTAAATAGTGAACCATCATCAGAATTGGTTCTTGTCCATGCTCTAAAGCTATTTAATGTTTTTATCTATAACCTGGAAGGAAACAAAATCATCACTGATAAAGTATGCGGATGACACACAAGTTGGGGGAGTGATAAAAAAATAAAGACGACAGGTCCCTAATTCAGTGTGATTTGGATTGTTTGGTAAGCTGGGCCCCAGCAAACAATATGTGTTTTTAATATGCCTAAATGTATACATCTAGGGACAAAGAATGTAGGCCATACTTACAGAATGGGGGACTCTATCTTGGTAAGCAGTGACTCTGAAAAGATTTGGGGGTTATGGTGGCTAATCAGCTGAATGCGAGCTCCCAGTGTGATGCTGTGGCCAAAAAGGCTAATGCAATCCTTGGATGCAGAAACAGGGGGATCTTGACTGGAGTAGAGAGGTTGTTATCTTTGTCTTTGGCACTGGTGTGACCGCTGTAGGAATACCGTGTCCAGTTTTGCCGTCCACAGTTCAAGGACATTGAAAAAATGGAGAGTGTTCAGAGAAGAGCCATGAGAACGATTAAATGATTGAAAAACATGCCTGATAGCAGTGTTTTTAAGCCTTTTTGTGCTGGCGATTCTCCCCTTTGGACTTAAAAAAAAAAAAAAAAGAGGCATGACTCTCCTGTTAGAAAAACTTGTGACCCCCTACTTTAAGCTTCAGCGTGGGGCTTTGGGCTTCAGCCCCCTCATACAGGGTTGAAATATGTACATTAGTTTCCAAGGCCCCCTGTGGTGTGAGGCCTCAGGCAATCACCCTGCTTTCTACTCCCTAATGTCAGCCTTGCTTCTGACCCTCCCTAAACCCATCCCATGATCCACCTGAGGGTTGCAACCCCAGGTTGAGAATCACTATCTTGTAGTGATAGATTTAAGGAGCTCAATCTATTCAGTATAACAAGAAAAGATTGAGGTGATGTGATTGCAGTCTATGATTATCTGCATGGGGAACAAATATTTCATAATGTGTTCTTCAATCTAGTATAACATGGTCCAATGCCTGGAAGTTGAAGGTAGACAAATTCAGACTGGAAACAAGGCATACATTTTTAACAGTGGGAGTAATTGACCATTGTAACAATTTACCAAGGGGTTGCAGTGGAGTCTCCATCACTGACAATTTTTAAATCAAGATTGGATGTTTTTCTAAAATATCTGTGTAACCCGTCCGTGCCCAGGGTAGCCCACTGATAATGCCAGGGTCAGGGCAGGCTGCAAAAGGAGAGCAAATTCTCCCAGCACTGGTGGGTGACACCACAGTCAGACTTCCCAACCAGCCACAAACAGTGCTTCTGATTCCCCCATACTGGTTATCAAGAAGCCACTGTGCAAATACACACAGCCCCCTTTACTGCATTTCAGTCTCTGGCTCCCAAAACCGACACTAGGTCCAGTAAAGAGACCAGTTGCTTTAACTCTATGCTCTTTACTAAAAGATTCCCTCTGATCCCAAAGGATCAGCCACAGTACCAGTTCACTATAAGTCTGGATCTTACCCAAAATACCACACTGCCAGCCAATCCTTTAGTAACTAAAACTAAAGGTTTATTAGTAAAAGAAAAACAAACAATAAGAGAAGTGTTAAAGGCTTAAAGCAATCAGATACATACAGATGATTTAAAAGTCCATATACATCAGGTTTCTAGAACAATTGTGGAGTTGCAGGCTTGTATAGTTCCTCTGGTGTACATCCAGTACCTGGATGGGTCTAAGTCCTTCAGTTCAGTTGCAAAGTATGTTAATCCAGAGGTGTGTCCGCAGCTGGACAGGAATGAACACAAGACAAAGACCAAATGGTTTCTCTGGTTTGATCTTATATACCCTCTGTTGCTGGCCATGTGGCCTGTGGAACTTTACAGGAACCAAAATGGAGTCCATAGTCACATGGGCCAATCCTGGTAACTCTTCAGGTATGCCTTTAGTTTCTTCCTGGGCCTCTGGCCTCTGTAAAGGTCTTGATGGGCCATTAAGCGGGCTATTGTCCTGCGGCCTCTCTGTCTGGGGTGTGTCTTCTACAGCACAGTTTGAAATACAAGGATATCAAAGATCTCCATAACTTTCCTCACACATATCACACATGAACACAAATATTATCATCTTATTCAGCATATCATAACCTTTCTAACAGTACCTGACATGGCATGTCTTACATGAATCACTATGATTTTGACATATTAAGGTCAAATAACACAAATGCCCCCCCCCTCCTAATGCAGCCTGCGTGACAATCTGCTCTAAGAATTATTTTGGGGAAGGGTCTATGACCCGTGTTATACAGTAGTTCAGACTAGATGATCAGAATGGTCCCTTTTGGCCTTAGTATCTATCAGTCTCTGAATCATCTTTTGTCTTAGGGAGATGTGTGAACTTCTGTACTGGTAAGAAAGGTGCAGGCTTCCTCTTTCTCAGAATGTCTGTCATTATAGTAGGGGTTTCTCAGATATTTCCTCCCACAAAATCCTTCAGATGTTTACTGAATACATAAAATGTGGCTTGTTGCAGGGAGCCAGTACACACAAACCATATGTTATAGAACGTGTGTTCTGGTAAGTGAGATCATCCTATTCCTTTAATTTTTCTTCTAAATAAGCATGCAAGCAGTGTACAATCTTTGAAGAAATGATGTACTTTTGTTTTATGATACAGGTTCTTTTGAGGAAGTTGTTACAACAAGCAAGGGAGTTTCCTCTCAGTCTTATCTCTTACTTTATAGCTCCAATAGAGCTGCTGCCTTGAGACTGGGTATTGGTCTTTTGGCTGAGGTTTCTGAAAGAGGCATTTGCTTGCATATTGTTTGACCATGTCTGTTCAAAGACTAGTGTATATAGAGTAAATCAAACAAACTACACCAAGAAAATAAGCAGATCAACATCACAGGTTTCTCCTCCAATGGGAAATCTGCATATAAGGCCTTGAAATCTGCTATTACTTGACAGAAGGGTGACAGTGTTAACAAAATATTTGATGTCAAGGTGATATTAGTTTGTTCAGGAGGGGAGATTGGCAAGTTATAAAGTGTGTCTTCAAAAATGGTGGGTAAATATAATACTTGTATATTCAATAAGAAAATGTGATGGAAAATGTAAATAGAAAGCTACTGACTAGTGCATATTCTTCTTATGAAGGGATTTCAAAGTATTGTGTTCTGAAATTCTTCTTTCTTAATACACATTTTATACTTTTTTGTAACCCTAATATAAAAGTGACACTGTTACAAATGAATGATCATACATAATACAACATGCTGATTTTTATGTCAAAGTCTAAATGCTTGCTGTCAAGTTGTCTGGAGTGACTTGTTACTGAAAGTGCCAATGTCAGGGCAAATTATCAAGAAACAGGGCATGAACCAGAGAATTGTCGTGTGTTGTATACTTAGATTTCACCAACCAAGTATCAAGTGTGAACTCCTCAAGCACTATAAGAGCTTTAAAATGGAGTCTCAGACAGTCCCTTGGGGCACTCTGGTCTAGCTTTCCACCCAGGCAGGCTTGCCTTTGTGAGTGATGGTGCCTTACCCCAAAAATCACGTAAATACTCAGGTAACTCCAAGTCACTTATCCCATTTCAGGTGCACCCTAGCTCTTTCTCCAAAGACATTGCTGTAGCCAATCCTATAAAAATTAACTAAAGATTTATTCACTGGGAAAAAATAAATGCATTTTTTACAAGGTTAAAGCTGGGAAACATACAGATAAACATGAGATACAATTTTAAATTCCAAAGATAACAGTAGCGGCTATAATATGCAAGCATTATATGTCCTTTAGGGCTATCCCTAGCAAAGCAACTGGGGACCCTTGTTTTATGTTTAGAAATCTTTGCCCCTCAAGCAATGTTCAAGCAGCACAGGGATAACCCATTTCTCCTTAACAGGGATTTTTATTCCTTTCCCCAGTGTTTAAGATGTGATGGTGTTACCCTATTCCATAATTCTGATTTAGTAACAGTTCCTATCCCCCTTCCTTATCAATTCATGCAATGCGGCTGCCTTCTCTGACAATCCCTCAATAAAATCTTAGGAAAAATTAACCATTCCCAAAAAGGATCTAAGATCTGTGACATCTGTTGGAGCTGGTAGTTTAAGAATCCGTTCCACTCTCTGTTGATCAGGGGAACACCCCTCTTGTCTCAAAGTTACTCCAAGATTACTTATTGGGAACATAACTGGACTTTTTTGGGACTTACTTTAACCTCTGCTTCCTGAATCTTTTGTAATACCCTATTCAATACTTTTAAATTATTTTTCCTGGTCTGAGTGCAAACCAGGATGTCATCCACATAAGTACTCACACTATTTCTTTCAGACATCCCATTCTACATCTTGATGACATGGGCATGACAAATAACAGGGCCATTGTTCCAGCCCACTACCAGCCTCCTAGTCCTGCCATTGCTTCTAAGGACTGGCCAGAGAGCAGCTGTTCCACTAAACTCTCTTGGCTTAAAAGCCCATCACTTTTCTTAAAACTGCTTCCCAGGAAGTAATTAAAATTACTAATGTAGTAACGTTCTTTATTACTTGACATCCATATTTTCAAGGACAGTAAAGTACTATCAGTAAAGTAAAGCCAGCTATGGCTTTAACCCTTAACTTTCTAAAACAAAAACACACAAAAGGAAAAAAGCGGGAGGTGGGGGGAAATAAGCAGAAGGCGGGAGAGAGAGGAAGAGAGAAGAAGCAGAAAGATGAAGAGTGAGAGAAAAAGCAGAAGAGAGGTTGTGTGTGGAAAAATGACTTAGGAGGGAAGGGAAACTTAAGCCAAGAAAAAAGTACAGACAGCAACAAAAATCCAGAAGTGGGGCCCTATGGGCCTAAGCATCTGGGAATCCATAACCCCATCCTGGCTCTGAGAGCAGAGTGATAGTTTCCACCACATCTGTCTGAGTGAGATGGGATGCTAGCTATCTTTGCCACCCATCCCAAGACTGTGCTCTGGTTTAATGGTCCAAACAATTTCCCTGCAGTTCTAGCCTGATCAGTGGTGACGGGCCTGACCTCTACCCATTCTTCCCCTCCTTGGTTACCCCCTTGAGGACCAATCTTCCTTACCGGGTGGGGCATCCACAACTCTTCCAGTATTTCAAGCAAGGGACCAGACAGGGACTACATGGAAGTTCCCAAGGGAAAAGGAAGCTCCTGGAGATCATCCCCCTCATTCTCATAATGAGAAGGATGTGAGTCGAGATCCTCTGCTGACTCACCCCCATCTCCATAGGCTACAACTTCCTCTGATCGCAGCCATTATTCCCTTTTGGTCTCCCAACATGGCCCTGAGAACACAACTTTGTCTTTTACATTCTGTGTGACCTGCGTGGCTCTTATCCTGGGACTACTTTGGCAATTCAGCTGAAACCATCGCTACCATCTACATTTCCCCACTAACCCAGGTTTTCCAGTGCTTACAGAGCTGCAGGAACACTCTGGGGCTGATAAAGGCTCCAAGCTTCCAAAAACCATTACCATACTCCTGTACAAAATCAATCAAGCTGTTTTCCAACACTAACTTTCCACATGTTCCCTTCTGATATATTTTCTCATTCAACGTGGCTTATTAGCCTGAGCTCTGAATGAGTAGTGGTACGTATCCATAAATCAGTTTGGGGCTACAACACAGAAAATTACAGGTTTGCACCCTGTTCCACATCTCCCTCCTCTATGCCAAACAAACAAACCATTTGTATTAATCATCCCCTTCTTTTCTACCTCTCCTGACTGGCTCGCCAAATCTGTTACCCTGGGTTTCTCAGAAACCAGAGCAGTGGTAACTTAATTGTTTTACTCCAAGCAGGGTCAGAAATAAATTAATGGGAACACAGTGCTTCCATCTGATAAATAATTGATAGAAATGAGTGCTTTCGTTTAAAATGACTATTTATTAGATGTTAAGCACACACACATATGTAACAGTTTTAGGACATTTTAGATATAGTTATCCACAGTTTAAAATGATTTTGAGTGATTACTAGCTGGGTGTCCAGCGTCTTCTTTCCATCTAGCTGATGGTGAGTTTAGGTATCAGCTCCTGGTCTGAAGAAAAGCTTTCATGGACTGCTTTGAGGCTTTTACTTAATTTTTTTATAGCTAATTTTAACAAAGCATATAATTAATGGTGATTTTTAGTGGGTTAGCATAAAGTAACTTTTATTGGGTTACTCATTTTTTAAATTTTAATAAACTATTAAATTATTTACTTATAACAGTTATATGTTGGGGGTATTTAAAATTAATTTTGCTATTTACTTATTTTTTAAATTTTTTTTGTTTATTTTTATTTTGATTAGCAAACTGCAAGTATGCAGCTGTCTGACCTTGCCTTACAAAGGCCTAAGATTATTTCTTGCTATGTGATATTTAGTTTTTAACTGACAGTGATTGAACATACAAAACGGCTGACTGCAGTACTGTTAAGTTCTGGGGAACCCACAGGAATGTGAAATTTTGGGATGAAAACTTGTGCACAAACCCTCTTCAGGAGTGTGGGGGAAATAATCAACAAAGTCTTTTGTCCATTGATGTTGCACAGTGGTTTGTTTGGTATCTATGGGCCTTCTTTTGTTGGAAAGAAAATTATGCCTCCTGTGTAAATTAGTATTTCACACTTGGTAATGCTTCTCCACTAACTAGAGGGTTTGATGATCTTAGCAAACATTTTTATATTTATAGGGCAAACACTTAAACATTAACTTATAACATGGGATACAGATACTATAAGTGAAACGAATACATGCAGCATTCTACAAGCAGTCTCTAAAGACAAAACACATTTGCATAACTCTCTAATATCTGTTTTAACAATGATAACACACAGGTGAAGCAGACTGGTATCCAGCTGGTCATTTGTCAGTGTTCAGTGAGGCCCACTGGCTGTGGCATGAGCTGGCATTTGATCTGCCAGTGTCACACTTGCCAGTGTTTGAGGATAACATATAAATTGTATTTATAGATCAACAGATTAGATAATAGATGCCTCAGTGAATACAACCTTATAGTTTACTCTAGGGAAGTTGCTGATGTCAAATTGCAGTCTGCATAAGTTGAGCTCATAACTTATGAATGGGTAACAAAGAGAAGAGAGAAATGAACTGTAGCCATGTTTTCATTTTTGATCCTTCTGTTTTTAATACAATGGCAGTTTATCATATACATTTTTAGCATCCTTTTGCATGTAATAAATTTCTCAGAACCAGTCTGATGTACAGAGGATGCTGACAGATAATGCCAGGAAATCCCTCATAAGCTATGAAATCTGCAGATAGCAACAAAATGGGCTTAAGCAGCAAACTACAGAACTATAGGGGGCTAGATGTTCAGGAAAACTGATGACTTTTCCTTTTGGGTCACTATTTCAAATCCGGCCTGTGTGTCTAGTGACTAGCAGCTTTTCATTTCCCTTTATGAAATGAGTTTGGTCTCAGTCATTTTGCTAGCTGACAGTTGCCCATATCATAAAACAACAATCACAGTTAGCACTGTGTCATTCTTGCTGGGACTTGCAACAAAGGGTAGGCTTGAATAGAGACTGAATTAACCTCTCCAAATTAGAAGTGGTCCCTTTCCGGCAGGGTTGAGATACATTAATTGGATTGTTTGTGGAATCTGTTATTCCCCTATCCCTGCACATTGTAACATTTTTCTTTCAGTTAGAAGTCACTGACTAGTTTATGAAGCAAAATACAAGAACCTGTTGTCTCCACTGAATTTGTCGTGTAACAATAGCAGAAGTTACCCTCTAGCAGTATCTCTTTCCTCACCCTGTACTGCCCAGAGAGAAAATGACACTGTGTCCGAAAGTACATCACCACAGCTTTATGTGATGTAAAAGCAGCATGTTGTACCATGTATTATAGCCACTGTTTGCTAGATAGCAATGTAGATCTCCCCATATAGCAAAACAAATACACAAAGTGAGATTATGTGCCACATCTCCTGCTTTTAGAGCAGTGGACAAGCAACTTTATTTCCTGATTGTGATATAAAAACAGAGATCATGTGAGGAGACTCTGCCCTGGAAGATATCAGCATAAATAAGGCAGGAAATTCTACACAGGAAGTGCCATACTGTGACAAATTCCTTGAAGGTAGGGACAAGAAGTGTGTCCCGCAACACATGAAGACTTGTCCAGAGCCTGTTATCAACATGAACTGCAGCCTTATAACCCAACATCTCACTCGCCCTCTGCCCATGTCCACATAAAGTCCCGCCAAAATAGATGAGTAAGAAGAATCATGGAGTCACTGCTGCCACGCTACATCAGGTGCGTGGGCAGAGATTTAGAGCTTGACTACATGGGTAGCCATTCTGGATTAACAATTCCTGATTAACTCCATGTGTGGATGATCTTATTCTAGAATTCTGAATTAGCATAATCCACTTCGGAATTCTGGAAAAAAATCCCATCCCAAGTTGTGTTTGAAAAGTTGAAACATCAGGGAGAGGGGATGGGTTCAGGTCAGCTGAAATGTTTTATTTCTGTTTCAGACTTTTTATTTTAAACTTTTTTTCTTATATATAAAATTTGGAAATGGAGTTATTTTACTGAAAAACAACTATTAATTGAGAAAATGTTGCGCTTTTTTTAACAGGAAATTTACTAAATTTACTAAAGCTAACTGTTTTCTGTGGAAAGTTTGTTTGGATGAATTGGCATTTTTTGACAGAAAAACTGTTTTAAAAAAATGACAAACCCTTCTGAACTAGTCAAGAGGAGGGTTAGTGCTCCTGGTAGTGGTGCAATCAGAATTTTCCTGAGATGGGTGGAAAGAGGCAGAACACCTGTCCTATAGGGTGTCTGTCATGGAACGGAGAAGACTGTTCAGCCCAGGCTGGGCTTGGCATACAGCTCACATAGAGGGGAGCCAGCTGCAGGCAGGTTTCCATGGCTACAGCCTGGAAAGAAGTGCTGGGATGCGGTGAGCCTGGGTCTCTGGTGCCAGGGTAGGGTGAAGCTTGGAGCGCACAGGGAGAGGTACCCTAATTTCCCATTGAAATGTTACTGCATCTGGGCTGAAGTCCCCGTCCCCTGCTGCTTCCCTGTGTGGGGCAGGGGGATCAGCAGAGTGCCAAGACCTCAGCTTGCAGTACCAGGACTCTGTCAGGGGCTCTTCTGTCAGGTGGGGATGCAGCTGCCCTAGCCTATTACTTCCTGTGCAGGGACGGGTCTCCAGCTGTGGGCCTGCCTTCACTGCTGTAGTGGGCCTGGCCAGGAGGAGAGGCAGCAGTTGCTGGGTCACCCTCATTGTGCCCGACTCCTGGAGCTGCTCCCTCGTTGAAGCAGAAACCAAACAGAGATGCTGAAAAGCCACATTCTTAATAGACTTTCCAAAATTCTGAATAACTAAGATTCCACACTTATATTACAAAGCAAGCTCTCTGTGTCTCATCTAGCTTACTAACAGTAAAGGTAAACTACCTGTAAATCTTAATTTCACAATATATTGAGGGTAAAATGTTGCTGCATGGAATACAAGTATTTCAGAATCGTAAAAACTCATAGAATTAGAGGAACTCTGTACAGTACATCAAATTCAGTAATCTCAGGGAGCTGCAGTTCTTAGTGAACCATGTTTCATCAGAGTGTATGAAACTCAGCATTTGTTTTTCCAGCTTCTGGACCAAGATCTTATATGAAACATTATAACTGTGATTAAAACATGAGGTGGAGTTGTATGTAGGAGGCAGGTAACTGGGGCTTTTACACTATATATGTGAATAGATATGATGTCATCCTGGAAAAATATGTCTGGCATACCATCTCCAGGGAGTGATTATATACTTACAGTAATAAATACCCTCTTTTCAAGTGAACCATGAGATGAGAATGAGTCCTAATAGAACTGCAGGTATATACTATACTTTTTCATCTTGAATAATTGGGATTCTGGTAATTCAATTGACTGGATTTATGTTTAACTATCATTTGCCGGAAGTGTATTGTTATCTTAAATAAGCAATTAAATTTACATAGTTTTTATTTAAATGGTAAATATTGTATAGATTTTTTTTCTAGTGCATTTGACATAATTCTAAGAGGATTTATAGCACATTTCACTGTTGATACCTTTTGTAATGAAATTGGTCATATGATGATCTCTGATTTATTTTTTTTATTCTAGTATTTAGAGTTTGATAATTTATTTTTTAAATTTAAGAAACTTAAATGTCAGGCTGAATATCAGGGAAATCGTCCTAATTGTGAGATATATTAAACTATGAATTAATCTTCCAAAAGGAGTGGTAGAAGATCCTTAATGCCTGCAACATTTCAAACTAGATTGGGCAAAGCGTTAGGAAATGTGCTATAGATAATTCTTGCATTTGCAGGGGTAGAATAGATTAAGAGAAACTGGAGAGAAAAAACCTTATGACTGTTTTTTGAGAATAGTTGCACTTTAATGTATACTAATAACAGGTGATATTATTTTGTCTAAACTGACATTAACAATTTGATATGGAAAAAATGCCTATTTTATTGTAGAACTTAAATTTTAAAAATTGAACATTACTACTTCACACAGTGAATAGAATTAAATAATATAAAGTATGTTGCTAATCAAATGCTTCACTTCTTGCATAATTCAAATGAATGAAATTGTTCCTGCATTGCAGATATGATTGCAAGAGCTGTTAGTCTGTTCTTAAGTGTTTGGATAAAAAAACCCATTGAGATACGGTGAGCAGACACTGCTAGCTCCAATATAAACTGAATAACCTGGGCCAAGGTAGATTTCATAACTAATCAATGAAATTAGTGTCTGGATCTGATCTTTACCTTTTTGATGGATCAAAGTAATGATCACGTCAGTCACAGAAACAGATAATTAATTGAGTCAGTGTTTGCAAATATGGCTATCTAAAGTTAGGGACCTAAATCAAAATGATCTGATATTTCAAAAATGCTGAACACCTGCAGTCAGTATGAGTTGTTGGTGCTCAGAGCTGGCCGCTGTAATTTAGGTGCCTAATCTTAGGCAGCCATGTTTGAACATTTTGGTCCTGGCCTCTAGTAATAAGAAACTCTTTAAATAAAGTACAGAAGGCGTGAAAACATTATTTTGCAAATATTGTCCTGGACGCCTTTGGAAACAGGTTTTATCTGATCAGATATCTTCTCATTAATACTACATGGCACTCTAATGTACCATTTCCATCTTTAAAATGTCTTAATGTTCATTAATCATTATAATGCTCCTGAAAAGCAGAGAGAATTTTTTTTTTCATTTTACAGATAGAGGAACTGAGACGTGTTAAATAACTTGTCCATGGTGAAATTAAAGTTAGAATTTAGGAGTTTATAGATTAATAGATTCTAGTGGCTTTCAACTATACTCAGACCACAAAACTACCCCTCAGTGAAGATGTGTTGCTCTGATTATATCCTATCCATATTAACTAGCCAGGACAATTCTATTTTTGCTTAAAAATCTTTGCTGTGTTGCAGGAGCTCATTTTGGGTGTCAAATGCATAATCTCTCAAACTGCAAAATCTAGATTAATGGTGAAGACCCAAAATTAGAGCACAACAGCAGCGTAGAAAGCTTAGAATATAGCAGGATCAATTTAACTAGCATTAATAATAATTTCTAAATTAAAAGCTTCTGTGATCAGTATTTCTAATGTAAACAGATTATGATAAAAATGAAGGATAACAATAAGATTGCATAGAATGAAAGTAAATCTGAATACATAAGGAGGGGCAGCTGTGAAGTGTATATCTATTGCTTGTCCAAAATGGATGACCCTTCATTACAAGGCTAGTTCAGTATAATCTGAATCCATGATCTAATACTCAGCAGCTCAGATATGAGTGGAAAATTGTGACTGGAGCATTGTAGGCCTATGAGAAGTACTTAATGGTCTTTTAGTCTTTCTTCCTCCTGCCTTGCTTTTGTCACAAAATGGCAGTGATCTATAATTATCTGTATAGAGGTCTGTCATCTTTTTATTTTATAGTTTTTTACATCTATTTCAAGGCTTTTTCTCATCCTTGTGTGGACACTGAGGCAAGCATTACGTCCCACTAATGCAGATGGGCTCTGTGGGGACATCAGGCCCGAATCCTGCAATTCACAGCACAGTGGCAGGCTGCTTTGTACTTCAGAGGGCTCCACTGAGGTAATTGACAATTTGTGTGCTGTAAATTGCAGAATTGATATGTAAAAGTCCTTGCCTATGTGCAGGTTAGGAGTTAAAGTCTGTAATGTTTTTAAAAATAATTAAAATGATAATATAAAGGCATAAAAAGCAGTTTTCCTGGCACTGTGGTGTTGCTGGGGAACGTTTCAGCTCTTCAGCTAGTCAAGTGGTTTCTCTGAAAAGTAATACATTCTTGGTTGTATTGAATATCAAGGTAATCACCCTTTTTTAGTTGACCTATTATTTCTGTCTCCCTCGCCTCTCCCCATATTATAATTTTCACTTAATGGGCTGTGGTTCAGCACTGTTAATTGTTTTATGAAAATTAGGAAATGTATTATAATTTATAATGGAGAAATATGTCTACTCTATGCTGTTTCTCCTGAGGTCAAGGTACAAAGAAGTTACTTGCTTGCATATCTCTTTAAATTATCTATTTGAAAAAGTATTGTTCTGGAAGTGAAAATAAGAATAGATGGATGTCTCTCGTGTGAGCATTGAAAGCCATGGAATGATCATTACCAAGATAACCCTGACCTTCCCAGAACATTAAGTGCCACTGGCACTGCCTCAGGATGCTAAGTATCCAGATAGTCAATTATCTCCATGCTAAACCTCTTCAGCTTATCTTATTGCTCAAGCATCTTTGTTGTACGATCTGTCCTCTTTTTATTAAAGGTCTGAAGTAATTTTTGTTGGATAGTTAGTACTGGTTGCAAGTCCAAAATACAGTACTAGGAACAATTGGCTTGTCCTGAAAGTGCTAGAGGTTATTTTGGTCTGTTTGAAATTCTCCTCAAACAAAAATTTAAGCTGGACCTCACTGTATGTCTATAAATGAAACTGAATCCCCATGGTACCACTGACCTGGGATCTCTTTAAAATTGCTATTGTTTGTAAGAATTATTCTGACTTTGGTGAAACAGGAACTATCCCTCCATAAAGGAACTTATTAAAACCTAGTACAGAAAGCATCATATGAAAGAGTCCCATTTGGAGAGGATGACAGGTTGGATAGTTTTGAAAAAATATTTCTGTCATTCCCAAGATCTGGAGAGGTGATATAACTTGCTCTCGTCCCTATCCCAATAAAATACCAAATAGAGTGTTTTGTGCAGCAGGCTGCTATTTCATGTGTAAGTTTTGGGAGAAAGTAAGACAAGATGAAGTAATATACAACGTTGTGGGCTTTTTCTTATGTGGGTGAATGATGTTTTATTTATCAGGTTCATGGTTTTCTTATGATTTAAAATGTGTAAGTTGACACACAAAAAACACACAGACTCACACACATATATTACTTAAAGGGAAAAATGTGAGTTTTAAAAGCTAGTTTTGATGAATCAGACTCTTTTTTTAGGGTTTTTTTTCTTTTTTTCTTTTTTTTTTTCTTTCTTTTTTTTTAGCAGCTTATGATTTTATGGTGCAAATCTTTACTCAAAGGATTTTGAGCAAGACAATCAAAAATTTAATATTACTTTGCCACTGGCCTCCTGGGTGACATAAAAGGTTGTTACAAAGAGGAGAGAGAAAAATCATTCTCCTTAACCTCTGAGGATAGGACCAGAAGCAATAAGCTTAAATTGCAGCTAGGGCTGTTTAGGCTGGACAGTGGGTAGTGAAGCACAGAAATAAATTGCCTGGGGACTTTTTGGAATCTCCATCATTGGGGATTTAAAAGAGCAGGTTAGACAAACACCTGTCAGGGATGGTCTAGATAATTCTTGGTCGTGCCATAAATGCAGGGACCTGGAGTAGATGACCTTTTGAGGTCTCTTCCAGTCCTACGATTCTATGATTATCAGATTTAGTTGGGGAGGAATCAGGTGATCCCTGTAAGGGATGGAGGGGTGCTGGGCTCCTGCAGTAGGCCCTGAAACTGGGAGATTGAAGGGAAGGATATATCTTCCTTTAAGCACTGAGAAAGGCAAGAGGAAAAGCCTTTGGGAGCTATAGCCCATGGTGAATGAAGGAGCTGCTTTGCTTTGATATTTTGCCTAAGCTTTACATTTAAAGAATAAAACTGTGTCAAGAAGGAATGTCTTGGAAAGTCTCAGGGTGTGGTGTTAGTCCTTCTTGAGCTGGGAATGGAGGCCAGCAGCCTACATCACATCTTGCTTCTCAAATGCTTCCCTGCACTTCTTGTGGTTTGTCTGCCTGGTTCATGGCAATCAGTACTGTCACTGGCAATGTAAACAGGATGTTAATGGAGTTTCCAAATAATACTAAATCTTTTGGAGTGAATTCAGCAAGCTTTGGAAGTAATGTTATGGTCCTCTCCTCAGTGTTATCTACTCGGAGAGCAGTGGTGCTGTAACCAGATCTCACCTTTGTTGCATTTGTAGCATAGATAGGTTCTTAATGGTGTTAAGTTTATTGAGCTCTGGCCTGCCTGATGCTTTTTTGATCATCTTGCTTGCCGCTTTGTTAACCTATACTTAACTGTCACTATGCTAGTGTAACCTTCACACAGACCAGGAAAAAACTTATTTGCCCAGCATTCCAGGACAATTAGAGTGGTTGCCTGAGCAATGTAACATCCCTGTCAAATACCAGAGGGACAACCAAGAAGCCAATTGGAGCATTACATCGGAAATGACAAACTTCATTCTCAAAGCAGCAGAGGTTTCTAATAATTTTGTTGCCTGTGTTCCATTTTTGCTGGGCTGGGGCTCAGTTATCTGCTGGAATCTGATGAAGAGCTCTAGAATTGGCAAGAAAATGAGAATAACCAAGAGGAAAAAAACGCAAAAAAGTAAGTAAGAGAGGCAGTATAAAAAGGGAATCAAGGCAACAAGAAAAGAACAGAGTGGGAAATAAACACTAGAAAAAGACTAAGCAATTTGGAGATGGGAATAAATATACGAGAAAGCAAACATTAAAAGAAACCAAGAACAGAGGGAAGTAGTGTAAGAGCATGGAAAACAGAACACAATTTAATAAGGTAAAGGACAATAAAAGAAGCAAGGCAAGAAACCAAAAGGGAAAAAGAAAGTGGGGGGGGGGAAATGGAAGGAGGGTTTTAAAGAAAGTGAGAACTTGTTTCTTCTTTGTCATCCTGATTTAACCAGCTGTGGAAAATTTATTTCTTGGAATAAAAGCATGCATTCCTTTGTGTCATAAAATTCACTTTTAACATATGTGCTGAAGGCAGAAGTTATTGCCAGTTATGCTGTAACTATGTACACTTCTACACACAAGGATAATTTTGATCTCTGTTTACTTTGGAATTTGTTAGACTGTCAGTGTGCTTTAGGACTACATATTTTCCCCCTCACTTCTTGAAATTAAAAAAAACCCAAATGTCTTGGAGCGCTAATCACTGACATTTTGTTTCCCTGTTATAAGGGTTTTTTTAATTTTGTTGCATGCACACATTGCTTTCTAATTATAGAATTGTTCACAGTCATGGGTGCTGGGTTGCTGAATTAAATTGTTTTTTAATTTTAAAGATTAGTTAACCTTTTTATGAATTAAAGTAAAAACGTAATTATCTGGATTCAAGAAAATAGATTATTTTTTAAAATAGGTTCAATTCAGGCCTTTAATCCTTGACTTTAAAGGACCTTAAGAAAGGAGTTCTTGTTTGTGGTTTTAAAAAAAGAAAACAAAGCAACAACAAGGGAGAGAATGGAGTGGGAAATAAAAGAACTCTTCCATTGTTTTTATAGGAATGTGTTTTTGTTTGACTACTTATGTTTTTGTTGAGCAGTCTGTTTATTCTGCTACTTACATGTTCCTGTTTCAGTCTCTTTGGGTATGTGAACACTGACAGCAGCAAATTCACCATTGTCAGATCGATCTATCTGGATCGATTGAGCAGCAGTGAAGACCCACTCAATCGATCCAGAAGTCAATTCAATTAAACCACCTCCTCAAAAGGCGTAGCGCTGCATTGATGGGAACGCATTTCCTGTTGGCACAGCGCAGTGTAGACAGGCTTGTGTAGTGTGCATAACTCCCATTGACTACCGCCGAATTTCCCAGTAAGTATGTACTAAGCTCTTGTATATGTTCTTGACAGAGAACATCTGTTACCCACAGCTAGTCCCTCTAGAGTACCTTCAGTCATGTGTCATTTCTGATATGTTTTCTCCAGT
The DNA here is from genome assembly GCA_007922155.1 of Mesoclemmys tuberculata. Taxonomy (NCBI): domain Eukaryota; kingdom Metazoa; phylum Chordata; order Testudines; family Chelidae; genus Mesoclemmys; species Mesoclemmys tuberculata. Next base: position 33,893,274 of record ML675620.1, on the reverse strand, counting down.
CTTGTAGTTCTGCATAATCAGCAAAATCAGTGTAGTGAGTGGGTGTGGCCTCCCTTCGCCATTGACAGGGAGAAACAGGCCAGGCATGTGGGGACAGAGCCAGAGACTGCCTGTCCACCCACCTGGAAGCGAGGGGGTGGGACAGGAAGTATAAAAGAGAAGCCCAGGAGCTCAGTCAGAGCCCAACTCCTGAAGAGGAAGGACGTACCTCTCCGCGCTCCAGAGCTGCCTGTGGCCTGTTACCCGGGCGAGAAGGCTGAGACCTGGTACCCAGGTAAGTGGACCAGGGACTGGGCCCGGGCACCGGTGACTGAACGGCGGTCGGCCTGGTAACCCGAGGTACCCTGGAGTCGAACACCCCGCCAGACCCGTTGACCCAGAGGGGCCAAGATCTAGTGGAGCTGCTGGACACAGATGAGGAGGAGTTGGCCATCTCAGGGCTGGACTTGGAGGAGTTGCCCTTGGAGTCACCAGACGATGACAACGAGATGCGGGCCCTGACAGGGCCAGACCTGGATGAACTACTCCCAGTCGATCTCCTTGATGAGTTGCTGGACCTACTGCCCTCCAGTAATATCAAGGGGTTCCACAACCTGCCCCTGGGCAATTACCCCAATGAGGACAACTGGACGGCGGCATACCAGATACCTGAGGGAAAGGGGGTAGGAAGTAGCCCAGGAGAGGGGTTACCCGGTCTGGAGATTGGAGGACTGGACAGCGAGTCAGCGTGTTGCGGTTGGAACACTGCTGACTCCATGGCATACCCCTCTACCATGGATAGTGACCTGGGCTGGGACGCTGTGGAGTTGGGTGGGCCTCCATCCTCATCCCCTGATTCCCCCGAGTGGCTTTAAACTGGGTGCTTCCCTGTTGGGTCTGGGTGCTAGAGTGTTTGCTGCCCCACCGGGGGCCCTTTGCACTGTATGCCGCCCTGCTGGGGCTCAGGGTATTGCCTTAGGGCTGCCCCACCTGAGCCTGGAGACTATTCTCTTAACCCAGGCTGGGCCAACCTCTGCTGGAGCAGGATAGGGAGTAGGTGCGGCCTCCATCTGACACTGACAGGGAGGAACGGCCCACCGCTCTACAATCAGCCATACTGACATCTCTCCTAATACATTAAAATCTAAAATAATTCATCCCTAGTATGCCAGACTACGAACTGTGCTCTGGCAGTCACTCAAAATGTAACTGTTGCAGTCAGAATTATAAGAGAAAATCACACGTACAGGCCTGGTCTACACTGGTGAGAGGGGTTGATGTAATGTCGCTTACATCGACCTCCTAAAGCATGCGTCTATACTGGCATGTTAGTTCCATCGACTTAAAGCGTGGTAAAAGTCGACCTAATAAAATCACCTCCGCAAGTGACGTAGCGCGTAATTAGAATTTCATGGGTCGAATTTGCATCAGTGTAGACAGAGCGTAACATAATTTGACGTTAATGGCCTCTGGGACGTATCCCATAATGCCCCGTAGTGACTGCTCTGGGCATTTGCTCACTGCTGTTACATGGCCACACAAACAGAAAATCACCCCTCCCCTCAAGCCCTGGGAAAATTTGAATTTTCATTTCCTGTGCAGCCAGCATGGAGAGAGCTTTGTAGGTGAACTCGTCATGGCGACTGCAAGGCCCAAACACGCTCCAGCATGGAGTCGACTAGAGGTTTTGGATCTTATTGGTCTGTGGGGCGAGGAGTCCATTATGGCTTAGCTTAGAGCCAGCAAAAGAAATTTGGACATATACGGGAAGATATCCCAGGGCATGTTGGAGAAGGGGCACAACAGGGACATGAAGCAATGCCGCATGAAGATCAAAAAGCTACAGCAGGCATATCAGAAAGCTAGGGAAGCTAACAGCCATTCTGGCTCCTCGCCCAAAACATGCCGCTTCTATGAGGAGCTGCATGCAATTCTTGGTGGCGAGTCTACCACAGTGCCACCACGCAGCATCGATACCCCCGCTGGATCCTAGTCCAGGGAGAATGACGAGAACTCTGTGAATGAGGAGGAGGATGAGTAAAGCAAGGTGCAGGTGTCCATTCTTTCAGACAGCCAGGACCTATTCCTGACCCCAGAGCAGTCCAGCAACACATAGGACAGCAATAACGATCGGAATCCCGGGGAAGGCACATCTGGTGAGTTTTTTTCCTTCTTAGCAGTTATGTCCTTGATCCAATGTCTAAAATGGCCTTTTAATCAGGGGGAAGGGGATTGCTGGGTGTTAATGGATTTTACTGGAGGGTTACCTCCTGAACAGATTATTTATGTGCAGAGGTATGCTCTGAGAATCATCCGTTGATATTTCAAGGAAACTTCCATGTAGTTAATCTATTAACCTTTGCACAAGTTTTCTGGGGAGGGCAGCCTTGTTTCTTCTGCCACGATAGGATACTTTACCGCGCCACATTGCAATCAAATGAGCCGGAATCATGGTGGAACACAGCATAGCAGCATAAGGGCTAGGCCTGTACCCTGCTGCATGCAGCAAATCTTCCCTTTCCTCCTGCATTACCCTCAGGAGACTGATATCGCTCATAGTCACCCTGGGAAGATGGCGCATATTTAAAGTACCCAAGCTATACAATTGATACCCTGTACTCCTCTAGTCCCCTTTCTATGGGCAAACTGGATCAATTCTATAATTGTCCAAAGGTATCTGATGATACAATTAACCGGTGATGGTCTCTGATCAACTGTGCCCACCTCATCCCAAACTGTTCCTCTCAATATAACCATGGCGCCCGGTCACCCCTCTCCTACAATCCTTTTGGGCTGTTCTTTTTTAGCAATAATTAAGCTTCTCTATAGCAGATTAAAGTGCCCCTGGCTTACCATCTCTGTAACAGCAGAGTGAGCCAACTCTTCTGAGATGCTCGGATTGGAACGCGAGTATGGCTTAGCCTTGTGCACACTAAGTGGAGTATTTTTTACATTGTTGCAGTTGCTTCAGTCCTCTGGGTCTGCTAACAATGGCAATGTTGTGCATTTCTTGTCTTTCTGTAGAAACCTTGGCCATGTCCCCCCCATACCTCTCAAACTGCTGCAGAAAGACTTTCGCGGACAGAAAGAGGGGAAAAAAATCGTGAGAGGACGTGTTTGACCAACTCATGAACGCCTCCGCGGCCTCGGAGACAGAGCTCTGAGCATGGAGGATGTCTGTGTCCCAGAAACTGGACATTGACATGGAGCATAGAAGATCTGCATGGGAGCAGGAATGCAGTACACAGCAGGAGATGCTGCGAATAATGCGGGATCAGGCAGACATGCTCAGGTGTCTTGTGGAGCTATAGAAAGAGTGGCAGCAGGACAGAGTCCCTCTGCAGCCCCTCCACAATGCTCCTCTGCCAATCACTTTGCTGCGCTCCTCCACCCCCAAGCGGCCTAGGAGAAAACTGGGCAGGCTGCAGTACGTGGTGCACTATACCGCGGTGGAGGCAAGCAGAAAGATGTGGTGGCCCTGTTGAGAACTGTACTGCAAACCACCACTCTGTCACTTCAAACTGTGAATTAACACTCACCCCTCTATTCCCACCCCCCACCGGAATGTTCATAAATATAACTTTGCAGCATTTTAATACGTCTCTTTATTAAATCATACTTTGTTTGGGGAGGGATTTGGAAGGTATCAGTGGTAGGGGGATGTTACAGAAAGGTACAAATCATACAGAAAACATTACTGTATGTCATTGCAGAACCTGTTCTTCAGTGCTTCGAAAAGGCTAAGCGCTCCACGGTTGGCTCTGAGCGTATTGCTGCCATCTGGCTGCTCAAAATTGGTGGCCAGTCTTTCTGCCTCCACAGCCCAACCCTGGGGGAACCTTTCCCCCTTTGCTTCACACACATTATGAAGAACACAGCACGTAGATATAACTGATGGGATGTTTTTTTTTCACTTATGTCCAGCATAGTAAGGAGACATCTCCATCTGGCCTTTAAACGCCTAAACACACATTACACCACCATTCTGCAAGTGTTGAGCCTATTGACTCCTTGTTGCTGTAAAGGTGCCTGCTGTTTGGCTTCATTAGCCAAGGGAGCAAGGGGTAATCAGGATCCCCCTGGATCACTATTGGCATTTCCACAGCCCCAATGTTAATTTTTCGGTCTGGGAAGAAAGTGCCAGCCTCTATGTTCGAGAACAGATCTAAGTTCCTAAATATGCACACATCATGCCCTTTCCAGACCACCCCACATAGATGTCGGTAAAATGACCCCTGTGATCCACGAAGGCCTGCAACACTATTAAAAAGTACCCTTGCGGTTTATGTACTCTGTTGCAAGGTGGTCAGGTGCTAAAATAGGGATGTGTGTGCCATCACTGCCCTCCACCACTTGGGAACCTCATTGCGGCAAACCCATCCACTATGTCCTGCACATTTCCCAAAGTCATGTCATGGAAAGAATCACGCAGCATTCAATTTTGGTTGGATCGAGCAGAACTTTAATCTTAACAGGTACCTAGAAGGCTATAGGTATAGGGAAGCCCAGGCAGCACGTCTCTGTGCTGAGCTCTGGCACTTCACCTGGTTTCAAGTTAGAGGGTTTATATAGGTTTATCAAAGTTTACATATTACATACAGATTGTATAGTGGATTTTCCAGTATTTAACAAGTCATTTACTACAGATTGGGCACTTATAACTCATGCTGGGATTCTCCCAGTGTCAGTAAGTCTGAGGCACATGCAGTCTTTTGTACCCTGCAGGAATTCCTGACAGGGTATGGCTGGGGGTGGCTGCAAATGTAGTTAATGCCTTATAACATAACTCAACAAGTTTGCATTTCTGTTGTGGTTCCAATCTAAGGCCTCTTGCCTGTATTTTTTATTCCACAGTCACTACCCTTCTTAGCAGCAGTTTATTGATGGCCCTGCACACTTGAATCACGGCAGCTCCAACTGTAGATTTACCATCTCCAAATTGATTCCCAACCGAGTGGTAACAGTCGGGGTTGTCAGCTTCCACAGAGCGATGGCCACTGACTTCTTTATGATCAGAGCTGGTCTCAAGTGAGTGTTCATGTGCTTCAGGGCTGTGGACAGCTCTGCTCAAAGTTCAAGGAAAGTGGCATTTCGCATACGAAAGTGCTGCAGCCACTGGCCATCATCCCACAGCTTCATAATGGTGTGGTTCCACCAGTCTCTGCTTGTTTCCTGGGACCAGAACCAGCACTCCACCAACTGCAGATGATGTGGTAACAGCCTGCAGCAATCAGGAATTGTTCTGCTCGTTGGCTTTTAGCAGGGCAACCTCCATGACATCGCTGTTGTCCGTGCTTTGGGTTCTCTCTCATTTTTTAAAATAATCCAGGATAAGACGTGATGTATTTGTGATACTCACAATAATGGTGTAGAGTTGAGGAGGCTCCATGTCTCCGCAGCAATGGCGAGCATGCGGAATAAACAAATGATGCGAAAACCAGTTTCCTGTTTGTTTGGGGCAGGAAGGGAGGGGGAAGGAGTGTAGGATCATGGGACAATGAAAATCTTTCCAACAGCCTCCGCAGCTAGTTGCACTGTGGGATAGCCGACTACAGTGCACTACTTTGAATGTCAACCCAAGTGGGGGGTGTGTGGACGCACAAGCCCAGTGTGAACGCGCTCTTGCGACTTCTAAAAATTGGTGGTTGAAAGTCTATTTAAAGTAAGTCAACTTCACTCTGCAGTGTAGACATACCCAGAATTAGTTCTAGAATCCTGGTCCTTTGTCTTGAAAAATCCTAGGTCTCTGCCACTTGAGTTATAGCAATAGTAGTCTCTTTATGGGTCATCCACTAGATGGCAATATCACTCATTCGCTCATACATATGGTTGACAGTTAATGCAGTCCACCTCTGACCATTCATGCTATAATTTATATTAGGCTTTGGAACATCCCAAGCTTGTGTTGTCATCGGGTGGTGTGATGTCTAGAAGTTTTGTTTATCCAGGTTCTTACGTTGTCATCATGAGTATGATGATCCAGGCTGGTAGAGGTGGTGGAGTAGCTTTGTACGTCAATGATGAGGTGAATTGTAATGAATTGAGAAGTGATGGAATGGATAAGACGGAGTCTGTCTGGGTAAAAATCACACTGGGTAAAAAAGCTACTAGAGCTTCCCCTGAGATAGTGCTTGGGGTGTGCTACAGACCGCCGGGGTCTGACTTGGATATGGATAGAGACCTCTTTAATGTTTTTAACGAAGTAAACACTAAGGGGAAATGTGTGATTATGGGAGATTTCAACTTCCCGGATATAGACTGGAGGACGAGTGCTTGCAAGAATAATAGGGGTCAGATGTTTCTGGATGTGATAGCGGATGGATTTCTTCATCAAGTAGTTGAAGTACCTACGAGAGGGGATGCCATCTTAGATTTGGTTTTGGTGAGTAGTGAGGACCTCGTAGAAGAAATGGTGGTAGGGGACAATCTTGGTTCGAGTGATCATGAGTTGATTCAATTCAAATTAGATGGAAGGATAAACAAACGTAGATCTGGGATTAGGGTTTTCGACTTCTCAAGGGCTAATTTCAAAGAGTTACAGAAATTAGTTAGGGAAGTGGATTGGACGAAGGAACTTGGGGATTTAAATGCGGAGGAGGCCTGGAATTACTTTAAGTCGCGGCTGCGGAAATTGTCGGAAGCCTGCATCCCAAGAAAGGGGAAAAAAACCATGGGCGGGAGTAGCAGGCCAAGCTGGATGAGCAAGCAACTCAGAGAGGGGATTAGGAAAAAGCAGAAAGCTTACAGGGAGTGGAAGAAAGGCGGGATTAGTAAGGGAAGCTACCTTAGTGAGGTCAGAACGTGTAGGGATAAAGTGAGGAAGGCTAAAAGCCGCGTAGAACTGGACCTTGCGAAGGGAATCAAAATCAATAGTAAAAGGTTCTACAGTCACATAAATAAGAAGAAAACAAAGAAAGAAGAAGTGGGGCCGCTATACGCTGAGGATGGAACAGAGGTTAAGGATAACCTAGGCATGGCCCAATATCTAAATAAGTACTTTGCCTCGGTCTTTAATAAGACTAGTGAGGAGTTTAGGGATGATGGAGGGATGACGAACGGGAATCTGGATGTGGTGGTGGATATTACCGTATCTGAGGTAGAGGCCAAACTTGAACAGCTTGATGGGACAAAATCGGAGGGACCGGACAATCTCCACCCGAGGATATTAAAGGAGCTGGCGCGTGAAATTGCGAGCCCGTTAGCGAGAATTTTTAAGCAATCGGTAAACTCGGGGGTTGTGCCGTACGACTGGAGAATTGCTAACGTAGTTCCTATTTTTAAGAAAGGGAATAAAAGTGATCCGGGTAATTATAGGCCTGTTAGCTTGACGTCTGTCGTGTGTAAGGTCTTGGAAAAAATTTTAAGGGAGAAAGTAGTTAAGGACATGGAGGTCAATGGTAATTGGGACAAATTGCAACATGGATTTACTAAAGGTAGATCGTGCCAAACCAACCTGATCTCCTTCTTTGAGAAGGTGACGGATTACTTAGACAAGGGCAATGCGGTAGATCTAATTTACCTCGACTTCAGTAAGGCGTTTGACACGGTTCCGCATGGGGAACTGTTAGTTAAATTGGAAAAGATGGGGATGAATGTGAAAGTTGTAAGGTGGATAAGGAACTGGTTAAAAGGGAGACTACAGCGTGTCGTGCTGAAGGGTGAACTGTCAGGCTGGAAGGAGGTTACTAGCGGAGTCCCTCAAGGATCGGTTCTTGGACCGACCTTATTTAACCTTTTTATAACTGATCTTGACACACACAGCGAGAATGTGTTAATAAAATTTGCGGATGATACGAAGCTGGGGGGTATTGCTAACACGGAGAAGGACCGGGATGCTATTCAGGAAGATCTGGACTACCTTGTACACTGGAGCAATAGTAATCGGATGAAATATAATAGTGAAAAGTGCAAGGTCATGCACTTAGGGATTAATAATAAGAATTTTACATATACGTTGGGGATGCATCAGTTGGAAACGACGGAGGAGGAGAAGGACCTTGGGGTATTGGTTGATAACAGGATGACTATGAGCCGCCAATGTGATATGGCTGTTAAAAAAGCAAATGCGGTTTTAGGATGCATCAGGCGAGGTATTTCCAGCAAGGAGAAGGAGGTGTTAGTGCCGTTATATACGGCGCTGGTGAGACCCCACCTGGAATATTGTGTGCAGTTCTGGTGTCCCATGTTTAAGAAGGATGAATTCAAACTGGAACAGGTTCAGAGACGGGCTACTAGGATGATCCGAGGAATGGAAAATCTGCCTTATGAAAGGAGACTCAAAGAGCTTGGCTTGTTTAGCCTGGCCAAAAGAAGGCTCCGGGGGGATATGCTTGCTATATATAAATATATCAGGGGGATTAACGTTAGGGAGGGAGAGGAATTATTTAAGTTTAGTACTATTATAGGCACGAGGACGAATGGGTACAAATTGGATATTAGGAAATTTAGACTAGAAATTAGACGAAGGTTTCTAACCATTAGGGGAGTGAAGTTCTGGAATAGCCTTCCGAGGGAAGTAGTGGGGGCAAATGACTTATCTGGCTTTAAGACTAAGCTTGATAAGTATATGGAGGGGATGTTATGATGGGATAGTTTAATTTGAGCAATTGATTTTGGATTATCGGCAGATAAGTCTGCTCAATGGTCTGTGGGAATGCTGGATGGGATGGGAACTGAGTTACTGCAGAGAAATCTTTTTTGGGTGCTGGCTGGTGAGTCTTGCCCACATGCTCAGGGTTTAGCTGATCGCCATATTTGGGGTCGGGAAGGAATTTTCCTCCGGGGCGGATTGGCAGGGGCCACGGAGGTTTTTCGCCTTCCTCTGCAGCATGGGGCATGAGTCGCTTGCTGGTGGATTCCCTGCAGCTTGAGGTCTTCAAATCTCACTTTTGAGGATTTCAATAACTCAGTCATGGGTTCGGGGTTGTTATAAATGTGTATGGGTAGGGTTTTGTGGCCTGCCTTGTGCGGGAGGTCAGACTAGATGATCATATTGGTCCCTTCTGACCTATGAGTCTATGAGTCTATGAGTATCATGAAACTATTGCCAAATATATTTAAAGGATGTACACTAATCTACACTTATGCAGACTTCCCCCCATCCATTCAAATGATCTTGTCCATTTCTTTAGGAAATTCTGGATTAGATTTCCCTCCTACTCTGAATTTATAACCACATTAGTTATGTAAAACTGAAGTAAACAGAAGTAAAACTGGTGTGACAGGAGTATCAAGACCCCCTGAAAGTTATAAATATTTCCTTTCTATGCCAAATGTATCTTAACTGGACAGAGTTCAGCAAAGTTCAAACCGAGTGCCTGAAGCTGATATTTCACTAGTAAAACAATTATTTTGCCATTTAAATCTGGGTAGATTCCACTCTTAGGCCTGGTCTACACTTACCTTTGTGATTCAGTGGCAATCGACTGGAGATACGTAAATCACTTGCGTATCTCCCATCGACTTTGCAGCGTCTCCTCTGCGTGCCATCCACACTGCCGGGGTGGTTTTCCTGTATCACTTCCTGGATCGATGTGACGGCGGCGAATTTGCTGCTGTCAGTGTGGACCCAGCCTTAGATCTTTGAAGGGCCTTTGAAGAGCCAGGCTTTTTGCTTTTAGAATATTTTTACTCACCACATTCATTTCATAAGTAATCAGAAGCAGTACAGTGAGTGCCTCAGAAGTACTGCGGACATCGACCTCAGTGTGAACTGCTGGGTGACCAGCACTTTTGTCAATCAAAGCACTAATGTACGTGCCTGAATATGGATTTAAGAAGATAACTTCAGCCGCTCATTTATGAAAATCTTGTCTTTAATCTTTAGAAAACCCTAGTGAGTTAGATAGTAAATGTTCTCCCCACTTTACAGAAAAGGTAGCAAACAGAGAGGTGTAGAGACTTGCCCAAGACTCTAGGAGAGTGGGTATCAGAACTTGATTTAAAACTCGGAGTACAGAGCTTATTTATTGGTGTTTGTATAGTGTTTGCATTCATACTGTGTTAGGAAGGGTAGGAGAGCATGGCAGACATTTGATAGTTCTACTTCTTTATATTTGATTCTCTTTATTGTAAAATTTAAACGGATGATGTGGAGTTTGCTGAGGGGGATTGGGCAGCACTAAACTACACCTTGCTTTGATTTATGATCAAATTCTACCAGCCACTCGTTTTTAATTCTAATTCTAGCCTTTTTATTAAACTTGTTTCTCTCCACTTTATCATTAAAGCTTTCCATGAGGCTACTTTAAGAGGATTCATGGTTTGTTTATCAGTTTGTATGTTCTTTACCAAGTTCTTCTTTTTCAGACAGTGTCTGGGTGATTCTTGTATTTTACAATGATTTGTGTTTTACTAGTGGCTTAGTGAATTCTGCCTAGTACTTGGAAAGACTCTTATTTTAGTCAGTCCTTTCATGGTAATACTGAAAGTGTCACAATAATTATAATCTTCTTTTAAAAAGAAAAAATAACCATCCTTTAATTGAAAATATTTTTTTCTTTCCCTCTTCTACTCATAGCATCCCATTCCAACGTATTTAATCTTCTTAGTTCCATTTTTCTGATCCCTTATCAGATCTATTATTTCCTAAGAGATTGTTATGTATGATGTTATTCTACTGTAGTATGATATTAATAATTCCTGAAGCATACTTTCTGTACATCCTCTATTAATGTAATTGGAGTAGGGCTTTGTGAGCCATTGGTTTTGACCTATACCCATATGTTGCAGTGTATGGTCATAAGTCATTATGCAAGCCAAGTGGGTGGTATGTTGCCTAAAATGCTGTTATAATCAGAAAAGTGACTCTGTAAAATAGAGCATCTTACCCAACTGTTCCTTTGTATATATTGAGTCATCTGTACTTACTTTACTGATCAAAATAACTTTTACTACTTGTTAGCCCTGCAGAGCGAGAGCTGGATTATTTTCTGGAGTGTAAACAATAAAAGTGCTAATTAAATTCCAGCTGTAGAATCTGATTTGTAGATGATGCATGGTACAATCTCAGCATATTTGCCACATTGGTACTTTCAAAAGATACATTTTTCCTTGCAAACTGAGGAAATTTTATATGGAAAACTAGTGAGGAAAATTAACACAATTCCACTTTTACAGAATCACTCTTCAGAATAGGAATCTGCTTTGAGATACAGGAAGGAATTCATAGACTTTAAGGCATTATGATTATCTGGTCTGATTTACTGCATAATACAGGCTATAGAACCTCATTCAATAATTCCTGCATCAGTCCTTTTAGTTCATGGTTTAGCTCAATCTTATCTTTTAGAAATAAATCCAGTCTTGACTTTGACGGAGAGAATGAAGAGATGGAGAATCCACCATAGGTGTAGTTAAGTTGTTCAATAGTTAGTTACCCTCATGTAATTTATGCTTTATTTCTAGTTTGAGTTTGTCTAGTTTCAGCTTCCGGCCACTGGATCTTGTTCTGTTTGTTTCTGATGGATTAAAGAGATGTCTGTTATCAGAAAACTTTCCCCCACATAGCTACTTACAGACTGAACAAATCACCTTTTAGCCTTTTCTTGGATGAACTAAACAGACTTAGTTTCATAAGTCTATATAAGGCATATTTTCAGAAGGTGCAGATACATCTCATTCAGGCATATGTCAGGAGTAAATTACATTGAATTTAGGAACAGTGGCAGTTGTGATCATATTTAACTTGAGAATTAAAAAAATGTGTTTGTGGCAAGAAGGGAGACCAGAAACTGAGTATGAAGTTCCCCTGACTTCAGACAGGGTATGTGCTAGAGATGCTCTTATCTCCTTGAAGAAATGAATGAATGATTATAGCTAGTCCATTCCTGAATGCTGAAACATAGTCGGGGGGACTCCAGGCAGCACCATAATTGCTCAAATAATAGAAAGGTTCCATGGACTTTGATTACCAGCATATTCCCTCCACTGGCTCCTCCTTGCCCACAACTTCATATAGTAGATCTGGTCTTTACTTTCTTTATCCATTGTTTGTCATATCATAATGTTCTCTGTCCCAACAGCTATGCCATCTACCATCACCTATAAGTGAATTTCTTCCACCAAAACCTCTGGGTTTTCTTGCATACAGGGTGGGAGTGTGAAAAATACCTAGGGGAGTTAGGCACCAGCCCCCATTGAAAGTCAATAGGAACTAGGTGCCTAACTCCTTTAAATGCTTTAGAAAATTCCATCTGGAATGACTTTCCACACTGGCAATGTAAAATCGCTACACTGTGCTTCAGTTCCCTCCTCAAGATCTGCTTCTACCACGATACTCACAGGAAACTGCCAGTAGATGTCCACAACAGATTTCTGATTTTACCTTATTAGGCCTCTATATAACACATGTTCTTATTATTGCTTCCCTTATTTATCATCCCCTATTCTTTCCAATTGTTTGTGTTTGTTTTATTAAACCAATTTATGGAGGCCTGTGCTTAGTAGTCAGCTGACATTTTTTTATTTTTGGGGAGGTAAAGATCTCTGGAATCCTTATGTAATCCTTTACCAAATTCGGTAATCCTGAGTCACAATGACTGTGTTGCAGTCTGGAGATGGTAGGATGTAGTTTCATCTAGAGCCTGTCAGTAAACACAGTGCTGAGCACTAGCCACAAGGATTTCTTCACAAAACATGACTGCGCCTTCACTGCTAAAAAAGGTCAGTTTTTCACCTAAGGGTTACTGATGCACATGAGATGTCTTGAGGCAAAAACAGTGAAAATAAGGCTCTTTAATTTTGCTACAAGGTAAACTGGTTGATATCAACCCCAGGCAGAAGTACAGAGCTGATCTTGATGCTTTTTCCTCACAGTAAACTTTTAAATACTGTCAGAAATCAATAGAAATAGTTTTTTTAGACCAAATCAAAGAAATAACAAAATATTTTATGTTAAAAAATCTTTATTGGTTTTGGAAGGAGAAAAGTAAACTTGTCAGAATCAAAATCACAACTTGCATCAGAATGTTTTGGTGCATGACAATGATTTTTTAATACTACGAGTTGTGAATAATTTGTATCTATGTTCAGTAAAAATTAAAATAGAAGTTGGCTTTTGAAAACTTGCCTCTTTTGTAGTGAAGACAAGGACTCTTTAGCACTCTTAACCCTGTTGGCTGGATGTCACTCTGATTTCTCACATGGCAGCAAAAGATGCTCCTGGACAAGCCCCTTGCAAAGTATAGGGCTAATAGAGACTGAGGTTTATTTGTGGACGGTTCAAAGTACGGTTCAAGAATGATATTTAGAACCCTTGTTTTGGTGCATAACAGGCTCAAAACAGGTGATTTCTTATCTGAAATTTGACAGTCTGACCCGCCAGTGTAATCTTGGTGATCAGAGTAGTGGACTAGATGTCAGTAATCCTACAATTCACAATGATTCAGTCAATTAACAGCTTCCTTCTTTCACTCTAGACCTGAAGAAAATGCATTAAAATATCAGGATTTATCATTGTCTTCCTCTCCCCCCCAGCCTCTAAATTTAGAGCAAGGTCAAATCCAAATCTATGTAAATGAAAGTGACTAAAAATATTGGCAACTGGGGGAGACCTGTGCTGATTGTTAAAATTTAACTTCATGCAAATTGTTACCCATTGATATGGAAATGATGAGATATATTGTCTATAATGGCACTGCCATAATAATTGTAAACTACCAACTATTTTAATTCCAAAGTGATAAAAGGTCTTAAATATTTGACAATATATTGTTATTGTTATTAAATGCAGAAAATATTTCCTTCCTTGGTTACATTTTGATTAGGATCTTTTCCAGCATCTGATAAGCCTGTGGCAGTGTACAGAAAAACATTGTTAGAACTGAGGGAAAAGCAGGGTTGCAAAGCACATTAAGATGATTGATTCTGTGAGACTCATGTGGAGAGTGTGGGAGATGGATCTCAGGAGTAGCTGGGGTACCTGCAGAATTTGTACTAATGCAATTATTATGCTATGGTAGCCAGACTGCTGAAACTGAAGCCTGATGTGGGTATATCTTGTGGAAAAACTCTTGTAATAATTTTAAAAATATTTTTGCTTGGTTTGCAAATGTTTTTCCAAAGTATTTCATCCTGTTAGATCATAAACAAGTGGTCGGTGATTATCTGATTTGCGAGTAGTTTTTTCATAATCTCTGCTAATCATTATCTTCAAGGATAATAGTAATTAATGAATAACAAAAAGTAGGTTTAATTTTAATAGGAGCAAAAGCAAGGACAGAATTTGCAATCATATGCATTGCAAAATCTAGTCAATGTAATGGTTTTCATTAGTGTAATCTCAGAATTTTGCAGTGATGCCAGCTACCTTAATCTTTTGTTTGAAGATTTTTTGGGGTATATTAGCTTTATTAATGCCTTTAATGTGATTTTAAATTTTTTTAAATGTTTATGCAATATTAGGACCTTTCAGTTAAAATCTGTGTATTCAGCCTAATTTTTCTGATAGAAGATTAGGTTGTGATTATGTTTACAGGAAATTTTCAGATTTTTAATTTCTTTGTAAACTCCATATTAGAATGTTTTATTGGCAAAGTAAATCACAAAATAGGAACATACTTCTAAAATTATTACAGAGAATATATACATTTTCCATTCAAAAATAAAGTCATACTTGTACCATGAATCAGAAAATATTCTGGTTTATATTTTAGCTGATGTTCCAGAAGGTGCATACAGTAGGGACTTAGTCTTCTTAGAAATGAAATATAACGCTGCAGAAATAATTATATGGAACAGTCCCTAAATTTTTAGTTGCATCTTTGAAGCTGAAATGAAGCATCACCATATTTGACAAATATGGGGGTGTGCTTCATTGATACTGCATCTGGATCTATCACTAGCATAGAGTTTCAGAGTAATGTAGTGGGATGATGTATGGATCTATCTGGGTGCTGGCGTCTAGGGCAACAAGGAGGAGGCCCTTTCTAACAGTCAATCAACAGCTTTCCCTTAATGATTGTTAAAATACATTGCCATGCCCAGTAGCCTGCTGGGTCACTATTACGAGATGGATGTACCTTAAATAGGAAAGCCATGTGTATAGTTTAGTGGTGGTTGTTAAAATAATTTCTCACTAATGTGTTGTTGCAACTGCTAAATAAAAAGAAGGTTTTAAGAAGGTTATTGGTCATCCTCACTGTTCACAGGTTCCCAAAAGGAGGATTAGGTAACTATCCAAATTGAGATGGACCTGTATACTGAGAAGTGGTTGCTAAGCACAAGGCAGTATAGACGATCTAAGAGTGGGAGAATTGCAGAATTCCTCCCAGAGCACATAAGGGCTAGACTAGAGACCCAAAACCTGAGGAGGCTGCACTGTGAGAAACAAGAATGGGGACAGAGGTGCAGCTAACCCCCTAAACCAAGACAATTGTTCAGCTAAGGGATTATCTCTCCAGAAAAGTTTTACCAGTATAATTAAAGAGATATGGTCCTGAGGACCATATCTCCATAGGGACACTCTGATTCCCATTATAAGAGTGGAGCTTATTCAGCTGAACTTAAATCTCTTTCCACATAACAAAAATTAAGCCAGAATAACTGTGTCCACATTGGGAATTACACCAGTGTAGCTACAGCTGTTTAAATTCATACTTCAGTTTATATTAGTATAACTTGCCTATGTAGACAAGCCCTAATTCTGAGGGGGGGCAGAAATTAACATAATAGGCAACTTATTTTCAAACTCAACAGTTGAATGATAAGGAAATCCTTTGACTTTTGCAGCAAATGGCAAAAGTTCAAAAAAACACCCCTTTCAGTCTGGCCTCTGTTTATGCATGCACCGTTTTGCACACACTTTTGGAATACCAACTTTGTGGACCCTGTTGGTAGATTCACATGTCTGCAAATGCAGGTGATAGGTTTTGTGCATGTAAATGCTATCACCCTTGTGTGCAAATGGGTATTAGTGCCTGAATGTTCGTGTTTATCACAGAAAAGTATCACATATGCTTTCATTTACAAATTATTAGACACTATGGCCTGGACCGTCATCTGCAATTGAGCAAAGGAATAATGCAGTTTGGGAGGAGGCATGTAAAGGTGGCTTTGTGCTCCCATGAGCCTGGATGGTGTGTATGGGTCTGTTTCTTGGTGTAACCTAAGGCAAACTGAACACTGAAGGATATGTTCTAAGCTATGCCAGTGTCCTGACCAAGTCAGCATGGCAGCTGGCGATCTCTGCTAATGTGTAAAGAAGTACTGGCTATGCTCTTTTTAGCCTGGCCACTCTACCTGTGCCAGCAATGAGGGTAGTGGCATAAAAGCTACTGTGCAGGCTCTTAAACCACTGAAGCATCCTTGTGGTGCTTAGTAGTTTTCCTATGTCTTTAAAGCTGATCTAGTTGGCCACTTTGCACTGTGTTTCAACTTATTGTCTTATTAATCTAAACTGCCTCACGGGAGTCCTCTGTAGCAGATCATAGATGTTGTTTGTACAAGCTTTGTAGAACTAAGACACTTCTCAAGCATCTCAGTATCCCGGTATATTATATATTCAAAGCTTCTTCCAATAAGGAATCATTAAACAAGATCTTTTTTCTTCTTTTATGTGCAATAATACTTTTAGGAATGAAGACGTTTTTTCCGTTTCTCAGTGTATTAATATTAGTGCTCTGAGAATGGAATTTGTGTCACTTTCATTTATCTTTTAGAATGGGACATGAAATAGTCTTTTTATGGTATACACTGAAATCGACACTATCTCCTATTTTGGTAAAATACAAATATTTATGCAAATAACATCCTTAGGCCAATTATACAAACTCATAGACAGCTTAGTTTATTCTTTATAACAGTGTTGCAGTAGCACAAGATCACCTCATTTCCCCCGATTTTCTGAATGAAGTATTTATTGTTCTTGTAGATTCTGTGAAGAATGTTAGGTGTATGCAGACTTGTGGTTTCCTTGACTTTTTCTTTTTATATGTAAATTAGAGTGATCATTCATGATTAATTGTGATAAGTCAATACTGTTATAGTTGTCATACTGAAGAATTGCACTGTGTGTAGCAGTGGCCATGTAATTATGATTTCCGGTTTCCTGAGTCCTCTTGAATCTTTATCATAGAATCATAGAAATGTGCAGCTGGAAAGTACCTCAAGAATTTGAGTGCAGTCTCCTGTGCTGAAACAGGACAGAGTAAACCTAGACTATCCCTGACAAGTGTTTGTCCAACCTTCAGTGATGAGGATTCCATAACCTCCCCTAGAAGCTGATTCTATAGCTTAATTCTCCTCATAGATAGAAAGTTTTTTCTGATGCAGATTAAGTTCATTACTTCTTGTCCTACCTTCTGTAGATGTGGGAACAATTGATCACCATCCTCTTTATAACAGTCTTCAAATATGTTAAGGGATATTCAGGTTCCCCTTCAGTCCTCTTTATTCAAGACTTATATGCCCATTTTTAAGTTTTCCTCATCTATCAGGTTTTCTAAACCTTTTATCATTTTTGTTGCTCTCCTTTTTCCAATTTGTCCACATCTTTCCTAAAGTGTGGCACCCAGAATTATGATCCAGTATAACCCAAAGCCTTTTCAGCACTAATACCACCTACCCGTTTATTCCCCATTTTGTAGTTGCACACTCTAAAAGTATTTAAAGAACTTCTTATTTCCTTTTATGTCCTTTGCTAAGTGAAACTCACTTTGTTCCTTAGCCTTTCTGAATTTGTTCCTCCATGCTTGTTGTTATTCTTTTGTACTCCCTTCTTAGCAATTCATCTATGTTTTGACTTATGTGGATTTTCAGGTAATTAAAGAGCTCCCATGGGAGCCATATTGGCCTCTTACTATTCTTATTTTCTTTTTGCGTTGGAATAGTTTGTAGTTGTACCTTTAATGTTGTCTCCTTGAGAAGTTGTCAGCTCTGATGGACTCCTTTGTTCCCTAGATTTTCTTCTCATTGGACCTTATCTATCACTTCTGTGAGTTTGTTAAAGTATGCTTTTTTAAAGTTCGTTGTTCTTATTCTGCTGCTCTCACTCCTTCCTTTCCTTAAAATCATAAAATCTATCATTTCATGATCACTTTCACCCAAATTGCCTTCTACTTTCAGATTCACTACTAATTCCTCCCTGTTGGTCAGAATCAAATCTAATATGGCTGTTCCCCTGGTTACTCCCTCTATTTCTGAAACAGAAATTTATCCCTAATATATTCCAAGAACTTATTGGAAATTTTGTGTTTTGCTGCATTACTTGTCAACAGATGTCTAGGTAGCTGAATTCCACCATTACTGTTAGGTCTTGTTTTAGATATATTTTAGATATTTCTGTAAGGCATTCTGTTAATGCCTCCTCCATCACCTCTTCCTGATTTGGTGTTTGTAGTAGACCCCTACCATGATGTCCTCCCTATTTTTTTTTTACCCCTTTTATCTTTATCCAGAGAGTTTGAACTGCTCAGCATCTCACCTCTTTGTGGACCTCAGAACAAGTGTACACATTTTTGATGTAGAGTGCTACCTCTTCTCTTGTTGTTCTGCCTCTGCTTCCTGAACAAGGAGTACCCTTAGGTACCAATATTATAGTCATGAGACTTGTCCCACTGAGTCTCTGTGATGCCAGTTAAGTACTAATTTATTTATTAATTAGTACTTATGTACTAATACTTTCAGTTCTGCTTTGACTGATTGTCTGTCCCTATGTGTATTCCACACAGGGTATGCATGCTCACCATGTGCCTGAGTCCATAATTTACATAAGCAGTGTCTATTGGCCCGCATGTGTGCCATAGCTTTCTTCGTGCTCCAAATGAAGAGCGTAAAGGATGATGCTGGCTGACACCTCTCCAGTTCTTTCTTACCACTGCATGGTCTTAGTTGAAATCTTCAGTGTCCTCAGCTCCTTTCTACTGCATCATTACGATAAAGATATTATATTTAGTTAGTATTTAGTAGTAGTTTGGTTTTTATATGGTCTGGCATAGTATAGTGCTTTTCCCTCTTTTCTTCCCCACCTCGGGACTTTTTCCCCCGAGAAGTCTGTGATTATGCCCAGGGTCCCTGAGTTCAAAAACTGTTTCCTGCCCTCACTCCTTTTCTGTGAGTGACAAACATTAATGCTGCCTCTAATGGCTTGGTGAGGCTCACATTTCCCCCCATAACTCGTGAGGGTGAGGAACTGAGACTTAGAAAATACCAGTTGGAGAAGGCAATGAGACCCTAATCAGTTCCAGGCTGGGGACTCCACCCATCCCCATGTACATCATTCTTAGCAAGTGTACAGCACTCCTCTGAGCACAAGTTCAGGAGTGGAGGCTAAGGGTAAGCTTAAGGAGAAGGCCTCACATGACAGTAAGGGGCATTTTCATAGACAAGTTATCTTTGTCAAAAACTGACCCAAAGAGAGAGCATCCCTCCCTGATCTCATCAAAATTGAGAGAGCCAGTGCACTTGGGTGCTAAAGACTTAGGCCCAAGTATGTTTTCTTGGCAGGAGAAGCAGGCACGTGCATCTGATGGTTCCAACACTGGCTCCAGTGGTGAAGAATTAGGATAAACAGCACCTGATGCTCCCATCCACAACTAGAGCTCATCTGATATCATAGTGAAATGGCCCTGGAGAGTGGTGACTTCCATGGTGACCAAGGAAGCTCCAGCTCCGCCAGTGGACTCTCCTTGTACCCCAAGGCGATCTGAGACCTACATCTCCCCAGAGGACATCTTTCCTCTTCACTGGCTACATTCATCTCTTCTATCAGGACCATTTCTATTCCAGGACATCTTTACACCAAAGGAAGAAACTATACTGAGGATGTAGAATCATTCTTCCATCCCACCTGCCAGCTTTGGGGCACAACCATTGATGCCATGGTTCTGCTGGCAGTACAGGATCTGGCTTTCTCTTCGGATGAGTCAACGGCCCTGCAGGAGTCTCTGTGGCACTGGGTGGTGGTGGCAGCACAGAACAAAAGCCCTTGAAGATCTAGCTTCTGGCCACCAGCTGGAAGTGATTGGGGAAGAGACAGATGGTACCCTATGTCATGGGATCCTCCTTTGCCAGTTGATTCATCCTACTGGCAATAATGGGATCCATGGCAGCCCTATACTAGACACCCAGAATTGGTTCATGAGCCCTATTTGCCATCACTTGGCCATCCGCAACTGGCCCTGTAGGAGTATTTGGGGCAGGAAGATTAGCTGGTTCTGACAGTTCCAGAAGCAATTTCATCATCTTCACTGCGTGAGGCATTTAGTCCATCTTCTCTGTCTCTGGTAGATGACTTTAAACAATAGCTAGTGCTCACACACAGGTTGGTGTCAGAGTTATAAATTCAGGTTAGGGAAGTCTAGGTGCCTAAGCACAGATTACTGGACATTCTGCAGCCTTCTGGTCCCAATCAAATGACCCTCCCCATCATGGACTCAGCAGAGACAGTTTGGCTACATCTAGGGGGATGGCTATAGCCAATGTTATAAATAGAGACTCATAGTTGCAATACTCAGGCTTCCCTATAGAGTTGCAGAGTCCCATCAAAGATCTGTGTTTTTATAAAAGCAACCTATTCCGAGAGAAGATGGATGAGTCTCTCTACTCCCTCAAGGACTTGAGAACAACACTTCATTCGCTGGGCATCTATACCCCTGCCCAAGAGAAAATACTATTCACAGTAGTATAGGGCAAGACTGCCTCCTCAGCTTTTTTTCATCACCAACATCCTCAGGAGCCACCACATAATAGACAGGAACACAGCCTCTGCACCCTCCATTGCCTCATCATACTCTAACACCCAGGTGAATAGTTTCTTTTGATGGGACTGTTGAAACCCGCATCCCTTTATTGATGCCTCTTCATTCTCCTTCTCAGATATTTGGAGGCCTCTTTACCCAATTTGCCAAAAACTGGAGGACCTTAACTACAGACAAGTGGGTATTAGAAATTATGCATAATTTCTATCTGATCAAGTTTCTGGTAACTCCTACATACAAACTCTCTTTCCAGGACCTTTTCAGGGACTACTCTCATGAGGAGATTCTACAACAGGCAGTGAACTCCCTTTTCCTCAGAGAAGCCATAGAAGAGGTTCCACCTCCACATCAAAGGAAGGGATTCTATTCCCCTTCTTGATCTTCAGGAAGAATAGGGAGGGAGACCAATTCTTGATTTGTGACAACTGAATATGCTCATTTGAAAACCAAAATTCTGCATGGTCTCTTTGGCATCAATAATTCCCTTCTTAGAGGAGGGCATATGGTTCGCAGGTCTCGACGTGAAAGATGCAAACTTTCACATAGAAATACAACCAGTCCACAGGAGGTTCTTCAGGTTCCTCTTTGGTTTAGACAATTACCAATTCAGAGTCCTACCCTTTGGATGGCCACTGCACCCAGGATCTTTACAAAGATTTTTTCAGTGGTGGCAGCTTGGATGAGATGAAAGGGATTTATAGTCTTCCAATAACTCTGATTGGCTTCTGACCTACAACTTCTACAAAGAAGTCCAGCAGGCAAACCATGTTCTGCTCAGCTTTCTACTTTCCTTGGGTGTCTGCATCAACCATGAAAAATCTATATTGACCCTCACAATGTACATAAACTTTATAGGGGTGATGTCGGACTTGACCACAGCAGGAGCGTATCTATATCTTGAGAGGTTTCAGGACATCGGTGCTCTCATGCGCAAAGTCACTATCAGATCCAGGATGTCAAATGGAACTTGCCTTTCCCTTCTCAGTCACATGTCTCATTCTATCACCTCTCACTAAACCTCCCTGTAAGTCTCTAGCTACGCATTCTGTGGCCCATCTGTCTATGAAGATAGCCTTTCCAATAGCTGTAACATCAGGCAGAAGAGTCAAGGAGGTGGGGGCACTCATGGCAGACCTGCCATGTGCTGCCTTCTTTAAAGAATAGGTGTCATTACATCCCTAGCCCAGATTCATCCCTAAAGTCCATTCCAAGTTTCATGTGAATTAGGTCATTCACTTATCAATATTTTTTCCTAAACCTCATGCCTCAGAGGAAGACAGAGAGCTGCATTCTCTGGATGCCTGAAAGATTTGGCTTTTTATCTAAAAGAAGCATTAGGAAGACACCTAAACTATTTATTCCCATAGCAGAGTGATCAAGGTGTCAAGCTATATTAGCACATAGATTTCTAAGTGGATCTTGGGTTGTATTACCCTTTGTTACCAACTAGCTTGCATTTCCCTCCCGGTGAGGGCTTGTCCCACCAGAGGGCAAGCTGCTTCAGCTGCGTCTCTCAGAGGTGTACCACTACTAGATATATGCAGGGGAGCTACTTGGAGCTCTTTGCATACTTTCATGTGACATTACTCTCTGGTCCAGTTGTCCACCATTTATACAGCTGTGGGGATATCAGTACTACGATCAGCTATCACTTTGGTGTCCTCTAACCTTCCTCCTGTTTGACTACTGCTTGTTAATCTCCCATTCACAGACATCCCATTCACATTCATCCATCACTGGAAGAAGAAATGGAGGTTACTTACCTGTAACTGGAGGTTACACTGTATTCCACTGTCCATTTTCCATCCTCTGTGCTGTGAATTGTTTGGACTGTGGTAAGAATGGGAAGCTGGAGAGATGGTGGACTGCATCACTCTTTATGCCCTCAGTTTGGCACATGAGGAGAGCTATGGAGTGTGTGCGCGTCTACGAACACTGCTTGTTAAAAAAATAAATAAATCTGGACTTAGGTGCATGGTGCGCATATGTACCCATGTGTGGAATACAGATGGACCACACATCTTGAAGAACCTCCAGTCACAGGAAAGTAATCTACTGTTTATTCCCCATACTCCTTGCTTTTGTGTAGACATCTAAGATGTTGAGCAGATTCCTCCCACTGATATCCCTCTTGTTGCTCCTATGACCCTCTTGTGATTTTTCCATGTCCCCTACAACATCTAGTCCTTTGTTAAGGTTGCCTTATTTATGCTTACCTGTAAGCTTTTCTCACCTACCCACTTTGACCCTAGTTTAATGCTTCCCTCACTAGGTTGATGAGTTGGTGCACAAAGATGCTCTTCCCCTTTGTGGTCAGGTGGATCCCATCTCTTCTCAGCAGACCATCTTTGTGGAACATCCCATGGTTGAGAAAGCCGCAGCCCTCATTTATTGAGTCACGTCTCCCAACTAAGGATTGAAACCTTAAAAAAGCTTAGCTGTTTTCCATAGTAAATTGAGCAAAAATATTTCCATAGTATTGCTATTGGTAAAAATTTAATTCTCTTTCTCCATGTGGTGTTATCTGAGGAAACTATAAAAATCTAAAGCTGGTAATGGCGGGAATTTCTAGGATAAAAAAGATACATTTCAAAATGAGATATTCAATATCTCTTACTACATAAAATATTCTTATATTTGTGTGTGGAATTTAGGGCTTTGACAAATGCCAAATTAATAACAGCAGAGACTAAACTCTGTGTAGATACAGAACAAGTGCCGTAAAGCATGGGCAGCATCAGCGCAATGTGCCCTATAAACATGCATCTGTCCTAACTTTGAGAGTGAAGATCATTTAAGCTCTATGGATGCTCCAGCCTGGCCTTCACTGCTGAGACTGTCATGCAGGGCAGATTGAGGCTCTCGTGATGGCTTTTGTGATGTGCATGCTTGTACACTGGGAACTACATTGAGACTTCCAAACTCATTTTGCAGTCCACCAAGTAGTAGACACTAAAAGCTTTTGGTCACTAATTACCTGGTTTGTGTTTAATCCTGCAACCTGATTCCCCTGGCGTTATCAATATTGATCCTCTGAATCAAAGCTGAAATATTTAATAGAGATGTGCCAACTCAACTTCAGTAAAAAATTATTAAAACTAATTTCACAAATAGCATGGTAATAGTGGGGATTTTTTTTTTATATGGCAGTACATGGGGAAAAAAGCTTCAAATTTAGGAACCCTTCTGATAATTTCCCTTATCCCTATAATTTCGGTCCTCTTGTACTTCCTTCCTTGTCCACATATATGAAGCTTAAAGTTAATACTATATTTTTTTAGACAAAATCTATAGGCTGAAAAGTGCTTTTGTTGGTAGAAAGAGATGTATAGTTACTCCATTTTCTCCAAGTAGTTGACAGTTAAACAAACATATTTTGGATATTGACATGTTTATAGATATGCAATCATCTCCCCTTGTTGTGGCCAAAACACAGTTGGAAGAGGGTGTAATGGCTCAATATTCTCCTGTCATTAAAATGTAATTTAAAAAAATATTAAATTTTGTAGGGAAAATGCCACACCATTTAAGTAATATTTTTGTTTTTGGCTGGCATTTTTGCGCTTTGCAAACGTTATTGTGAAGTTAGTGGGTTTAAATTTTAATAATCTCTCATATGTTATCTAATACTGTAGTTAAAAGAAATTTAATTTCATGTTGTTGTTTTGTATGGAGTAATAGTTAACACTCCTGAGGTGAATTTTAAGGGAACTATTTAGTGAGCAAGTAATTTAACTACGTCGAGTCAGGTGGGATGGGGTCTGATGTTGCTGGGAAGGGGCTGGATGTTCTCATCCAGACTCTTACCACCTTTTATCTCAGTTACTACAACATCCTTTTGCTTGGCCTTGAGAAAAGCAGTCTTGCCCCTCTTGTGTCTTTTCAGAATGCTGCTGCAAAGTTCATTTTCCTAGCCCATCTCTGTCACCATATCACCCCCCTCTCCAAAACCATTCATTGGCTCCCCTTTCTCTATTGCATCAAATATAAACTACTTGTGTTCACTTTTAAGGTCCTTCGTGACCTATCTTTCCCTCCTACCATCTCTCAATCACTATCAAGAGATCATCTCCTCTCATCGGTCCATGGTGCCAGCCTCGATCGTCCATTAGTTAAATTTTCAAACAAGCACTTTTTTGGTTTTCTCCTGTGATGCCCTCATGCTTGGGAGAAGCTCCCCATAAACCTCCTCAAAGCTACCTCATTATCATCCTTCAAATCCTTCCTGAAACAATTAGGCTGCTGATAACTGCCTATCATGCTGACCAATATTGTATCATTTCCTTTTACTCCTCCATTGGCCACTCTGTATCCATCTGTTAGCTCTTTTCTTACACATAAAATGTAACTTTTTGTGGGAGGGATTGTTATTTTGTTTTGTGTATGTACATGCCTAGCACAATCGGGTACTGTCTGAGGCTTCCTGGGCATGATCTTATTAAAAATAGTAACTACATGAAAGAGTTGATTCCAAGCTGGGTGGGTACTTCTTCCTATCTCCATTCTGCTATTTTTGGCACTCTTGCTTTAGCTTTACAATAACAGGGACACACTCTGAATGGAGACTGTAGTTGCCAACCAGGTGGAAGTGGTGAAAATGGTGAAAGCTGGAGTGAGGGACTAGGGTTAAGCCAAGGGTGAGAGCCAAAGAACAGAGCTAGGGCTGATGCAGGGAATGAGAACAAGGTCTGCTGCAGTAGGAGGCTGGGTACTGCTGAGTTACTCAGACAGATTCCTTGAGCTTCCTCTATGCTTAAATAATGTGCCTGGAATCAGAGGTCATGGGGAGTGCTGCCAATTGAGTCTTCCATAGGCAGAGCTTCCTGTGGTGCTTAGTCTCCCAGGCTGTACAGTCCTTGATTGTAGAAGGTGGTGTAGAAGAAATGGTCACCCGGAGCCCTGCTGACCTGGGTTCTAGTCCCTCTATCCTTGGAAGCACATTATGTGTTGAGTATGGTCATGGATAGTATGTATATACATATATATGTAGTATGTTTGGTACTGTCAGCCATCACAAGCACAGTTACACAATAAACGTCACATATTTAATAATTTTAGGCTTCTCCTGGAGCGTTTGCTGGTCAGTAGCCTTGGTGTCACATTTTAAAGCCAAAATAAGCAAAATATTTTTCTGCCAACTTTGAATACAGTAAATATTAAATCATAATATTTTGCTTCATATTTCTTTAGCTGGTGCTTTATTATCTAACACTGTCATTTAGAAGATGGCCCTGTGTTGATCATTGTATTTTGGGGGAATCAAATTTAGGACATAACATGAATGTAGTCACTAGTTCATCCTCCTCTCGCTGTCTTATTCTCTCCTGCAATTGTGAATATTTCAGTCTTAATCTTCTGTAACAGTTTCTTAGTGATCCTTTTTGTTGTTTGCATTTTTCTCTTCCCTTCTAACTGAAGCCAGCATTACATCATCTTTAAAAGACAAAGAAATATATGTTTACTTAGTCTGGAGCAAAACCTTGCTCATTGCTTGTGTATGCCACACCCATTTGTTGTCAATCATTTTGTGCACATACTTAATACTAAAAAAGAAGCCAGCTGTGCAGTAACAGCATCTCAGTAACCTTAATCTGTCATATTGGCTCTTTAATCCATCTTTCAGTACAATGATGTTGAGTATGTAAAAGGCCTCAAAGCCTTTGGACCTAAAGGCAATTGTTGATTCTAATCACAGATTTCTTGAAGCAGTGAAAACCCAAGACAGTGTTGGATTCAAATTCCTGTGTGTGCAATAAAAGATTCTCTTATATACATTGGCACAGATGTTGCAAACCACTGGCAGTTTCCTTGTATTGTGCAGAAAAAACACAAGCAACAAATTCAGCCCCCTCTCCCATTTTAAGAGCGGTCAAATGTATTTAATTTTTCACTGTGCAGGTTTCTTTATGATGCTGCTCATCTCTAAGTACAGCTGTAACCATTATAATGTGAAATTTACCATTTGCAGATAAAAATTAACCTTATTGTGGTATCTGACATTTCTGTACTTTGAATTAATTTAGACTGTGGAATAATATGGATTACTGTAAATATTTTAGTAGTGGCACCACAAATAGCATAGGAAAGATTAAATTGCTAGAGGTGACCATTGTCACTTGGAATATGCTGTTTAAGCAAAGGATACCAGGAACATATATATAGTAACTTTGTTAATTAGTATAAAATATGCTTGCTTTTCTGTAGCTTCCTTCTTAGATGTTAGCAGTGAGTTACAAACTGGCAGAACAGTGATAAGGCAAACAAATGCAGCATCCATTGTATGGTCTGCTTGGAACATTACAATTTTTTTTTAATGTCTGAGACAAAATATTGGTTAAGATACCAAGTGGTGTCCTCTTTTCAAAAAGTGTCATGGGATCTAACTTCTACAGAGACACTCAGCAACAGGGGTTGAAGGGATTGGGGTTTAAGAGCACTTCATACAGTACATCATTCTTCTAATATTCTTCTGTTAGTTGTATTACGCCCCCCTGGCCGATGCCCTGAGTGCGAGGGACTACGAGGTCCAGGTCCATGCCCTGATCGTCGGAGCCCTCGGTGCCTGGGACCTCCGCAACGAGGGCGTGCTGTGGGCCTGTGGTGTCAGCTGGCCACACAAAAGCCTCCCTCAAAAAGGTTTTGTAACTGGAGTTCTGAAAAACAGTGTTGTAGGGAAAGATTCCTAGGGTGGTTTTGCCATTCACAAAGAAATAATCTCTGAAATGTCTGCAGTAGTTCTGCAACCTTGTTTTTTGGAACCTGTCTGTTATAAGAATTCTTAATAAGTAATCAACCATGCTTCAGTAGCCCTTGTTTCAATACAACTTCAGTTCACTCTATAAACCTGCTGCCTTGGAATATAAACTGCGTAGTGTGTGTATATATCTACAGCAAACATTCTGGTGAAATATTTTTAGGGTGCCATGTATTTAGCAATGAGATGACTGCTTTTTCTAATAGTTTAAAATTGCACACCTGTGAAATGTGTCTAAACATTTATTTGCATTAGAACCGCCCCAGAGCAGAAACACGCATTTTCCTTTCTGGTAGACTGCCCTAAATCCAGGAGATTAGTGAGGAAGGTTAAAAGACTGCAAAGTCATACTGACTTCATTGTATCTGCAGCCAGTTTAGCTTGTATTTGCTCACCGTGTTTTATGCAGAGGGATAATTTTATTATATTTGTTGCATGCTAAATCTGGGAGTTTTGCGTGTGTATTTTTTCACAGATGAAAAAGGTATGTTGCAAACCATTGTGTATTAAGAACACAGTTTTGTAAATTGATTGTAGGGTGATGTTATTTTTTAAAATCACATATTCCAAATTACATTTTAAAAACAGAACTGCCTTCTCATTTACATTTTAAGGTCAAGTACAGATAACTATAAGTGCCAGGAAAGTCATTTATTTGTCTAGCCTTCTTACAGTAGATTTGTTGGATGTTTCAATTTAATTAATTAATCATGATGGAAATGGTTAAGAACCTTTTAGAAATCCATGTCCAAATCCAGGACCTTGTCGGACAGGTGTATGTATAGTTGATGTGACCTCTTGTTCCAACTTGTCTGCAGCCTTGCACAGAACACTATGTGGAGTAATCCTGTCAGAGGCTGGAGAATGACATGACTAAATCAGGGAGCACCCATGCTAAAATCTAACCCCATGCTACATGCTAACCCCAGGCCCTGCCACAGACCACTTCTCCACAGTGATGGTAGGGTAGGACCTTTGATGTGTGAACTGCGAAGGGCTGAGAGAACTGAGAACTCCAGGCAGGGTGCAACAGATGCATTTTGCTCCGTTATGTCTCTTCCGACTTACATATAATTGGAAGAAGCACCCTATATTTGGCAAAAAGATTGCATTTAATTAAAAATAAAAAGGAAGAACACCTCTGTTGTGTGGTGCACTTTTTTCTGTTAGAGAAGATTCACAAATTTTATTCTGTTTTAACTTTTATAAAGGGAACGAGTAGGGAAGAGATTGGTAGCAACTATGCCTTATCCTATTTATACATAGTGAAGAGATGTGTAGGAGTTTACACAGTAAGCCATAAGAAAAGAAAGACATAATTAAAGCTGTGAGTAGCAGTATGAGAGGTTATAGGTGTCAAAGAGCTCTTTTTTCATTTCACACAGGACAGGGTGCCATTCAGCAAGAATCTTGCACTGCAAGATTTCTCATGGCCATGCCACATAGAATATTTTCATGGGTGTGAACTGAAATAAGAACTCCTAAGAACAAATCTCCCTTGCTTCATGTGTCCTGAGTAGTTGATTCAAATATGAAGAAGAGTGTGTGCGTGTTCATGTGTTTAGTTAATTGAACAGCCCAGGTAAAGACATTGAAAGGCAGATTTCTCCTTCTCAACTTTTCATAGGCTGGGGATGACAAAGTGGATTAAAGACCCCAAGCTAGTGATCTATCCTGCACCTGATATCTTTGTACATTCAGTGCCCTTAGAGTATGTAAACCATAGGATACTTTATCTAAAGCTCAACTCTACTGTGATGTTGCATATGTTAACAATAAAGGCATGGTCTGAGAACAGGACTATGTACCTGCAACTCCTCTGAGTTGCAATCCCGGCTCTGTCATTGTCACTTTCAATGGGGAGTCATTTAACTGTCAGCCTTTATTTATCTATCTGTAAACTGGGAATAATGGTGCTTACCTTCACAGCAATCACCATTAAAAGACAATATTTTCTGGAAGTTACTATACTATAGTATAGAAAATACCTCGGCTATTTCCAGTTGTCCATTTAGGGAAATAGGACATGATCCTGAACTATTAAAATTAATGAGAGTTTTTCCTTTGGCTTGAATGAGAACAAGATCAAGCCCTCACCGTTTGTCTTATACCATAGCATGGTAACTTTTGGTCACTGTTCATTACCTCAATAGTATAGTCAAAGTTTATATATTATTTCCAATAGTTAAAGTGCTATATTTTATTATTAAGCAGAAAGCCAAATAACTTAACAATATATTGTGTAGATTTTTAAAAAAAGTTTTCTTAATTTATATAATACAACTGAAATTCTCTGCATAGCACAGGAGATTGAATAATTTTTGGGTAACCAGGGTTTAATATAACTCAGGGAAATTTCAGTGTAATTAATAGACATGACCCTGTTTTGGCTAACATGATGTTTTGAATAATTGGAGTTTGGGTAAGAGAGTTTGTACTTTAACTTATTCTCGACTGATGCTATTTTTTAATAACTTATTTAGGATTGACTAGTTAGTAAGTGTTTCTGTTCTTTCTTGTATTATGCTACGTCACTATTCATGAAAAGCAAATCACTTGGCTTGTGACTGATGATACATCCAGCATATAGCTGAGGGACATAGGCATGCGCAGCACATTTCATTAGGGTATGCACCCAGGAAATCTTATTTTTTATATTTTTAAATTTTTTTAAAGGTGAACATTTATTGACTGTAACTAAACTTAATTATTTTTAAATTAACAACTAAGCTTTACTTAAAAAATACAAACTTGGGCCTTTTGCTTTCGCCGTGAAATCTCCCAGCAAAATGAAATTTGGCGGCAGAGTAGGAGAGTGGGACTGGTGGCGGAGAGTAACAGATCTTTTACTCTATGCCATGAAATCTCATGTTGCCGCGCGCTGACGCGAGATCTCGCAGGCTTTTACTCGCCGCTGCGAGTCCTACTCTCCGGCGGCAGTGCATGGTGCCGCAAGGTCTGGCAGTGGTGTGTGCTGCAGCCACGGGCTGGACAAAAAAGGTTTGACACCCCTGTGCTAGTGTGTGTCTGGGCACACCCAGCACACCCCGTACCCATGCCTATGCTGAGCGATCTGCAAGTTGTAAAAAGGGCACAGATTGCAGAACAATCATCATTCAATAGCATATGGTATCCTCACAAATCTTCTGTGAAACTTGGTGTAATAGATTAGCTGTTGGATTTTGCGTCTGTTTCTTTGTTTGCTTACCCAGGATGGGTCACTAGCTTTGGCCAATATAATTGCTAATTTTAGATCATATGACTAAGTCGGTGAATGCTGCTCTGAGAATATACTCCTATGTTTGGCTGCTCATAATCAGTCATATTGACCAATCCGGATAGTCGTGACAACTGAGGAAAAAAAGAAAGCAGACCAATCAGATTATTTTGTCTATCTCCTTCATTGGGCTATTTTGTGTGGTTTAAAAAAAATAAAAATATTTTTTGCTGCTTCTCTATACTCACCTGTATCCTCAGATTGTGATATTGTCACTGTTTACATTTTTGCAAAGGACATTTTGCTCCAGTTAACAAGATCCAGTGCATATTTCCATTAATATTATATTTTGCTGTATTTAGTGGGGTCCTCCCCCCAAGTTTGAGGGAGAATTTCTTTGTTGGATATAAACAAGGTTTGAAAAGTTTACAGTAAATTGCTAATAATTCTTAAATGAAGTTTTCGTTTTCCTTACACTTACTTTTCATATATACGATATGTCTACATGCAATAATGTTTTTTGTTTTTTCTTAAGGTGATCAAAAATTGCTTATGTACAGTAGCTATTGTCTAGACTTTTCTTTAGCTAAATGTAAACCCATACTGGTTTACATCCTTACATCCTTTGCCCACTAATCCTGGTTTGCTCACGTGCTATTAAAAATGAAGAGAATGAAATCTAAATCAGTCTGAGAAACACTATGATACAGTCATGATAGCTGAGTGGCACTATCCTTTTGTTGACTTTATTCTGTATTCACAATTCTAAAGTACAAAGAGACCTGTTTTGCTGGGATAGTTATAATTCTCAGTGACATAACACCAGCAACAATGTTACTTTCTATTCCGTAATTGAACATTCTGATACTTAACTACATTTGTTTTATTTTATTTTATTTGTGGATTTATACATATATTTATTTTCTCTACAAGTTTCAGCCATCAGATACTGAAAATACTTAGGAATGTTTTTAACCTCTAAGAGCTTCACAAATAATAATTAAAATTACCTACTTCACTCAGACGTGTGTGAGGGTTCATTTGTTATAAACCCTTCTATACAGACGGGGAGACTGAGGCAGAGAGAATAAGTGAAGGATAAAAGGAGTCTTTATTAGAGCTGGCATCAGAACCCGTCTGGTTTCCAGTCCTCTGCTCATACCACTAACCTCTAACATGATTGTTGGACTATGTACTCTTTAGGGTATGATTCTGTTCTCACACCTCAGGAATAACTACACTGACATCAGTGGAGTCACATGGGAGTACCAGTATGCCAAAAGTAAGAGCACTGTTTGAATTTAATCCTATGCAGCTACTGCATGCAACTACTACAAGGAGCTTGTAAAATGTGAATGATAGTTAAGTGAGCTCATAGACTTTTAGGTCAGAAGGGACCATTGAGCTAAGCACTTAGGCTCTAGCGCGCTGATTGACAAAGCCTATGTCTCTCTTTTAATGCACTAACTATAAGTATGAAAAGCCACCTTTTAGCAAGCAGTGCAGATAACAAAATGTCTGCATGGTAATGATTTGTGAATTATCATTTAATATTTGAAAAATGAAGTGGTGATTAGTGGTGATAGAGGTGTAAATACTGGGACTGCTCAGTGCCAGAATACGCCAAACCCCCAGTGCGCCTGGTGCCCCACTACTCAGAGGCAAGCACCATAGGTGCTTCAGCAGCTTGGCCTTCTAGTCATTAGCCCTGGCAGGTCCCAATAACCACTCAGACACATGACGAGCGAAAAGGTATTTTATTAGGGCTGGCAGGAAAGGGAAAGGCTGCAGCTGCCCTTGGTACAGAGACTTACACAGCGATAGCAGTCAATGTTTGGACCCCAGAGGGCTGTCCAGTCAAGAGTCAAGGCTCTTCATACCTAATTCCTGGGGTACCCTCTCCATTCCAGTCGCTGTTCAAGCAAATAGGTACTTTTGCGGGTTTCCAGTCCCAGCTCAGTTAGTCCCTCATTGGAACCTCTCTGCACTGGCTGCCTGTCCAGCCATTGCTTCTCCCCTGTAAGTCCCAAACAGATCTGAACCCAGCTATAATGTCAGACAGTCACAGTCAGTGCTTCATGTGGCTCTCCATATAGTTCCTGGGGAATTTTTTTTGCCTGCAGCTCCTTGTGCCTGGCCGCTCCCTGGTTCAGAACTTTTCCCCTTACCTGGCCAGGATGAAAGGGATGTGCAGTGGGGAGAGGGCTGATGGGAGTTGTAGTGCCTTGCTTAGCAGCTCCATCATACAGTCAGTCAGTTCTGAAGGTGTTTTTCGGAACCGGTACTGAGGACTGGTTTTGTGTGAACAATTTCAGCCTAAGAAGCTCCAAGGGATGGGAGATGAGAGCATCATCATCTCCTCTCACCAGGATCATGGTTAGCAGGTTCTCCTGGGGACTTTTACCAGAGCAATATTCTTGTGGGCAGCAGTTAGGTTTCCATGTCCTGTGGACCGTGGCTGTAAGGTGGTTTTGGCAAAGAAAAACATTCCTGGTTGACTCCTTGTTTTTCCCTTTTGTTCTATCCGTTTGGTGTTTACCTGTAATATTGTGTGGTGAGTCTCGGAAGGAAGACTTTTGGTTTTTGTGTGTAACTATAGTGTACCCATTTTCTCCTAACCAGCAATTTCTTCTCCAGTCTTCTCCTTGAATCCTCCCACTCTTGGTAAAGGCTTTGTAAACTCGCTAGTTTCAGAAGCTAGTTATCAGAATCAGTCCAAACCCTCTTGTTTGCAAAGTGTCAGCTCTCAAATAAAAAGTAGAAATAAAATCAAGTTCAGATCCACATATCTAAGAAGTGTCTCACCTATCATT
This sequence comes from Mesoclemmys tuberculata, assembly GCA_007922155.1. Taxonomy (NCBI): domain Eukaryota; kingdom Metazoa; phylum Chordata; order Testudines; family Chelidae; genus Mesoclemmys; species Mesoclemmys tuberculata. The sequence continues at coordinate 33,859,815 of ML675620.1, read as the reverse complement.
TCCCTCCCTAATACCCCCAAATGTAATCTGTTGTTGTTGGTGATTTGTTTTACTGTTCTCATCTTTTGTCATTGCAATTCTGTTCTGTCTACATGTGTGCTAAAAGGTTTTTTTCTATGTTGGGTTAAAAAAAAATTGGCATTTTAATCCAGCATTGAATAAAACTAATTCTTTTAATCCCCATGCAATAGATGTTTTAAATTTGATATGTCATCACATGAAGCTGAAAGCTGGAAGTAATCTCAAGGATTTATTATTTTTAATCAATCTTATTAAATACCTCATTAAAAAGACTTTATATTCAAATGTGTCTCTGCTCAGTCACATGAACTGAGTCAATCTAGAGTTATATGGAAGGGGATGGCTAGCAAGACAGCACCAATGATTTTATATCAGTTTAAGTAGTTATTTTTAATTGCTGAAACCATTTTATATCCCTTAAAAAGATTAATATAATCAAACCTTTTCATAAAATATGTACTGCTTCCCCACCTAAAAGGGCCAATTGGGCCATCATGGCAGTAATGAACAGTATACTCCAATCTGGAATTCCCTGTGTTAATATCAAAATGGTTTTACCATCTGCAGACCCAAAGGGAAAGACACCAAGAAACCAAGTTCAGATGTAGATCTTCTGTATGGCAGTGAATGTGCTACCTTTAGGCAATCGTGCCAGCTCATAAAATCTGTTTAAAATGTAAACAATTGCTTTTGAATAATCTTCAGTGACAGGTGACTTGGAAAGTTACCAATACCACAAAATTCTCTTTCCAAATAAAGGGCCAGTTTCGGTCATGCACACATGCTGAATGACAGCTTTCTCCATGACTAGCCCTGTTAAAATCATGCAGCTACTTGTGGAATAAGGTGCATTTTGACATTAGTAATGGTGGCAGAATCTAGCCCAAAGATGGTTTACAGACAAAGGGTGAAATCAAGGGATTTTTGCTGTTGTCTTCAGTGAAGGCGGGATTTCATTCAAAATTCACATGCAGACAGAAGTCAATTGATATATGAAAAATAGACAGCACATAACTTGGAGGCCCAGGCTCAGACATTCTGTTTAACACAGTTTTAGTGTGCTCTTAGTATGATTTAAAAAGCATCACTCCCACCAATACCAAACTTGCAAACTAAATCACTGCATGTTGAGTAAGTGAGGTCTCTCTCCTGAGTTTCTAGGAAGAGGATAAATAATACACAGTAATTTTTACTCCCAGATTTTGATGAAGTGTAAGTTGCAAAACAGCTATCATCTATGCAAATCTCTTCTCTTGTCTCAGATGTTATTTTGAGCCAGTTATAATAAAATATGTTTAGAAAGCATAAGCCTACTTACTTTTTTCTAACATTCTCTGCTTAGTAAAATAAAATACTTGCATTAGCATGCATTTAGTATACCATATGCTTTTAAAAATCTTACACGTTTTATTGATCATTTTCACATGCATAAAGCAGCACTAATACGTAATTTAAATATTTGGTTAAAATAAATATGCAAAAAGCAGTACTGGAGATATAGGATTGTAGAACGGTTTTTATAGTTATTGAGCATTAGAGTTGATCTTAAAAATATTTAAACAGCAATATGAATTCTGTACACATCATAATTTTGGCCAGATCTGCGAGATCTTCTTATGTGTAAGATTGTAAATTGCTTATAGGTCAGATTAAAAGAGAGCAAACCAAAAGAATGATTTTGGTGAATCCTGAACTTAACATGATGAGAAGATTTGCATTCTAGCATTGCCATGAAACATAGCTGTGTAAACATAATCACATCAGTCTACGAAGTGTGTAGGTGATAGACAAACAGAAATTGCAGAGAGAAGACATCTGGCCGTAACCTTCTCCCTGTACTGTGGAAGCAGTCCACAGACTAGTCTCCACACTCGAGGAATAGGCACTGAGAGCATGAATGCTTCTGGAGTGGCATTTCAATGTCATTTGTAAAACAAAGACATATTGTGATGTGGCATCATCATGTAGCAGCATTACGAGTCTTCCAAATACCATCCTATGATGTTTATGATGTTCAGAGTTAGTTTGAATGGGGTTTCTCTGGGTAGCTTCATTTCCAAAGCATTCACCCTGTTTTAGTTAATGTTAAGAAATATAATTCAAGTCTAGTCATGCCTATTGGATACTAATGAAGTAAGCACTGTTTTTATCATTATCTAATGATTAACATTTTTCTGAATTTGATAATAAATTGCTCAAAATCAGAAAAAATTTGGAGAATGTCCAGCTTTAGAACAAATACTGCATTCTTTTTTAAAGTCACAAACTGTCTGTTATGTTCATTTCTCTAGAAATTTTATTCCAGAGATTTTTTGTCTGAGAAAATACTTTTGGTATTAAAACACTATTTGCAATACTTAGTTGCTAATGGCTTTCTTTCACTATGCAACAATCAAATGCATTGCAGTACTGCTAAGCTAGATATACTATTTATTTCTTGAGCTATATTTATTTTATTTAGTCTACTGTGGTTCTAGTGTGCATGCAATATCTTTTCTGCATGAATTTTGGGAATTTCACTATACTCAGCAAATAGACCATTTCCTTACATATGTGTTCATCTATAGAGGTATATAAAAATGTGTAACATTATTGAACCCCCAGAAAAAAAAATGAATTAAAAGAACATCAAGGTTGCAAAGTAAAGCACCCAGATGGCAGAAGATGGCAGAATTAGGGTTGCTGGTAACTTTAATTCAGCCCTTTTGTGTGTGCATTATGATACACTCTTTAATCCTCCTTTCTTCTATGTCCAAATGCAGTTCTTCAGATTCTTTGTTTCCCTCCTACTTCTGCCATTTCCTACTAATAGGCCTTGTATCAAAGCTACAAAAGCTAAAGATTGGTTGGGGCCTCCCAAGATGTGGACCTTATGGACTTTACATTAAAGAAACATCATATAATTTTAGACTGATTCTTATGCTAATTTCTGAGATCCCTATTTCTTCTTTTGTATTTTTTATTTTAAAGGCCTGTGTCCAGCAAGTGGGATTTGGGAAACTAAACACTCTAATTAGTGATTAATCTTACCCAGGAGCAGAGAACTGCCAGATTTAGGGAACAGTAGGTCAAACATCTTAACATTTTGTTTAGAGTGGTGGATGGCTGGAGTCGAGCTGAGTTTGGGGTTCTCACAGCACAGTATAGTTCAGTTGGGGGCATTAAACAAGGCCATATACTGGGCCTGGAAATGGGATTAGCTCACAACAAATGCCCTTAGTTCTCTGGGAGATATTACATCAACAGTCTGAAGAACTGAACACTGACTTAAGTATAGCGTCTCTTTCCCTCAGTGCCATTTAAACCTTGGCGCTGTACACAGAATCCTCTCAGACCAGAGTTCAGGCACAGGGTTCACCCCTGTAGATCCCAGTCTGTAATTTAAACACTTACTTTTAAAGTCCTGCTTCCTTTATGAAGCCTGTCTGTCAGGCCCGGTCTTCAGGACAGGAAGCTCTTATGCTCTCTTTGGGTAGAGCAGGTAGTTTTCCTCCCTTACAAGGAATCTGTTATCCTTTCCTCAGTTTGCTGCAGTGATCTTGTCACAGGTGGCCCTATGTGGTCAACATGCCTTTTTTTTATTCTGGGCAATTTTCTACTGAATATCTTTTAAATAAAATCTGCAAAGAGCAGTGTATGATTTGCTGTTTGTTATCGTATCCAGTTAAGAGTAAGACTTACATTCACCCTAGATAAGCAGGCAGATTACTTTTGAATTGTTCTTTTAATAATTTATACTCATATATGTCAAATGTACAGAATACAAAATAAAGGCACCATGTAAATCTGACTTGGAAGGTTCACAAAATTGAATTAGAATGATGTTTGAGGGTAGGTAAGTGTCTAATGTATACATTAAATAAATAAAAAATAAATTTAATTTCATGTATTCAGTTTAGGTGGTGAGTTAAGCTTTCAAAATCCAGAACATGATACGAGGTACTGTATTTATCTGATATCTTTTTAATGAATAGCAAGTACTGAATTTCTAAATACCCTAAGTTTCTAATATTTTGATGATAACGTACTAATCCAATAAGGTGCCTTATTAAGAACAAGCTCTAAACCTTGACTTAGATATTCAAAGATAAAGGCATTTGCTTCTGGTTGATGAGAGTAGAAAAGAACTGGGGTCTATTTCAAACTTTCTTTTTAAAATAGGTGATTTGGTGGCACTCGCATTTCACTTCTGGAGTTCAGTTTCGGCACGTGAGAAAATGAGTTTGGTTTTGCCTGAATTCTTAATACATTTTCTCCCAAACAACAAAGCTGAAGACAGTATCATACAGTTGATAGCCTCTCTCTGGGAAAAGGCCAGGACTTGAATGGAACATTTGTTTCAAGTTTATGATGGAGAGAGAGAGAGGTTTTGGTAGTGCATAGGAACTTGCAGACTGTCTGTAGGTGCTATAACTGGTTTGAGCCTGTGCTATAATTAAATGTCTTCTATTTTCTGAAGTGCTTTGAGATCTGTCGATGGAAAGCATAATGTAAGTGCCAGGGCTGATGTTGACATTCATTATTTTTAAGCCCCTCATTAAAATTATATTACAAAGGCAATTATAAAGATTCACAACACAGTTTATGATGGAGTAACAATACATTCATGCTAACATAAGGGGAGGTTAATCTAAGAGTTCTTAGAGAAGTGATATAAAGAGAAGCGAGGAAACAAAGTAAACAGGGTCAGGAAATTGTCGGAGTCAGACAAGGAAAAAAGGAAGAACTGGGAAACTGACCATCTTGCTTACACAGGACTCCATTGCTAATAACAGACTGCAAATTAAGTACTGTTTTATTTTCCTTCAACTGAAGGAAGCTGTGTTTTGATTGGACCAGCGTGAAGAAGGCCCCACTTCTGATTCCCCAGACCTTGTGCCAGGGCAGAGTAACTCTGTGTGTAGAGGTTCATGTGCGTTAAAGTGGCAGGGTGCAGTATATTGTTTCGTTTGTCTTGTTTTTTCCCCTTTCTGCTCTAACTTATGGTCAAGGCAACACCCATACAGAGCTGTTTTCATGGTTTTAATTGCTTTAAAATGTTTATTGATGTAAGTGCAGCTGCTGCTGACTCGAGGCTGTACTGCTGCTGTAGTGGCCAGGCTGAACAAGAGCTGTGGGGCATGAATAGGATGTGAGGGGTAGGAGAACAAGGGGAAATTCAGGGGGCAGGAGTCCATGAGGAGGCATGGAAGGGGCAAGCATAAAGTTGAGGAGAAGGGACTGGGAGGAACATGAAGTAGGCATTAAGGGGCTGAGAATATGTGGAGAAATGACATGGATAGACTTTTTTTATTATTCTGCAAATTTATGCAGTTTGATCACTAAATGTAGATTCTCCTATTCTTAGATTGTTACTTTTTTAAAGTTTACACATCCCTGCACAGCATACTCAGGAACGGTCTCTGTTTGCTGCTAATACTCTATGTAGTGGAATAACAATTTTGCAGAAATTTGCTTTGTCACCTTTCTGTTTCTATAGTATGTGAATAGTGGACCTGTGTGAGATGCAGCGATGATCAGAATAATAGCCCATCTATATACCTATCTATGGCACCATTAAAGCAAATCGTGCTGCAAAATGACTAGTTGTATAGGACTCTTTTCAGCAGAAATTATGCCACAGAGGTCACAGCTTGAGCATTCCAGTATGAGCTATTCAGCAGGAAACCAAACCATTTTGGATGAGGTTTGTGAGGGCTTCTTGTAAAGAGCTGATTGGGAGTGGAGAGCATTTAAACTATGCTTTCAAACTGCTACAGACTTTCCTCTTGATTCATCAATGCCAAAAATGAACTTGCTGAGCCATAGAATGATTTTTGAATTAAGAAAGAAGTTTTGCTTTGTACATTCCTAACACAACTCTGGAGTTTATTCCAAGATGGCAAAAATATAAGAAGTTTTAAAAATGACTCTTTATATAGTCACAGTCATTCATGAGATTTGCCATTCCTTTCTTCTTTGGAAACCTCTGTGGCTATTTCCCCTCTAGAAACTAGCTCACAGGGTGAATGGGCATGTCTCAAAGGTATTGTATAAGACTATACTCTAGTATATCTTTTTAAAAACATCTAGATTTAAAAATTTCCAGTGATGGAGAATCCATCACAGCCTTTTGTAAATTGTTTCTCACCATCAAAAATGTGCACCATATTTCTAGTCTGAATTTGTCAAGCTTCAACTGCCAGCCATTGGATCTTCTTATACATATTTGATCAGTTGAAGAGCCCTGTATTATGAAATTTCAGTTTCCTGGTAGCTACTTATAAACTGTGATCAAGTTACACCTTAACCTTCTCTTTGTTAAACTAAATGGATTAGGCTCCTTGAGTCAATCATTATAAGGCAGGGGTTATCAAACTTTTTTTTGCTGTGGCCCCCTTTGAAAATATTTCAGGCTGTGATGACACCCCCCCACACACACATACACAGAAAAAAGTAATGATCCCCCCCGCCATGCTGTGTCACCCACCTCCCCATGCCATGTCACACTTACTTCAGAGCTGGGCATTCAGCCAGCAGCCACTGTTCTCTAGCCACCCAGCTGTGAAAGGCTCTGGCTGTCAGCCATGCATGGGGCTGACAGCTGCAGCCCCAACATGCATGGGGGCTGAGAGCACACAACTCACTCCCCACACCATAATGACCTCATGGCCCCTTGAGGGGTCCTGACCCCCAGTTTGAGAACCCCTGCTATAAGGCACGTTTTCCAATCCTTCATTCATTCATGGCTCTTCTCGGAATATATCAACATTCTTCATGAATTGTGGATACCAGAACTGGACATATTATTGCAGTAGTGATTGTACCAGTGCCACATACAAAGGTAATATAATCCCTCTACTTTTAATTGAGATTCCCCTGTTGATGCATCCAAGGGTTACAATGGCCTTTGGCCACAGCATCACACTACTGGGAGCTCATGTTCAGCTGATTATGCATCAGGACCTCCAAGTTTTTTGCAGAGTCACTGTTTACCAGGATAGAGTCCGCCATCATCCTGTATATATGGCCTGCACTCATTGTTCCTAACTATGTGACCTTACATTTGACTGTATTGCAGGGCATGTTTTCACTGTATTGCAATGTTTGTATGATTGATCTATACTTTTCATTATTTACCACTCCCCCAAGCTTTTGGTCATTTGCAGACTTTATCAGTAATGATTTTTGCTTTCTTTCTGGTCATTGATGATAAATAATGAATAGCTTTGAGCCAACAGTTGATCCTTGGAGGACCCCACTAAAAAAAAAATCCACTTGATGATTTCCCCATTTACAATTACACATTGAGCCCTATCAGCCAGTTTTAGTCCATTTGTTGTGTGTCACATTGATTTTGTATCATTCTAGTTTCATAATAAAATTGTCTGCAGTAAATATTGAAGTAATTAGGAAAAATAAAATGTTCAGTCAAGTGATACAATTTGCAAAAACCACAAAATTGGGGGAAAGAGGTGAATAAAAAGAGTAATCCAGTATGACTTGGCTCACAGAGGGACATAGGCTTATATTTCCTTCATGCTTTCCAAATAGCTTAGTACCATTTTTCTGAACATTTTCTGGACCCCTTGCTTAAAGGGAAACTACAGTCTCCATTGTGGACCAGTAGTCTTCTTCACTTGAGAGGGGCATTATTCACAGTCCGTAGGGTTCTAACTCATTCTTGGCCCAAGTTGGCTTAACCAGTGTGAACTCAGGAAAATATTCACATGGAAAGAGCTCTACAAGAGCTGGCTGAAAAATGTGTTTTGTTTTGCCATGAAAAATTTCAAAGTAAATGAAAACTTCACATTCATTGTTTTATGGACTGTTTCGGGTTTTGGATTGGTGGGGTTTTTGTTTTTTGAGTATGGTTGTTGAAAACCAAAACACTTCATTTTTTATTAAAACTTGAGAAATTATAATGGAACTGGAAATTTTCTCATGAAAAAGCAATTGTTACAAGCCATTTTTTGTCCAAAAAATAGTCGATACGTTTTTCAACCATGTCTAGATTTTACACTTAACTGGAATCAACCACCATGTGAACAGGTTTCCTGTTATATTTGTATGGAGAAATGATAGACTGTAGTTAAAAGCTTTAAAAACATGCCCTCATCTATGTGTTTACCTCTCCTTGCTCATCATGTGCTATGGTGCCTACATGCAGTGTGTGTACATAACCTGCTACTACAACATGGAAAATATTTCCACACGGCTGAAACCTGTGAATCAATAATATCCTATAACTGCAGCAGCCTGAGCGAGGAGAAATAACAAATAAATCCTAGGGTCCTTTCAGCTTTTGAGTCCATCCTCTGAGAATGAAAATGAGCTAAAGGTTCATTTCCAAATATCAGTTAAGCTGGAGTTTGAATGCACTGGAACTCCACTAATTATCATGTATGCTTCAGGGATTCTGGAAGGGCAGAAAATTATACTTAATCATGTAGGCAAGCAGAAAATAGGAAAGGCAGATGTTGTACTGATCTCATGTCAGAATCTGATTATCTGTTATTTGACCTGGCCCATTCACTTGAGGTCATCATTGATGACATCAGTCTTAGCAATATATTGTAAAGCAGAATTAATGTCCTTTATACCATATTGGAATACATTTGAACCAGGACTGAAATACAAATTGGTACTCACTGTTGTAGAAATCATACCGAGTGTCTTGGGAGCACATTGAAACTGTGTGTGAGCACCAGTTTAATGAAATCTGGTAGAAGTCGGTAGTATAAGCAGAATAAACCTCCTGAATTCCCGCAAACCGCTTATGATACCCTTTGGGGAGAACTGAATTTTGTGTTTGAGAGAATAAGCAAACAAGCGCACTTAAAAATCAGCTGTATTATTGAAAATGCTTTGTCCATTTATTTGGAAAAATATAAAATATCTGTAATTATTTTGATAATCTTTCATAGAATCACCTGCTATGGTACATTAGTCAAGGATCTAAAATATTTTTCCCACTGATCTAAGATCAGTAATAAGACAAGTTTACTGATCCTGAAAACATTTCTTAGCTTCGTCAGATTGTGAAATATAGGACCTTAACGCACAACTGCCACCTAATTCAGCCGTTTAAGTACTCTCACTGTGTTATTAAATATCAACCATACAAAATTTCAGTAGTTTCACAAAACCTAATGTTAATATTTGTAACTTGGCTGTAAGTTCCCCCTCCCTGCAAAAACAGAGAGGCTGTTAAAGTGATCTCTCAGCTGTTGCTGACATTATAAGCAGTTCCATTTTCCATGTTCAACAAGAGCCAAAATGGCCCAAGTAAATGGAGAAAATAACAGATTTCATCTATTTTTCTCTATGATCAGTTTTTCTCCACCTAACTGGATGGTTGTAGTACTACCTAAATGTGGGATCGGCAATGTTTTATGAAAATAGCTACACAATAACTTAAATCTTGTGAAAGTGTGTTCTCTCACTTAAAAATCTGTGTATTCCAGCTATTCTCTTCCATCCCCACACAATACACGCTTCAATTCAAACATAATTATAAACACCTATTGTTAGAGATTTATGTTTTATACTGTTCAGATCTTGGAAATCCAGCTTTTAAAGTAGCTGAAAGAGATGATGGTAATCAGATGATGAGATTTTTAATGTCTTGCGTCTCACAAGCCAGCAGTGCTAAAAATGATTTTCAGGCTTTCCAATGGCACATCATTTCTTGCTTTGAGAATTCATGAGGGATATGAGATTAAAATGGATCTCGGACCAGAGTAATTTTTGATCCCTGCATTAAATCTTAGCAATATACATCATTACAGCACTGTACTGTTAAATCTTTACTAAGTGGGAAAATGAGGAGGGTTTGATGGGAATTATTGAATTTTTGGATTAATAAAGAGAGGACAACTGAGGTTTTTCCATATCGTATATATGCCACAAATAATTAGTACTTCATCAGGACCTTGCATAGGACCTTTATTGTTGCTATTATAGGGCCTGCTATTAAATTAAGTTTTTGTAATGGAAGGACTATATCATTTAAACCTTGAGTAAAAATTTGACTTTCTGCTGTAATAATAAATGTTATGTGGAAGGTCCTGGGGATTTTTTTTCTTTGTTCCAACTTTAGTTTTATAATGTTAATGTATTGATTGTAACAACATGTAAAAGTACAATAAATTGTCAGCTCAGTGGATCTATAGGTAATTTTGGATATCCACTTCTCATTTCATGAGAGACAGGAACTCTTGTAGATGTGACATTTTGGTAATAATAAACTCCTGGTGTTGGGTGTTGACCCATTCTAGGGAAAAGAGCTCTGTTGTGGGGGATGGCTTTTTGGGGTTGGGTTCTGCAGAATGTGAAGTATGTTTGGCTGAGGTGCCTGCCTCTGCTAATAATCAGAGCTTTCTCAAAGAGTAACTGTGAAGTGGAGATCGAGTAATTCTTGTCACCTTAGCTCAAAAAATTCTGAATAACAGTAGTGAAAACTGACCAGAGTTTTGTCTGTTTTCATTGTATTGCAGCGAAGCTAAATTATGAGCAGCAAAGGCTCTGGAGCTGTTTATCTGCAGACTCGTGAAGGCAGCATTTCACTGGTTTACATTTAATTCAACATTTGACTTTTTTGCAACCATATGTGAGACTATTTTTTTCAAATGAAAACTTAAATCAGCAGAAGTTCATGGTAATCGTCCTCTTTGCATCCCTACCTCTCCATCTAGACATACAGGTCATGGGAAGTATCCAATTTGTTTTCCTGGGCAGATGAGTGGAATTTTTAAGCCGGGCCAAATCCTGTAGTCCTTACATGTGACTTACTTAACTGGGCATTTCACTTGAATAAGGACTGCACAATTTGTTCCACAGAACTTAAATAATATGTTTTAGACCTAAGCCAAATTCTTAAAAGAAGAGTATCAAAGTATTTAGACCCCCGTATTGGCCTTATTTGACGTGAGTCCCATCTTTGATTGATGTGATGACGAAACAAGGAAGAAGATGGCAGAATAATGAAAGATCAGTCTTTAGGTGTAAGCCAAGTACTCTGTTTTGTTGTTTGCCACACATAGACCCTTGGAAACACCAACAATTTGGTGACCCAGGTCTTTTCTTCTTGCTATTTAATGCAGGACCCGTCATTAATAATTAATGGCCCATAATTTGAATAGCTATCAGAGCCAGGACTTTTCAAGAATAATTAAGGCCTGTCTGGGTGAGGCTGCAGGATCAAGTTTGGCTGAGCTAGTACTCAGATCTGCATTCAGAATGGCTCAAGAGAGGGTCAGTGAAGAGGAGTGGCTGTGCTTTTAGCATCTAGTTTCAGGTGTAGGAGGTTAAATGCTCCAAAATTGGACACCCACATATTAAGGATATCCGTCAGAGAAAAAAATCAGCTTCTGGTACCTTAAACAAACAGATAAAGAGAGTGTAATGATTGAGAGACAGTTAAGTAAATATAAGTGTCCATTTAATATTTTCCAGTGTCATGTAATATCAAATAAAATAGATAGTTGCAGTTCTAGCTATTTTAACCTGGTGCATGGGAATGTCAGACCACCTGAGTATTTCTCTCTTCACTCATTTAAAATATAAATTGGGTTTTTTCAGAGATAAGATGCTTGGTAGCTAGACCTGAAGAGAACCAGAGAAGTTATTGTTTTCTCTGTTTCCCTTATTTATGAAAGGAATTAAATACAGTTTATGTATGTAAGATGCAAACACATACATATTGAGCAAGAAAGCATAGAATGTACTTGAGGGAGAGCATAGCCTTTATTTCGTTTCAAATCATTCTGTAAATTAAGTACTGTTAGCAATATCCCATATACAGTAGAGGTTAGAGTTTAATAAAAGCTGGAGAATAAACTTTCCTAATTTTTAAATTAGAATGTGGTCAGGGTCTTGGGATTTGATTGTTATGTTACACACCTGATCACCGATCTGTCCATGTGCTGAGATAAGCATGAAGCCCATGCAGATATACCAGCCAGTATTGACCTCTGTTATTTTAGGAGGAACTCATCTGCACTTCTGAGATCTTTTAATTAACATGTACATTCAAAAGATCAATAGTAATGGAGAACTCCATCAATAATTGTAATTTTGCCGGTTTCTTCTTTCAGATTCAGATGAATGACCAATACCAGTGTTAATTTCCATCTTTAAAATACCTTAACATATTTATTTTTCTTTTTTTTTTCTGGTTTGCATAATTTTAGACTTCTTTAAATTCTGTAGGGTTTCTTAGTTAGCTAAAGGCACCACCATGGATTTCTGATGTTGTTGTAAAAACAGGATATATTCCAGAGATCAGCACCCAGAGGTGAACCTTAAATGCTGATGTGGCTGATCCTGAGTTAGTGGCTATGAAGTGATTGATTTTCTGTTTTATACAAAAGACAAATTGCTCATTTCCCATAAGCACGTTATTAAATCACTGGTATTTTGCCACATTATGAGGTTTTTTTAGTTGTATTTTTGCATTTGCAACACGTATAATCCATTGTCATGGGCTGCAACAAAAGTAGGATTATGATTTTACTACATGGAAAAAGATCAGCAGTGTGGGGAGAAACCTTCAGTAAAATATGCAGTATGCTATACAGAAGAAGGATTGGCCTCCCTGAATTGTGGCATACAGATTGGCTGTTCTGCACATCCATAAAACACCCAATCTCTCCTATCCATCCTTCCTGTCCAAATACAAAATTCCCCCTATTGGTAGATCAATCTGTAGATACGCTGAGATTGAAAGAATTCAAGTTACTGAGACAGACCCACATTTTTTTAGTTCATTTATGTCTAGAGACCCACTCTCACATTCTAAATTATGTGTCCAAATTATTCCCACACTACATAAGATATCATCATATAGACTCTTCTGGGCAACTGTGTGGAAAAGAATCAGACATAAGAAACAAATAGCTAGGGGAGAGCAGCACCAATTTTATCAGTGGAACATATCATTTGAGATTGGATTTTATTTGGAGCTATCCAAATAGAGCTTCCAAACCTGTCCTTTTTCTGTTACAGATGGTAACCCCACACTCCATAGAACCTTAGGCTGTGGGCAAGTTAGACATGTATTGGTACCCTCTCATCGCTATTACTAATAATTGTTGTGACACAGGAGAAATCCTGACCCTGATGCTCCAAGGGAGCACACCCTGGCCAGAACTTCAACAGGTTGGCCAGGCTCTATGCCCTTCGAATTCTCTCCATTTCTGAGGGTGGAGATGGCTTTTCCTAAGCAATGTCAATAGCTCCATGGCTACCCAGCCCAGAGTGAGAGACTCCGTCTTCACGCCCCTCCCTCCCTTTTCCATTTATAGCAGAGGAATTGGTGAGAAGTGAATAGCTTCCAGCAGTTAACAAAAACAATTCCAGGGCAGTGCACCAAATAAGGAGAGGTCTGGGGACTGCCACATGGTCTTACTTGAATTCTGCAGAATAGCGTGGATTTTTTGTTTGTTTGTTTTTTTAAAGCAATATCCTAGTTCAGGGCATCAAAAGGTTGCATTTTGAATGTTTCTCTGACTCTATCCCTTGAGGCCAGTGTTTATCAGATTCCTCTCTGCATCTTTATTTCCCAAGCCTACTTCTGTTTACAATTATGATTTTAAGGTGGGAGACCTTAGGTGGAGGAGAGCTGGCCTGGTTCCCGTGCCCTGTTGGTATCTTCAGGTGGCATCTTTCCTTCTTTCTAATCAGTGTGGAAGACAGCATAAGGGATTCTCTACTTTCCCTAGAAGTGATACAGGTGGCTCCTTTCTCTCATTCCTTCTGAGATGAGCATGTCGCTTCTTCCTAAAATCTGTCCGTTTCCCCATGTTATTCCTCCTTCTGCCCCTCAGTTTTCTCTCCTCATATCTATCTTACCCTCTATTTGTTTCCTCCAGCTTATATGTCCCAACCTGTCTCATATCTTTTCTGAATTTTGCTCCTTTGTGTATTGCCTAATTTTCACTTCCCCATTTATCTGCTGCCATCAATATAAACAGCCTCCTGTTACTCTAAACATTTACCCCAATCCACCCGTCAAGACTTTTTTTTCAATAAAATTAGTTTGTCCTCTTCTGAATCTGGTCTATTAAATCTCTTCCGAACAATCATTTATTTCCTTTCTCTTGTTTCCTTGCGCCTTGTAGCTTTTAACAAGCAAGTAAATTCTAAAATTTGATGTGAGGTATCTGTAGTTGAATATGAATTTCATGTATGTTTTTAATTGAAATAAAGCCCTGCTCCAATCAGTTCATGGAGTAGAGAATTCATTTATGGCAAATCAATATCTTATTCTTTATTTTATACTTCATCATAATTGTTCTGTCTACAAGATTCCTAAGAGATTATTTCAAGAATGTTGACTCGTGCATTCTTCCAATATAGATAAAAGTTGGAGATAAATCAGTAAGTAGCTCACAGTGCTTACAGATCTTTCAGATTACTTAATGCAATATTGACACAGAAGATAAGCAAACTGCTTCAGAGCTCAGCCTGGGACTGACCATTCACTATGACTCATCTGGTTTAATGAATGTTAGTTTCAGTTAGTAGATAGCTGAAGGCAGTACTAATAGGTTAACAAGAAGAATTGATACTGCAGAACCATAAAGGGGCAGAGACTTTAGAATTCTCACATGAGAAATTGAGGAAGGAGTGTTTGGGATTATATTTCCTTCATTTTCCAAAACACAACAGTAATCCTTTGAGAAATGAAATGATAGAAATAAGAAGTGATTTAGTTTTTATTTATAAGTGTCTAAATCCCAGGTAGTAATTGATTTTAAACACCCAGGAAAGTATATGCTAAAAATAAGTGGAAAACTATAGCTGAGTGAGCAGATTATAGTGAATTCCAGAGATAAACAGCACTTCCACACAGCTCCCAGTCTCCTGGGCAGGTGCAATGAGAGTTCCCCCTCTTATTTCAATCTGCTTTCACTAGGGGCTAAATCTGATATATTCTCAATATTAAAGCTAAATTAGGAAGGGGATATATATAACTAATACATAGAGTAAAATTCCATAAATTAGAGTAAATGGCAACTCCAAGTTACTGAATTCATCTTAACATACTGTATCTTATACCTTACATAAAGTATAATTAGAATGAAATCGTAATGGCAAGGAATACCAAATTCAAATGTGAAGAAGTTTTTCTTCCAGTAAAAATTGTAAATATGTGAGATTTACTGTATAAAATCCTTGAGACAGAAAAAGTGGGCACAGTCAAAATGTAGATGACAGCTATGGGGAAAGTGAACGGAATAAGAATGAACTGTAAAGTCTAAATGATCTTTACTTTATCCTGCAATATTTTTTGGTTTATTTATATCAGTAGAAGAAGATAGAAAATGCTCAACAAATATTTAATAATGGGCACTCAGTTCATTAGTCCGATTAATAAAAAAGCGGTAACTTACTTCCATTATAATGTGTGTATGGTAAGGATTGTATTTGCACATTTACCTGTAAGTAAAATTCATTGGAGTGCACTCAATGGTCAAGATTAAACAATAAAAATAAGCAGAGGATATATGAGGAAGTTCCTCCCTCTATTGAAAAATGATGGGTAGCAGGCTGAGGTGACAAAGGGTTAAAAACCTTTTTTTTGGTTCGTCTGTATTCCTTGCCTTAGTGGGGGAGGCTTGGAAAGGAGAGAGTGCTCCTTATCTGGTTTACTTTAGTTGATTTATTACCTTGTGTCAGTTTTACAGCCTGTTGTGGTTCTTTTTATTCTTTGCTTTAGATGGTCGGGTTTTCCTGAAGTGATTGATTCTCAAAACACACACTTACAAACACCAACTTATACCACTTAAGTTTGTATTATTGAGGGATCCGCACCGCTTTAATTCAGCCCGCAATACTGCCGAGGTGAATGAACCTGATAACGGAATGCTTATTTAGCAGGAGGGGGTTAGAAAGGTAACAAACAAACACAAAGGGTCCCCTAAAGTGACAGGAGCTCTACTGAGCAATGGAGCTGCAGGGGCTCATGTTTGGAAGAAAAAAGGAATCAACTTTTTGGTCTGCATGCTCTGCCTGTCGGTTGGGTCACTAGGTTCAGACAGGCCCCTCTTGCTGTTCACCTGACCAACTTGTGGGCGGATGAGGGCGGCTAGAACCTGTCCTAGTCTAAGACCTGGTCAACGGTTCATAAATCTATCATTCATTTACACACTAACACACACTCTATATCCAATCTAAATTAGTTATTTATTGGGGGTCTGTACCTTACCACAAATTGTCTTCCCTTATTCTTTTACAAATTCTTAATACACAAATGAAGCTTAAAAAACAACTAATTACAATAACACGTGTACACAAGACAGTTATCCCAATGGTTACAGTGACAATTACCCCTAGAATACAAGTAGAATTATTACTGTTTTTACATTCACACTCACTGCTCACCACATATACCAATGAACTCAGCTGCAGCAAAAAAACCAACATGGCCAGGTTCTCCTTAGTTTTATGCTATATTTTCATCCAGGTGGAACCTCTATCATATTCACACCCAGCTTATCATCCGTGGAACAGAGCCCCACCGGTTATCAGCTCTGACACCCTACCCTATTACTTTGAGCGACGAGCTGGAGAGAGGCGAGATGGTTGATCAGACCTTTCCACACAGCGCGATTCTGGAGCACTCCTTGATTCGTGACTCTCCAATTTGCTCTTGTCTGACAATCCTTTTATCTCCACTCCGGCCTACGTGTCCACCAAGCCAATTATGGACACTTCCTTTAGCATTTTATCAGCAAGCCCCCTAGCCAAAAGTTTATTGCTGACTTGCACAGCTGATTTTGCAGCGACTGCGTATTTCCATATTTGGGCCTGGAACTGTTGTGCTTGCAAGGTCCTCTCATTTTGAGTCTACTTCAGTTCAGTTAACTGGGTTTACTTCAGTTCGGTCAACTCTCGGTCAAGGCCTTTTCCTGTCTCTGAGTTCCTCACACATGGGTCTGTAACTTCTCTCAAAATGGCCTCAGGGCATACACTGTTCTGTACAAACATGCTTTTATCCTGTTACAACACAGGCTACAATATATTTACATATAACATCAGAGGAAATTATATACTTCAAAAAGAGTTATGGGTGCTGAGTATCCCTGACAGCCAGCAACCAGACCACTTATTGAAGTGTCTGTCTTAGTATGGATTTGGATGTCTAATTTTAGGCACCCACATTTGAAAAATATGGCCTAAGTGATGTGCTTAGGTTGAGGGCAGTATGGTCTTTTTGGATTAGGCACAGATTAAACAATAAAAATAAACAAAGAGTGTATGAGGAAATTCCTCTCTACTGAAAAATGATAGGACTCATTCACTTTGTGACCAGAGGCAAATCTAGTCCTCTAGATCACCATCATATTCTCCCATCCCCTCCGTGTTTTGTGTTTAGGAAGTCTGTTTCTCCTGGTGACTGGGTTTCCTAATACACACCTATTTGCTCTAGGAATTCCTCGTGGCACAGATGCTTTGATGTGGGTCTTATGAAGTTTACACCAGAGCAGTTGCAACAGTCAGTGTTCCTAAATTGTATGATATTTTTATATAATGCAGGGAGTACATGTTTGGTTGGTGTGAAGTTTCAAAGCTCTTTAAAAGATTCCCTGCGGTTAGGAATACCATGGAGTCAATGGCATATGTAGAAACAGCTTTTAATAACTAATGACTCAGTTCTGCCACCTTTACTTATATTGACTAATACCATTCTCTGAGTAACCCTACTGAAATCAATGGGACTATATGAGTGGTAAGGTTTTACTTCACATGACTTTGGATGGCAGAATTGGACCTAAATAATTCTGCAAGAAGCCTCCCACAACTAATCAAGTACATCAGTCCTTGCCAAGAAAAAGGAGTAAGACCAAATTGCAGTTATCACTAGTCAAATAAAGCAAAAAAAAATGTTCTTAAAGTGAACCTCATTTTTTGAACTTTCATATTTCCTGAACATCTTGTCTGATTTTTCTTTCCATCATGTTAGCTAGAAATATTCCACCCAGATGTATGGCTTGATCCTGCTTCCACCAAAGTCAACGGCAAAATGCAGAATGACTGAAGGAAAAGGAGCAGGCCCATTTGTGACATTTCAGGAGGACTGGTTTAATTTTGATGAATTTAATGGGATGGTTAAAAATCAGGTTAATTAATTAATAGAAAGCTTCAATTATAGCTATGGAGAGACTGAAATCTCCGTATATTTGAAGTGTTGTTTTTTAATTTAACTCTTTTAATATGCTGTAAGGAGGATACTGTGCTTCAATTTTCAGGCAGAATTTGGGAAATAAGTCCTAATTACCGAAGAGAAAGAGATCTAAATTTAATTCAGTAAAGGAAAGCTCAAATCTGGTACACCATTTCTGAGATTTTTCATTGCGTTCTAAAATACAGCTGTTGATCATAGCTTGTGTTCCTACTTTCTCTGTCTTTGCTTATATCCACCTATTTTTCAGTCATCTTTCTCTAATTTTCATTTTTTAAAAATGTTAGTAATATGTGTATTAGAAATAAATTTTAACATTTGTAATATTAACTGAAGTATCATCAAGCATATACTAATCCACATGTATGTCATAAAATTTGCTACATTGTGCATGAACCAGTAAACAGAAAGTTCTGTACACACAATGTAAGCTTATAATGTTTACATTTGTGTTAAGAAGGGAGGTGTAATTTTGTGAATTATTACTATGAGGTAAGCAATAAAACTGCCTTGATTAACTTGTAGTTTAACTTGTAGTTTAACTTGTATTTAACAAGTTTAATGAGTTTGGTTGTCTCAGCTCTGATCCTTGGGGGAATTTGTGCGCATCACAAAACCACCACACAGCGTGGCTCAAGAGTCAGCATTTATTTATTTAAACCTTTAGACTTGAATAGAAGGCATTTCACAAAAGTTCAGGATGAGAACACTGGAAAAGCTGTTGTTCTTGCATGCTAATTGCTGGTACCATGTTTGTCTCTAGCAATAGTACATACCCTTCTTGAACACCTTTAAAAAGGATTGGAGAGTGTCAGATCACTGTCCTCCTCTGCCAATGCTAAATATAATTTTTTCCACATAAATCAATTCAGTGGAGATCAGATATGTTAAAAACTCATTTGATTCTCATTTCCCCAAAGGCTACTGTGGTAAAAAAAAAAAAAAAAAAAAAGGTAAATGACCTCCATTGTTCAGCATAAATGGCTGAAAACATGTCCTTTTAGCTACTAAATGACTCAACTGATTGTACAGTTCACTGAACTGTACAATCACCTTTGCTTTCTGCTATGTCAAATCTTTGTAAAGGGCAGAAATTTTAAACATTAAAATTGATTTTTTTATTTGTATTAAATTGTACAGATCTTGAAATACCAATGTTGATATAAATCGCTGCTGCACATAGTTCTATAACTTTTTTGTACAATATGAACACATTGTCAAAATGGACCAGCAGTCCTTGGCATACTAAGGTGGCATGGAGAACCCTAATTTGAGTATAGCTTTGTTAGTTTTTCAGTGTCTGAGCTGAAGGGCCAAAAGAGGCTAGGACTGCCATGGAGACCTATTTATTTCTTGTTGAAACAGTGCTACAGTGAAAAGTAATGTTTTTTAATGAAGAAAATATTTGTTTGTCAGTATGGAGTATCTACTTTCCCCCACTTATCTGTATTGTAAAACGGACAGGTTTCTCTCTGTTGCATTCTGAAGAATTCTGTCTGCTTATATTAATGTGCATTTGGCCTTAAATTGAATGTCTTTTAAAGCTCAGTTTTTATCTCTCCAAGTATTTATGGTACCCATATACTTAGAATAGGAAGATACCATGGTCACTTTTCCTCTTGTCTAGATATAAGATTTCTAGGAGATGCCTCATTTCTCAACTTTATTCCTCCATTTTGGGATCTAAATCTGGTACTAATCTCCCTCACTAAGCATCCTTTTTGATGCCATGGTGAGAAACGCGCTTAGATTTTCTGTCTTTCATAGGTAGTCATTTTAGTTGCAATCAGTTTGGCAGAGGCATCTTTCAGAGTTAAGCTCTTATTAGGAAATAGAAGTACTGCACCTCTCATGAGAGCAAAGTAGTATCAAAAGTTAACACAGGTTTTATTTCCAAAATACACCCAGTTACAAAAAAAATTCTTTTCTATACTTTTTTCCCCACATGGAAAACATCCTTTAAATAAATAAATTTAAAAAACAAAACAAAGCCAATCAACTAACCTACCAAAATAAATAAATAAAAATCCCCTCTGGGAACACACACACACCTGCCTTCCTCTTGATGTCAGCAAAGCTCTAATAATTAAAACTGAAAGTAGCACACAATTTAAAAAAGCTCTTGCTTTGCTTGTCTAACACACATCATAAAAAAAAGAAAAGAGAAAAAGCTGCCAAAGCTTCAGTTATTAGATGGCTAAATTGGTGCTTTTCAGAAACTTTCAAAGATAGGTACTGTCTTGTCCCTCAAACATTTGTGCTAATTTATTCAGAGTAATGGAAGCTGCCTGGCTTGAAGGATTATTTGAAATCCATGAAGAGAGATGTTGGATGCACTCCTGGTCATGTTTCTATACCTTCTCTAAGTTTGACAAATTAAATATGCAAGTCTCATCAGTCCCTGCCATTGGAAGGAGGGATCTGTACTATACTCCCCAAGTAAATTATATTCTGTGGGGCGAGGGGGGTGTGTGTGAAGACACATCTGTTTCCATATTCATCCTTTCTTTTCCCCCTGGGTGACACACACTGGGTATCCCATTGTAATGGAGCTGCTGACTTTCTCTGCAAAGAAGAACATGAACATTTTATCTGACTGTTTCTGAAAATTTCCTTTCTTCTATCCGGAAAGTCTGCAGATCCAGCCCACCTGGCACAAGGCTTCTAGTTCTGAAGGAGGCTTAAATTGTTGCTTTCTCAGTTTTCTTTATGGACATAATGTATATATGTTTGCTGGGAGTTGGAGTTAAATTTGAAGTTGCACTTCAGTAGGGAGTGTTTGTGTGACTATTTTGTTCTTGCTAATAAGCTATGAATTAAAATTTGAAGAAATTAGTTCTAAGAAGCATCTTTGGAAGTACTTTGAACTAGCTGAGTCTTCATGGCTGTGGCCATCCCAGCCTGCCTTGATTGACAGGTCTAGTTCTGCATCCAAGGTGCAACAAGCCATGGTAAGATCCATTGTAAGGCATCTGTGGGTTTCCTGTTAGAAGAAAGGAAATTTTTGGATAGGTTAAAATCTCATTTGCTATTGTCAGAGTGAAAAGCAACGTTTGTACTTATAAGGGCAATGTCAAGCAAGCATAGGTAAATATTTTTGAGATCGGTTAAATATGTTGATGAAACCATATTGTAAAACAATTACTAGAGTTTTATCAATGCAAATACAGTGAATCTCTTTGTTTGCTTACAGATATGCAGTGAAACTTTTTCAGAGTGAAAATTATTCATTCATTCTCTCCCCCATTTTTGTTTTAATTCAGATGAAGTTTGGATGCCTTTTGAGTTCATCGCCTCCTGTCCAGAAGATAATCTGTGAAGTAGAATAATGTAGAAAATCCTTCCCCTCTCTTTTTGTACACAAGTTTGAGAAAAGATTGGTATGGTCTTTACAGCACAAGATCATCACTAGAAATTAGCTGCAAAAATGAGTTCGGAGGAGAAGGGTGTCTCTCCTGCTCACAAAACATCCACCCCATCACATAAAAGTGCCTCCTTTTCATCATCTCAGAAGGACAACAGGCAGGTAAGGAAAAGATCCTAGAGAACTGACATTCATCTGTAACTTACAACTTTTGGTGGATTTATTAATTCATTCTTCCTCATAGTACCAAAACCTGATGCTCAGCAGTTAAATCCTTTTGATAATAGAATTGGGCATTTCCACAAGAGGTAAGATATGTCAATGTTTCAGTAATTTCTTTATTTCTTTTCTTTTGTGACATAGGTGTGGAAGCTTTTGGGGAGAAATAAACTTCAGACCTATGACATAGATGTAGGATAGTAGGTAGAAGGGATAGAATTATTTGGGCATAGTTAAAGAAGAATTCTTCCAAAGTCTTTGTCCTTTAGTCCTGGGAAGCATTTTCCTTAGAAGTATTAAGCTATCAATGCTGAAATGTTTTATACTGTGTGAATATTTAACCTCAGATATAACCATGGAGATGAGTGGCATCTTCCGTATGGGGTGTCTTGCCAGGCAACAAGGTTCCACCTGTATGAATGATATATTGTATCATAAATGTTTTATAGAAACACCAGATTACAAAAATAGTTTCTGATTTAGTAGGGATTCAAATAGAATGTCCCATATTATTTTGTACATTTCCAGTTATGCTGGGCTTCCACTGGTAATGTGCTTCCCAGGATCTGTGCAGTTAGAATCCCTTTCTCTGGGTCAACTCCATAGCACTCCACACACCTTACAGGTCGCTGTAGTAGTCAGTGTTGTAGAGTTTGTTTCCTCCCTTGGTCCTTCCTGTGGGTTTCTCTGTGGGAGGGGGTCAGGTCTCATGCAGCTGTGAATACACATCAGATTATGGGCCTGGTTTCTAGATACACTGATATGTTAAGTTTTACACATGCAAATAGATGCACATTCAACATTTGCAAGAGCAGAGACCTGTTTGAAATTTTGACTCAAATGTGGTGTAAACTCAAATACCTTCCTACTTCTGAACTGATTTAATACCAGAATTTTAAAATATAATGACGTCACTGTGATGGGGCATTCACCTCACTCTAGCCCTGGAGGAGTTAACATACCCAAGAGGCCAATTAGCCATAGGCTGCGGTACCTGCAATGAGGTTTAATTGAGAATGAAGCTCACTGGTGCAGGAACAAGCAGTCACACTCCTGGGTACAAGTGGGAGGCTAGGAGCCTGTAATAGGCTGTGTAGGAAGCAGCTCATTTCACATAGAACAGCACAGCTGTATCCATTTTAAATCCTGGGCAAAATACTGCCCCTTCCAACTTGCCACAGCTCCATCTGGATTAAGAATCATGACAACTTCAGTTTAAAACATCAGCTCATGTGAGATCTTGTATCCTCATACAGTTAAACCCAAGGAAGGATAACAGAGGGCTTGGGGAAGCTCTGCTAAATTCACCTTACAGAGTATTCACCAAATTCTGTCTTTAGGCAGGCAGTTTGATAATGATCTGAAAACAGACCTGGAAACACTAGTTTTTTGGAATACTTTTTACAATAGATCTGTCTAATCCATCTAGTTTTTACTATATCCTTCATCATAACTGGTAAAAAAAAATTATATGGGTGCTTAGGGATAAGCTGCTACATCCATATTTAAGTACATAAAAATACAGCACGAAGTTTAAAAATGCTGATCATCCAGAGTCTCCATTGTGCTGAACACTTTTCAAAAGCAGGTCACATATTTAGATGCCTAAAAATGTACTTAGCATTCTGATTTTAAGCACCCATTTTTGAAAATATTGGCCATAATATTTAAAACATAGTATTTAAATAGAGAGGAATTCATAGGAGCATGAATGGCTTGTGAGTGATTAATTTTGAAATGATGATGAGCTAAACCATACGATAGCCACTGAAGGTGTTACAGTAAACACCATGAACATTGTTCCTATTATACAATAATTTAGAGATAATAAATGACCACATTTTTGTCCTAGTGTTCCCATTATGATTGCAGTTTTCATGTATATATTCTACTTATTGCATTGTTTGTGTTTTTTGTATTTTTTTGAAAATTAATAAAAAAAAAAACTTGAAAATAATTTTGTTGCCATGAAAGGCCTTGAAAGTTTTGTGCTGTTGCCTTCTTAGGCTTTTCATAAGTCATTTTTGGAGGTGGCAGTTGGGTAAACAGCAGTTCCCTCAGTGGGGTAATCTGTGTGGAAATGGAGTTTGATGTGATTGGATGTAATGTCAATATAGCTTTCATTGTCATTGTGAGGGTAACATTTGATATTTCTGGACTGTGAATGATTGAAATCTTCTTGTCATATAATTCCTGTCAAAGTCAAACTAGCAATTATGGAACAGTATTCCGGTAAATTATGGTGCAGGAAAATGAATGAGCGTGAAGACAACTATGACAAATCATTTCAGAGGGTGGAAAATTTCCTGCTGTATGATAATGCTGGCATTTTTAATGTAGGTGGTTTATTTGTGCAACATACATCATCTAAGTGAAATAGTAGTCAGAAAAAAGCTCTGACACTGCCACTTTGCAGACTCCATAACAAATAATTGATAAATAAACAGAGTCTGTTGGAGCCAGCAGTAAAAGAGAAGCTGGTTCAAATTTTAGTCAACATGAGAGTTCACCATCACTCAGTTGTAGTAGAACGCTGCTAATTCACAGTGATGACTAGGGGATCTGTTACAAATTAGGATCAAAATGTAGCATTTAGCCACTGGCACTGACAGGGCTGTTGTGAAGTCCTCCCTAGCAGCCAGTGAAGAGCTCTTCAGGATGGTGCAGCGTGCTCCCCTTGATGTAGCTCTTCTATTCTGAAACCTGGTGCCAGGCTCAGGATGGGCCACAGACATGAGCCTGTGTCATCTCCACAGGCACCAAAGCTTCCCAGGGATGTACCAGGAGAGCAGTCTCTGCATATGGTGAACACAAGGACTGCAATGTGACAGGACCTTCTGTGGGCTGCATATGTAGCAGAGGCTCTTTTCCCCACCCCACATTTAACTCCAAAAAGGCTAGTCATAATTTGATGCTTAGCAAGTAAGAAATCAAACAGAATTTTTAAAAGTAAGAGCAAATATCTCAAAACGTACTGTGTCCGTTTATGACCGTTGTGGATTAATTTTAACTGTATGATTGTCATACTGTGTTACTAAATGTAGTCATGCTGCAAAAATAAAGATGACTTTGTACTGTATTCCCTCACTGTGAAACGTTGGTACTAAATCTTTGCGGAGAAGGAAGAGGTTAGATTTTTTTTTGGCAAGTTACAAAGGATCTGATCCTGCAAATACTTACATGTGCAAGTAACCTTGCATATGTGCATAGTTCCATTGAAGTCAATAAGTCTACCCACATGAATAAAGTCACATGAATAAAATCTTATTACTCTTGAAGGATCATAAGCAGACAGAAAAAGGAGATTTTTCTGGGAGAGTTGGTGTTGAAGTCAGAGGAAATAAGTTTCTCTGGAATCTTTTTGAATAAAAGAAGTTGGAGACAGGATGGTCATTTAGCAAGTGAGGAGGAACCAAGTGATTTTCTTTTTTACCAGAAGAGAGAAGTAGCTAGTTTGTGTGGTAGGGAGAGGTACATTGCAGGTGGAGTGACTGGTGAGGATGATTTAGTCCACAATCCAGCAAAGGATTTAAGCATATGCTTAATATGAAATCTGTGAGTAATCCCATTGAACATTAAAAGGACTGGTTGCTGCTGGCAGTGAGGGAGAAGGAAAGAGGAGTTGGAGTTTGACCTTTGGAGAGGGTAAGAGAGTTGATAGAGGTATAAGGTGTGGAATGTATTTGTTACTGATTTTTTTCTAGTTGTCTTGATGTTCAATAAACTTTTTCTGTGTGGCTATTCTAAGAAATGGTTATGGATTCACTCTCTCTTCCTTCCACATTTTCTTAGGGAATATTACAACACATTGTCTTTCCCGTTAATTTGATAATTAGTTTTCTGTTGTAATTTCTGCTACCCATTTAGCGAGTCTTTGGCTTCTAATTCAAAATAGTATGTTCCCTATTTTGTTTTAAAAATGTACTGTGTTGTATTTTCCTTCCAGGAAACCTGGAATAATAGTTTGTACCAGACTCTTTATATATCTAGTGTGATAGTTTGTAATATATTGGGATTTATCAAATTCTTAACTTATTGTTCAGTCATAAAAAGAGTGGACAGCTTTTGTGAATTTGTTTTAGATTTCTGCCTTATAGGCAGTGGCAATATAAACTATTTGGTCTTTATTCTATTTACCTATATATAAAGTGTGCCTTAAGAGCAGTGTTTATCACAGGAGGTTATAAAGCAATGCAAGGTAACATCTTCTGTGTGAAGGGGAGGTCTAAAGTTATTAATGCTTGAAATCCTTTAAAAAAATCTATCCCTTCCTTTTTAAAAATATGAGGAGAAACAAGCACATTCACTTATTGCTGATAGCTTTGAGAGTCTCGGATGAAAGATTCTACTAAGTGCTAGGTATCATTATTACAGTGACATATAGTTTTCTTCTAAAATTCCCTGTCTGCTGTATGCTGATAATAAGGATGAGGCACTGTCAGAGATTTATATGTTAAAACAAGTAACTTAAATAGCAATATGTCACTGAAAAAATAGTGTTCATTCAGGTGTTCTAAGGGAACCAAAGGATGAAGTGCCTGAGCTGCCAACAAAACTGCATGCTAACAAACAAAAGCTCTGAATTTGGCCCTCCTGCATTTTTCAAATTCATTAATTAATTATTGAATTAGCACATCAAGGAACATTTTTATTCCATGTAAGGGATTTTATTTCTTATTCCTTCCTCTTTCAATTCATCAACGTTAATGGAGTGAACTACCCGCTGAAGACTATTAAGAAAAGCACTATCCATCCTTTTTCTTGTAATGAGCCTGCAATCATCATAAAGCTGCCATCATTCAAATTCTCATTCAGTGTTTGCCACCTTATTTGTTTGCTTTGTTTTGAGTTAAACATGTCAAAATCAGGACCCTAGAAGAAGAAAATTGTTGTCAGAAGATCAAACTCTCATCAACCCAAACCGAACCATTGCTAACACTAAGGGAATGTTCCTATTGCTGAAGCTAGTCCTTCTGCTATAGTTTTTGCTTTATCTAGTTCGGCTGATATTTCTCTCTCTTAAAGGTTATCCAGATGAGCAAGATCTAATTCCTATTAAAAGCCCACCTGAGAAAAGTACTTTTAAAAGCAAAGGACTTTTTCTCCCTTGAGCCCACTAGCATCACTGGTAAAGTGGCACATATAACACAAAACCAGAATTCCATAAGGGGCAGATAGTTGATACTTGAATGAACACATGCTTGACATTTCTATAATACAAGAAGAATTATAGAACATCTCCTGAGGAACAACCACAGAAACATATACCTGGATATTACTGTTCTGCTACAGAAATGTGGCTGGAGACATTTATCTTGTAGTAAATAGGTAACAAGGAGAAAATGTTTAGGGGCGGCAATTTTGCTACTCAGCTCATTTCAATACAAGACAAGCATGTGCTAAAAGAAGGAAAATAGTCTAAAGAATTTTGCATGTGTTAATTATAACAATACTGGAGTTTGTTATTCCTTTGCCTGGTGGTTGACCACCCAAATTGTATGCAGCGGGTATGGAGACAGAGAATTCAGGGTCAGCAGAGGAGAACGAGGATATGAATGGGACAATGACTTAATCATAGCAAAAAAGGGAGATTGCCAGAGCATAGAAAGGAATAGTAGGAGGAATAAATTGATGGAGATGCTTCCTACTTAACCTTCCACTGAAATGACTTTCAAGATTCTCTCTCTCCCTTTATTCCAACATCAGCAAAAAGAAAATAGAGGAAAATGGGAATCAGCATGAGAATAGGAAAGCAAATCTGAAGGTTGTTCCATTTACAGATATTATTACTGCAGATGAAACAATGCAGATAAACCCAGTTTATGTAATTCCTCTAATTAAAAAGGAGAGTAGAGCCACTACATCTGCAGTTGTATTTATTTCTTTCCTTATTCTTACTGCTCTTCCTCATAAGACTGTAGTAATACATGTTTTTAGATATCTTGAAACTGTTTAACCTCACCCAGAGGATTAAGCCCCTGGTGCTAATTAAAATCCATGTTATCCATGGGTTTCTGGATTACAGCAACAGTATCAATGACCTCACTGCACATTAAGCCATTGGGGTTCTTGTCTGGCTTGTTAGAAAAGTTGTGCCCCTCTTTAGGGGATAGGGAGCCAGGGAGTGACTTTCTGCTGCAGCTGCAGACCAGGTCAGTGTAGGGATGCTGACCCATTCCCCACCCCCAAGTAACCAGAAGAGAGGGAGGATTATATAGGTCCATGGCAGTGCAGGAAACGCCCTCTTACCTGGATCAGACCGAGCATCATCCACCCTCCTGCCCATGGAAATGGGTTTTATTAGGAATTACTGTGGGGCCAAGGGACCTGAGAGGGAATTTTTCCCTCACTGACAAATTGGCCAAGGTGAAGTGGGATTTTTTTTTCATCTTCTCCACACTGGGTTTGGGGGGGTCTTAGTTGGCATGAACATGGAATGGGAGTTAGTCAGTGATGTCACAACTCATTAATGTAAATATGTGGTGGATGTCCAGCGCATGCTCCAGAGGGAAGAGATACAGTGATCAGATAAAATGGAATGGTAAAGGATTTAAAGGAAGTATTCTTTAAAGGGGTGGAAATGGGGAGTTTAGGGCTCTTATGATTGGTATGGCGGGGAGATGGCCCTCCTGCCCTTGATCCTCATTTGTGGGGAGGAGGGGATGGTGAGTTCCCAGCCACAGGTTGGCTAGGGACCAGGATGGATAAGGAGGAGGCCTGAAAGAAGTCACCCAGCTATATATTGTAATGATTATTGAATTATCTGCTCTGTACACTTTTATCTGCTGGGTACTCCCAGACATTTAAGAATAAAGTTGAGGCCTTATTAAAGCACATCTAGTGTCTTGTGCCCTTCTTCCAGCATAGCTGGACGGTGCATAGCAGCTAGTAAAAAACAGGCATCAATTAGTCTTCAAGAGATAAAGGACTATGCCTTCCTATTTCATCCTCATCTCAGACAGTAGCTTTTCCACTTCCCCTTTATCCATCCTGGTCCCCAGCCAACTCGCTGCTGGAACTTCACCATCCCTCCCTCTGGCATGAGGGCTAAGGGGATGGCTGTAAAGGAGGGAGGGTAGGGACTGGCTCCCCACCATACCATTTATAGATACCCCTTTAATAAGATACCAAGGACTATAGGTGCTATCTTATTCAAACCATTGCCACTGAAGGCAGCCATGCTGTGAAGAGACAGAAAGTAAGCTGCCGACTTTGCTGTATTAATTAGCCAGCAGCTGAATCTTGTATACGTTTCATAGCTAAATGGTGAATCCCTGAGCCTGTATGGCAGTGTGTGTGACTATCGCTTTGCAGAGCTCTTTTTCTTCTCCCAAAATTAAGCAAAATTTAATTAAAAGAATTAATCATGTAAAATAAAATTCAGCAGCAGAACTGGGAAGAAAACACAACTAACTGCCAGACTTGTTCTACTCTGCATTTCCTGACTCCCCGCCCACGAAATATCACTTTGAAAATCAAATTTGTGCCTTCTGTGAGTAAGATTCATTCAGCCATCTCCAGTTAGGATCCTTTTATTGTCTTGGAGATTTCCCCCATCTCTCTAATTTGAAGCAGGTCAGCACAGGAGCATGCTAGCATTCTCTTTGATGGTGAGAAGAGTTTCAAATCACTGCACACCAGCACAGAAACAAAGTTTTACAAGATTAAAGGGACAGTGTAAAATACATTTTTCCAGCCTTATTCTCCAGAGCAGATAAGTAGCTTTTTGCTGCATAAGGCAATGAAAGAACAACATAAGGATATGCTCTTCACTAGCTGTCATCCTTCTTATGGACTTTCCTGTTGCCACACTGGAATTTTGAGGAGGGGAGGTGTAGTGATGGGGAGGGAGGTGGATGGGGCTGATTCAGCCGGAGTTCATGTGAGCAGTGGATTGGAGTATTTTGAGCCCCCTTTGTGATCACAGATGATGAGTTGTGATACCCTCACTCTTTTTCAGATTCATTAAAAAAAACATTCATGGGATCAAGTGGAGGGAGGGATTTGGAAGGATTGTAGTTAGGGTGAAGGGTGTGGAATGAGCATTGCATAAAGACCTCAGCTAAACTCCAGGGGTAAAATCCTGGCCTCATCTTGCCACTGACTTCTACAGGGCCAGGATTTCACCCCAAGACTTCAAGTTAACTGACAGAAGCACTATGGTATGAGAGAGAGCCCAGAACTGAATGATGGAGGGATTAATTCTTCTTCTCACACCTTCAGGATAAGTGGGATGAGGGTTCCAAGCAAACCGAAGCACCTAGAAACACAGATCACTTATTTTTCTGCTCATATGAATGCTGTTGGTTCAGATTCCGATATCTGTGATGACCCCTTGTCTTGCGTGGCCTCTTCCTTCCTCATTCTTTACTTTTTATTCTATTGTTGCTGTCTGTTCTCTTAACTTTCTGTATAGCTAAACCTAAAATTCAATAACAACATTTAGGGCCAGAGTGATAGCAAATAAGTAAATAAAAGTAAAAAAAGTTTTCCTTGTCAAATATATCTGTCTTTCAGGACTTCAGACAATCTGTATAACTTCTAGCTCAGGGATGTC
>ML675620.1:33698469-33829475 GCA_007922155.1 Mesoclemmys tuberculata | reverse complement strand
CAAATACACAGTGGGCCAAAATTAAAAACTTGGACAAAGTCGCGGGCCAACCTTGATATTTATTGAAAAAATGTCTACAATTGAGGAAGTTTTTCCTTCTCATCAAATATAACAATGAACCTTTTCATATGGAAACAAACTTAAGTTTTGTTTGAACATTGAATCTGGAACAAGCAAAGCTTAATACTATAAACACACATGAAATCGGTGCATGCACTGTCTACCGGCGGGCCAGCTCTAGTAGACATTTGGTATTTTCTTGTGGGCCAAATATAATTACACTGCGGGCCAGATTTGGCCCATGGGCCTGAGTTTGACATCTATGTTCTAGCTGTAATTTTGAGAAAGCATAACACACAAATGTTTCCCTTAATGGAAAGCATTCCATACTAAATAATGACTTTACTAAAGCCCCAAGGACTTTATCCCAACAACACATTACTAAGTAGAGCTAGTTGTTTTGTGTCCATGTATAATAAATAGTTATGACAGAAAATTAACAGTAAAAAAAAAGATGTACACAAAAGCTGACGACAGTTTCTGAAATACTGAATCTAAAGAAGGGGATTTTGTTTGAAAAGAGTTAATTTTCTTGTTTCCAAATAAATGGTCAAATAGGCTAGTCTTCATTAGAGTGCCACTGGCTAATTGATGTGCCACTCAACCCAAGTGGATCTATAAAGATGAGGGCTGCGGAAGAATCATTTGCATTAAAACCATATCTTGGAAAATGTTGCTGGAAATCTGGCAGCCAAGGTTCTGCTGGGTTTCTCCATTCTAAATATTGTACAAAAATGAAATTGCAGTTATGCAACATCATACTACATTGGCTGTTCCAAATAAGCCCTTCTGAACATCTGTGGTGGGCAATGTTTCCTCTCAAGACGGAAGGATTCTTGCCTGCCAAACAAAACTGGCAGTTAAGAAAGTAGGAAAATAATCTTGGTTATTATAGTAAAAAAAAAATAGACAGTTGCTACTTCCTTGAACAATTGGGCCCAGGTTTTACGGTTTATTGTTTTAAATCTGATGTCATGCATAAATGTACAGAAACTCAACAACTTCAGATTTTTCACTATGATACTTCACTAGAATTTGTAACTCTGAGGTGCTAAACTCCTGTGCGCACATGAGGTTACTCAACATGTGATGTAGTATTTTTCATTGGACCAGCATTACAAGTTCAATGCACAAACATTTGCCCCACATTGGTATGTTTGTTTTTTCGATCTGAGCACTGGGATTGGATTAGATCTAGAAAAGCAGAAGTTTCTCACCTGCTCTTGCTGATGGTCCTAAAGAGATGGCTGGTCACATGATGCTGCATTTCTTCTTCATTTTTAGCTGCTAAATGACATTAAGTGTACATGACAATAGATTAACTACTTTTATTTTTTCATATAATTGCCACAGAGATGTTTTGCAATTGCAAATGGGAATGGAGGTAGTCTTGTACAATTATGAATGGATGGGAGTGCATAGACCATATAGTTGTAAAAGACAGGAGTGGAGATGTGACCCACACTAAAAAAATTTGAGAGCCATTATAGTAAAAGAGGGGGAAAAGGATGATCTTGTGGTTACGGCTTAGATTGGGACTTGGGAAGTCTGAGTTCTGTTTAGCTGCCACAGATTCCCTGTGTGACGATTAGCAAGTCACTTTATCTCTTTGTGACTCAGTTTCCCATCTGGAAATTGGGAAGGGTGGTCCTTAACATGAAAGGGGTATTGTAAGGATACATTCAATAATGTTTGTGAGGTACACATATACTGTGGTGATGAGGGCTAGATAAATTTCTAGATACATACCAAGTTCCTGGGTAACAAACACAGCATGCAAGGATTTGTTATAGCATGGTAGATACTTAAAGCTAAACTTCCTAACCATCGATCAGAAATACATACCAAATCTGAATCTCTCTCTCTGTAAACTGAATGGCATGCTGTGTATGGCAGCAATGCTGTATAGTGCCAGTTCTAAATCAGTGCTATTTTGAGCACACAGTGCTGTCTTAGGGGCTGATCAAATTCCCACTGAAGTATTCTGCTGTAGATAAATATGGCGTCTCCAGAATGAAGTGGCCTCTGTATAAAGCGAAGTAACTTAATCATTAGAGTTCTGAAAACTTTAGATGAAACTCCATTCTTCTTGGCCACACCAACTGCAGAAGAACAAGAAGAGCCAAGCCATGACTATCATGTGTAATGGATGTGAACAAACCAGAAAAGGGTCAAATGACCATCCCTTAATTTAAGAAAGTTTCTTGTTTCTTTTAATAGTTAAGTGGGCATTATCAAGTTTAGTAAGACACAGAATAGAATCTGGTTTTTGTGTGTGTACAATGGTTTTTACAAACCACAATTCTTCTGTTTATTTCTCCAAAACCTAAGACTTCAGGGCTCCCTATCCTACAGACTAAATAAATAATCCATGCTGTGACCTAGCACTCAGACACTGTGTGCATGTGAGAGAGAATATTAAAATGATGGGCAGGGATTCATTGCCAAGTTTCTAATAAGCTGTTATTTAAAAATATATGAATAAATTAGTGGGAGGGAGAAAGAAACTTTTTTAAGTCATTAAAAAGTACCTTTACAATGTAGTTCTCCTTATGCTGGTTTTCACTAGTGCTTTCACAGTTCAAAGTTTTGCCAGATTTTTCAGTGGATCCAATCTTGGCTTCATTAAGCCATCCCCAGGTTATGTAAGGTAAGCATACCTTAGTCCTGGCCCACAGAGGGAAATGGCCAGGCAAAATTGGATATATGCAGAGCATCCTTTCTTAAAGCCACCTCTGCAATCCCTCCTCAATTGACTTAGTGCTGTTCTGGCACAATGGAGGGTTTAGCCATGTATTCCAGGAGTTCATAACTCAGCTATGCAAATTTGCTACATGGTGAAATATTACATGCTAAATAAGGGTCCAAATAGTGGGGGTTACATATATTTAAGTAGAACTTTTATTTAAAAATGTAAATGACTTAAAATAAAAATGTAAGGGCAAGAACAAAACTTTGTTATGCCAGGATTTATCTGCATACAGACCAAGTGATGTGAACCCCAGGTGTTGGAGGAAAGGAGATAGAGATTTTTCCACATATTTCTCTCTTCCCACAAAACTTCTGCTATGTCGCAGTTGTGGGTGGAGTCTACAACTCTGCTATAAAGGGCCAGTTTGCTCCCGCATATGTTGCTGAGGGAAGAGGAGGGGCAGGGGTCTAAAAGATGTCAGGGCAGGTTGTCAAGAAAAAGATGGCGATAAATGTGAGTGCAAATGGAATTGCTAAAGTTTTATTCAGGTGGAAAAGGGACTGGGAGACTGTTGTTATGGTGTTCACAATAGGACTGAAGACTAAGATAAAAGAGTAAACAATATACCTCAACATGATCTCCTTTCTCTTTCAGGATTCCAAAGAAACTACAGAGATTCTCCCCCTTTCTATACTCTCATGACCAAAGATGGTCTTACCCCAATACATATGCTTTCTCCTATTTTTGGATATTTAAAAAAAACCTCATTTAATACCTTACACTTTTGTAGGTGTTTCTGAAGAAGGGTGTTATGTGGGTTTATATGAACATCTGTGTGTACTTTTTTTTGGTCCTGGTCCTTGTAAGCAGAAGGTTACATGAATAAATGATTTTATTGTACTAAATCTTTGAACTTGCTGTATGTATTTTTCTGTTCCCTGACAGCTTCTGCCCTCATTTATGCCCCTGCAGTCTGACCTTCAACAACAGAACAAAATGTAGCTCTTGTTTTAGTTTGGAGGCATATCTTGCTTAGATGCTTTTCCCCTCTTGCAGTATTCCCTTATTGTAGTAGGTTTTTTCATGTGTAAATGAAAGGTGACTACTTGAACAAGGTAGACACAAAAATAGAACATTTTGAGCAAAAAAGCCAGTACAGTCATATTCTTGTGTTGTTATTACCAATTTAAACTGACAGAAATGATAAAATCCCATTCTGGAACAAATCAAAAGTCTAAACACATTTGCTGCAGACAAGAGTTGGCTGTTCCTCCCTGCTCTCCCAAAAAATGCTCTTTACCTGCAAAAATAGGCTTTAATCTTTGCTGGACAATAGAAAAAAGTTTGACAGAATTTCTAAATGTTTTGCTTTTAAAAGCTTTGGCCAAAACATATTTGTGAAATTTGTTTTGTTTATAGGGGATAATAATACCTATTATCCCTATAATAATAATAACACAAGGTTGTTATGATGATTAGTTAGTTCACATGTATACAGAGCCTTAGAGGTGTGGAATGTTACTGAAGTGGTAAATATATTAGTTAAAGTTTCCAGCTCAGTTTTCTCATGCATTGGTCAGAAAATGCAATATATATAGTCAAAAACATGAGTTCTACTTTGAAGTCTCTATAAGAGCCAGCTGAGGCAGCATCTTTCCTTTTCTGGCACTTAACTATTTTCTAGTCATTTCTGGGTAAACCAAAGCATCTGGCTTAGAAATCAGGAATATTTAATTCCTTTACTTCTTGTTAGCATTGCAGAGAAAACTGGGTGGTTACACCGAAAGAAAAAAAAAGAAACATGCACAAAAATTGTAATACAGAAGTTGATTGCTTAAAAGACGGAAAAATCATGTTGTGCTGTTATTTATGCAAGCAGTTGGTGCTCCTTTTAACCAATTGGGGCACTGTGCCATATATTTATATGTTTACTATAGATTGTGTAATTCTCCATTCATAATTTCATCTGTTTTTTCAACCTACATGTTCTGTGACCAAGCACTTGTTTTGCTTTATTCCTGTTTTAGGGTGCTCATATATTAGAGCGAAATATTTCTTTTGGAAGTACAGATGCATCTGTAAGCAAACAGTTGCTTGAAGCTGAGCCTGTCTCTTTGTCTAAGGTCAGTCTGGGAAGGGGATGATATTTGTGCGCCTGTGGTGGCTTTTGTGGGAGGGCAGGTCCAGCTCTACAGCTTCTGGTTCCCCAAATGAGACTGGATGAAAGCATACCTTTAAGTGTTCAAGAAGAGGATTTTTAATAGGGTTTACACTAACCAAATGAAAGATTTGGATTTCATTTCATTTCAGAGTAAAGGTGCCAACAGAAATCAGTACAATGTCCTGAAGCACCTGTAAGCAAGCATGTTATTAATGAAAATGTAGGATGCCTAGATCTCCCTTTCCATGAGGTGAAAAATATAGACACATGGGCAATTCTAGTGGGCAGTAGTTGCTTTAAGTATAAGGAATCTTGTGATCTGGTGGTAGAGTAATGCCATAACATGCAGGGGATAAAAGACTCATTCTGAATCCACATTTTCCAGGACAGTTGGGGCTAAGATAGCTGTGGAGAGAGCACACTCAGTCCCAGGGCAGGGAGAACCTTGTTTGTGTTGATTTGCAACAGGCCCCTCTGGTTGACTTTGGAGCAGTATTGATGGGTTCTGGAAAGAGCCATATCTAGAATCCTTTCTCTGGATGGATTGTTGGTAAAGCACAGGGTACTGAATGTGTATGTGGGTAAAAAGAAAAAATACTGAAGAGGTAGAGTCTCCCACTGCATCTTGTTTATGTCCATTTTGGCCTGAAACCTGAGCTTCCTGGAAGTCAACAGAGCTCCATGCAGATGCAGAGATTTGCCTACTCAGTGTAGGATATAAAGACTATAAGATCCTTATGGCAGGAACCATATTTCTGTTCTGTTATGTAAAGTACCTGGCACAAATTCTCATCTTGATAAACAGTGAACATTAATTCCATACACAAGTTATTTTTAAAAAATGCACTGAAAAGGCAGTTTATGGAGAATAACAATGTGACCATGTTATTAAAGATCATATGCACACATGCAGGAGAAGATTGCACAGACAATCTTAGCTTTACTGTTTCCTAATTTTTTAACGCTTCACTTTCCAATCTTAACGTTCTTTTAATTTTAAAATGGAATTTCTTAGGTTTTTAAAAAAGAAACATTATGTCATATGTAGCTATTTGCATAAAGGTCACCTGTGCACTTCCTGGATCCTGCTGCTGTGTGCAGGGCTGGTTCATTGTGTAACTTATGGTGACCTGCAGCAGTCAAAGGATCAAACATGTAGCTGGGAATCAACATTAGATAAAGTGTCCCAGCCATATCACCTTTCCAACAGCCCATGCTTTCTCTTGCTTTTTTCTCTTGCTTGTCTGGCAGCAGAGACTGAGAGAGTAATGGAAGAATCCCTATGTTGACTATGTGTCATTGGAGAATCATACTTATATGGAGGTGACTTGCTGAGAGAGTCAGGATGGCTGTAGGATGAGATTATGGCATTGATGAAGCATAAGTAGATAGCCACACTGCACTGGATAATCTGGCCCTTTAGATTTGCCAGTCTCTCCTCATTTGTTTAAACAAATAAGTATGAGTTCTTGTTGAAAAGTATTTAATGCCAGTGCCATATTGCAGATCAATCTTCTAAAGGAAAAATCAGGGAGGTGGAGGTCAGCAGACATAAGCATAGAGAGATTCTGTACTTACTCATGGGGCTAATTAAATTAAAATTTTCCCCTCAAGTATTAGTGTTTCTCATTAGGGAAAACATTTTGTGTATGTAATAAGCTCTCCTATACCAGGAGAAAGAGGAATAATCATTTTAAAATAAGGTGAAGTCAAAATAAGCCTGATGCTCAACAAACTATGCCTTCAGACAGGCAAGAAGAGTGAACACTAGGAAAGTGAGAGAGTTAAGTCTTCTGGAGACAAAGCTAAATTGTCTATGCACTTGCATGGACATTTAATACAGTTATTACTTTATTGTACAGACAAGTGTTTCTGGTGACTCCTTTCTCAAATCAAATTTTTTTGTGATCCGTTTACGGTTACTATGAAAGTATGTATCAGTAGTAAAAATAAGCCTAGTATAATTTTGTGTGTTTCAAGAGGTTGACAGAATACTTGACCTTGAACGTTGAGCATGTGCAGAAGTGGAGGGGGGATAAGAGTGGGATTTTGTTTGCTTTAAGTTGTAATAAATTTTTCAGTGCCCCACAATCCCCTGATTGCCTTTTGTGTCCCCCACAAAAGGTTGCAACATACCTGTTGAGAAACAGTGGTGATGTGCCATGGGAAACAGTATTAGTGACCACATTATTATGTAGGCACAAATAGCTTTTCAAACAGGAGCAGACTTTTGTTGACCAAAGTGGAAGCAAAGGAGTAAAAAAAAGGGCAAAACTTTTATGGTTTTTGCATAGGCACCTAATGCTTTCTTTGCTGTCTTCCCCTTCAGCATATTAAGCCATAATTTTGGCTTGAGTCATATAAATCATAATTGATAATGGCTGCTAAATGTGGAGAAAGTGGACTAAATAGCCCTCACATGGCCACATAAATTTTAGGGGATGTCCAAGTTATACAAAATAGCAAATCATATAGAGAAAGTAAATTGGACATTCCTATTTAAATTTCTCATAATGCAGTGAAGCTGAATGGCGGAAACTGTAAAACAAAATACATTTTTCCCCAAAGCACAATTAGCCTGTGGAACTCTGTACCAAAAGATACCATTGAGACCATGCATCTAGCATGATTAAAAAATGATTAGACATTTATATAAAAAAAGGAGACCATCCAAAGTTATAGCAGACAGGATTTTAAAAATCATAACAGCTTGGAAGGGATGTAAACTCTCATGCTTTACGCCACTAACTGACAGGGGTTACGAAGAATGTCCTCTTTGGTCAGGTAACTCTATAATTGCCTACTTTGGAGTTTCTTGAACCTTCCTCCGTCAGAGGTAGGATAGTGGACTGGATGGACCACTGGTTTGATCTGTTCTATGCAAACAGTGTTAATGTGTACCCATAACTTGGCTATGCGTGTCCCTTGTACAGTTCTTCACACAATCCATTGTTTCTAAGCATAGGAATAACCTCTACCAGATTATAAGTAGAGACCACTGGTGACTCAGGAAGCGTACACATTCTAACATGAAGACTGTGTCCTTGACTACTTCACCATATCTACTAAGCCCATCTACATTTCCTCTCAGGGAAGGCACATGGAACAACGTCTATAGTTTTCATAGATGGTCAGAGTTGGGACAGCCAACTGTCACCCTGCATTTCTCCTTCTGTTTGCAAAGTTGTTGGTGTGAACCCACTGTATGCTTAGCCCTGCCAGAATTTGACCTGATTAATATACAATTAATAAGCATGAAATGTGATTCTTTTAACACACAGTCCTGCTGTACACAAGTATGACTCTGCAACCCAAATAGAGGTTCTTGGCTGCTTATAGTACCAAATTTTCAAAAGAGCACAGCTTCTATATAGTTACCTAAATAAGGGCAAGATTTCCAAGTGCTTAGAACCCACTAGTTCCCACTTTTGGAAATCTGCCCACTTATTTTGGTGCCTAAATGGGTGCTGAGCTGTATTGAAAGTCTGCCCCCAGTTGTTTGTACTGAGCACTTGACAATCTGGGCCATGTAATACGAACAGCTTTTCATCATATATGTATTATAAATTTACAATATGATTTTTATACTTTTCCACCAGGAACCTGACAACTGGGAAATCATAGAGGGGCTGAAAATAGGCCAGACTAATGTCCAGAAACCAGACAAACATGAAGGTTTCATGCTGAAGAAAAGAAAATGGCCTTTAAAAGGCTGGCACAAGGTAAATATCTCATCGACCACTCCAGGGATTATTACTTCAGATTAGAAAAAAAGGATTTTAGTGTAGAGAAAATGATTATTCATGACAGACTGAGGCTCAGAATGGCTATTTATGTATTTTTCCTTCAAAATGTATGAAATATTAGTTGTACACATAGCCTTATCACCTCCAGATTAGATTATTATAATGTCCTCTATCTAGCACTACCATTGGCAGCCATTTGGAAACTATTGCTAGGGTAGCAGATACCTCATTGCTTAGAAGTCTTAACTATAAGGAATAACTAAACTTTTTCTCCAGTGGTTCCAATGACTTGTTGTTCACTTTTGAGTGCTATTCAATATGTTTACTGTGACAAATAAAGCTCTCCTATATAAGGTTGAGTCCTGTTTACTTGAGAGAACCTCTGTTACCATGAAGCACTGTGCACCTGAGATATACTAAAATGCTTTTCAAAGTCCTCAGATTTGAATGGATGGGGCTGGAGGCTTAGAGTGTTTTTAGTGGAGAGGCCTTGACTCTGTAATTCATTCTCCTATTGGTCTGTCAGAGACGGAGTTTGTTGACCTTGGGGATATAATGTAAAGCACTCGTTTTAGTCCCTGAGACTTGCCTTTAGGGACATGTGAGAGTGTCAAGGAGGGTATGGCACTCTCTTGGGGAGGAGCTCGTTAATATTAATGAATTGTGTGTGCTTCAATCTTTGTTTTGTTAAACCCATGCATTGTTAAATAATCACATTGGCAGAGATGGGGGTATGTGACACTCTACCATTCAGTTACCAGTTACTAGACTTTGATGACAAAAAACACTCTTGGCATGCTACCTCTTGGCTCAGAGAGAATCACGTG
This sequence comes from Mesoclemmys tuberculata, assembly GCA_007922155.1. Classification (NCBI taxonomy): domain Eukaryota; kingdom Metazoa; phylum Chordata; order Testudines; family Chelidae; genus Mesoclemmys; species Mesoclemmys tuberculata. The sequence goes on along the minus strand of ML675620.1, from coordinate 33,819,989 downwards.
ATCATCTGACCTGAACCAAAGAAGGCTTAATAGAGGTTAACCCTAAATTTGCAGCACCATCACCAGGAAAGAGAGGCAAATGTATTCCACATACCTTGCAGAATTTGGACACGTAGTGGGTGTGGGACTGTCCCTCCTTGTCAGTTTGTGAGGTAGGCCATGCCCTTGAACTGTCACACCTGTACAGGCAGGCTGAAAGCAGGGAATTAGCTCTCTTTGGTGCCCAGCCCTGCAGGGTGGGGCCATCAAGCAATCTGGGGCCCTGGGGCACGGTAGGGGAGAGCACCAAACACAGTCTAGGGGTTCAGGTAAAGAGCTAAGCACCAAACACAGTCTAGGGGCTCAGGTTTTGGTGGGGGGTATCTGAGATTTGGGCTTGTCAGTCTCCCCGTTGTAAATGGCTAGCAGCATCCCAGCATTTCCTCAGTATCCCAGGCAGCAGGCAGCTCAGGCTCCGGCTCTGGCTCCAGCAGTGGGGAAGAGATGTCCTTCTTCTATGACAGCTTTTCTCCAACTGAGCTAGAGGCCTACCCTTCCTGCCTTGCCCCTCTGCTTACGGCAGCGTGGGCGTGGATACCCTGGCTCTGCCCACCAGGAGGGAGGCCACGCCCCCTCGCTACAGGGCACTAGTTTGATAAAGATGTCTGTCTGGTATGGCCACTCTCTCATTTACAGTCAGAGTAAGGAAATTTGCATTTCCTTATTGCAGTGAAATCTTTTAATAGCAGTGAAGTCGCTTTTCCATTGAACTTGATTATGAGGCACATCCTATCCCCTCCCTCTGTGGGTCTAGCTGGCCCCATGTGGAACAGAATTGCTGTGCAGATGGGGTAGAGTTTTGGGGGCCACATGGGGAGTGTGCACACACTGGGGCTGGATGGAACCAAGACCCAAAGAGACATAAGGGTGCTAGGGCTGTGGAGTCAACTTTGTCTCTTAGGCTGGAATAAGCAGCTTTGAAGCATGGCTCCTGCTCTATGACCTCCCAACGCAGGAGCCAGCCGAATTACTCAGTTGTAACAGAGGGGCTAGGATTTGAGCAGAGAGTTCACTGTTACTAACATTGCAGCTGGCACATTACAGTGCGTTGTAACAATTCAAGACTTTCATCCTACTTCACTTTAAATGAACTTTTACTCTAAGTGCACCATGAATAGTTGGCACAGTAACCTGTTCCTCATTTGGCTGTCTTTTTATCACTGAGATATGGAAAAACAAATAAAAATCCCTTGCTAGCTCCTTCACTTCGCTGCCCTGATTTCCTGCCCACCCCACCATGTGGTGGTCTTGCTGGCTGAGCTGGTGACGGGGTTCAGATCTGAGATGGACCTTTGAATGCACAACAGCAAGGTCACTGGGCAGTTTAAAAAACCTGCCCAAAATCCATTCTTTCCTTTAATTAGTTTGGAGACATTGCTCCACATATTTACTTTTATTAGCTCCAAAATTGCTGTCACTGGATTTAAATCACTATGTTTGTCAGAACAGTTATCATTTTTTCCTTCAAGCAACATCTGTGTGCTGTGAGGATCAACCCACCTCTCTGCAGCTAAGGGTTACTGACTTAGTTGACACTTGATTACCAAAATGCATCTTCCACACATCTGTCCCCTGGAACCTTGCATACCTGTTCACTTTTTTTTTCCCCAAGAGTGCCTATAAATAAACATAGTATTTAAGTGTGACACATCATCTGAATTTGACCTGCTGAAATTAAGGGAGTTTATGTTGGTGTGACTTGCATGCTAAGGGACTAGAAGAGAAGAGTTTATCAAGAAAAACAGCTAATGGGACATGTAAGTGTGTGTAGCATAAAGCAAAACACCTCCTATTTCAGTTTTCACTGATTTAGGCTCCTTTGCTTCAACCTATATATTAGTAAGGGATTGTAACAGGATAATCAGGCTCAGCTCTCCTCTTCCATTCTAGGTGTGACCTAGTTTGGTGTAATGAGGTCCCTTGGCATTATAAGGAGATAGCACAAGGGCAAGAAAGTCCAGATCCCAGAGCTCAGAGAGGGAAAGTTGGGAGTTGGGAACCCAGAGAGGGTGCCTAGGAGAGCTGGGTTGAGAGCTTCAGGGTGGGGGTGCCCCTGAAGGAAGGAGCAGTGAGAGTTCCTACTTGAGCTGTGGAGCAACATGAGGCTGGTAAAACCAGAAAGTGGGAAGGTAGTTGGTGTGGGACAGGTGGCAGGTGTGTGTGTACTTCCCCAGACCAGAGAGCCATGGCTGGAGAGGGTCGAAGGCTTAGATTAGCAGAGGGATATGCCTTCTGGTACTCTCAGCTGGAGCTGGAGGGCCAGTGAGGGCTGGGGAATGATAGAGGGATGAGCCAGATGATGTCTTCAAGCAAGAGCTAGAACTGTACAAGGAACCTTCTGGGTGAAGAAGCACCCCCGTGAGGGAGGCTGGGGGGAGGCCTGGTGAGAGATGCTGGCTGGAGCCATACTTGAGAGCCTGAATGCGGTAAGAGATGCCGGGGCTGTGCTGGCTGTGTTGATGGACTTGAAAGATTGAATGTACTGGTTGGGCTATGCTGAGGAATTCTGGATTATGACTGTGGTACTTCTGTAATCAATCAACCTTACAAAGAGCTATTTATACTCAGAGAGCTTGCATAGAGTTACCGGGGACTCCAGAAGAAAGGGAAAACTGAGGCAGGCACACCAGTCATGCTGCCATTGGATGATATCCCAGATGGGGCTGCCTTCTCACAGGGACTCTTGAGAGCGAGTGTAAGAGAGTCCAATCTTGTATCACCTCCAAGTTTTAAAGACAATTGTAGCACATGCTACATCAGTAATAATGCAGTAACAGTTTACATTTGCTGTATGTAACATATTTCATCTTGAAGGATCTCAAAATGCTTTGATAACAACAGATTCCTTTGTATAATTTCTATATTAGTTTATCCAGTACGCAAATGCAGCCTGCTGTGGAGTGAAATGATGTGATTGTTTCGCTGCAATGTTCAAAACTATACAACAGTTTTGAATAGGAAATGGGAGAACAATCCTTTTATCCAGTGGAAAGTGCAGGAGAAATTTAGAAAGGCACCATTACCTAGCACAAAGATCTCTACCCTTACAAAAAATTCTAAGGGGTCGTTAGTGACCATATTTTGTTTGTACATCTCCTCCAATAAATAATGTCTCCAGCAACACAGTTCTTCTTCATACCAAGCTGAGCCATCGGTGCTGCCTTCTGAGTCCCTGTCTTCACTTCATGCAGCACCTTCAGGAAGTACTTACAGAGATCTCTGATTCAAGTAGTGGACCTGCCCAGGTTATTAGATTTAACAGGCTCACAATACACAAAGTTTGTCGTTCCCCTATAGTCCAGCTTCCTCAGATGACTTGTCTAGACTAGGATAAAAGGTTTATTTTTAAAATTTGTTTTAACATGCTAAAATACAACTTCCCCTCTCTATACTAGCGTTTTTAAAAATGTGTCAGGGCTTGTATAGACTAGGATCTAAGATGTGATGTTAGCACATGTTAGTTAACATCCTTTAAAAATCTAATAAATAGAAAGCACACCATCTTCAACACATGCTAAACTGGTTAAGATAAAGCCTAGGCACCTACATAGGCTTCCTCTTGACCAGCTAGCACTTGTTAAAGTCTGCATTTCCTCGTCTACATTACAGTTTCAAAAGATAGGTCTATATTGATGGTGGAACTTGCGTCACCACTGGATCGATTCTGCAGGATCAGTTGAGCAGCAGTGGAGACCCCCTTAATCAATTCGGAAGCTGACACCATTAATCCAGTCCCACAAAAAGATTAATATTGCGTTGATGGGAGGGCATTTCCCATTGGCGCAGCATAGTGGTGACGCTGTGCTACGTAGACGTTAAGAAGTTGACGGGAGATATGCAAGCTACTTTATGTAGCTATCTCCTTTCGACTGCTGCCAAATTTCACTGCCAGTGTAGACCAGGCCAGAATGTGTTAGCTAACCTGTTCTAACACCACACCGAACCCTCAGAGTAGAGAATATTGTTCTCTCCCCATCTTCTGTTGAGGGTGAGACACATAATATAGTGGAGTAGTGAGTCTCAGCATGGATCCCTTCCCAGCTAAAGATCAAATAACCACAAGAGCCTGCTGGGTCTACCTTTTGGACTAAGAATAGCTTTGGGTTTTCTTTTTCCCAAATCAGGAAGTTAGAAAAGCCATTAATATGGAATGTGACTAATGCGGGTGGGAAGAAAGTGAGGGAAAGCATGAAGAAAGCAATGACCTTTTTTAAAATGGTAAGCCAGAGTGTCAGTCCTATGAACCTTTCTGGACTAGTCAAAGAGCAGGAAACTATCTTTGGCCACCGAGCCTTCCCAGGGCAATTCCTGTGGACATGACATGGGAGAGACCTATCTGTTATGTCTAGAAGATAATTGCTGCCAAAACAAATGAAAGCAAATAATTCAGTACTGCATTTACATGCTTTTTTCTGGACCCAGACCCCCATTGCACCTTGCAATCAGAGTAACAAACTTGCTTCATAGATGTGATTTTACATAGTTAAAATTGTATTTTATAGCTAAAAAGAAACTGTTTTTTTCCTGCAGCGCTTTTTTGTCCTGGATAATGGAATGTTAAAGTATTCAAAGTCACCAATTGATGTAAGTAAAACTGAAGGCTGTTCTTAAATTTTGATTGAAAGCTTAGCCTGCTGTGTGATTAAACCCCGTTGTTGCACTGTGGATTCTTAAGGAAGCACAAACTAGCTGATTATGGCTGATGGGCTCAAAAGGGGGAAAACTGCTTCCACGGAAGACTTCTGTATGTGTGCTGCATGGATTGAAGATGGGAGAGGGTGGGGATGGGGACTGCTACTCTTCATGACAGTCTCTTCACTGACCCTCTGGAGTTATCCTGCATGAGCTGATGTTGACTGGGTCAGCATTAATTTGCATAACTTCCCACTCTGCTCAGTAAACCAACCCATAAGAGGGGGTTTTTGCTGGTGGGAGGGAACACCTTTGGGGCATGGCTTATGGAAGAGTCAGGGTGGTGGGAGCAGGAGGCACTGCAGAGACTTTTGCATGGATGAGCCTAACCTCCAATGAATGTGTCATGATACATGAGTTTCCAGGCATAAAATCTCTCTTCCCAAAGGGAGAATGGCAAGGGAACTCTGCAAGCCCAAACTTGAAGTTTCCAGTGACCTGCGTGGGAAAGGAAGGATCTGGTCTATAGATATCTGCATTGCTCATTTATATTTATGATATAGGGTACTTCTAGATTTATTAAACTACTGCTCACCTAATTCACACAAGTGTCCCCATTTAAATCAGTCATGGACATGAAGAAAATATGTAATTAAGGTTATCAGGATTTGGCCCTCTATCAGTTATTTGCCATAGAAGAGGTATCTAATATGTTAACCATATTTTTGGGTTTACTGTTGTAACTGGTGTAGAGTTACAGTATGATAGGTGAAAAAATTAGGCCTAAATCTATGTCCATTATACTGACACTATTCCCTTACTCCTGTAGACTTCTTTTATTAAGATTCTTCTGCAAGTTTATTGTATTGATCTTTCTGCATTTAGTCAAGACTGTTCTGTAGCTTTTTTGAAATGTTATACTGTGGACTCTCCCATTTCTTCTGACTTAACCAAAATTTTCACACACAATTCTGCCCTCAGATTCATTCTTATTTTTTATTTTGACTGCCTGTTTTCCAATTGGGAAATGTGCAGATGGACAGAGAGTCCGTTTTTGGTTGAGCTCTATCCCAGGGTAGAACTCTGCCTGTCCTGACTTTTATGAAGTTACAGAATAGATTAATTAAAGAGTCATTTATTTAATGAAGGGCCGTGACTGATCAGCTAGACATCATTTTTAACTCTTTAGCTTGATGTCTATTCTGTACATAATCAATCAAAATGAATCATTCTAAACTTATTTACATTGTTGTGTGAGTCATCAAGGCTGTTTATTAGAAATGACTCTGGAGTGAACTCTTTTTGGGTGAGGGGCCCTCTTGTTCTCAAAACAAAACCAGTGTGCCATCTGATTAATACTGTTTTCTCTTGTTTTACATTAAAATTTTCCCTAAAACATGAAACAACTACATCAATATTATTTCAGTTAGAGACAATAAAGCATTTGATGTTAGCAGTCTCCTAACACGTCTTCTGATTTCAGATTCAGAAAGGCAAGGTACATGGAAGTATTGATGTTGGCTTATCAGTTATGTCAATTAAAAAGAAGGCTCGTAGAATAGACCTTGATACAGAAGAGCATATTTATCACCTGAAGGTGAGTAGCTCTGCAATGAGTTTTTCTTCTCTTTTCATCCATAAGGGAAATGCTTAAATAATAGCTATAAAGGATGAGGGAAGCAGGATATCTTTATGAACACGTTGTTGACAATGGCCCTTCTTTTAGGTGAAGTCCCAGGATTCATTTGATGCTTGGGTATCAAAGCTGCGCCACCACAGATTGTATCGTCAGAATGAGATTGTAAGATCACCAAGAGATGCCAGCTTTCACATATTCCCTTCAGCGTCTACTACAGAGTGTTCACCAGCTGCTAATGTTGCTGTATTAGATGGAAAGGTATATAGCATTCCTTCTATGGAAACTCATCTTGAAGTTAATGTAATACTTACAACAGGCAGGGCTTCCTTGTGGACACAGCTCGTGGATTCTGTTTGTAAGGCTGTGTAACCAGCCATGGAAAAATCACCAAAGTAGGCCATACTGGCCAGCAAGGATCTATGGGTATGTAGCTGAAAAGTTCATTGATTCAGCACATCCCTGCTGCGGTCTTCATTAGTAGGTTACCTATTGAGACCCCATTAGAGCTCTAAGCTTCCCTAAAGCAATTTACACCACCCTGACTCAGCAGGAGTTAATTTGGCTCTTTATTGTTTGATAATGTTCTTCTTGGCAAACAATAATTTTTCAAGCTGATGCTCAGGAAGTGCTGTTTCTTCAAGGGGGCCTGTTTTTAAGGACTGAAAAGTCTGTTTCATGCATATCATTTAAATTCCAATGTAGAATTTAATTTCTGATTTTAAAAGCAGTGTGAAAATTAGTTCTATCAGCAAAGCATGGATCATACCAACATATTTTAAGTTTTCCTGTGTTGTTTCAGGTTCCACAAAATAACTTTGCATGGCAATCCACCATACCATGCAGTAATAGCCTTCCTGCAACATATACTACTGGCCAAAGTAAAGTTGTAGCTTGGTTGCAGGATTCTGAGGAGATGGACAGATGTGCAGAAGGTCAGTCTTTCTCTTTCTCTTTCATGTAATAAGCTGGTAACATTTAAAATTGTTCATTGTGGTAGATTACATTCTTTGTCTTCACATTTCTGGATGTCACATTTAAATTTTATTTATGATTGTTGAAAAAAATCTGAATAGCTATTTTAGGTGAAATAATGCCATTTCCCTTGTAGGGCCCAGTCCTGCTTCCCGTGTCTTCAGTGGGAGCAGCAGGTACTCAGCACTACTGAAAATCGGGTTTTATTATTTGTCTGAAAATTACAATTACTTTACCAAAAGTACTGGAGTAAATCTATTAAGATTCTTTATTTTTGAATAAAAGTAAATGGCATACTTTCACTTTTTACTTGTTTCATGCACTTCTGACTCCAAAAGTGTGAAGTATAATAAAATATGGTAAGAACCCAGAGAATTCACTTTTGTTTCATTATGGTTTGTTACTCTATGTCGTAGATTTTTGTCCTCAAAATTATTTAAACAGAGTCAAATGGCTAGCAAAGTTAGCTGAGCAGAGAATCTAATGGCCAGCAGAATTAAGTATGCAGTGAGTGAAATTAGTATCAAATAAAGTTACTTTGCAAAATAATAGCTATTAGGGCCTATTTTTTCAAATGGTGAAACAGATTATTAGACTATGAGTAACACAGGTCAAAAGCCTTGGAGTGTTGTGAGAAAACATAACCCTCAATCCTGCAAATGCTTACACACATATACTTCATTTTAGGTACATGCACAAGTGTTTGCAGGGTTGGGGCCATAGTCACAGAAGTGGCTGACTGGTCCTGCTGACTGCAGGGGCGGAGAAGATGGTGGCTTTATGCTGGCTGCAGAAGAAGAGGGTAGAGACCTAGCACGTCAGTCCTCCTACTCTGGTGCCTGTCCCTGTCCCTTTTGCAAAAAAATGAGGTTATCAACGGGCACATAAACCTTATTATAGAGTCTGGACTACATCAAGGAGAAAATCTTAGTCTTTGGTTTCTTTGTAGTACTACAGTATAGACATTGTACTCTCTCTGCTGGTTTATGATCTCACAGTAAAAACTGTCTCTGAGTCAAAGAACCTACTGTATTTTCCTTTTTATATGTATTAGATCTTGCACACTGCCAATCAAACCTTGTGGAACTTAGTAAGCTTCTTCAAAATTTAGAAATACTACAGAGAACTCAGTCAGCACCGAACTTCACAGACATGCAGGTAAATGTATTTGAAAACCTGGTTCATAGAACAGTGATTAAATACCTTTGGGTTTGACTATGTATGTCAAAGGATGTTGCATTTTAAATCAGACTACTTTATATTCTGGAATTTTATTACTTCTCTGGTTAACAGGATAATTTAATAATGATTGTGTCAACTACCCTACTCCCTCCCAACCAAAAAAAAAAAAAAAACAACAAAAAGCCCACCCTGAAAAACATTTGATTGATATAAATCCATTTTACTAATTTGAGGTAAATAGGAATCCTCATCTGTCCTTTGCCAAAAATAAATCTAAAAATATAAATAAAATGCAAAAGTATGCGGAGTGCTTTCATCTTGCTGTATATGGTTTGTTTAAGTAGCAGTGAAATTTAAGGGGATGGGAGATTCAAACCTGGAAGGTATCAAGCACCTGCTGAGTAGTGTTGAATGTTGTAAGTGGCTGAGCACTCCAAACAAGTCAGTGGATGTTCAGTGTGCTCAGCACTTTACACAGTTGACTCACTCACGTGGACAGTAACAGAGAGCTGAGAGGCCAGATTCTGTTCCCATCAGTCAAAGTGAGTTTGCTGTTCACTTCAGTGGGAGCAACAGCAGGCCCCAAATCATGAAGACTTCATTAATTTTTTACTTAGTCTGTGCTCCTGACAAACTCCTGTTGACTTCAGTGGGGGTGAAACCCAGGCCCCTCTGAACTCAGTGCATGTTTTGCCAATGAATTCAGTGGGCCTGATTTGACCTGAGAGTTTTCACTAAAAATGAAAAAGAATGATATTTTGTGCTGAGAAATAAAATATACTTAGTAATTTTGTTAAATATTAAGTTAGTTATAGTAGAATGTTTGTCTCTAATGCTTAGTAGTCTTGTTTTGAATTATCCTATGGCTAACTTTGTGGGTAGATCACCAGAGACTCCATTCCATCCTTACTCTCCTGTATGTTGATGTCTAACATTATGATTTTTTACTAACTTACTGTCCTATCTGTGTTAATGTAATAGTGCTTTGTTGCTTTTAACTATTTGTGTAATGTAGGCTAACTGTGTAGATATTTCAAAGAAAGACAAGCGGATCACAAGACGATGGAGAACAAAAAGTGTCAGCAAAGATGCAAAAATACAACTTCAGGTACTGAATTCATGTTGTTTGCCATGTTGTTGTACTTTCAGATTAATTTATGTATATGAAAGCAATTGATTCGGTGTACTGACTTTTTTTATACCTGATGATGTGATTTCAAGCCTGAGCTGGTTATTTAAACTCTAGATAAGGTAGTGAGAAATACATTAATTTTACTCACATTGCCAACTAGAGAAAGTTGGAGGGACTGAATGCCAGTGTCAGAGTTCAAAGAAGGCAATGTGTGTTGTGGCAAGCTGCCAACTTCCCCCTGGTGGGTCTCGCACTTTACCTCCACCTTCCATGGTCAGGACGCCCCCAACTCCCTTGCCTCCACTGGCTGTAGCAGAGCTCTGTCTCCTGGCCTGCAAGAGAACCTTCTCCTGCAGCTGCCGCCAAACCTTCTGGCAGCCCCTACTGCAAGTGTTCCCTCCCCCTCCTTTAGGGAGGCAGGGTTTAAATACCCCGGCCTGGCCCTTCATTGGGTCCAGGTGCCATCAATTGCCCTCCTGTGCTTTTCCCTCTGCCTGCCAGACAGAGGGTTTTAACCCTTTTGGGCCCTCATACTGGCCCTGGTATACTCTTCTGTAGCCATCTGGCCTGACTTTATCACTGTGTGTATTGCTCAGCATATTAAGTATGTACTTGCTATGGAAGACGATTGATCTGGTGGCACTGAGATAAAACCAGAAAACAAGAGTGCATAGCAAATGCAGCCGTCTTAGGCCATTTATGTAAGGAATTTTACCAGTGGGACTTCCCCCCCCCCCAAAGTTCCCTAGTGTAGAAAAGGCCATTTGGTGAATTCTTAGTTTCCATGAAACAAATTTACTGAATCAAATTATAAGAGCAGAGAGCAATGTCCCCTTCCTTGGTGTTGAAGCATAAGGCAATCACAAGAGATGGATTGTATACTGAAATAAATACTTTACACTGGTATTTCAGTCAGATCTGCTATGCCTCCCTATGTTTTGTGTGAAACAAATGTGAATTTTGGGGACTGATCCAAAGCCTATTTGTCTTTATAATTCTCCAGCAACAGGTAACAAAGACTGTGTTCAGCTTCATATGTCAATCAAAATAACTTCTTGTTGTTTATTTATTTATTTATTTATTATTGATTTATGATTGAATAAATGACTGTGTAATTCCTTACGTAAGCAAGATCTGAGTGGTACTCTCTCTGCTCAGCAGCTGAAAGGGGGTTACACTTATAACAGCTTTTGGTCCATTTTAAATATCCTGAAACTAATAAGAGTTTTGCAAATCTTTCCTGCATCCCCTACACTCAGTTAAGGAGCTCACTGTGATTCATTTGAAATTCATAGCCTACAGCATAAAGTTAAATAATTAAGTGTAAATGATTACAGTTTCCCAGCTGTTAGTGATATCTGTTCACCAGGTCTTCATTACACTCCATATTCAAAATGGGTGATAGAGCTAAGCCTATATTAGTATTAAAAGATTGTATGAAAATAGGGTTCTGATTGATTGACATTTGTACTGCCTCACTCTCAGAGGATAATTGTCATTTGAGATTGTATGTTCCCCTGCTGCTGCACAGCACAGAGGCAGCAAAAGAGCAGGAAAAAGGACTTAAAGGTTCCTAAAGGGGAAGTGGAACCAGCATGGCATGCCTTCTCAACCATCATGTCATGCTTGGAGAAGCCTCTGTGCACTACATCACTTCGGCTTTGTGGGTTCTGGGATGTGGAGAGGAGCTTATAAGGCAGCATATATGGCATGTTCTCTTCCAAATCTAGCTGCTGCCTTAAGTCATTTTTCAGAAACTGTAACATACAGCCATCAGCATGACATTTCAGTGGGCTGTGCTTTGAGGGAGTGGGGATATGAGGGAGCAATGCGGATGTATGTCCTTCTGCATGGAAGTCCTGAGACCTACAGAGATAGATGCAGACTTAAAACAGTTCAAACACAAGATCAAGATGCTATGAAGGATTGTGTCCCCTGCTCTGGCATCACTGCTAGAAGCCTGCAAGAAAGCAGGGGAGAATTCTTCCAGTGCAGGCATTGCATTTGGCTGTCATAGACAGGTCTGCACTGGGCCCCTCACAAGCACAGGGACATCCTGGGGGTAAAGCCATGGTTGGAAAGGTCCATGCTGCACAATACTGTGGTCATTCTAGTGTGTGTTGCAAGCCATTGGCAGCACCAGACAAGCTGTCATAACTTGGAGCTGCCTCCCAGTCTGCTTTAGTTATGCAGAGGGCTGTTTCATTTCCAGAATAAGCCAAAATCAAGAGGGCATACAAGTGATTTAAAGCAGTGGCTTTCAACCTTTCCAGACTACTGGATGCCTTTGAAGAGTCTGATTTGTCTTGCATACTCCTAAGGTTTAGTCACTTAAAAACTACTCGCTTACAAAATCAGACATAAAAATACAAGTGTCACAGTACACTATCACTGAAAAATTGCTTACTTTCTCATTTTTACCATATAATTATGAAATTAATCAATTGGAATATAAATACTGTACTTACATTTCAGTGTATAGTGCAGTATAAACAAATCATTGTATGAAATTGGAGTTTGTTCTGATTTTGCCAGTGCTTTTTATGTAGCCTATTGTAAACTAAGCAAATATCTAGATGAGTTATTCCCCCTGGAAGACTGCTGTCTGTACGTGTACCCATGGTTGAGAACCATAGATTTAAAGCACTGCTGCCTCCATCTCCCTGAGATGTGCTTCCTGTGCTGCATCTCTGGAAGACACATCTCAGAATCTGATCCATCCTGTCCTGAAGGCCACACTCTTTACTCTTAGCATAGCCACATCATTTAGCCCTGGTCTATACTATAAACTTAAGTTAATTCAACTATGGCACTCCACTTCCCTGAGCAACACAGTTAGTTGGGCTTTTTCTGCCGACATAACTACCACCTCTCGGGGAGGTGGAGTACTTACACTGACAGGACAAGCACTCCCATCAGCATAGTTAGCACTACAGTGGCACAGCTGCCCCAGTGCAGTGCTGTAAGGGTAAATAATCTCTTCACCTTAGGAGGTGATTGCATCAGAAACACAGAGTTTTTAGGATACTTTGCCCTGTTATGTTTTACCTTAGGATGGAGAATAGAACACTTGTGTCGGTCTTCTAATGGGACATTGAGTCTATCCCAGGATAGACTTATTCTGCATACGCCATCCCTCATAAGTGGGTGTTTGACGTAGTCTTGAATATTTTCATAAGTGCAATTCCACAGTCTCCTTTGTCAGCTTGCTCCATTGCCTATGATAGAACCACATGTGAATGATCCTATTTTTGTTGTTGTAAAGATCTAACAACTTTTGTTGTTGTTGAAAGAAACAGTAATGCTTTTCACAGTAGTAACATACTAGATCCTTGAATTTGAGTGGCTTTGAACCTTTGGCTTTCTATCTTATAATGGTTACTTGAAAATGTGGGTCTTATGTACTAGCATTTTAATTGATACTGCTTCTATAAAGTGTCAGTGGCAGAATTTGAATTAGAATTCAGTGGTTCCAGATTCCTTCAGCTGTGCTCGTCCCGATAAACAACACACACACTAAAAAAATCTCTTCTAGATTTTTATGTACTGTGCTTTACATCTGTTTTTGTAAATAACATTTACAAAATGTATTCCATTTACAATATTGTATTCCTACTAACATCTTTTTGGAATATTCACTCTAGGTATAGATTAAAATACATAGTTTTTCTTGTGAAGCAATTCTTGATGCTTACTTTAGTTTCTGGGAATATGTTTTCACTAATTTCTGTCCCAGTCTCTCAAAGACTTCTGCATTATGCTTAACTTCACTCATGCAAGTAGTCCCACTGACTACAATGAGTCTAATCTCATGAGTAAAGTTATGCATGCGCATGTTTGCAGGATTGAAGGCCTTACCCAATCCTGCAAATCTTTACTTCAGAGAATAGCATTTAATCAATGGATGTACATCTCAGGTAAAGGACTATAAGCTTGAGAAATGATTTTCAGAAACAGACCCTAATGTACAAAATGTTCCAACATTTGTCCAGAGGAAATTATCTAACACAAAAGGCTGGTTGATCTATTTTTTTGCTGTTCTGTTAATGACCTTTGTATAGGGAAGCTTAGTTTTTGGATTCTTTTTCTGTGTTATGAGTAAAATGTCAGTTTGTAATTTTCATGATAGGACAAGGGTTTCACAAGAAGAAAAGATTAATATGTTTATTAACTGGAGTTCTATTTTTAGTGCTCTTAAGTTGACTTTTTTTTTAGCTCAAAGTAATAAAATTGCAAGCTTGTTTTACTAATAAAAATTGTTTTAAAGATAGAAAAAATATTTATCTTTTTTACAAACTACATTCTTTGTGTTAAGCCGTCTTGGAGAGAGAGCTTGTTATTATGAAGCTCTCAGCATAGCAATAAAATCAAAGAGAAGTGACCCTTCCATCCACAAAGACTACTTTGACTCCCCTTCTGATGAGCATTATATGTTCCTGTTCACTCTTGGGATTTCATGTGTTGTCTCACTTTGTAATGTGTTCTTGAGGACATCTGGAGTCTGCCATTCACATTTTAGCAGTATCTACCTGCATGCAAAAACCAGCATTTTTTCTTTATGAACCATAGTATGTACTTTCTTAATTAGCTAAATATTATTATACTGAATATTATTGGCATGACTTAGGACAGAGTCTCTTTTTTCCAGATAGGGGTTCTGCTATAGAACGTAGTCTCTGTTAGACCAGTACAATCTTTTTTACATTGAAGGAGATTTTTTTTCTAGTGCTGGTATTTCACAGAATGGTGGGTGAGACAATTACTACTTTACAAGAGTAAAAATTTGATTAATAGGTTCTTTTCCCTTTCCCATTGTCAATAATGCTGCAATTATAATCAACCAGACTATATAAGAAGCAGCTGTGTTCCAATGCACATCACTTTATAACACACCAGCTGAACTTTACTGGCCCAAGGAGTGAGACTTGAGTTAATTCTCATACCAGGATGTCCTGTACATGTATATAGCAATATTCACGGGCCACCAATCTGGATTGTTGTTATTTCTTTTTGTTTTATTATTTCAAACATTGACTTGGTACCTGGGCTATATTTCAAATAAATAAAAGTACGTAGCTCTAAAAATGGCACAGTGCTTGAAATGGGAAGAGATATATGGAGGAGCGTATGTGCATGTATTCTTTCCCTTCACATGGACAATGGGATTGTGCATTGTGACACGCTGTACCCCATGCACACCCTTATAGTGTGATTTGTGTATCATTCATGTTCATCCTTCTAGTGTAATTGTGTGTTGTCTAATGCAATGTATGTCATGTAAGGTGTTTTTGGAATGCTCATGACGTACTGAACGTTATTGGCGTGGTAGCATGTTTCCTGCAATGTCATACATATTTGCAGATACGAAACTCTGCCATGTCATATCCCCAAACATGTGTCTCACATGGCTCGGATAGATGCAGACAAACACAAAGCTGTGTTTTCATGCCCAGCAGAGGCATACATGCAGGAGCAAGGGACTGGCCTAAGCACCTTTGAGCACTTTGGCTCAAGAGGGCAAAATCACGCCCATTGCCAGACATGGACGACTGCCTGACCGCAGAGGGGGTCGAGGAAACTTGTTAAAAAGAAGAGGCATTTTTGTCTGGGTCTCCCCTGGAACCCATCTTCTAAACAACAACAAAGACTGAGAATCTATGCATGGAGGGAATGGGGGAGGAACCTGGTTTCTAGAGGCATCGCAACCAGCCTGTGTGGCAAGCTGAATACAGACTGAAATATTAATCTTAGTTTAGGAAGCGATTTATCTTTTAGTTGATTGTGACTAACTCCTTGACACATTATTAATCTTTTGATTTCTGTTAATCTTACTTAGATTCACTTAAAATCTTGCTATAGTCAATAAACTTATTTTGTTAGTTTTATCTAAAACAGTGCATGTGGATTGAGTGTGTGTAGAGACTTCACTTGGAGTGACAGAGCTGGGCATATAAATTTCTTTGATAAATTGACGGACAAATGTAAATGATCTTACAGGGTGCCGGGTACAGCACTGAACCTGCAAAACTGCAGTTCCCGGGGTTGCATCTGGGCTTGGGGGTGTTTGCTGGGGGTTTATCCCATGAGTGGCTGGTCAGAAGCGCTCTTTCACTAGGTCAGGGACTGATTGCTTGCAGGAGACTGGGTGTGGGCTGACCCAGGAGTGGGCGGTTCACACAGCAAAGCAGGGTAAATTGGGGCCCAAGAGTGAGGAATTGGGGTGACATAGCTACACACCAGTCCAGATTACAAGGGGGGAACGTCACATGCATAAGGAGAATATATACCTATAGGCAGGAAATCAGATTTTCTAGTCTTATAAAATGCTTTAGATTACCTTCAAGTAATGACATTTTGAGAAAATGTAAAAGGAGAAAGATTTGTGACAGTCACAGAGTGACACTACATTGAAAAATTACTTCCTTGACTCTGGTGTAACAGTATGAATTTTAAAAAGTAATTTAGAGTCAGTTAAAAGTTGAGTCTGGACATAAATCTTTGTAGGATCAGGGTCTCAGTGGTGCAAATAAAAAATAACTATGACAGGATATGCCAGGAATTGGATGCCCCTTGCCTTGGGGCACCCTACCCAAACATGATATCTTTTTGGAAGAAAAAAAGCAGGTTTAGACCTCTGGGAGCTGCTGAGAGAGTCCATCCAGGATCAGCTGCTGGTGAAGCCAATGAGAATTGGTCCTCCAGGAGCTAGAAGGGCTGCAACTAGGCAGAAGTCAATCAGAGCCCAGCAGGCAAGATAATAAGGGCTGTCTGCATCCTGGGAGACAGTTCCGGGGAGGCTGGGACAGGGGAGCAAGGATCTCCCCTCCTTTAAGCGAAAAAAAGCCTGGTCTAGTCAGTGGCCTAACTGTGACTGCTCTTATGATTGACTCAACAAAAGACTCTGTTGTTTTACTTTTGTGGAATTTAAAGTCCAGGTGGCCATCTTGAATTCAATATCAATTGTCTCCAGGGAGCTTGCCTTGTAAGATGCCCCACTGGCTCAAATGTACCTATGATAGTGTATTTGTTAGAAAAAATAATTTTCACTGCTCCTGAAGTTACTCAAGTTGTTCTGAAGGACCACAATAGAACTGAAATGAACTGAAGTTTTATGTTGCATCATTCATTAACCTGAAGAAGGAGGAATTAGAGGTTGTGGAGCTTAGTGGCTGGATAGAGGGAAACTGGGAAAATAAATGTGGAAGAGGAAATCAAAGAGAGTTAGAGCTGTGCATAGAGAAATGTTTAGATTGACAAACAAACTGTAAAGTATATGCTTGGGCATTCTGTGATTCTGCTTCATAAGCTTTTAGTTTACAATCCATAGTGCACAAACTGAATTAACTGCTCTCTATTAAAATTTATACAATAAGTGATCAGAGGTCCCAAAATTTTAGTTCTTATTTTGTTTTCTGCCATGCCATAGCATCATTTGTTTTGATATCCCATACCTGCATTATGACTATGAAAATGTTAATAGACTTTATTTTTCAGCATTAGTGGGTCTAACTACTCCGGAGATAAGTTTAGCAAAATAACTAGCTGTTTTAGCTCTTCGCATACCTGCGTGAGAACATGTGAAGTTAGTGAAATTAAAATCTAGTTAAAGACTTTCCCTCTCCCTTCTCTGATAATTTTTCATCTTCCCATGTCCTATCTTCCCTGCCCGTCTCTTTTTCTGCTCCCTTCTCTTCTTCCCTTCACTGTCAGGAAGGGCCAACGCTGAAGGGCCAGTTCAGCACAACACGACGCCGGCAGAGACTAGCAGCAGCCGTGGCTACAACAGTGAGTGGATTTAAAATCAAGGGATAGTTTTAGAGATGGGAAGCTCTATAACTTGAATATGTAATAACTACTGAGACTGTCACCTGCACTTCATACAGGTGTCCTCATTACCCACTTTCGGGTAGGCTGTTTGTGAATGATGAGGTTAACCCTGAAACGTGAAAATAAATTTCATGATCTTGAGTCTCATACCACTTACACCAGTCGTATATCAGTGTAACTGCATTGTCTTGAAAGGAATTACTTCTCCTTTATACCCAGTGTAAATGGTATTGGAATCAGGCCCTGTTCCCTTAGTATTTATGGCATATTCTGTATACATATATAATATAAATAATAAAAAAGCAAACACAGAATTCAAAGCTGTAATTCCATGAAAGGATTCTGAAAACAGTACATACCAAGAAAGCAGAAGTGAGGTGGTTTGTTACTAAGCACAGCATGAAATTTCCTTGTATTATACTGTTGTATATTTTAATAATAGAAAACTAGCTTTTTTCATTTGAAACATTTTTTGTTTACATTCCATAATCCCAAAAAGTCATATTACTACCACTAGTATCTGTTTCATTTGTTAGTCATATGACTACTTCATATAAATTCTGGCGCTGGGAAATGGAAATGAGAGCTACTAACTGGACAAAGCTTTGGGATTATCCCACCTTCTGGATCCTAGAGCCTGGGCTCCAGGGCATTTACACTGCAGTTAAACAACCTTGCAGCCAAGCTCCAGTCAACTGGCATGGGCCAGCCGTAGATTTTTAATAGCAGTGTAGACCTACCCTAAGAGTGGCAACTACTCACCCTAACAGTAGTCATGACACTGAAGCTGTTGTTCGTGCAGATTGATGAATACAGGACTGTATCAGTTACACTCAAGTCACATTTGGAGGGTTCTCTTCATAATCCTAAGGGCTAGGAACTTCTTATTTTTTATACTAAAACCTTAGATTCTGTGAAAGCTGATAGTACTCGCCCAAGAAGGATTGCTGCTCACTCTGGCTGAGTGATTATTTCAAGCCCTGGATTAAAGTGAAAAAAGAAAACGTGGGTAGAATTGAAGTTATGTCTAACAGAGTGAGGAAAACTGTAGAAGGATAGCTGGAAAAGGCAAAGATAAAAAGTAGAACACATGATAAATACCACAGGAATAAATATCGGAAGGCCCAGGTATGAGGGTAATTGGAGAGGAAGGTGTACGGTGCTAGTAATGAAAAACATAAAGAAAAGTTTAATCAATATTTCTCTGTCTGTTGGGAACCCAAGTGAATGAAAGATTGGGTTTAATGTAGGGTGGGTTTTTTCAGCTGTTGTGGAGAGTAACTTGGAAACCTTGCTGAAGGAAACAGAGTTTATGTCAATCAGCTATTGCCTTAGTTCTGACTGTTGTGTAATATTCTCTCAAGCAGTCGGCAAAGTGCCTACTTGTTTCTCTCATATAAATGGGTATTTCCTGCAAAGAGTGTGATTACAAATGTCTGTAAAAAATGCAAATGCTGATTCTAGGAGACCTTTTAAAATGTTATTTACCAAGGAAGCCTCATTTCAGATGCATTAGCTGGTTTTTAGTGAGGTCTTGTTTTTATATCTAGTTGTTCAGCCTGGCCAGACAATGTACAAGGAATACGTTTTTGGCTCTAGAGTGGGGTTTTCTGAACCTGAAGGTCATGAAGAGATCCAGTGAGGTTGCTGCTACTTTCCCTTTTTTTTCATAAGTAGATGGGATGTGAGCCCTCAACCTTTCATCAATAGGGCTACAGATGGAAAAAGTTGAGAGCCACTGTTCTAGGGTGTATTTGCTCCATCTATACTGGAACCTAGTATCCAATATGTGCCTTGTACATTTTTCTAACCTTTAGGTGGCAAAGCCTTTGAAATTAACTTACATTATTTTCTGTGTGGATACTAGCATTTGGTGGGCTTGAGTGATTATGTGTTGACAGAATTCTTAGCAAGGAAATTGTGCAAATACATTCTGTGACCTAAGAAATGAAAGGCTTTGTAAAAGTAGCATGACTGTCAGAGTCTATTTGTAAAATATGGAAGTTCTGACTGACTTGAGAGAAATGGTGTTAGCATAATACAAATTGAGGGATCGCAGAATGGATTGTGATAGTGGTGCTGGTTCTGATGCTGCAGTTTGCTGGAGAAAGGGATTTGTTCTGTGTCCCTTCTTAATAAAGAAGTTGTTCATTAGGTGAGCCTAAAAATAAAATCAGATGAAAAATCATCTTTGTTTGCATAGTTTAAAATCAGAACATGTGAAAGGATCTGAGAGGAGAAAATAAATTTGTAATAGACACGTGTTACAAGACCATTATTTTGCACACAGGAGATACCTGCAAATCTGGGAAGGGTGAGTGGAGGAAGATACCTTGATATAGTGTACTGAGGGATGGAGTGAAACGTGATAAAGACATCTAAGAGCAGTTGGAAGATTCCACCAAACATAGGTGCTGGAACTAGGATGCTTGGGGTGCTGCTGCACCCTTGGCTTGGAGTGGTTACCCTTACATTCCAAGTTTACAGTTTGGCTCAGTGACTCTGAGTGCACACACTGCGCAAATTGTTCCAGCACTCCTGCCACCAGGGAGTCAAAAACATGTAGCGTGTAGTGATTGGGCACGGTTCCCTGAAAGGATCAAAATCACTGTTCTCTAACCCTGTCAACTACCAAGGTAACAAACTAAGGATCCATCCCTGATGGTCATGGTGTTAACTGATCTGTTGATAAAAATTTATAGTAATATGACTTTTTATATTGCCTGCTACTCTCTAGAAAGTTTCAGAAAACATAATCTATATTTTTGGCCCACTTTTCATATTTGGATACATAAATTAGGCTATAGAATATGGGTTCTCAGCATCTGCATTTGAGGAATCTAATCAATGCTTGAATGCCTAAAATAGATATTTAAATGTTTAACTCCTATCTGAGTGCCAAAATATGAATCTGAATGCCTTAACTTTGACATGCAAGTTTGAAAATTGGGTTCCAGGAGTCATATGTTTATACATATGTATATTTTAAAATATATGTATATAATATAATATAATTAATAATATAAAGTATTCTCTATACATGTGTATATATAGATACTTCATATATATTATATATGTAACTATATAATACACAAATGTTACATATCTGTACATTGTAAATAAAATACACAAACGCATATATATGTATATGTACACACATTTATTGCAGAGAGAAAGAAAAGTTGAAATATATAATACATTAAAAGAAGTATATTTGTTCTGTTTGATACAAGAGACTTAATATGACTTGGTAAAATATATTTTTAATGAATTTTATAGTAAGTGTGCTTTAGATGAAAATGAGTTCTTTTTTGTTAAAAAGAGCATTCATACACAAAAAGAGCCTATATGATTTTCTATATTGTGTGATTTGCAAATGAATTATACAGTGAATTTCAGTAAACTGAATGATCTCAGAGTTTACCAGTACTCTTCAAAGTTTACAAATAATGTTCCCTTTGGGAATATTTAGCCACATTTCCAGGTTCATGGTGAAGCTAATATATTTTAAATTTTGGTTTTGTGACCACCAAATCTTTCTTTATGGACTACCAAAGGTCAGAATGTAAAGCAACATTAATAGTTTAATTTTTTCAGAATTCTGCCAAATCTTATGAAATGTTATGTTAGTGTAAATGTTCTAGTTAGAGTTACAGTGAACTTTTCTCTCTTACCTTAGCTATCACCCCTCTTCCTGTCTGTCACTTGTCTATGTTTCACTGAAGGATTTTAAGAGGCCTGGAGAATTTTGTACAACTATTGAAACTGAAGATGCTAAAAGATATATGTTCTCATAATTTTTTAATTCTTTCACAGTAAAACTATTGTTTTGTTCTGTGAATAAAGTAGGCGTGATGTTTTTATTCAGTGTATTCTGTGGAAGGTGATACAGTCCTGTACAGTACCTATTTTCTTTGTTGCATTTCACTGTAGGTCCCTTTCAGTGCTACAATGTCACCGGTTCGCCTGCATTCGTCCAACCCTAATCTTTGTGCAGATATCGAGTTTCAGACTCCCCAAAGCCATGTAGCTGACCCCCTGGAATGCTCCATGGAATACATCAAACTTCAAGAAGAGTTTTGTCTCATGGCACAGAAAGGTAACTAAAAATGTATAATCTTCATCCTACAAAAACTGTTAGTTTTACATTTGCTCTGGTCAGAATTTTTGTCTGGATCAGATGTAAATTGTATGAGAATCTTTTATCCATATCTGGATCAGATGAAGATCATATATGTTTAATTTTTAAAATATTTTCTATGCGTCAGGTACATACATAGGGATGGATGAACCCTATGTCGCTGGAGATTTTGTGAATCTCCTGAACTATTATGGGGGCTTGCTAAACTTGGTTGAATTTGCACACTTTTTTTTCTTTTAATATAAACCTTTGGTTTTTTCTCCTAGGATAAATGAAATTCCACTGTTTCTAGTGACCTTGTACAATGTTATGCATGACACAGAAATGGAAATTATAAAAGATCCTGCTGGTATAAGAATGGATTTCAGAAACTTCACAATGTATCACCAACGAATGACTGGCTTGTAGGCTAAAAAAATTAGTTTTTTTAAAAGGCTTTTAAAATATTGAAATATAAAATGAAGGAGTCATACATAAACCACACCAAAGTGTGCATGAATTGATGAATTTCTCAGGTGGTTGAAAGATCTTGCCTCGTATTTCACACCTGAGGCATTTACTGATAGCTTCCTAATGCACATACTTTTATGGCTAAAGAAGTTTATCTCACCCAAATATCCTTTGCAGAGTTTCCAACCAGGGTATGTTGTGTTTCCCATTTTCATTAATGTAATTGCACTGCCCTATTACTTCCTAGGTGCATGCTCAAGGGGTTTCTTCCTTGTATACTCCTTATATCCCCCGAAGTTCATTGCCTGCACCTCAAAGCCAGGATGACTCCTGTAGCTTATTCTCATGTGTGTGGCCTTCCTGTTGCTTTTACACACACGTTCATCCCAACCGCATGACTTAGTATGTAAATGACTCTCCATTTTGCTAACTTACAATGTTTAATTTACATGCAGAGAGAAAGGTGAATACCCACCTTTTGTCTGACAGAAAACTTGTTTGTGAACTCTGCCCTGGTACAGACTATAGGAGCATATTTTCCATAAATCTGCATAACTCACTGTAGTATTTGTACATACATTTCACAATGACATTAATGACCAGAGTGAATCTGGCTTTCACGTGAGACCTCACATGATTGCAAAATGATCTTGACAAACTGGAGAACTGGTCTGAAGTAAATAGGATGAAATTCAATAAGAACAAATGCAAAGTACTACACTTAAGAAATAATCAATTGCACAAAACAAAATGTGAAATGACTGCCTAGGAAGGAGTATTACAGAAAAGGATCTGGGGGTTAAAGTGGATCACAAACTAAATATGAGTCAACAGTGTTATATCATTTCAAATAAAGCAAACATCATTCTGAGATGTATTAGCAGGCGTGTTGTAGGCAAGACATGAGAAGTAATTATTCCGCTCTACTCAACACTGATCAGGCCTCAGCTGGAATACTGTGTCCAGTTCCAGGCACCGCATTTCATGAAAGATGTGGACAAACTGGAGAAAGTCCAGAGAAGAGCAACAAAAATGATTAAAGAGCTAGAAAACATTATCTGTGAGGGAAGATTGAAAAAAATGGGTTTTTAGGGTGGAGAAGAGAAGACTGAAGGGGGACATGATAACAGTTGTCAAGTATGTAAAAGGTTGTTATAAAGAGGAGAGTAATAAATTCTTCTCCTTAACTACTGAGGGCAGGGAAAAAAGTAATGGGTTTAAATTGCAGCATGGGAGATTTATGTTAGACATTAGGAAAAACTTCCTAATTGTAAGGGTAGTTAAGCATTGGAATAAATTACCTAGGGAGGTTGTGAAATGTCCATCTAACCTATTCTTAAAAACCTCCAATGATGAAAATGTGTCAGAAATGGTCTAGATAATACATGGTCTTGCCTCTGTGTGGGGGACTAGACTAGATAGCCTGTCAAGGTCCCTTCCAGTCTAAAATTTCTATGATTTTATGATATTCTTTGGTGAAGAAGAATTTACGTACCAGGATCAGTATATTCTTATCCCTGTTTCCAGTTGTATTCTTAGGGTCACATAGACAATTAAATTAAAAGGCTGATCCAGCACCCATTGAAGTCAAGGCAATGACTCCGATTGACTTCAACAGGAGTTAGGTTGGGTCCCAGTTTAGCTGAAAACATTTTACCAGATAAATCAGTAAATCTGGGAATGGCTGGTTTATTGTGTTGGCAAGTTTATGGAACCTACAATAAGCAAAGGGGTTTGTGAATTATTCCCCTAAAAGAAAAGCATGTTTGAAACTCATGGGGTGGGAGGGAGGAAGTAGGGAGAATTGAGACCTGAAATATGTTGAACTCCTTTCACACACAAAATATGCCCCAAGCAACTTAACTTTGAACTTTCAGTCGAGAGACCACAACCGATACATTTTATATAAAATGCACATTTTGAACTAGGAATAACATGCATTTTAGGTGATTCTATTTTGATATGCAGTTACTTGGATTTGATTATGTAACAATGTATGTATGCAGTTACTTTGATTTGATCATGTAACGATAAGAGTATTTAGAAATACCAGATTAAATTTATTGCTGACATGAGAATATTGAATTCAGTGGAGTTGCCTCCATTTCTAAGGCAGAGAATATGGTCTTCCATAAATAAGACCCACATTTTGGTCACATTTTTCAATCCTGTCATAGTGTTGTTCATTCCAAATTTCTAAGATTTAAGATCAAGAGCTTTCTATCTGAAATAGAATACACATTTAGAAATCTATACAATTAATTTTTGAGAGAGAATAATGTTATACTTGCAGAAATATGGAGAGGTGCAAGTGTTTGATGAAGAAAGAACTTTCACAAAAAGAAGGAAAGGGAGCATTTTAAGCTCACACAGGAGCAGTTAACGTTGCTTTTTATAGAGTCTGTCTTCAAGAATTTGAGTAGGAAGCAGTGATCATTACACTGATTCATGTCTAATTAGTAAGGTTTCAGTAGTCACTTTGTATTTCTTGATTTTATACTGCAAATATAGGGGGCAATAATAAAAAAATCTAGTAAAAATTGCATAAAGGTACAGAATGAGAGGCAGAATTTTCTTGAAAAAGTTTTTTTCCTTAATGTTTCATAATTTTAAAAATGAAATAGCATTTAAAAGAAAAACATAGCCACATAAGTTTTATGTATGGGAAAGGTCTGAGTCTATTTTCCTTTATCCTGTGAGTTCCTTTGTTGAAATTGTCATTCAGAAAAGCTGTTCCATTTCTCAGCACATGGGCTGATTGCTTCAAGTGTTGCATATAATTAGTGAAAAAGAAATTGTTTTATTTTAAAGTTTTTTTGAAAAATATGTGTTTCTGATTTCAAGGACTGAATGAAGAAACCATTTAGCACTGATCAGAGGTGTTATTTTTCCTGGTGGTGGGGTTCTTTTTGTGTATTTGTTTTGAAGGAATGCTTTAAATAATTGGATTTGAAATAATCACACTGTAACACCATGCTGTGATGTTTATGCAGCAGTGATACATGAGCTACACAGCCTTACACAACTTACATTGTATGGGCTCTGTGTACTATAATGTTGGCTGATACATAAAATGGGAAAAACATACCACCCACTGCTTCCCTCCACAGTGTTAGACCATCAAAGGTTCTGTTTCAAGATCAAAGTAATCGTCTTTATGAATGCAGTATTAAATCTTTACAGAACATAAATGCAGAAATGACATACATACTAAACCGTTTGAAGAGAAAAATTAACAAACAGACTAATTTGCTATATAACGAGGGAAAAATAGCTTTAGGCCCACATTTTCAAAAGCACATGCACACTTTTACACATACCCAATTTGCATAGGCACAACCACCAATATGTGCATATAAGACAAGTATATGTGAACACTCACATTGTGTGTGCATGCCAGTCTCAACTGATGCATGCATGCAATCAACTTGGGCACAGACTCTTGAATACATGGGTCTTAGTTTCTTGTTTTTGTAAATTTGAAATATGTGTGTCATTCACAGCCTTTATTATTGAAATAGGACAGATTGCAAGCACGATACTTTGTCTTAGGAAATATTTGTTTTTTCTTTCCTGCAGTGCATTCTCTTTTGAAGTCTGCCTTTAACAGCATTGCTATTGAGAAGGAGAAGCTTAAACAGATGGTTTCAGAACAGGATGTTACAGGCCACAATGCGCAAATAGCATGTCTCAGACAATCACTTTCTCAGGTATGTCCTTGCTTTGATTTCAAGCGCACGTGCAATTCTGTGACTTATCAAATGCCTGTTATCTGTACTGTGTTTGCCACTTCCAGAGATGACAGGGAAAATGCCAAATTTTGCAGCCAAATATTTTAATAATTATAATAAAATGTGGCAGTGATAAATGCAAACCTGCTTCCCTACCCTTGGCTTTTTGTTACAAATATGTTGGAGAGCAGAAGCAATGTGAATGAATTAAAAAAAAAAAACCCTAAGAAACGTAGATGTGAAAGATTATCTCTTATTTTCTTATGTGTGTTCACTGTGTTTGGTGTCTGAGATAGAGCTAAGGGATGAAATATTTTATATGAAAAACTAAGATATATTTCTTAAAACCACTTACAGCACATTTAAGGTTATTTTTTATTCAGTTTTCCTACATTAATTTAAAAATGATGAATGAACATTCATAGATATGTTCCATACATCCATTACTCCAATTGCAAAAATGATCACAGGCAATACAGTGACCGATTTACATTAGGGCTTTCAAGTGATTAAAAGAATTAATCACAATCATGTGATAAAAAAAATTAATTGTGATCAATCATGCAGTTAAACAATAATGGAATACCATTTATTTAGATAGTTTTGGATGTTTTCTACATTTTCAAAAATATTTATTTCAATTACACCATAATACAAAGTATACAGTGCTCACTTATATTTATTTTTTATTACAAATATTTGCACTGTAAAAAAGAAACGAGAAATAGTATTTCAGTTCACCTCATACAAGTACTGTAGTGCAATCTCTTTGTCATAAAAATTGAATTTACAAATGTAGAATTATTTAAAAAAAAAAAAAAAATCCCCTGTACTCAAAAATAAAACAATATAAAACTTTAGAACATACAGGTCCACTCAGTCCTACTTCTTGTTCAGCAAATCGCTAAGAAAAAAATTGGTTTACGTTTATGGGAGATAATGCCCATTTCAGGAATAAGAAAGTGTACGTTAAATCAGTTCAGTCTCATTTACCTCCTCAGGTTGCAAAATAATCCCACTTCTGGAATTTATGGTCAAGAAGAGGTGTCTAGTTTTTTAAGGGTAATGAGAACTTAGGGTATTCTTCTAAGGAATTTTCCTTCTATTGCCTTCACTCTGAAGAAACGTGGCTTAGTAAGGAACACTAAGCACGTAAGAAATAGCAAAGAACATTCAAGTTTAAATGCATAGTGTAATTTACCTAAATTTACATATACTTTCCTAAACTATTATCTTTCTACTGTAAGATTTGCAGTGTTACGTAGGTAGTGATACATAACTTTGTAATGCATGTTGAGATAAGTAAAGAAATTGGGACAGAAGGTGTAAAATGGGTAAAAATATTTGGCCAAATAGTAAATTTGTTGAAAAATGCCGTTTCAGGATTATCAAACATTTGTAAATTCAGGTAAGATTTGGTGAATGGTTTTGGCCAAATAAAAAAATGAGGGGAATTTTTTTTTAAATCAAAATGGTTCACACTGGCATTTTCTAAATAAACCATTTTGTTTCAAAATGTTGTTTTGAATCAACATTTTGTTTTGAAACTTTAAATCTATCTTTGTTTTGGTGAGGGGGGAAAATAAAAAAAAAAAAAAGTTTCGGTTATAACCTAACCAAATATATTTCAGATTTTTTTGGTTAGGCTACTGACCTGAAAAATCAATTATTTTGCTCAGCTCTAATAAGGAATCTTTCTTCTCTGGGTCACTGATACAAATCCAACCCAGATCAGTAGTGACTGGTGAAATGGGTTGATGGTCTCTCATTCTAATTCCTAGAATCAGGGTGTCTTCTTAACAAAAGTTATTATGACACTGGGAAATCCTGGCTGATGGTTCTCAGTGGATAGGAAATTGAGCTAAATTCCCACTCCGAGTGATGATACTTTTAATTCACAGTTGAGGCATATTGTCAGGTTTATGTGACGGGGAAACTCAAATTGCCATTGCCTGTGCAGTATCTGTTTTATTGATAAATAAAGGACTGTCACTCTAGCAGCTGTCACAAACACTAAATCCAGATAAATTTTAAACGAAGCAGAAGAATAAGAATATGACACTCCTAGTTTTTGTCCCACACTTACACTTTTTATTATTCACATCACATGTATATTTATGCATAAATAAAACTAATTTAAAGCTCAAGAGAGCAGATATTTTTCCATGCCCAGTTCTAGTATTAATAATGAGTCCCTGGATATGTACAGATCAGCTCTGAGGCAGCTGGTGATTTGTGTTGAGGAAAGAGGAGGGAGTATATCATGTGCTTTAGTCTTCTTGAGTTCATTGCTGTTGTGCATATATATTTCTGTACTTACGTGCAGTCTGCACTTTGGCTAACGGTCCTAGAACTGGTTGAATCTTACAAACAAAAAAAGAAAAAAGTTTAATGAATACCATGGATTTGAGTCAATTGAATTCCTTTGTTATTAGTTTATTCAGGATGCTTTGAATGCACAGTGTCATGACATGAACGCATGCATTCAAATATATCATTTTGATCTGAATAGATGTGTTTGCATGCACATGTTCATTTCAGTACTGCTGACTCAGAGGCATACCCTTTCACATCTGGTGACTGTATGTGTTTCTCCTGTCTTTCCCTTCAGCGTGGGAGGGATGAAAAGGAGGGAGTATAGAATGTATGATGGAGTTTGGGCATGTGCTGTACAGATACCAGGGTAAGAGATAAAAAGGGGGCATAGTTATAGGGAAAAGGGGTGAAGAACTCCCTGTGTGTATCCTATAGTTAGCAAATAGTTAAGGATGGAAAATTACTGATAACACAAATTACTGCTATTCTCTAGAGCCTTCCTACTTAGGCATATAAACCCCTCCAGATTCCTGTGACTATTCTTCACCCACACTTTTGCGGTGACCACTAAAGGAGACCCCATCTCTGGGTAGGAAATGGGGAGAAAGATAACACTGCCCAGGGATCCTATCCTGTGGAGGGTGACATAGGGAGAGTGGTATAGGAAAGGAGGTATGATATTCTTGAGTAATGAGCAGAGAGAACTATCTCCCTCACTCAGGGAAGTCATCTCCAGGTGGGGGTGGAAGAGAAAGGGAATCCTCCACTCAGAGATCCCATTGTTTTAATTTTCTGAGAGACTGCATATGTCTGGGTGCATGGTTGCCAATGTGTCTAGCTTAAAAAAATAAAAACCATTCCGAAATATATATAATCTACAATAAGCCATTTTGATTTGTCTAGCTATATGTTTGTGCTTCTGAAGTCAAATTTAGCACTTCCCCTACTAAAGTCTCCAACCTTTTATCAGATATAGTGTGCAGGGAAAAAATAGTTTTAAAAAAGTAATAAAATGCATATTTTGCTAGACTCAGTAGAATAGAATGGCACCAAAGAGGAACTGTGCTATATGCAGTAAATGCACATTTACTGAATAAATTATAAACCCCCATATTACTGACTCAATACAGAGTAATGATTCCAAATGGTTCAGTTTTGTCAGACTGTATTCAGCATATACTCATGTAGACTTTAACTTGAGCTATCTCTGTGTAAACAGAAGACAGTCTGAAAAGCAGACACTGCAAATCCAGAATATCTAATTTTTACATGTTAATTCTTTGTCTATTAAAATTTTTAAGGAAAATACCAAAAGACCAGGTTTACATAATTTAAGGAAAAAGATGAATTAGGTGAGGCTGTTTGGGGATTACAAATAAACCTGTACTTAATTTAAAAATGAGAAAAATACAATCATAAAAATGTGAAAGTAATAATATTGTTATTGAAATCAATAGTTCTGACACTGGGTCAGAACATGCAAATACTAAGAACGTAAGAATGGCCATATTGGGTTAGACCAATGGCCCATCTAGCCCAGTATCCTGTCTTCTGACAGTGGCCAGTGCCAGGTGCTTCAGAGGGAATGAACAGAACAGGTAATCAAGTGATCAGTCCCATCAACCATTCCCAGCCTCTGGCAAACAGCAGCCCCTTCCTATCCTAGATATTAGCCATTGATGGACATGTTTTCCATGAAAATTCATTTTTGAACCCTGTTATTATATTGGCCTTCACAACATTCTCTGGCAAGGAGTTCCACAGGTTGACTACATTGTGTGAAGAAATACTTCATTTTATTCATTTTAAACCTGCTGCCTAGTAATTTCATTTGGTGACCCCTAGTTCTGGTGTTATGAGAAGGAGTAAATAAAACTTCCTTTTTTACTTTCTCCACACCAGTCATGATTTTATAGACCTCTATCATATCCCCCCATAGTTGTCTCTTTTCCACACTGAAAAGTCCCAGTCTTTTTAATCTTTATTCATATGGAAGGTTTTCCATACCCCTAATCATTTTAGTTGCCCTTTTCTGTATCTATTCAAATATGTCTTTTTTGAGATGGGGTGACCAGATCTGCATACAGTATTCAAGATGTGGGCGTACCATGGATTTATAAAGAGGCAATATAATATTTTCTGTCTTTTTATCTATTGCTTTCCTAATGATTCCCAACATTCTGTTAGCTTTTTTGACTGCCACTGCACATTGAGTGGATGTTTTCAGAGAACTGTCCACAACGATTCCAAGATCTTTTTCTTAAATGGGAACAGCTAACTAAGACCCCATCATTTTATACATATAGTAGGTATTATATTTTTCAATGTGCATTACTTTGCATTTATCAGCATTAACTTTCATCTGCCATTTTGTTGCCCAGTCACCCACTTTTGTGAGGTCTCTTTGTAACTCTTTGCAGACTGCTTTGGACTTAACTATCTTGATTTTTTATTCATTTTTGTTCAAGATAGTAACATTACTATAATGTGCATGTTGTAAGTAAAATAGACTGTGAAAGTGTTTCCCTGAGTATTTCTTCAATTTACTCCTTCCCAACATTACTGTCTCCTCCACCGCAGCCAGAATGACATTCATAACAACTACTCCTCCTTCCCATTCTCATTTTCATGGCACCACCTGCCTGTTCCAAAAAACCCATACATAAAACCACTAGCTCAAGCAGAGCTTTCTATAACTTGAAAAGAAAGAATAAGTCAGAGACTACTTGAAGTCCACTAGTGATTTTGCTATTGAAGATCTAATTAATGTGGAAAGTGCTCAGATTCTGTGGTAATGAGCAGCTGTATAAAACCCTAAGATAGACAGGCAGAAACAGACCACCCTCAATAATTGTTCTTCACTGCAGTGAAGCCTGAACAATGCTAATTTCTTCAATGCATTTTTAAATGCCAAATTTTAACACCGAGGATATTTATATAGATTTCTAAAAGAGTCAGTTTCCAGAGAACTATATCTGTAGATATTCAGCATATTCTGTAACATGTTTCTTTCATATTCCCATTTCACCCCTACCCCCAGCAGATGTTCTCTCATGTCAGGATCCGTAATTGTCACTACAAATAAGCAAAATCAGCAATTAAAAAATTAGCATCCATCAGTGTTAACTTCAGTATGCGTTGTCCTCTCAGCTCCAAACAATGGGCATATACTCCCTAGTACTGACTGCAACAGAGTTGCAAGCTACTGTTACTCAAATTTGTATGCAGCCCATTCATCACATTTACAAACCTGCAGGAATTATCATTTGAAACAGATTAAATAATACAGTTATATAGTTAAAGGAAAACTCTTGGTTTTCCCTATCAAAAATTGTATGGGCAGTTTTAAATGCTGTAGTAAAAGTGAAAATGATATATTATTTAAGAAATAAACATTGAAGTTTCAACTTTCCTATGGCTGTGGATGGCTCTGAATTTTTTTCGCTTGAAGGATTCCAGTTGTTTAATAGAAAGCAAGACATAAGGGAGAGGACAGGAATGAGCTTGGACTGCGTTTAAATTAAAGGGGAAAGCAGTGGACATTGAATGCTGATTTTAGGTACATTTTTATAGAATATAAACCTAGTAATGCAAGTAATTATAGTTTTGTCAGACAACGTGCAGGTGTTTCAGTTATAGATAAATAACCTGCACCTCCCAAACTGAGAAATGGTGCATATCTAATCTCTGTTCCCCTTACCAGGACACTCATCAAATGACTTCTCAGAAGGTAGTTGGAGTCTAGAGACAAGGTCTGGTGGTGTGGTGGAATAAACATGAGTTCTCAACTGGGCGGTCTTGTCCACCTTGCTCTTCCCATATTGCTAAATAAGAATGGGGGTCTTGGCTAGATCCCACTAGAAGAGGGAGGGTTATGGATGACAGAGTGTCCCAGGAAGAACTCTGAGAACCATACAAACCAAAAGAATGAGGGAATAGGGACAAAGATGAGAGATGCACCATTTCTCAGGGACAGTGGCATAGTCATAGACTTATCTCTACCTGAAATTCCTGGAAGCTATCTGGCAATAGGAAAAAGAAACAAGTTAAAATACATTTGCTATTTTTAATAAAATGAAATGTACTTAAAAATGGTGTTCAATCGAGAGTTTTTCCCATTGACTGCAGTGCAGAATGAGTTCTGTCCTGTCCTAATTTCTCTTACTCCTTAAGTGTTAATAAGAAAATTGCAGCCTTTGTGGAATAAGGTCAGTGAGAGCCACAGCCATAGCATAGGTTGAAAATGTTATCTCTTTTGTTAATGATAATGCTAGGTCAAAATAATGAATTTTATTTGACTTTGTTGCAGATCTGAGTAGTGTTCAGTTTTGATGGAGGGAGGAAGAACTGGAGTTTTCTTCTAAATAAATGTGGCCCAGGAAGAGAGAAAATTAGCAGCGCTGACAGTGGAGAAAAGATACTGTGATTTTTCAACTGAGATTAGATGTGAGATGCAGGAGCTGAGGAGGATAAGGCTTGTGCAACAACCCTGGAGTGAGTAAGGGATGAGGTTAGTACTAGAGCAGTGAGGGAAGTGGGAGAAGAGTAGTAAGAGTCGAGGAATTTGAGGACTTACAATAATGAAGGCAGATTTGAACTGGATCATAAAATAAATGACACTCCAGTGAAGATGTTCAAGGGTGTGGTTGTACTTCTGGTGTATGTGAGAATATCGGTGGCAGCAGTCTACACACACTGGTGTGTAGAGAGCTGGGGGTTGGGAAGGCCATGGACAAGGGAGTTTGTAGCAAAGGTGAGAGGAGATGAAGGCACGCAGAGAACAGTCAGAAGCAAATCAATCTACTGTCACTGTGATACTGTGGAACAACTGATACTATATGGAGGGGGAAATGCTCATGAACGCTTTTTATTCAATGCATGGACTGTGTTTTGGCCATCAAGCATATATTATAAATAGAGCTATGCAAATAATTGATTTTTTTCAGTTTGCTGGCCCAATAAAAAAAATAGATTACTTTCAGGAAGACTCAAACAAAAACAAAAATTGAACCAAAAATCAGTTTGGGTCAACTGAAATGTTTTGTTTGACACAAAATGTTTAGTTTCATTTCTGGCTTTTAAACCATTTAAAAAAATTAAATGTAGGCAAATTTTGAAACAACAAATTAAAATGTTTCATTTTGAAGATATAGAAATGCAACTTTTTGACTTTTTCTTTTTCTTGACTGAAACTGTTTGTTGAGTTTGACACGAATAGACTCATAGACTCATAGGTCAGAAGGGACCAATATGATCATCTAGTCTGACCTCCTGCACAAGGCAGGCCACAAAACCCTACCCATACACATTTATAACAACTCTGAACCCATGACTGAGTTATTGAAATCCTCAAAAGTGAGATTTGAAGACCTCAAACTGCAGGGAATCCATCAGCAAGCGACCCATGCTCCACGCTGCAGAGGAAGGCGAAAAACCTCCGGGGCCTCTGCCAATCCGCCCCGGAGGAAAATTCCTTCCCGACCCCAAATATGGCGATCAGCTAAACCCTGAGCATGCGGGCAAGACTCACCAGCCAACACCCAAAAAAGAATTCTCTGCAGTAACTCAGTTCCCATCCCATCAACATTCCCACAGACCATTGAGCAGACTTATCTGCCGATAATCCAAATCAATTGCTCAAATTAAACTATCCCATCATAACATCCCCTCCATATACTTATCAAGCTTAGTCTTAAAGCCAGATAAGTCATTTGCCCCCACTACTTCCCTCGGAAGGCTGTTCCAGAACTTCACTCCCCTAATGGTTAGAAACCTTCATCTAATTTCAAGTCTAAATTTCCTAATATCCAATTTGTACCCATTCGTCCTCGTACCTATATTAGTACTAAACTTAAACAATTCCTCTCCCTCCCTAACGTTAATCCCCCTGATATATTTATATAGAGCAAGCATATCCCCCCGGAGCCTTCTTTTGGCCAGGCTAAACAAGCCAAGTTCTTTGAGTCTCCTTTCATAAGGCAGATTTTCCATTCCTCGAATCATCCTAGTAGCCCGTCTCTGAACCTGTTCCAGTTTGAATTCATCCTTCTTAAACATGGGACACCAGAACTGCACACAATATTCCAGGTGGGGTCTCACCAGCGCCGTATATAACGGCACTAACACCTCCTTCTCCCTACTGGAAATACCTCGTCTGATGCAACCTCAAACCGCATTTGGTTACCTCCAAAACTATATTTTGATCTATAAAATATTTGCCTGAAAAATTTCACCCAGCTCTAACTATAAAACTTTTGAATAAACAGCTCTCCATGGTCAAATCATGATGTGTTGTTTAATAGAACAGTTTGTTAAAAGTAGTTGTATATATGATGTAGTTCCCTACCATGGTGATATACATTAATCATCAGGAGTTAATGGCTCCATAAGCGCTTCATACCAAGAGTTCTTACAGTCAGTGAAAAGTATAGTTACAGGAATTTGTAGAACCTTGTCAGGCTCCCATTCATTTCCTCCTTTTAAATATACATATTTGTAATATGAGTTGCAGAAGGGTAGCCGTGGCAACTCCCATGAAATCTTATGCCCAAATAAATTTGTTAGGCTTTAAGGTGCCACAGGACTCTTGCTGATATTTGTAATATTTTGTCTTGATTTAACAGCAGCTTAACAGAATGCCTCAAACAGAAAACAAAACAAGAACAGCCACACATCAGATGCAACTAATTACTTTAAAAACAGGACTGAAAGAATTCTGTTACTGCACTGCCCAAATTCTATTGACCCTTCTGTCTCTGTGCTTATTATTGGAAAACTCCATTGACTTCAATAAAGGAAGTGTTTGGATGCTAGAGAGCAGTGCAGATTCCTACATTAGATGAGCTGAGATCTGATAACAAAAAGAATAACATTGCCCCTTTGCCCCACTAATGTGGCACAGCTAATTGCCCCTTTGGGTATATCTACATGACAGTTAAAAACCCATGGCTGGCCCTTGCCAATTGACTTGGGCTCAGGCTATAAGGGGCTGTTTAATTAGGGTATAGACCAGTGTTTCTCAACCTATTTTCATTTGCAGACTCCTTTGGAAATTTCACATGGAGGTGTGGACCCCTTTGGAAATCTATTGTCTGTGTGTATATAGAGTTGAATTCTGTTCAGTCAGTTTTCAGTCGAAGTCTTTCGCAGATCCCCGAGTCATAGTCCACAGAACCCCAGCAGTCTACAGACCACAGGTTGAGAACTACTGGTGTAGACATTTCAACTCAGGTTCGGACTGGAGCCCAGGCTGTAGGACCCTGCGAGAAGTGGGAGGGTCCCAGAGCCCTAGCCTGAACATCTGCATTGCAATTAAAAAGCCCCTTAGCTTGAGCCCCTTAGCTCAAGTCAGCTGGCATGCACTGTAGAACTAAGGGGTCATTGAATTGCGGTTTAAACATTTGGGCTTGGCTGATGACTGAGCTCTAGGATCCTGCAAGATGTGAGGGGTGAGGGGGAGCATAGTTTGACTGCAGCTAAACAGCCCCTTGTCCGGAGCCCCACAAGCCCAGTCAGCTGGCAAGGGCCAGCCACAGGTATCTAATTGCAATGCAGACATAGTCTTCTTGGTCTTGTCTATATGCCCTTTCTGTGTGCCATCTCCTGAAATATCTTTCCTGACTCCCTGCAACTCCCTCCTTAAAGCACACACAGCCACTAAGAGACATGTAAAACCTAATCCTCTCCTCAGGATGTGTTAACAAAATTGACAATAGGAAATTAAAATAGAAAGAAAACTTGAAAAAAAAAATTGTGCAATTACAAAACATGAACTGACTTTATTGCTAGGTAACTTACTTCCCATTGCATCCCCTCCCTCCACCCTTTGTCTATTTAGAATTTAAACTTTTTGGAGCAAAAATCTTGTCTGTGTATTTATATGTGAAGGTCTTGCTCACCTTGGGCTGTGTATAAGTTGATACTAATGTTCTGTGTATGCACTGTATGTTTCCTTTCATGTGAGTATTTTTAAAATCATGTCATGAGCTAACTGTTCAGTTTTTGCAGTAGAGCTAGTTATATCCTTTGATTTGTTCTTCATGGTGGCAACCCAGGTTCAGTACCTGTGTAACAGCTGTAATACAAGTGGTGCCTCTTTTGGCATGTGTGGAATTTCACATTAGTAATCTGATGCAGTTTCATTCTTCCTTGCTCTTTTCACACCCCATTTTCAGAATGCGCACAACCCACTGGTATATCTCCCAAACACTTTGAGCTACACAAAGAACCAAGATGGTCTCTGGTGCCCGGAGGCCAATGCTAGCATTTGCGGGCCCCCCCTCCTTTCTGGAGGGTGCCTGTGCTGCTAGGGGGCCAGCTGCCCGGAGCCCCCATTGGCACTCGGCCATGCAGAGGCAGAGCACAGCGGCCCCCAGTGCCCAGGGTGGCCCGGCTGTTCTGCCTTACCCGCCCCTCCCTCCCCCCAGACACACTTTCAGCAGCTGGCCAGGAGCCAGTCTGGCACCAGTCCTACCCCCAAGCAGCGCAACAGTCTTCCCCACCCCCCACGTGGGCCTGGTTGATGTCCTCTTCAGGCTGGCACACTCCAGCCCTTCCCCCCACTTAGTACGCCACTGTTAGATGGGCAGAATACTATGGCTTTGTTATGGAAGAACATCACTCCTCTTAATATGTGAAAATTGCTGAAATGAAAGGGGAGAAAAAAAAAGATATCAATCAAATAACTGATGGCCAGAAAGGGCCTAAAAATACAGCTGAGGAGTTTTTGTAATTTATTAGGACACTTCTGAGAAGTGTGTAGTTCAGCTGCTGTATTTCTGCTCTGTTTTATGCTTGCTTTTTAATTTGAAATTAAATGTGCAATTTTTATTTCAAGGCTCTCAACCAGAATGCTGAACTAAGGAGTCGGTTGAACAGAATACATTCTGAGTCTGTTATTTGTGATCAGGTTGTCAGTGTAAATATTATCCCTAGTCCTGATGAGGTAAGACTTTGGCCTTTAATGGAATTAGTGTACAATTGAACCTAGCTAATTCTCACTAATAACTGAGAGACCCTTTGCAAATTACTGAATTTTGCAAATTGGCATGTAAGTGAACAAGCACATTTATTTATATATAAAAAGCAAGGAGGATATATTTGTGTAGTATCTTTCATGAAAGTAGTGAAGTTTTAGCAATGGGAGTTCTCACTGGAGAACGCTGCTATTAAATCTCTTCTGAGAAATGGAGAGACCCCACTGACTTTGAGTATAAATTATTGCGTGGGAATTAGTGAGATTCTGTTGTATTTTTATGTAACCAGACAAGTATCTGAGAATGACTGTATTTTGATTGCGTGCAGTATATCAGGTCCCAGTTCTGCAAATGCTTATGGGGTATAGTGCTTATTACTGTAGGTGGTCATAGGAACCTAAGAATGACCATACTGGGTCATACCGCTGGTCCATCTAGCCCGGTATCCTCTCTTCCGACAGTGGCCAATGCCAGTTGCTTTGGAGGGAATGAACAGAACAGGCAGTCATCAAGGGATCCATTCCCTGTCATCCACTCACAGCTTCTGACAATCAGAGGCTAGTGACACTCAGACCATGGGTTGCATCCCTGACCATCTTGATTAATAGCCATTGATGGATGTATACTCTATGAACTTAGCTAGTTCTTTTTTGAACCCCCTTATAGGTTTGGCCTTCATAACCTTCCCTGGGATTAAGTTTCACAGGTGGATGGTGCATTGTGTGAAGAAGTACTTCCTTTTTTTTATTTTAAACCTGCTACCTATTAATTTTATTGGGTGACCCCTGGTTCTTGTGTTATGTGAAGGAATAAATAACACTTCCTTATTCACTTTCTCCACGTCATTAGTGGTTTTATAGCCCTAATGCCCCTAATCATTTTTGTTGCCCTTCTCTGTACCTTTTCCAATTCTAATAAATCTTTTTTGAAATGTGATGACTGGAACTGCACACAGTATTCAAAGTGTGGGCGTACTATGGATTTATACTGTGGCATTATGATATTTTCTGGCTTATTATCTATCCCTTTCCTAATGATTCCTAATATAGTTAGTTGTTTTGACTGCTGCTGCATGTTGAGCGGTTGTTTGCAGAGAACTATCCACAATGACTCCAAGATGTCTTTCTTGAGTGATAACAGCTAATTTAGAACCCATCATTTTGTATGTATCGCTTAGATTATGTTTTCCAATGTGTATTACTTTGCATTTATCACAGTGAAGTCAAGGGGATCACTGAACAAAGTAAGCACTATGCAGGCAGTAAGTGTTTGCTGGATCTGCTCCTTACTTCTTCTCTATCCTCAATCAACAAAAAGTACCTTCTATTGAGTATTTGTGTAAATGGCAGTTCAGTGTACTTCACAAGAAAGAGTAGTTCTGAATTTGGGCAGATACAACATATTACAAATTAGTGTCTGTTGTCTGTGTTGGTATTTCACCAACATGTTTTCTATCGGCATTTCCATTCAGAAATGTATTTTTAGATGTCAAGCCATTTCAACTAAGGTAACATTTGTCTCCTAATTATTTTCCTAACAAACAAGAATAGTGTAAATCTATGTTTAGTTATTTGTGTGTGTGTGTGTGTGTTTGATTTTAGAAAGTCCAAAATACAATTTGACTGGAGTGCAGTGTCTGTAGATGGAGGATAGCAATGGAAAGGCATGATGATATGGAGTTAGAGCCTGAACACAGACTTTTTTGATTATTGATTTTATTTTGTTTTTTAACTTTAACATTATTTAGTTATTACTAAATACCTATATATTACTAAATACCTATATATAGGTATACATGGGTCTGAATGTTGGAGTTCATAGAGTTGGACCTGCTTTCACCAGGTCTGAATTTGACTCCTTCTCTTGAACTTTCGGTAGTGTAATTGTATGTACAATGTGGGTATATTTTTCAGTTAGGCTGTTATGTGGCCTCCCTGTTTGCACCCACATTTTTGTATCCCAAAAATGAATTACATGCAGAAATCTGAGCAGCTCATCAGATTTGTTCCAGCAATTCATTGCGCAGGTGCTATTTGTTGCTGCTGAAGGTAGGTTATGCTTCTAAGAATGCACTCCACAGTATTTTTTTAATCAAGTTTAGGCTGAAGTATTCACATTTTGTCGTATTTACAAACATTTATTACTTTGTTTAATTTGATTTCTTCAGCACATATCCTTAGCTCTGGTGCATTACACTAATTAGAAAAAAAAACAGTTCATACAAAATTTTAAAACTTTAATGGCCTGCTTATATAAATAACAACAACAAACTAATACCCTCTGATGATGATCAAACACCGTAATGCATCAACAGGCTCACAATAGCCCCATCACTTGACATTCATTCCCACAAACGTCAGTGAAAAAAAGACTAGTGTTTAACCTATTATTTGGTATTTATAATTAACTAGTATACAACTGGAGACAACTTTACAAAATAGTATTATGGTATTTGTACCTTGTGTTGGGCTAAAATGTCAACAAAAGAGCTTGCAGAGCTTCTGTGCAGAGGTTAGTAAAGAGTGCAGTTGTACTCCATACAGGAATGATTTAGTTGGGTTCCATGTGTATTGTGTCTCAGCAACTTCTGTACTGCATCAAATATGTGCAGTTCAAAAGTAAAGATATATTTTCTAACTGCTGGCCCTGTAAGCTCCTGCTGGGATCTGAGTGCCACACTGGCCCTTTTCTTGTTCAAGCATCATCATCCTTAATTATAACTTGGAGACAGATTATGGCCAGATCTGCTCATGTACCTCCTTTTCCCAGATGCCATAGAGGCTGCTCTGTAGGTCTGAGGGCCATCACAAGGGGAAGAGATGATAACTGTGGAAACCTCCTTTCAGGTAGCATTTTGTGGGCAGCTGGTTGTGGAGGAAGCCTTGGCCATCTGATGCCAATGGAACCCCAATGCTAGAAAGTCGGGAGAGTGGCAGGAAGGGCAGGAAGGCCTGTGTGGAGTCACAGAGCCTCTGTATGCTGGCTCTGATCTTCTGCAGAGCCTCCACTGCTTTCATGTATCTCACTGAGTATCTGGGGAGTGTGGGACAGAATGTCCTGTTCATTCCACGGTGGAACAGCCCCAACTCCTCCCCCCCACCACAGTGGAATGATATAAGGAAAACATCTCAGGGATATAGGGGAAACTCTTTGAATTGTCCCATGGAAAGAATAGTCTATCTCATAGTATACAAATGATTCAAGTATACTGCGCTG
The DNA here is from genome assembly GCA_007922155.1 of Mesoclemmys tuberculata. NCBI lineage: Eukaryota > Metazoa > Chordata > Testudines > Chelidae > Mesoclemmys > Mesoclemmys tuberculata. The sequence goes on along the minus strand of ML675620.1, from coordinate 33,779,737 downwards.
ATTCAAGCCATATCAGCTCATTCCCCTTAGCTGTATTGGCTCTTTGTTGCTAATATCAATGAACATTTATTGTTATCCAAATATGACTCTGAGTAAACACAGGGAATAGCTGTATGGAGTAAGAATTTGCAGTAGTCAGTTTTCTGACCATAGCCACATTTCAACAAGTTATGATGTCACTAGTGAAATTAAGAGGTGCATTAACTTTGAAATAATAATCACAAATAATTCCCCAGCCTGGAAAGCCATTTTTTTATTTGGTTGTATCAAGGCTAGTTCCCATACTGGTTGATGAAAAGTATTATGAAAGACATCTCCATCCCAAACATCTCTGGAGCTCATGATGGCAATGCTTTTGCACTATACAACAGAAGTTCGCAAAGCTGTTCCTCTGGGTACAGAATCCTGATCCGTGATTATACACGCTACTGAAGCTTACTTATAACGGCTTCTGAATAGGGATCCAATGAAGGAATACATCTTATTTTTATGAATGTGTAATTATTCAGAGGAGTACATTTTTCTCTAATATTTCAGGTCTCGTTTTTTAATTGTACACAAGTTTCTATGGAAATGTTGGCCCAGAATGTACCTGAAATAGGTGTTTTACATGGGTAATTTTCCTACGCAGCATCTTTTACCTTGTATGCACCGTTTTGCTGTATTAGAAATAGTATTTTACATCCTTATTTTTATTTTGTTTACAGACAGGTGAACAAATCCATGTCACTCTTCCATTGTCCCAGCAAGTTTCTAATGACAGCAGGCTCTCTATGTCCGAATCTGTCTCCGAATTCTTTGATGCGCAGGAAGTGCTTTTGTCAGCAAGCTCGTCAGAAAATGAGGTAGGTAGTGGTAGTGTGGCATACGCTGTTTGCCAGTAAATTTAATAAACATGGGATCAGATAGCAGAAGACAACCTTTGGCCCTAATTACGAAATTTTCTGCCTGTAGCATTTACAAATAAACCTGAGACTCTGAGGTGTTCCATGGAGAGCAACAGCAGTTAGAATCATTGTGTAGAAATACAATATATTTGGTGTATAGCCTTGCTACACAACGTAAATCTCCATAGAAGGATAAGGTGGAAGGGATCCATTATGTGCGGCTCTGGGTGGCCACTAATCTGGATAAAACCATCTGAATTTAAAAAAAAATTACTGTGCATGAAGTCACTCTCTGTGACCAGACGTATAGGTAGTACTTGGAAAACTGCTCAAAGGGCTCATTCAAACTGCAAACTAAAGCAGTCAGGAACAGTTCAGGCCACAGAATAATGCTGCCATCCCTAACTCCCCTGTGATGTTCCAGAAGTTTACATAGTGTTTTGGAATGGTGTGCTGAGGATTTGTGCTATAGAATTCACCTATGCTTTGTAAGCAGCATGTGGAACTTTATGTTTTTCCTCTGTTTGTGCTGTACAGTTTCTCTAAATCCCCTACTGTGGTTTTTGTGAATAATCATTTGCTTTTAACTACATCTTTTTAAAAGTGCTTTTGTAGAATTTCTAAATGGAATTACTTCATCTTTCCAGATATCACCCTTGTTGAATCCCGAGCCTTTAGTGATAAGGTTTGCAGCACAGTCATTAAGAGCTACAACAATCATCTTCTCTCCAGCCCCCTGTTGTTACTTTGCCTGCTGTTAAGCTTTGTTGCACTTGTACACTTTTTCAGGCTTCATTTTCCGAACTCTACACGACACAAGAAAAAGTGATTTCACAGTTCAGGGGGAGGGAGCAACATCCTGTTATTACACGGCCACTAACTGATGTGAAAGGATTGGAAGCAAGTGGCAGGTTTCTTTCCCTGAACACCCAAGCTCCCTGGGAGAAGATTAGTGTCTTTGCAGAGTGCTGATTCAGCAGATTTCTCAAGACTACAGACTAGCTCAGGAAGTGAATTCCCCAACCGGATGTTTCCATATCCAGTATCTTGACATTAAAATACCCCTCCCCCAATAATTTTAATTAATTTAAAACACATAAGAAACATAGTTGCCCATCGGATCCATAGACAAATAAGACCTTCAAATTGTTTATTGGAACCAGCAGCTGCAGGTTCTGCTTCAACCTCAGAGCATCTGGTGTGAGGAGCCTTTCATGTTAACATGACACGGATTAAAACACCTCTGAAGATAGAGACACAAGACACTTGTAAAACTCTTTTGTGTTCTACTACCCACTGCCACATCTAAAGCTGGAAGCAGCTCAGAGTAAAAGCATCTCTAGAAAAAAAAAAAGCAGACACTAGCTAGTTTCTCTGTTTAAGGCAATTTGAGTGCCAGCTGAAATACTTTCATAGGCTTCACTGGAGATGCCAAGCTCCACCAGGTGTAACCCAGTGCCAGCTGCTGCCAGTTTGAGCAAAGGGAACAAATCTTTAAGCAGTGTAATCCTGCAAAGGTTCCCTGTGTTTTTGGTTTTATCTCAAGCAAGCTGATGGGTGCTTAGCCCTTTGTAAAACCTGGCCATAGTTCAAAAACCAGATTTTTCTTTACCTGTAATATTGGACTTGCCATTAAAGTAAATAAAATAAATATTTTAGCCCCTTTTGGAGCCATGAAAAACCACAGTTTTCTTTCTTGCTTTCCCTAATCTCCAGGCCCTGGTTGAAGTAAGTGTTTTCAGTCCCCAAAGGCTGGAATCTATGGGCATGTCTACACTACAAAGTTAAGTCGACTTAATTTAAATCAACATCCAGTCGCCACAGTAATTAAGTTGGTCGGGCATGTCCACATCATGCTCATTCTGTTGGTGGAGTGCATCCTCATTACCAGTAATTGCATCAATGCACAGAGCAATGCACCATGGGTAGCTATCCCACAGTGCAACTAGCTGCAGGGGCTTTTGGGAAGGGCTTGCAAAGATTCATGGGACCAAAAAATTGTCGCAGGTGGGAATGGGAACGTGGCTTTGGTCTCCCATAATTCAGTTTCCTCCCTTCCTCCCTGCCCTGATATCAACAGCAAACAACCCATACTTTTTTGCACTTTTTTTTGAAAGCCTGGCTCAGCTGTGCATGCCATCGCCCAAGAAGCCTGGGCCCCACTCAGCTATTCAATCTTGTTGTGAGCATTACAAACACCTCGCACCTTATCCTGTGGTGTTTCCACAGCCAAGACAGAAGCAGCCACATGGAATAGTGCTAGGTCATTCAAGCAGCTCTGCTTCAAATCATAGAACAAAACAATTCCCAGTTGCAGCTGGCAGTCGTGCAGCAGTTGAACACCATGGTATGCCATTTCTTGTCTTGGGAAACAATCACTGACAGGTGGATTGCATCGTTACGCAGCTATGGGATGACGAGCATGGCTGCAGAACTTTTGAATGTGAAAGGCCATTTTCCAGGGACTGTGTGCAGAGTTTATTCAGGCCCTGAAGCACAGCAACACTAAAATGAGATCTGCTGTGATAGTGGAGAAGCAAGCGAGTGGTGATCACTCTGTGGAAGATTGCTACACCAGTCTAATATCAGTCAGTGGGAATCAATTCAGAATTGGTAAATCCACTGTGGGAGATGTTGTGATCCAAGCATACTGGGCTGTTAATCGACTTCTGCTAAGAAGGGTAGTGACTCTGGGCAATGTGGAGGACATAGTGGATGGTTTTGCAGCAATGGGGTTCCCTAACTGTAGTGAGGTGATAGATGGCATGTATATCCCTACCTTGGCACCAGACCATCTTGCCAAAGAGTACATCAACCAAAAGGGATACTTTTCAATGGTGTTGCAAGCACTGGTGGATCACAGAAGGCATGTTACCAACATCATGGGATGGTCAGGAAAGGCTCATGAATCACACATCTTTAGGAACACAGGTCTGTTCAGAAAGTTGCAGTAAGGGACTTTCTTTCCCGATTGCAAAATAACTACTGATGATGTTGAAATATCAATAGGATTATGGGGGATCCAGCCTACCCCTTGCTTCCAAGGTTCATGAAACCATACACTGGTCATCTGGGCAGCAACATGGAGTGGTTCAACAATAGACTGAGCCAAGCGCAGAATGGTGGTGGAATGTGCCTTTGGACGTTTAAAGGGTCACTGGAGTAGTTTGCGTATTAGGTTAGACCTCAGTGAAAGCAATATCGCTATTGTTATCGCTGCATGCTGCGTGCTCCATAATATCTGTGAGGCAAAGGGAGAGATGTCCAGATACCAGAGCAATAAGAAGAGCCCTGCAAGGAGCTCTGCATCTTTGGGAGACTCTGAAAACCTGTTTTAGTAATGAGACACAATAACGTGTGCTGCATATCTGTGTTGTGCCTTCCCATACCATCCTCTCCATTACATCCATTTCCCTGTACCTTACCTTCCCTCCCCCGCCCCCTGCCAATCCCCATGACTGGGATAAATAAAGAGTATTTCATTTGTGAAACATTGACTTTTATTGCAAACATAAAGATCCACCATCTCCTGTGTACTCCAAGCTGGAGCGTTTTTGGGATGTTGAATTGCCATGATAAGCTATGCTGGTGAGGTCTCCCTGCTGATCAGACAGGATATGGGAATTCAAAATTTCCCAGGGCTTTAACCGGGGAGGGGCTGTTTCCTGTGTACCTGGTTGCTGTGCAACAGAGTTGAAGACAATCTCCAGAGCAATCACAGCAGAGCACTGGGGGACACCACCTGGAGGCTAATTCAGGTGACTTTCACAATGCTGTGTCTACACTGCCTCTCTGTCGACACATCAACATTGATTTAAGTACTACATCTTTCACTGAGATGGAGTAATGAAGTTCATGTTTCAGGCGAGTTAGGTTGGCAGAGGGGATCTGGTAGCGTAGATGTACACAGTATTAGGTCGACATAAGACGGCTTCTGTCAACCTAAGTTCGTAGTGTAGACCAGGCCTATAATTGTCTCACTTAAGCTGCTCACAGAAGGGTCCTTCAGAAACCATCCCCCAGCTAATGTAATTGTTTTAAGTTCTTTGAGATCTTTGGATATAAAGCGGTATAAAAAAGCTAGGTATAATTAATATTATTATTACTTTTGTTGTTTTAAAATGAAAACCTTTTAATTTTATAATTAGAATAAACCTCTCCAAGGAGTCCAAATGAATATTCAGCTTCCTGCTTCCCTGAGCACCTTGCCTGTGCTGCTATCACAAAATAATGAACCACCTTGTTGTTGTACTGCATCCATTGTGATGATAGGCAGGAAAACATTCTTACAGATGGTTCACCCAGGGAGGCGCTCTTTTAGTTAATATCTGCTGACGAATAAGTACATAGAGAGGCAAGAAACCAGGGAATGCCTGACGAAATTGATACATTTATTCAAGAGGAAAATATTAATGAAATAACAAAATAGCCAATTTTTTCTCCTTCTCTCATTCATTTTTTTCTATACACACACACAGGCAAAATTAATTTTGAGGAACAGAAAGTGACCTGGAAGATGCTTAAAAGGTTTTTGTTCCTGTCCTACAATAAATACCATTCTGCATAGGGCCTGTCATAGGGCAGTGTGAGATATTTTCAAAGCTCAAACTGGCTAGTTTATTTGGGTTTAGCAGTATCCATTAAGAGACATTGTGCCATGAAAGAGGTTGGATCTGTGGCTGATGGGAAATTAGACCTATCCAGGAATGATGGGGAGAGCCAGTTCCAAAACTCCTTCCCATCACCTCCCTTGCAAATAGCCTCTTCCTTCCTGTTCTTCTGCCCTGCCTCTCTTTTTTCCTGGTGTCAAGCCCTGTCTCCTATCTCATGCGCTTAAGACGTAAGGGGTAGATGGCCCTGAGTAGTGTGAGCAACCGTAGAGTGGGGGAGTTCTGGCACAGAGCCCAAAGCAGCTCCATCTCAATGATCAGGCTGGTGGGAGAGGTGAGTTCTGTGTGGAATGGGAGTCTCTGCCTGTGCAGTGGGCACTTTCAGCACTTGTGCTAAAATAGCCCTTGTTAGCAGGCAGTGAGGGAGACTTTAGGAAGATGACTGGGGACAGGGAGTGGGAGAGAGAAAGAAGATGAGTTTTGTACACTCCCATCCTTTGTCTTAGAACATTACACTCATGCTAAGGGTTAAATTTGTCTCTTGTGATGTGGCGTTCTGCAGCTGCCCCAACTATATTGCTCTTCTGCTATCTAACTAAAAGGCAGATGCTTCATTTGGACATGCTCTGCTATTACTCACAAAAGGTAAGTTCTACTCCGGGCTAAAAGCCATCAGTGTTTATTGGGAAGAGGAGGTATGTAGCCTGTTTCTTCCCATTTCTCCCTGAAGCAAGTGGATAGAATCTCCATTACAGCCATTCAGGAGCAAACCATGGGTAGGAACTGGCCTGTGTGCTGGGATATGTACTGCCACCCAGGCCATATGGCTAGGCCCACTGCTGAATAGCACATATGCTTTGCCTTGCTCTAGCAGGATGACCTGCTGGCACTTTCTGTTCCCCAAGCCTATGAGTCAATGGGGGCAGGATTTAATAATTATCTAGTATTAATCTCTCTAGCACAACAGTCTTTTAAAATAAAGGAGGTAAAATTTCAGTCGTCATGCAGAGCCTGGTGAATAAGTTACAGTGTACCATATGTGCTCAGATAAACTTGAGAAGCTAATTAATTCCTCTCTTCCCTCTTTCCCAGTTGAGCTTTTTAATGTAGGGGATTACAAAAGAATGCAGAACAGATGCTAATTTAATTTTCCTGCTATGTTCTTGTCAAATCTGAATTACTGTTAGGAATTTTGGAGATATTAAAAAGTTAAGCGAAGCATCATAAAGTATCTTGGATGATGAAAAATGAATGTCTTTTTAAATGACCCTTGAGGAATATGGGTCCAAAAAGAATGCTTCATAGCCAAAAGCATAATTTTGTTTTCATTAGCTTGCTGTATGCCACAGAAGAATGTAACTATATTTTCTCTGTATGTATTTAAGCTTTAATAATATTGCTTGTAAGATTTTTTAAAACCATTTATCCCTTATCTGACACTTAGGAGTGCCATGTGGACAATATTAAAAGTACCTTGACTAAATTATTTGAATTTATTTTTTAATCTATTTAGAACACAGTAATAAAGTGATCTTGTACAATTGCCATGTTTTCCTTCCGTCTTTTCAGGACTACTGACTTATACACTTTAGCGTGTGCCAATTTGACCCAGAAAACTCATCATTATCTGGCACAGGGTGCAACAAGGACAGTGTGGCCTGGGCTGTCTATCTGGAGAGTGGAATCTTTAATTCAATTTGTAGATCTACCAGGCGTAGCAAGTATTGTTCTTCAAGTGCTTGCTCTTGTTGATTCCATGTTAGGTGTGTGCGTGCCCATGTGCATGGCTTTCAGAGACTTTTTTCTTGTTAGTGGTATCTGTAGGGCCAGTTCCAGTGCCCCCTGGAGTGCTGCGCTCATGCCGCAGTATATGAGGTGCCGCCGGCTGTAAGCTTCCTCAGTTCCTTCTTTCTGCCCGTGATAGTTGTTGGAATTACTCTTTTCTTGCATCTGCAAGTATCTAGTGGTTTTTCCATTAATTCTAGTTAGTTATAAATAGTTTTATGGTAATCTAGTTGTAGTTGTCCCCTTGGAGACATTTGCCTGGCTAAAGAGCATGCCACGGTCCCTAGGCTTCTAACCATGTACTGCATGCCACAAGCCTTTTCTTCTCAACGACCCTCACAATAAGTGTTTAAAGTGTCTGGGTGAGACACGTGAAGAACAAGTGTAAAATCTGTAAGGGCTTCAGGCCACAGACACAGAAAGACAGGGACATTCGTTTGAAAGCTCTGTTAATGGCATTTAAACCAGCCTCAGAACCCACTTGATTGGACTCGGCGCAGAGCACCTCAGCATGGGTGCAGAGCACCCCGCCGGCACCATGCAATTCGTGGTGCCACTCTCCATCGCCGATGCCAAAGAAGTGGCAGAAGAAACAGTGGGGCTGGTCCCCTGTGCCAAAGAGGGACAGGAAGACGGAGACGAGTAAAGGGCCAGCATCAGGCAAATCACTTGTCCAGGAGCAGTCAGAACCGACCTCCCTGTGTAGGGCCATGACTCCCGACTCTTGGGAATGGAAGGGGGCCCCTCTGTCTAATGCTGCTGTTGACAGCAGTGGCTAGAGACTTAATGGCCCTCCCAGTGCCTCCTACTCTGCTAATTTTATCTTCCGCGCCACAGCCGGTGCAGTCATCCGTCTCCAGAGGCAAGCCAGGCATGGGACTGGCATGGCATGGGCATGCGTCGCTCCTCATCCAGGCATCAGTCTATGACACCGCAGCTGTGATCTCCAGCATGGGGGCGAAGCTCTCCCCCATCTCGGCTTCAGTCCCCATCACATTTCCAGTCCCCGACAAGGAGGAGAAGTTCACCGGGGACATATCATCGGTCACCATCACCTCAGAACCGTTCACCGGAATGGCATTGATCCCTGGACACCCAGCACCAGTCTCCAGCACTGCATAGTCCGTGGCATAGCTGAACACTGCCATCCAGTATGGCACTGTTCAGGGGAATTTTACCAAAGGTTGCCTTCCTTTGGCACTGCTCCCTAGGGCCACACTGTAGCCACCAGGAGGAGCCACAATCAGCACCTTCATGGTCCCTGAGAGGAGAACAGTTCATGCCCCTGCCCCCCCCTTGCGCTATTAGCAACCTGCTCCCTACTGCTACTTTGGTGGAAGGTTTCCTTCTTGCTAGTGATCACCTCAGCACGAAGGGTTTCTGAGATCCGAGCCCTCCCCTTGGAACCACCTTACACAGTGTTTTATAAAGATACGGTCCAGCTGTGGCCACAGCCAACCTTCCTATTGAAGGTGATGTCACAGTTTCATCATAACCAAGATATATTCTTACTGGTGTTCTTCCCCAAGCCACATAGATCCAGTGAGGAGCAGAGGCTGCATACCCTAGATGTTAGACATGCTTGGGCCTTCTACATTGCAAGGACTAAATCCTTCCATAAATCGACACAACTTTTCATTGTGGATGAAAAGGCCTACCAGTCTCCTACAAAGGATCTCCTCATGGATAACTGCCTGTATAAAATTCTATTATGAACAAATAAAAGTGCCTCCACCAGCCATCATAACAGCTCACTCAACTAGAGCGCAAGCCTCATCAGCGACCTTCCTGGCACAAGTGCGATCCAAGATATCTGCAGGGTGGTGACATGGTCTTCAGTATATACTTTCGCATCCCATTATGCTATCACCCAACAGGCTCACAATCACAATCCAAAGATATGATTGTGAGCCAACAATCACAATGCCTCACAATCATTAACTTTGCAGTTTTCACGCGTTGTGTAATATTTTGGAATTTTCAACTTTTTAGAAAAAGAGAATTTTGTTTGGAAAGGCCAACACAGATAACTTTTAAAAACAATTTGTTACATAATCCGACACTGATGTGAGCTGAATAGAAAAAGTAGCTTCAAAATCAGGAATTACTATTTACATAACTTTGCCATCTCATGAGCTGTGATCTAATATAATTTATTTTATATTCTACAGGATAGAAATATTCCAATTAAAGAGAGCTTATCAGGGAGGTTAAGCATAAAATATAATGTGAAAAACTGGTTTTAGAAATACCTGAAAGCAGTAATAGTGTGTGTGTGCGCCTCCATTGATGAGAATAATTGTGCGTGCGTGCGTGCGTGCGTGCGTGCGAGCATGCGTGAGAGGGAGAGAGAGAGAATGGAACTATGCATTGTGTGGTGTCTGGATGGAATGTAATTCTACCTGCTGTGACATGGGATCAGTCTGTTGCAGACAATATGATCAATCTCAAGTGGCCTGGTCCAGAGAGCAAACCTTGATGCTGTTTTTCCATTTCCTCTTTGAAAGCTGACTGGCTTCCTAAAGTCTCCCTAATGGCACATATCCTGAGCTCCCCATTGTTCAGCTGTTAAATGCTGCAGTCCCCAGATTACAATTGCTCTTGGCTATATAGCAAAGTGTACTGGACAGGAAAACTGAAAGCAGAAAATTACCCCTGGGACTCGATTACATATAAAGTGGAAATCCAGCCATTCTGAAGCAGTCTGGGAAAAGCTGTACTGCATCACTGCTAACTGATCCATCATCCATCTGTAGATAACAAACACTTTCCTACCAAGCCAGCAAGGCATTTCATGAGTTAGCAGGTAGAAAGGAAAGTTTATGAGGAGCCACTAGCCTTTGCATGCAGGGCAGAGACATATTTTTACCCTGAACCATACTTTGATTATTGTTATGAAGTCCTCTAAGATGCCTGCCTACAATATAAGTTAGAAAAATTGATTGATTATAATCTTTAAGGGCCAGGCAGCATTTTGTGATGTCTGCATGATAAACTGCTTTACAAATGAGATTGTGAATTAGGTTTTTTAGTACTGTGTGTATTAAAGTACACATGCTTTTTTTTTTTTTTTTGGTATGCCCAATTACTGCGATTGCAAACTCCAGGTGAGATGTCTGAACCATGCATTCATATATATCTATATATATCTGTGCCTTGTATGAATGCATAAATGTCTAATTAGCTATTTGCATACGTAGTTACCACACTTGTGCACAGTCTTGCCCTGTATGATAGAATAGCCTTGCATTTGAATGTGTCATAGTAGATATTATAGTACCATGTACAACTATACCTAGGGTGACCAGATGTCCTGATTTTATAGGGACAGTCCTGATATTCGAAGCTTTTTTTTATATAGGGCTTTTTATCCCCTCCTGCCCCCAACCCCTGTCCCAATTTTTCACACTTGCTATCTGGTCATCCTAACTACACCAGTGGTCCCCAAGGTTTTTGATCCGTGTCCCCCCTTACCCAGGCCAAACTCTGCCCCCTTCCCAGGAGCTGGGGCTGGAGCTGCAGCCTAGGCTGAGAGTGGGGCTGCGGTCAGGAGGGTAGGCCAGGGGCTAAAGCCAGGAGTGTGGGCCGATGGCTGTGGCTGGGGCCCGGGCCCTGTGCCCCCATGAACTTTCTTCCATGCTTCTTTAAGGTGGTGCACCCCACAGGTTGGGGAGCACTGTGCTGTATTGCCTTGTACAGCAGTGCATTGCACTGTACTGCACTGCAGAGCAGAAATATTTCCTTCTATTTTATTTTTTTTAAATTCTCAAAATCTAAATGAAATGTTATGTTTCAAGCTAGACAGAACATTTAGTTCAACCAGAACACATTTTTTTGACTTTTCAGTTCACCAAAAGTTTCAAAATTGTTTTGTTTTGAGTTGGCCCAGAAGTAATTTTTTGTTGTTAGTGGTCTTTTTGGAACTGCCAGGAAACCAAAAATTCAGTCATTTGAACAGCTCTAGTTATAACAGAAGCAAAGCATTAAAAATACATTAACCTGGCAGCATCCCTTTGTCATTACCATAGGTAGAATTCCTGCTTCAGTACAGTGGTGGTAAAACAGTCATTTTGGGTTGCGCTATGACATTTAAGGCTGGGTCTACGCTAACGGCGGCAAATTTGCCACCATCAGTTCGATGTCTCTGGATCGACTGAGCGGTCTGTGTAGACCCGCTCAGTCGATCCAACAATCGACGGAGGAAAACCACCCCAATAAGTGGCATAATGCTGTGTTGAAGGGAATGCTGTTCCCATCGGCACAACGCAGGGTGGATGGTGTGCGGAGCAGATGCAGCGAAGTCAACGGGAGATACGCAAGTGGTGTAAGTGTAGACCGGGCCTAAGCGTGAGCAGGAAATACAACAGCCTCACAGCAGCAACTTTGGTAACTTAAAGTGGAAGAAAATAACATAGGTCAAATTACTGTAAAAATTGGATTGAACACCTGATTTAAAATTCCTTTATCTGTTGGAGTGATGTTAGCAATAGGTCATATTGCAAAAAGAGAGAGAAGTACAATTTGTGTTCATTTTTATTTTTCAGTGTACAAATACCTGTGCAAAAAACCCAGAGCAAATATATTACATTTATACACACACACATACACAATCTCTCTCTCTCTTTCAGATTAAATCAGCTATTCCCAAAATAAAGTTGATTCCACAGAAACATCCATGTCAGGCAAAAACCTGAAAGTCAACAGATTTGGATTCTGATGGATGAACAGGGAAAGCCAATTCCAGATCTTGAGGGTTGTGTACTGCTAAAGCATGTCTCCAATCCTGGTATTTAAAAATAAGGACCTGTTAGCAAAAGATTCCCAGCTGACCTCAGGTGTTGTGGTAGAACATAGGGAGAAAGACACATAAGCAGGTGTGGAAGGTGGAATGCAGGAATGTGGAAGGTGGAATGGAGGTGGAATGCAGTAGCATTTTCTCTCTTTTAAGGCCTGATCCAACTTCTACTGAAACTAATGGACTCCTGTTCTGTGTGGGTGCTTATACTGCCCTCATCACTGCGGTATCTTAGCTCCTTCCATCACTACATTAGGCAATATGACTAACATCTGTTAAGCGTTGGTTGTTCTCTTATCTTCTCCTTCGGGGGAGATTTCAATAGGAGTTCACTAAGACAAACTAGGGCTGAACAAAGTCTAATGTAAAGTCATAAATGAAATAAGTTTGAAAGTCTTTGTTTGGCTCCAAAATACAGGAAAATTCAGTGAGCAAAAGATTTTTCTTGGTGCTATTAGGGCATTGGTTCTTTTCATATGATCTAGTTTTAGCTCTGCCAGGCTTAGCATAGTTCCTTTGAATGTTTATTTTGCCTAACTTATTTGTGTTTTTCCTGTATAGTTTATGTCCTGGATGTCATTGACTAATTTTTAAATTTTTCTTCTTTAGGCTTCTGATGACGAATCATATATCAGTGATGTGAGTGATAACATATCTGAGGACAACACCAGTGTGGCAGACAACGTTTTCCGACAAAGTATATACCATATTTAAAAAAAAAACTTTAGAAAATTACATTGTTTTCAGATCATGAACCAAATTTACTGCAGGTATAATCAGGCAGAATTCAGCTGAAATTAAAGTAATTGGACCTGCTTACACCAGTGGTAATTTGGTCCCATGAATGAACATTGTTTTTTAAAAGAGAAATTTCAATACAAAAATATTCTTTTCCCCCTTAGTACTTAATGGTGAGTTAACAGGAGGTGCATTCAGGAATGGACGTCGGACTTATCTTCCAGCTCCCTGTCCTGATACCAGTAACATCAATCTGTGGAATATTTTGAGAAATAATATTGGTAAAGATCTCTCCAAAGTCTCCATGCCAGTTGAGCTAAATGAACCTCTTAATACTTTGCAACACCTTTGTGAAGAACTGGAATACAGTGAACTCCTGGACAAGGCTGCTGAAACTGATGATCCGTATGAACGCATGGTAATAAATTTGGTACAGCACAACTTTGTATATATGAAAACTTAGATTCTTCTCATCTTCCTCAGGGACTCTTGTGTGGAGTCCTGCACGGGGTTCCATTTTGTCATGCCCCTGGTTCATTGTGTATGTGAGATTGCTAAGGGAGTTTGTGAGGCTTTTTGAACCATAATGACACAGATGATGCTGATCTCTGTCTCTTATTTATCTTCAGTTTATTGGCTTTTTGATTTCTGGATAAAAAGAGGCTGAAATGACAATGCACTGGTTTAGATTCAGTCCAATGAGGTAGCAAGGGGAAACACCTGAACAATTTGATGGGAGTTGCCTACTTCCTCTGTTCAAAGCATGTATCTGTCCTTAAACAAAAAGGTCTCAATGATCTCTTTGTCATTTAAAGTCTCTCCGTGATCAGGTCATCTTTCTGGCACAGAGTGGCATTTTTTTCTCCACAGCTAACTGATAATTGGTAGCCTTTTCTTTCTGATGTGAACTTTGGTAGAGGTGTTCATGCCTTTGCCACACATGTAGACTGGACTGCTGCAGTGCAATCTGCTTGGGGCAACTCTTGAAAACTACTCAGTAGTTTTAGCTGTTGTAGCATGTGGCTGCACATTTTCTCATAGACGAAGCACTATCCCAGGGCTCCATGCTTTGCTCAAACTTCCACATCATTTTGGGGTGCAATTAGTTATGATGTGAAAACCCTGAATGATCTAATATCTGCCTGGATTAGGCATTTTTCCCCACTCCATCCCCATTTCCTCTCATTACTGTTCACATTATTTGTGTTGGGGATTGATCTCAGACTTTAGGATTGAACAAATGGGGATTGGTGGTCATAGGGTTTCATTTAAAAGTCCTTGGCAACACAGTTTTCTGCCTTGGTTTGTCAGTGTCCAGTGTGTACATCATTTTTACAAGTTATTTTCCTGAGTTTGAGTGTGACAGCTAAGTAGTTTGCTATTGGTCCAATAGGCAAGGGTCAGTATATGTTTGTTGTAGTTTGCTTACCCATTGTAGACATCACTTACATTTATATACTATAGACAGCGTCTATAACTATATTAGGTTTTACCTCACTAAGTCTCACTAAAGACTGAGAAACACATAGTCAATTTTGCAAATTAGTGAGTAAACACCCAAACACAATAAGAATCTTGTCGTTGGGGATATTATATCAGCATACTTATGTGTTTATTTAGCTAGAGTAGTTTCTTATTAATTATATCCACACAAAAATGTTAATTATGATTGAAGTTTGTTAGACTGCATAGGCCACCAACACAAATTGTAAAAAGCAAGGAAATAAGCAATGATGTCTTTTAACATCCCATCCACACTTTCTTTGTCAGTTCCCGTTCTCGTCCTCGGCTGCCTTTCTTTCTTCAACATGTGAAAGTCCACAGATCTGTGACCATGAGTGCTGCCTCCTGCTTGGGTGCAGAACTTGAGAGAGGGAACTGCCACTGGGAGCCAATGGGCAGGGATAATGGGGGTATGGGAGTGATGGGAAATGGGGAAGGAGAGAGACAGATTGGACAAGGAGCCGAGTGGGGGAAACGGATAGGCTGGATAAAAAGCCTGGCACTGGAATGAGAAACCTGGAGAATGGACTTCGTTAGGTGAAAGAGAATGGGACTGGAACAATGAGCCAAGGCTGGGGGAAGAGACATAACTAGGGAAGGGATAGGGCAGAAGGGGTCATGCTTGGGAGGAATGGGCAGAAGAGTCTGTACCTATAAGAGCATGTTCCCCCCATGAGTCTGGAATGGAACCCAAGATTCCTACGTCTCACCATTCCTCTGCTGCCAGCAAATATCCATGAAACCAACAGGCAAAGTGTCTCATCAACCTCTAGTGCTGGTCCATTCAAGGAGGACAACCAGTTGCTGCTATCATTTACTCCATGAGCTCAAGGATCAGAGTGTTCTGTAATGGATCTAAAGATTCCAAGCCTGCTGATGAACCATGTGGGTGTCACTATGATGTGACATGATGGAATTTCTGCTTTTTCAGTTTGCTTTTTTAAAAACCTAGGAAATTACACACAAAATACCCTGTGATGAATGAACACGAAAGTTGCAAAGTCAAGCCCAAGTTAGGAATTCCCAAAATTAAGGTTGTCTGTCCTTTCGGGCATGAAGGGGTAATTGTGGGAAGGCACTGGAGGACTTTCAACACTTTCAGGTGATTTAGCCTGAGACTTTACTCCAAAGTGGGTGGGTTACCAGCCCAAGTGAAAGAAGCATCCAAGTTCTAGCCTTTGCCCCACTTGGGTCAGCTATCTTGGGTTTAAATTGCCACCAAATCTGAGTGATAGGGTTTTGTGCGTGGACAGTTGGTGGATTAGGGACAAAGCCTAAGTAAACTGGGTAGCGAAGACATATCCTAAGTGAGCATTGTTCATTCTGTACACTGAATAAGTCAGGGATCCTGAGGAAAAAGTAGTATGTGATCATGCAATTGAAGACAACATCATAATGCATATGCACAAGAAGGCCAAGTTAAAGTTGCATAGAGTTCATGATAAAGTGGCCTGGTCTGAGAATGAACACCATCAGGTACAAGGTCTCATGTCAGAAGCAAATTAGGAGAAGATGAAGAAAGGAAAACAAATAGTGTCACAGAAGCAAAAATCCAATTCTTATTGGACTCTCTTGGGAATTCTGATCTCATTCACAAGCATACTTCATTGATCTAGAGTTCATGAGAGACCTGTTTAGTAATTCCTGTTATCCCCTTTGCATTATTGCCACTCGGCAGAGATCAAATTCCTAGTGTATATTCTTCACTTCCTCAGCTGATGAGTTCAGAGAATCAGATTCTGAAGGGATTCACCCATTAGTGAACCTGTCAAAATGATGCTTTTCTCAGACACCAGCTGGGGCTAATGGAGAGGGCCCATTTAGATCTCAGTTCAGGCCAGGGAATGGTACCAGAAAGAGAGAAAAAGCATGAGGGTGGAAATATGTGGGCTGTAGTTGATGGTGGGAAGGTAGCAGGGATTGAATGACAACTGATAAGCAGAATATAGAGGGGTATCGAGTGACTTAGTTGCTTATTTCCTGCTGGTGTGGTAGTGAGGCAGCTTGGCAGCAGCCAAAAGTAGAAGTAGGGGATGGAATTTGACAGTTCTGTTGGCTAATTTTGGCAAACCCAGTTAGTTTATCCGGAATGAGGAGAATACCTTTTTATGGGCCAGATTGTCCACAGACCCTGAGCAGAGCTCAGGCACAAAAGGGAAGGGCAGTTATGGGCCAGTTGCAACTCTCCAATCCTGCCCTAGCCAAGGTCACTGCTGCTGAGCAGTAGCTCTAACTTAGGCCACTGGTATAAGGTCCCTCAGGTTATGTCTATACTCTGCAATAAAAGACCTGTGGCTGGCCTGTGTCAGCTGGCTGGGGCTCACAGGGCTTGGGCTGTGGGGCTAGAAAACTGCAGGGTAGCTGTTCGGGCTCAGGGACTCTCCCGCATCTCCCAGGCTCCAACCCGAGCCTGAATGTAGGTGTTTTAATGCAGTGTAGACAATATCTTAGAGATTTCACATCAATAGAGAACAAGGCATAGTGAAGCTCCACTTGGTTGCATCCCTGAGATGCCCCCGTCTCTCTCTACAGTGGGGTGTGGGGGAGGGGAGGACATCTGGTGAAGGAGGGAGCTCTGCCACCTCTGCTAGCTTTATGCCAGTGGAGAATTCCCCTGTGTGAGGGGAATTCTCTTCTAGCCAGCGATGGGTAAAATATAGCCATTTTTTCATTGTCTGAGTGGCACAAAACAGAGAATCCTAGAAGATTAGGCTTGGAAAGGCTGTCAGGAAGTCATCTAGTCAAGCCCCCTGCTCAAAGCAGGACCATTCCCACCTAAATTATCCCAGCCAGGGCTTTGTCAAGCTGCACCTTAAAAACCTAGAAGGATTGAGATTCCACCACATCCCTAGGTAACCCATTCCAGTCATTCACCACCCTCCTAGTGAAAAAGTTTTTCCTAATATCCAACCTAGACCTCTCCCACTACAACTTGAGACCATTGCTCCTAGTTCTGTCATCTACTGCCACTGAGAGCAGTCTACCTCCATCCTCCCTGGACCCCCCTTTCAGGTAGTTGAAGGCTGCTACCAAATCCCCCCTCACTCTTCTTTTCTGCAGACTAAATAAGCCCAGTTCCCTCAGCCTCTCCTCATAAGTCATGTGCCGCAGCCCCTTAATCATTTTCATTGTCTTCTGCTGGATTCTCTCCAATTTGTCCACATCCTTCCTGTAGTGGGGGACCCGAAACTAGACACAATACTCTAGATGTGGCCTCACCAGTTCCCTATAGAGGGGAATAATCACTTCCCTTGATCTGCTGGCGATGCTCCTACTAATGCAGCCCAATATGCTGTTAGCCTTCTTGGCAACAAGGGCACACTGTTGACTCATATCCAGCTTCTTGTCCACTGTAACCCTCAGTCCCCTTTCTGCAGAATTGCTGCTTAGCCAGTTGGGTAGCAGTGCCTGAGATTCTTCCATCCTATGTGCAGGACTCTGCACTTGTCTTTGTTGAACTTCATCAAATTTCTTTTGGCCTAATCCTCCAATTTGTCCAGGTCACTGTGAATCCTATCCCTGCTCTCCAGCATATCTACCACTCCCCCCATCTTAGTGTCATCCACAAACTTGCTGATGGTGCAATCCATCCCATTATCCAAACAGTTAATGAAGATGTTGAAATAAACTGGCCCCAGGACCAACCCCTAGGGTACTCCACTTGAGACTGGCTGCCAACTAGACATCAAGCTGTGGATCACTGTGGAGCCCAACAATCTAGCTAGCTTTCTATCTACCTTAAAGTCCATTCATCCAACCCCATACTTCAACAACTTGCTGGCAAGAATACTGTGGGAGACCATATCAAAAGCTTTGCTAAAGTCAAAGTCCACCCCTTAACCCACATCACAGAGCCAGTCATCTCATCATAGAAGGCAATCAGGTTGGTCAGGCATGACTTGCCCTTGGTAAATCCATGCTGACTGTTCCTGATCACTTTCCTGTCCTCCAAGTGCTTTAAAATGGATTCTTTGAGGACCTGCTCCATGATTTTTTCAGGGACCAAGGTGAGGCTGATTGCTCTGTAGTTTCCCAGATCCTCCTCCTTCCCTTTTTTTTTTAAAGATGGGCACTGTATTTGTCTTTTTCCAATCATCCAGGACATCCCCCTGTCACTGTGAGTTTTCAAAGATAATGGCCAATGGCTCTGCAATCACATCAGCCAACTTCCTCAGCACTCTCAGGTGCATTGAGTGCATGGACTTATGCATTTCCAGCTTTTCTGAATAGTCCTTAGCCTGTTCTTTCATCACTGATGGCTGCTCACCTCCTCCCTATACTGTGCTGCCCAGTTCAGTAGTCTGGGGGCTGACCTTGTCGGTGAAGACCAGGCAAAAAAAAAAAAGCATTGAGTACTTCAGCTTTTTCCACATCATCTGTCACTATGTTGCCTCCTCCATTCGGTAAGGGACCCATACTGTCCCTGACCTTCTTCTTGTTGCTAACATACTGATAGAAATCCTTCTTGTTACCCTTCACATCCCTTGCTAGCTACAACTCCAATTGTACTGGCCTTCCTGATTTCACCTCTGCATGCTCAAGCAATATTTTTATACTCCTCCCTAGTCATCTGTCCAACCTTCCACTTCTTGTAAGCTTCCTTTTTGTGTTTAAGCTCACTGAAGATTTCTCTGTTAAGCCAAGATGGTCACCTATTATATTTGCTATTCTTTCTGCACATTGGGATTGTAACAGCCATAGTAGACTTGAGAATCTAGCACTATAATTAAAGGCATGTCTACTCTGTCCCACCATTCAGGGACATTAATTCAAACCAGGAACCTTTTAGTTCTTGTCTGCAGCTTCCACACAGGAGAGTTGCAGTGCAGCATTTCGGTGCACACTGCTATTTGCACCCCCATAGACCATTCTGCAGAGCAGTGTAGATATGCCATAAGAATAAAGTTCAAAAGTGGCCTAAGTGCAAGGTGTATGACTATGTGTATGAGAGAGAGAGAATTTTGAAGTTTGTGGGAACTGTGATTATTTAGCTAGAAGAGCCCAAACAAAAGTGAGGAAGAGCAGGATGAAATTTTGAAAATCTGGCCATAATTGTAAAGTTAGTAAATATTTTATTAAAAAAATATTACATGGAAGATTCAAATTATTGTACCAAATTTGGAGACAAAATTTAATCAGAATTTAAAGGAAGAAACAAAGGGATTTTTATCCTTCTCTAAGTGCAAATATCAGTACACCTTTAACTGTGAAGTCACTAGTGCCCCCATAATGACTGTTCAAAGCAAATGTTCCGTAGTATATGTTGTAAAAGTAATAAATTCTTAATATTGTGAGACTTCAGCCAATATAACCTCCGCCATTAAACCTCTGCTGAGAAATGGTGAGGGATCAGTTTTTGTTTGTGAATTATGTGCTGTGTAGATTAGCAAATTCCTATTGAATTGTTTTTCATTCTCTGTGTACCCAGAGGCTATGGTGATGTGCACGCCAGAGGTTTGAGTATTATTTAGACACATAAATAAACAGATGCTGCAGGCTTTCCTTTCCATCCATTACTTTGTAGGACATTAATAGTTTTCTATTAATATGTAGCCCTTCAAATAGTGAATGAATAAAAGGGCAATTAAATGTTTTTAAATGATACATGTATTCACACTGCTACCCACACAATTGAAAATGATGAGGGAGCACACTGAGGAATCTTTAGCAATTTTTCTGTGTTTTAACAGGTTCTCATAGCTGCCTTTGCAGCTTCAGGGTATGCCTCCACTTACTACAGAGCAGGAAGCAAGCCATTCAATCCAGTGCTTGGTGAGACTTATGAATGTATTAGAGAAGACAAAGGATTTCGATTTTTCTCAGAGCAGGTAAACCCTGTTTCTATGTAAATCTTCATTTCTTTGGACAGCAGAGTGACTTTAATTTTTCTTTATAGTAAAGATATATTCCCACTATAGTAAAGAGAGTTTGATATGAAAGTTATTAAATCCAGGAAAAAACTGTGTAAAAAAGCCCTAAAATGATTTACATAAAATATATCCTTCAATGTATGAGGCTGTAAAAATAAAGTCTACTTCATGTTAAACATGCTGAGGCTTTTTGTTTATTTGTTTGTTTGTAATATACATAAAACCTTGAGGTAACTGTTAGTTGCACTGATTTTAAAAATGAAAGACTTTTTTTGTGTTAAACAACTCCTCGCCACCGTAATTTTTTTTTTCAGGTTAGCCACCATCCACCTATTTCTGCCTGTCACTGTGAATCAAAGAATTTTGTGTTTTGGCAAGGTATATATTTTAATTCAAAAGCCTAAAGATCAAGTTTTTAAGCAAATAAAAAAAGTTTATGATCTCAAAAATTATTATAATTAGGGTTGTAGTTCTCTGTCTGGAATTTACCTAAGAGATTAGTTTGGTATAGTTATTATGTTAAGTTAGTGCTGACTGTTGCTTTCAAGTGTTTCAATTTTAAAGTGTAAGGGATGAATCACTGCAGTATTTTATCATTAATGCCAGGGTGACTTGCATTATGTCTACTTGTTCTGCTGTCTTTATTTAAAACTTTTATACAGAACACACTGTTATCTGTTAGGAGACTAACAGAAAGACAAGGGGTACATTAGCTTCTCTGACATAAGGTTGTGCCTCCAGTATAACCTTTTTTCTGTCTTCAAACCAGGTTAATGTTCTGTTCAAAACAGGCAGTCTGGCATAGATCATCTGGTATGCCATTTAGTGGCATAGATCACTGAAGATATAATATTTTGGTCTTTTGTAATTTTCTAAATATTTTACTCTATCCTTTAGATATCAGATGGAAAAATAAGTTCTGGGGGAAATCAATGGAAATCCTGCCAATTGGAACACTAAATGTGACTTTTCCAAAGTAAGCTACTCTCTTGTTCCCTTTGGCTGTATTTTTCATTTTTTAAATCTAGATATATGCTGTTC
This sequence comes from Mesoclemmys tuberculata, assembly GCA_007922155.1. Classification (NCBI taxonomy): domain Eukaryota; kingdom Metazoa; phylum Chordata; order Testudines; family Chelidae; genus Mesoclemmys; species Mesoclemmys tuberculata. Next base: position 33,758,508 of record ML675620.1, on the reverse strand, counting down.
CTTCAGAGGGCTGGATGGATTGTGGTGGGGGAATAGAGACCCCACATGTTTAGTAGCAGGCAGGTTGTGAGCTCCCTGCTCCAATCTCCCATTAGAGGATGGGGTAATGAAGCACTGCTGGAGCCTGTAGGCTCAGTCAGGCACTTGGAGGGAAAACCAGGGAACTCGCTAAAAGTATGTCACTGGTAGAGGTAAATAGGTGCATGGGAGGAGATAGCACTCCATACCCAGTTGTTGGAAAGCTGGGCTGTCCAGAGCAAGTCTGTTCAACACAACGCTGACAACTGTGTTGGAAATGGGTGCTCTGTATCCAGTAGGGCTCTCAATCCTGCTAATGTTGGCGCAGCTGAACCAGGATTAACACAGCAGGGAAATCTTCTGTAGTGTAGATTGGGCCACAAGACTTCCTTCAAATGTTGCACTCAGAGAGGGGAGAGGGAATTTTATTGGAGCGGGAGAGGTGTGTATAGCCTCCCAGACCCACAAAACCTGGAAATCTGCAGATCTTGGTGCTCAATTGCACTCTGTCCCTTGGCAGTACAGCTTCTGTAGGGACTCTGTCTTACTTTTTCCTCCATCAGATCACAAAGCGGAAGTGAATACTATAAGAACAACATTGCCTTCTGCATATATTTGTTGATCTGGCTGTCTGACAGGTTCAGAGGGGAGCATGCCATGTAAGGCATGTGCTCCCTGGCTCTGTCACCTCCCTCAAGACTGGGGAAGCTCTGACTGCATGGAGTTGCCACAGAGAAATTTTCAGGAAAGGAGACAATATGCCACTGACCTACTGCTCCCCACTTCCTCTCTATTCTTTCCATTTCAGACCTATTTTACTTGCATTAGCTCCCTTTGCGTCTGCGAGAAATATATGGCCCTAATCCACCACAGCACTTTAGCTCAGGCTGAACTTTCAGTTTAATCCTACTGAAATCACTGATCAGGGCCAAAGTGTTCAACACTACTAGGATTGAACCTTTAATGCAGGACTTTAGTGGTTCATAGAGCCTCTTGTGAGCCCTCCGCAATGGGGTGAATCTCACTCAGACAGAATTATTTAGGGTTAATGAGGAGGAATTATAGTTAGTATGGAAGCCAGACTTTTAATGAGACAGACTATTGATTCACATATTTCTGAGGGATATCATTATTTTGTATATGTGATTATCTGGCTGGATTTCACTTTTTGTCAGCAATATTGAAATTTAATTTACATTAGCAACTGTGTACTAACTTTATTCCCAGGTATGGAGATTACTATGTGTGGAATAAAGTCACCACCTGCATACACAACATCCTTAGTGGAAGGAGATGGATAGAGCATTATGGAGAAATAACAATCAGAAACACAAAAAGCAGTGTTTGTATTTGTAAACTCACATTTGTCAAGGTAATTTATGATCTGCCGTGAAACAGGAATATATGACAAAAAAGTAAGCAGAACTATTTTACTTAGCCTAGACCTGGCTACAGTTTCATCTGGCTTCTCAGTCTTTTGCTGTGCCCCTAAATTCCTTTTTCTCTGTTCTGTATCATCACCGTCATCTTATCAGACAAGAAGCCCAATAACAAATTCCACCTAAGTTGTGATCTGAGATGTCTGCCAGTATTAACATGTGTCTGTTGTTGCTGGGCCAGCCCTTTGGTGTCAGTGTGTTTCTGTGCAGGCAGCAGCACTGACAGTAAATTACTGTTTTTTAATTTTAAAAAGCAAATGGCCAAATTCTGCTCTACTGTGCCAGTGAAAATGAGTAGAAGTTCTAAGTCTTTCAGAGCAGTTACTCTGGATTTAGACTCTTCCAACCATGATCAGAATTTGGTCCAAAGTTTCTTACCTATTTAGAATAACAGTGCTCTGCTTCTTTGTATTCCCATATCCTGGTGATAGTCCAGTATATAAACAGTAAGACAGATCTGTTAGAGCTGAATTTTGTTGTAAAAATAATTAAAATAATGAGTTTATCATCACTGGTGTTGCTACAAACACATCAATACCAAAAGGCCCACCTCTGTTGCAGCAGTGATGCATTATAGCTTATCTCAAGTCAGGACTTGGGCAGTGCTTTGGAACCAGCCTGTTTAAAAGTGAAAAGGGAAGGGAATAGAGATGCCTGAGAAAAGGAAGATATAGTAGAGGAGCAGGAAAAGCAAATACAGGGTGCTGTGGGCTAAAAGTAGTCCCTCAACATTTACTTAGCAGGATCTGGAAGAGAATTTGCCAATACTATCGAGTGGCAGTGTCAGCAGTTTAGGCATCTGGGAAGAGAAAAAACGTATACATCTGATCTTTTAACTTTTAAGCAGAGGGAGGTCTGTTTCTACTGCAGGGAATCTGTAGGGATCTGACTGGTGAAGAGGCTTAATATTGCCAGTGTGCAGATAATTAAATGACCTCTTTACAAATAACCAGACTACTGTTTTCATCAGAGTTGTTCAATAAACGTACATTGTTAATGCACCCAGTGTTCCAATTTTCTTCATTTTAAATTGCAGCCATTATGGAGATTGGCGGTAGACTGAGATACGACAAAAGAGAACTTTGATGCAAAATCTGGGACTTCCCATCAGTGACCGATAGGAACCATTTGTAATATGAATAGATTCTTCTTATGCAGAGACATTCTGTTACATTATTACTTAGTCCTGCCTTGAGTGCAGGAGACTGGACTAGATAACCTACTGAGGTTATATACAGTGCTATACTTCTATGATTCTGTTGTTTTCCTATCTACAAAATGTTGGGAACAAAACATTTTTCATTGTAATCCACTAGTTTAAAAGTATATTGAGGTATACAAAGAAACTTCCCCTAGCTATAGAAATGGATTCTGGAAATTGTTCCAGAATGTTCCAGACTGCCATTTTCTCGTTTGTATTTTAATATAACTAATATTCAATTGCACTAAATTCTAATTCCTGAAGTGACAATAACGTGCCTCCATCATGTGTAAAACAACACACATGATGGAGTCACAGCCCATTAAGACATTATAATCTAAATAGGATAGACATCTGCTAGACAAGCTAATTCTGTATAGGTTTGCGGCAATAATTTTTGTAGCAGAATTACGAAGATATCACATCCTTATTCATGTCCTCAATTTCAGAAAAGAAATAGCTTCTAATTTTTGTCTGTTGGGGATGTGGCTACAGTTGACTTCATCCATGTCATGATATTTAGAAAAAGTGTGTAGTGGAATATTGTGATATGCCGTGCGACAAGGAAATCAACTTTGTTCACTTTCTTCACTTTGTTACATTTTCAGGTGAATTATTGGAATTCAAATGTAAATGAAGTCCAAGGGGTTGTCATGGATCAAGAAGGAAAGGTGGTGCATCGCCTCTTTGGAAAGTGGCATGAAGGGCTATACTGTGGCATTGCGCCTTCAGCAAAGTGTATATGGAGGCCAGGTAAAAAAATTCTGGTAAACAGAAATCCTACAGGTGGCTGTAGTGTCTCACTAAAAATGTAGTGGCTGTAGTGTTTCACTAAAAAGCTACTTTTAACCACCCTTTTAAATACAAATGGAGAAACAAAATTTACAGATAGATAAATAATGAGGAATTTGCACAGCAGTTATTGTTTAGGTATATTTTATTACTAAAAGTAAAAATACCTAAAGTGTGTGTGCTCCATCTCATCAGTCATTTTTTAGATTTTGCTCTAAATCCAAGGCTAAAATTTGGTCACAGGTACTTAGCGTGTTGGCAATATAATCTGAGGAAGGAAATAATTGGATTTTGGTGTAAACAAAATGTAAATTTTAGCCTTCTCCTTCTCTGACACCTGTGTAGATCAGGGTAACTTCACTGGATTAAACAGAATTATATTGAAACTAGTGTAAGTGAAAGGAGAATCAGGTCAGTTGTATTAATCTTTTATTGCCCTTATGGCCTGATTTTTAAAGGTAATGAGCACTTGCGGTTCCCATTGACTTCAGTTGCTTAAAAATTGCTTACTTGCTTAAAGGCACAATGTGGGTCTGAACCACTATTAGTGGGCACGCCTCACCGTAGAGCGAAGTGGGTGTATAACAGTCCCTATTCTAATTTGATGCCAATTTATATCGAGTTTGCACTGGTGGAGAGGAGATGCAGAGCAATGGTGAATCAGACCCTATGAACCTGTTCAGGTCCCAACATTTGAAGGGAAATCCCATAAATTTGCTTTTGTGGAGACTTTTTTTTTTTTTTTAAACTTGAAAGAAGGAATATCGGAGATATTTCCCAAAAGCATAAAAAGGATTCAAAATGTCTTGATATGTTATGTAAATAACTACAATGTAATAAGTTATCAACATTAATATTAAATGAAAGATGTTCTACCTAGAAAATAATATTTGATACTTTTAAATTTGTATCAAAAAGAGAATTAGAATATTTAAATATTGTATTGGCTATTATAGCTTCATAAGTTCATTGGGTTCTGTGTATGTGTTTATAAAAATAACAAAACAAGCATTTTTCTTTCTCAAACATGTTTACACAGGCTCCATGCCAACCAACTATGAACATTATTATGGCTTTACAAGGTTTGCTATTGAGCTCAATGAATTAGATCCCGTATTGAAAGATATTCTTCCAACAACAGATGCACGATTCAGGCCAGATCAGAGGCAAGAAAGCTCATTTATATGTTTAATATTTATGGTTCTTTTAGGGTAGAGTTCGAACCCCAGCATTGAATTTTGTCCAGATTTGCACTATGTTATATGCTATACCTTGAATGGTAGATTCTGTTAGAAAAAATATTAAATATCACTGTAAAAATCTTGCCTTATCCAGCCTGGGAAAGAGAAGCATACAGAGATCCTGGTGCAATGGGAATTCTTCTGGCTGTGGTAGAATTCCAGAAAACTCCTGGAAATACATGCTCTGGAGTGTCCTTTCCTACTCTCATGAATAGAAGCAGTGTTCGCCCCCTAGTTGTCCTTGCCGTTGGCAGTATCATATGGTGGCTGGAGGGATTCACATGCCTTAAACTATGAGTCATGAATGTGTAGCTGGTGAGCCAGCATATCAGCCATTCCTGTGTTTTCGCATTCTCTTGCATGCTAGGGAAGGATCCTACCCTATTGTTTGTTTGTGCAGAGAGTAGGAGGCTTCTATTATTTACTGAGTGCCATTAGGCACCAAAAATATATAGAAGACGCTGTTCTGCTTTCCTCCTCTGTGGAGCTTTTCAATGCTTTTCAAGGCTGCTGACCTTATTTTCTGGGATAAATGTTTTTATAGCAATGTTACAGAATATGCTTACAGAGGATGGGATTGTATATTTACTAAAAGACACATTATCTGTATAGATTTTTGGAAGAAGGAAATGTAGAAGCAGCAGCAGCAGAAAAGCAAAGAATAGAGGAACTCCAGAGAAGTCGAAGGAGGTACATGGAGGAGAACAACATTGAATACAAACCAAAATTTTTTAAGTGAGTAAAATGATTTCAATAAGAAGTCTATAATTTGTTTTCTGTGCAGCCATCAACATAAGAGGGAAAAAAAGGGGTCTTTGCTTGTCAAAATAGGTAGGCCCAGAGTAGTGTAATGAAGAAGTGAAATGCTAGAAGCAATCCAATCCCAAGAACTATTTTCAGACATGTGATCCCTGTCTGATACAATTTTAAAGTATTTTAAATGAATTTAATACTGTAAAGGTGACAGATTAACCAACCTAGAAGCTGACGTTCCCTGTTTGTCCACAAGAGAAGTAAGACATGAGCAATAGCCTTACAAATTTCTTCATATCACCATGCCAATGTGTGTCAAGTTTAATAGTGGAGAAGGAAATATCAAAGGGAATATGTCAACTCATTTTTTGGCCCAAATTTAGCTGTGTATTTAAAAAGTGGTGGTGGAAAGAAGGTTTAAAACAATGTGAACAAAGATTTTAAAGGTACTTTTCACATTGTAATTACTCTAGTTTTTGCTTTGTTTTATTTTTTTGGGGTGGGGGAAGGATTTTGATTTTTGTTTTTGTTTTGTTTAAATTAAAACATTCCCGTAAATCCTGGGAATCCCAAACTCACCCGTTTTATGCTAGTCCAGGAAAGCCTGAAACTGACTGGCATAATTTCATTGTACAAAATGTGTGAAATACAGAAAGTAAACAAAAATTATAAATGGTGGAAGTAAATTAGACTATGATCTTGCAGTCTGCTCTACATGGTTGGACCGTACACACATGCAGAATCTATTGACGTCAACAGCGCTTCACATGGATGCATGGTTTTATGAATCAGATGGTAGAACTTGTGTCTTAGATGTTTTTAAATGCCTTCTCTTTTAACACAGGCTGTAAAATTGTTTTATTTATAAATCTCTGATGTTTATGCCATGTCCTTTTAAAATATGAAATCAAATCTTTATTAAGACAATTTTCATCTGGGTTTGTTTTGTCTTGCTTTTTGCAGAAAAGTTATTGATGCCAATCAAAGAGAAGGCTGGGTTTCTAATGACACCTATTGGGAACTGCGAAAAGATCCTGGCTTTAGTAAAGTAGAAACCCCCATCCTCTGGTAAACTGAGAATGTAGATCTAGTAAACATATCACTCTCTGGAAAAAAAACAACCCAATAACTATGCACAATATGTTTCTTATAGCTAAGTATGGTTTGTGGGTCTACAGAAAACCTACCATTCGCCTTTATAATCATCTTTATAATGGACTTTTGAAAGTGCATTAGACCAGGTCCCTGACCACTTTTGGATCCTTTTTATTTTGCAGCAGCCATTTAAAAAAAATCTTTTAAAGTTTCATGTATTAAAAATGCAAAACAAAGGAAGCAGATATGTTATCCAAAGTTGCTCTGAAGAGGTTGTAAAACACAAAACTGCAGCCAGTGCTCAAAACAGACATTGAGAGTAACAACAAACAAAACAAAAAAAATCAAAATGAAAGAAAAAAATCCATTTCGTTTTAACTTGTTTTGTTAAAAACCCTCGTATTACAACAGTCTATCATTTCGAGCTTGAGGTTAGTCCTTTAGTGTAATGTGCTTGGACTGGCCTTGTCAAAAAGACATAATGCTTTTCTGGAAGCTGTTCCCTTTCATGTGCCAATGTTCATGCCTTAAACAAAACATGAAGATAACCAATGTCATTTTAAAATATGTATACTTAGGTTTGTGTGAGGGGCAGATTTTATTCATATTCTAAATATTGGAGATCATGTATTATTAAAAAAATCCACCTAAATGGATGAGGTAGGAAAGTGATCTGCTGTACATGCTTTAGCTTTGCAAAGCTGTTGTGTAATCAGACTGAAATGGGAAAACTAGCTAACTTTGTGACAGATTTGGTAAATGCATCTGAGTTGCTAGTTAGACAGTTCATATCCAACATGCCTAATGCTGTGATATATTTATCATATGTACCACTGATTTGACATGGTCTCACACTTTCTCTCATTTCTATACAATTATAATTCCCTGTAGCTTTGCAACAGTGTTAGAAACACAGAAATATTTCATAGGAGGTTCTCTGGCTTCTCTCCAAAGGCTGGATAAACATAACTGGCACTTTCTACCATGCACACTGTATACCTTACTGGTCTGTTTGTTTATCTGTGCCCACTCCCCACCTGCATTTCTTAGCTGAATTTGTTTGTGGAGGTAGAGGCACTCATGCATTCTAGGTTAATGGCTTTTTGTGTTGTCAAAATAGCTTTTATGCAAAATTATATTTTACAGTGTTTCATAAAGTATTTTGTAGCTTTTGATTAAGAAACAAGACTTTTAAATGTTGTTATGCCACAGTTAAATGTCTATGGAAGGAGGCTGGGCACTTTCTATCTGGAAAAAATGACAGAAATGCTTAACTGCAGAGGGCAAATATTACTAAAGAAAGTTTTATTAGATAAAAAATTGTATTCCATACTATAGGATCTAGTCTTCTATTGCACATTATATTTATTTAAGTAAATTACATTTACCTGTATACATCTCTTGAATGTCCTGATGGCCCTTCTATGTGTACACGTCCCACAACTTTTTGCATATACATGGTATACTTACTTTTTTCTGCAGCTCAGCATTTCCCACAATTCTGGATGTATGGGCTTCTCTCCTCTCTCTGCAGCTTCATGGAGGTGGATCAGAATTTGGTGACTCATGCTCTCGCCAGCCCTCCATCTGCTCCTTCTTGCCACCAGATTCTCTGCCTCTGTGGCAGCGGACAGTGTCAGTTTCTGTTGCTTCCACCCTTACCTTTCAATATGAGCTGTTTCTGCCCAGTTTGGGGGTATTGGGGAGCAGTGTTCTCCTTCCCCCAAGTTCCTCTCCCTTCCTGGGTTGCTTACAGCCTCAGTAGTTTAACCCTCTCTGGGGATCTGCTGCAGCATCTCCCTGCTGGCTCTTCTGCTACTATACAAGCATGGCAGAGCAGCCAAGAAAACACAGAGTTGAATCTCAGCTGTGCTCCATTTGTGAGGCAGCCATCCCAGGCTTGGCAGACAGCGAGTTGTTCCCAGTCTGCTCCCAGCCAACTGACCCTAACTCCATTAGGTCCCAGGGCTACCAGTCAGACAGATAGGTGGTGCCTTCTTCCCACCAAGGTAGCTGCAGCTCCACCAGGGAAGAATGGATCAGAATCCACGGTTCAGAGCAGGGAGAGGATGTAAAAGTGAGGAGGCCCCTGACCACTTGACTCAGGGGTAAATCCTAGGGCACCCTTGCAGAAAAAAGAGGAGAGGCTTGTGAGGCCACCACTCCCTCCACCCCAGTCTTAAAATGGATCCTGAGCACCCTGGGGAAAGAAGCAGGGATTCTAATCCCCCTTCCTCCCAAGTCAACCAGGAAGGGTTGGACAAAGATTCTTCCTCTTTCCTGGGAAATGCCCAATGGGAGAGGATTCTGAGATTGTCCTAAGCCCGAAGTCTTGAGTTCGAGAAGGTAACTGAGGACAGTAGGTATGGATATTGCAGATAGCGGGTATTGATGGTGGTGAACCCAGGAGGTGAACCGCTTCCATTTGGCCTGATAGAGTGGTTCTTGTGGATGTCCACCTACTTTGGGTAAGGATATGTCACACAGGAGTGGAGCATGCTCTGTCTATCTCTGAGCTCCATCCAAAAACCAAGCTGTAAGTGAAGAGGGTGGGATTTGGGCTGTTGGAGTTGGCCCTGGTCTCCTGGTGAGTAGTGTGTGGAAGCAGAGTGGAAAGTGGGCAGAGAGGTTCAGGAGGTCCATGAACCAAAACTGGTGGGGCCAAAACGGGGCTATGAGGATTAGTATCTCTCAATCCCGGCAAATCTTGCATAGGACGTGCGGGAGGAGGGGGATGGGAGGAAAATCATAGCGTGGAGAGTCTGTCCAGGGGAAAAGGATGTCACCCTGCAAGTTCTCTGCCATAGCTCCCCTGGAGCAACAAAGTGAAAGTTTACAGTTCTCATGAGTGGCGATGAAGTCCCATTGCAGTGTGCCCCACTTATGGGAAAGGCACTGGAAGATGTTGTTGTGCAGTTCCCACTTGTGGTTCAGGCAAAGCATCCTGCTGAGCACATCTGCCAGGGAGTTGTGGGTGCCAGAGAGATATGTAGCCTGGAGTGTGACCTTACGTTTGATGCACCAGTTCCAGAGGTGGATGGGCTCTGAACAGAGGGAGAGGTATCTGGCACTGCTATTTGTTGATGTAGATCACCGCTGCCATGTTGTCAAGGAGCAATTGGATGTGTTTGGCCCCTATGTGGGGTAGAAATGTCTGGCAGGCGAGATGGACTGCCCACAATTCCAGGAGGTTTATGTGCTTCCTGGTTTCTTGAGGTATCCAGGTGCCCTGCAACGTGTGGCTGCCTAGGTGAGTACCCCAACCCCCGGGGGAGGTGTCTGTTGTGAGGCTGGCTTGTTGTGCAGGAGGTTTGAAGGGAGTACTGACCAGCATGTGGGAAGGGCAGTACAGATGAAGCACATCAATATTTGCTAGGGGTCACAGTGTGGTTTGTAGGCAAAGAGGCGTCAAAGCTGAAGGCAACGCATGTGAAGACGGGCATTTGGTGTGACTGAGAGGCACACTGTCATGTGTCCGAGAAGGGAGAGGCAGCGGCTGATAGTGGTATGGGGATTGTGGCGCAGGCCTGCAATTTGATTTGTGATGGTGATGAAGTGATCCTCTGGAAGGAAGCCCTGCTGCGATGGAGTTGAGCCATGCCCTAATTAAGTCAATTTTCTGGGTAGGGACGAGGACCAACTTTTGCTTGTTGGTGCAGATTCTGAGAGAAGCCAGAAAAGCGAGGATGGTGGAGAATAGGTGGGGGCAGGAGAGTGCAACAACAAGCCAGACGTCCAGGTAGGGGAAAACAGAGTAGCTGAGATGGCACATCTGTGCTGCTACAACAGTGAAGAATTTGGTGAATATGAATGGAGTCTCACTATGCCAAAAGGCAGGATTTGAAACTGGTAATGGCTGTGCCCCGCTGTGAAGCGGAGGAAATTTTTATGGGCTGAGTGAATATCAATGTGGAAATAGGTGTCCTACATATTGAGAGCCACAAACCAGGCCCCTGAGGAGAGGGAGGGGATGATCAATGTAAGTGTCACCATACAGAACTTGCATTTCTAGTTATAGTTGTTGAGCCATTGGAGTTCTAGAATAGTGCGGTGCCCCCCCTTCTTCGGAATAAGGGAGTAAGGGGAGTAGAACCCCCGTCCCTTGTAGCAAGGTGGGACTGGCTCTATGGCGCCCTTGAGGAGAGGAATGTTGGTTTTCTGTTGGAAGAGGCCCTGAGTCACTAGTGGGGTCCCCAATGGGCAGTTTAGGGATTCGGGGAGAGGGGGGCAATGATATGGAAATGACAGGAATTCTATAGAGTATTCCTGGTGGATGAGCTCCAGTACCCAACTGTCTGTGGTGATCTTGCCACAATTATGGAGAAAAAAGAGGAACTCGGCTTGTGGGGCGGAGACAGTATGGCTGTTCTTGCTGTCTGTCTCGGTGCTGTAGTATAGATGCCAAGGAATCTGAATGTGGCATGGGAGTCATTAAGGGAAAGCAAGGACTCATCAGTTTTTTTTAAAAGTTTTGGGTATCAAAGGCAGGTCCTCTATGGTGGGCTGGACCTCCTTAGGGAACCCAGAGGATTGCAGCCAGGAGTCCCTCTGCAGCACCACTGTAGTAGCTAGTGAACGAGAGGCAGTCAGCTGTGTCCATGGTGGCCTGAAGGCTGACCTTGGCCACCAGGCAGCACTCGTTCAGAAAGGCCTGAAACTGGTGGTATCTGTCTAGCAGGAGGTGGTCCTTAAACTCTGGTGGCTTAGTATAGGCCTTAAAATTGTACTTTGCCAGGAGAGCCTACTGGTTGGCAGTCCTGAACCGGAGGCCTGTGGAGGAGTATGCCTTGTACCCTGGCAGATCCATCTTTTTTGCCACTTTGTCATGGGGGGTGGATTTCTGGGGGTATTGATGGTCTTGCTTCACCACCACATGGACCACCAAGGAACTGGGGGGGATGCTGAATAAAGAGAAACTCCATGCCTCCATGACAAAGCACCATCTCTCTGCCCTCTTAGAGATGGGCGCACAGAAAGCAGGGGTATGCCGTACAATCTGAGCCAGTTGCAGGATAGCTTTGTTAATGGGGAGAGGTGTTCACGAGAGTCCCTGGGGTTGAAGGATGTCCAGCAGTTGGTGCTGGGTATCCTGGACCTCCTTCAATGAGAGTGCAAGATCCAGAGCCACCCACCATAATAGCTCCTGATATTGGCGGTGGTCGTCTGGTGGGGACAAAGAGGCCAGATTGAGCATCTCATCTGGGGAGGAAGAGGCTGCTCTGGGAAATGGTGGAACAGGCAGTACCAGCACCACCTCTCCTTTCTCCTTCTCATACACAGAGGGCTCTGCAGGGCACACTGGGGATGACTGGCAGAAAGGCATGGATGGGGCAGAGCATCCTCGGTAAGGATCCTATGGTGGTTAATAAAAAGGGTCTTTGGGCATGGATGGTCCATGCAGGGAGTGGTACCATGGATCCACAGCAGGGTTGTAAGCTGGGGGGTGAGGGGGTCTGTGTCGTGACTCCAGACTCTGTTGGGGGGAGCTGGTGAGAACAAGAGCTCCGTATCTGAGAAGCCCTCTGACTTGGAGGATGATTCTGGCAATGGTGGTGCCGTTGGTACCAGAGGGTGGAGGCGGAGTAAAGGGACACACCACTCCAGCAGCAGCAGTAATGGTTCATCCGCCGAGTAGGGCGGGATGGAGGTGGCTGGTGGTCTGGAAAGCAGGGGTGAACCAGGGTACAGGAGCAGTGGTTCCTCAGTGGACATCAGTGGGTCCAGGCAGCCAGGAGTATGAGGAGTTGCATGAGATGACCCTTGAGGGTCCAGGTGGCGTCGATGGTATAGGCAGTAGACACATGGGTACCAATGTCATAATTGGAGCTGGCGCTTGCACTGGTGGCTCCTGCCTTTGCTTGTCCTTAGCTCTCAAGCTGGGAGAATTTGGGAGCTGGAGCAGCTGGGTTGACATGTTACTTCTCGCCTGACCTAGCACAGCTCAGGGAGGCCATGCTGCATTTCTGGGCAGTCTTGGATGAGGACCTGTCCTTATGCCCATGGCCATGTTTCTTGTGCAAAAGAAACAAGGCAAAGAAAGAAAACTACACTATCTATAATTGGAAACTACACAAGCAATTGACAAGAAGTCAGTCTCTCTCAAGAAGCTGAGAACACGAATGGACAGGGGTTCCAACTGCAGCCATGCAGCGGTAAGAGGGAACTGGAGTGGTGTCAACTCGCACAGCTTATTATAGCCTTGGCTGCAAACATGAGGGGGACGCATGACACATGCGGGTCAATGGACACTGCTACAAAACCTTCTGGCTTCAGTGCATGGCATGCATGTGCATCCACATTTGGAATCCATATAGGGATGGCATTCAAAGAATATATATTATCTTGTTTTTTATCCAGTTCATGTTTCTGCTTAACAGAAAAAAGTGTTTGTCAGAGCGCCTAGCTAGTAATGAACTCCACTTAACACCAGGCTAGCAACAGCAAACTATTGATGCATATGAAGAATCTGAAGTTTTAAATTATGAAGAATTTCCAAACACTGCTGATGAAAGTTTATATTAGGGCTAGAAGGACTAGTTCCAAAGACAATATTGAACCATCCAGAAATACTGCATTCCTCTTTTTTCTAACTGAGCCATGCCTGATTTTTTTTCTCACCTACCCATTTTTCCTTTTATCTCGCTATTTGTTCTATTCTGTATTTTAGGCTATAAACCTACCTGAATAAATTTTACCCTTTCCCACATACCTATTCTACTAGCCCCCATCTCCTCTCCATCCTTAAATGCTCACTTAGTTTTCAGGCTTCAATCCACTACTTTAGTAGTGCCTTCATCGTTTTGTAATCCTGTGATTTTGGGGTCCACAGTGTTTGCCTGAAGTGCTTTAGAATACAATCCATGCCAAAGAAAAGCAGTGTAGAGTATAGGAGCAGCTGACAGCAAGATTTACGTCATGGGCAAAGATAATGGGGAGGTTTGAAATGGGAGAGGAAAGAGAAGCTGGCTAAGGGGAAATGCTGCTTTGAGCAGGGGGTTGGACTAGGTGACCTGAGGTCCCTTCCAACCCTAATAATTTATGATTCTATGAAATTGAGAATGAACAGGTCACAGAGACAATGAGAATAAGCCTCATAGGAATGGAGTGGGGTTTGGTGGGGTCCAGTTTGTAAAGAGTAAATTAAAGGTATAAGTAGGATGTTGGATCTGGCTTGAGACTTTTTAGGGCAGCTGGAGATGGGCAGAAATCTCAGTACGTTCAGCTCCCCTCGAAAAGTTCAGACAATGATCCAGATATTATAGCGCTTATCCAATTCTTTCTGAATCTGAGGCTCTGTTGAGGCAGAACTGGTCTTTGGGTCTTGAGAAGGCTGTGATCTCTCCTATTGTAGCCACTAGAAAAGTAAAGGAGAGTCTCAGCTTTCATTTTAAAAAGTCTGTTTCCATTGACACTATAAAACCAGGTAAACTGATCACTAAGGTTGAAAGGATCAAACTGCGGGGTTCCACTTCTGCAGCAGGAAATTAGGGGGATCAAACAATACACACACACACCCATGCGCGCGCATGCTTTTTCCTTATGCAAAATGCATCCATTATATCTGAGGCATATCTCAAAGAACCATCTCTCACCTACCTGTAATCCTGAAACTAATATTGTGCCTGGTGGGGGTGACAGTGATGGATAGGAATTCATTGTGTTTTGTTTGGAGAGGCTCAGCAAAACAAAAATTTGCAGGTGTGATCAAAAAATGCTCAGGCTGTCTTAGTCTCGAGGTTTGCACATCACTAATTAGAATGTCAATGAGAATTTCAAAAGAGCTTTAAAGAGAGAAAATAATACTTTACCATGTGAACGTAAAGACAACTGGGAAATTTGGATTCTGATCCTTGGAGATGCTGAGCTTCAGGAAAGCCTGTTGGCTTCAGTGGGAGTTGAAGTCATTCAACAACACTCCGATTCAGGCCCTTTAATTTATAGGTCAATGTAATATTTCATCTTTAGCATTTTGTTTTCCTATGAATGCTTGAGATAAAAGATATTTATCTAGGAAGTTTTGATGAGGCATGTTTTTAACCTTGTAGTCATTCACATATTATTTTTACTTTAAAAGAAGGAAGCATAGAATAATGGTTAACCATTCCTTGTTTCAAGTTTGCATATTCCATCTCTCCATATAATCACTCTTTAATCTGATTGTGCTAACATAATCCCATTCACCTCAGTAGCATTGCACCAGGGATTAATTTGGCACTTGTCTCCAAATGAATATTAAACTGTTCTTTACCACTTTACTTAAATACTGTTATATTAATAATTTGGGCATACAATGCCCCCAATCTGCATATGCAGTTCCCACTGACATCAGTCTGAGTTGAGTGTTTAAGACTGATAGCATGGTTACCAGGAACAGAAGTTTTGGGTGTTCAGTACCTTTGAAAATCAGATTTTAATTTAAGTGGATCAGAATTCTTAATGTACCGTAGAATAGTTGTTTAAAATAAGGAATTCTTAATAATACAAGACATCTCTATGGAATCTGCTATTAAATCTTTGCTGAGGAGTGGGAACAGCACACTGTATTTTGTGTAACTTCCAAAGTGTATAGACTTGTAGAGGGTGGATTTATGAGATCCTATTAAAACTACTAAAATTTTTTAAAATAATCTATAGCAACCCCTTTTTTAGTAATGTACACCACAAATGTAAAGAACGTTTTTCCTGCAATATGTCCTTGGGCACAACTGTCCTTTGATTTAATTCGTGTTGTCTGAAAAAGGACTGTAAAATCAGTCCACAAAACAGCTGTACCTCATTATGTGGTCAAGGCCCCAGTCCCATGAACACACGAGTAACTTTAGGGCTTGTCTATACTGTGCCAGTATGGACTAGAGAGATGTGAATTGTAGCATGCACCAAAATGTTGCACTATAACTGCTTGATGTGGATGCTGCTGGTATGAACTAAAAGGTACCTAGTTTGTATTAATGTAGTTCTCTTCAACAGGTCTATGTTAGTGCAAGCTAGGTACCATTTAGTTTGCCCCAGCTGCATCCACACTGGGCAGCTCAAACACAACATTCTGATGCGTGCAGCAGTTCACACCCCAGTAGTCCACGCTGCAGCACAGTGTACATAGCTTTACCTCTGTGAGCAGTACTATTGACTTCAAAGACTGTTCTATATGAATATAGTTGCCCATGTACGTGAGTGTTTGTAGGCTCAGACCCGTAGTCCTTTAGGTTTGTATGAAAAGAAAAGGTCCCTAAAGTGAAATTCAGGTTCCACTGAAGTCAACAGCAAAGTTATCATTGACTTCACTGGGGCCAGGATTTCACCCTCAGGCCTCTATTTGTGCCAAATCTGTCTGACTCTAAGATGCATCTCTCTATCCAGGAATTATGGGTATTAGGTAGCTAGTAGAAACAGCACAATGAGAAACAAGTTTGTTTACAAAACAGGATATATTCAAGACCATTTATTTCATAACCCAATATTAATGAATTAAAGATAGCAGACAAATCCTGCCCACTTGTCTGTGTTATGAGGTACATCTCTCTACTGCTATACTACTGGGAGCAAGTCTCCCAGCCTGGCTAGACAGACACATGCTTGCTCCACTAGAGCTAGTGTAATAAAAATTGTAGTGTGGACGTTGTGGCACAGGCTAGCTACTCAAGCTTGGAGCCAAGGGGACCGTGGTGCTTGTTCTTGGGCAGCTAGCCATGCTACTGCCTGTTATTGCAACATCCACCCGGCTATTTTTAGCATGCTAGTTCAAGCAGGGCTAGTGTGTATTTGTCTACCTTCCCAGCTGCAGTGGAGACACACCTTGTGTCTAATTAATTTAATAATCAATTAATCTAATTCATGACTTAATTAGACAAATATAAATTCTTCCTTGGTTTGTAGGTTTTATTTTTGGAATAGGAAATTGGAAAGTTACTTAAAAAATATTAAGGGGTTTTATCAACTCAATAGAAATAGTTGATTTTTAAAAACATTTAGATGATAAATTCTGCACTATGAAGAGAGATCCATCCCGTTCACATGATTTTTTTTAAAAAATTGCATCTTATGTAGAAGCACAATCCTTGTGTTTTAATTTCCACAGTGGAACATTGTACTTACATTAACATTTTGCAAATGTACCTTGGTCTGTGCTGTGCTCTGATGTTGAGGCCTTCTTTTTATAACTCAAGAATAATTTCTCTTAAATACAGTTTTAACATTTCCTTCTGTTGTCCCATGTATTTTTAACAAAATGGCAGATTTTTCTGCATGGTAGAAATCGTTATCTCACTGTGAGATACAATTTGAACATGATTTAAATAAATTCAAGTTGTATTTTTAGAATATCATTATGCTGAAAATTCACAAACCCATCCATTCTGGTTTTAGGCTTATGTAAAACGTATGAAAAAATTAGTTAGTTCATAATCTAAAAGCAGCCCCCTTCCAGTTTCCTATCCCTTTCATCTCAAAAATAATGTTTTGAATCCTTCCAATATTAGACTCTGACTGGACAGGGATGTATTTTTAGGCCATTTTGATGGGTTTTATTTGAGTGTGACAAATTAAGCATATGTAAAATATGCAGTATTTGTGAATGATGAAGAAAGGTGTAATAGATATTGCAATGAACTTCCTACTGAATGCAGTTAGTTGTGTCATGGATTCAAATTATGCAGAGCTTAGGTGCATGTTACCTGCTACAGCAATGTGTCACATTAGTAAATCCCAATTACGTATTTCTGCAGCAATGTCAATGATATACATTTTCCTATATTATATATCCAGATTGGAAAGTTCAATTCTTCTCTCCCTTGAGCCTCTTCCTTCTTCTGTGAGTTTGTACTTTGGGGAGAATCTCAAGAACATAAAGTTTGTATAATTTGTTTCCTCACAAAAATGCTTTTAAAATCATTTGAAGTCATTGGGCCATATTGTCCCCTTTAGGGCAGGGAACTACATGAGTTTGCATTCTATCTGTATCCTAAACATTCTGTGATGAGCTAGCTCTTCCTTTCCCATATATTCCCTTGGAAGTACTACAGGATTTTCTCTTTCTCAGTCCAGCCAGGGTCTTCTGGAATCTGTAGTGGCTAGTGCAGGTCAGCCATGTTGAAAGGGGTTCTACTAAAGGCTGCTGCCTCTGGAAACTCCCTCCAGGGGATATCAGAGCATGGAGAGAGAAGCAAGTAAGCTTTAAGCATAATTTTACCCTAAAAAATTCTGTTCATTTGGGAGACAGACAGATGTGTCCACTAAGGGGTTTGGGTTTTGTTTTTTTGTTTGTTTTTTGGGAAAAACAAATTCCCACCACTCCTATTGCCAGGGAAGCTCCAGTTGATAGTTGTGGAGGAAGTATATGTGTAGACAAGGCTTCCATGGCCTCTGGGTTTTTAAGAACTGTGTTTTGTAACCCTGAATGTGTAAACATTATATTGTTTAAAATAGCGGCTGCAGTAGTAGCCTTGTCTAGTGCTACCAATGGTGGAACTGCACTGGTGGTAGCAAAGGAGGTAGGAATTTTACATAAAAGTTCCCTAGGATACATAAGGAAGGTATGACAGGAAAGATGAGACGTAATTAGAGAAAAGTTGGCCCGGCAGGAAAACTCCCTGCTATTTACCAAAAAAAAAAGTTACAGAAATCTTAGAAATTTGTTGTCTCATGAAGCTACAGTACAAATCCATTTTCTTTATCTCTAAATGGCCACTAAAGAAAACAGATTCAATTCAATTTGTCTTTCTTATTTTCTCATCTTGCTGTTGAACGAGTAGTGCTGAAAAAACAATACTAGGTGTTTTCCTGTTGTCTGTCATGAAATAGTGTCAAAGGTGTGTAATACTTTAATTAATTCCCTTATGCATATTATAATGCTGATGTAATAGTGGTGATCAGGCTAATTTGTTCACTCATCTGCTCAAATTTTGTACGTTTATGTAGCATAAGATAATTTCACCTTCCCGGTTACTGTGCAGCTTTTCCTATACTCTGGATCAGACAGGAGATGAAGATGTGTTCATGAATGGGATTAACTTCACCACTACCACCTCATATGGGAAATAGAATGCATGGGATTTCTCCTGCTGGTAGCTGTGAAGGCTCATTACTCTTTCAGGGCTTGGTACTAGCCTCCATATAAGGGTGCATATGTGAGTGAGGAAAGAATTAAGTCTCTTTACAATGAGTATGAAATTATGGATCTCTAGCTTTCCACTCCTCCTTCTCCTCCCTTGCAGAGCCACTTTAAAACAACTCACTTCCTTTGTTTGGCAACCATAATGAACTCTCCTGAAGAGTGCCTTGGTGTTCACCCACACGGAGAATGCTTTCTGAAGCTGCTTGAAAACAACCTTGATTCCATTCAGTCTTAGAGTACCTCAGAGGCGAAAATAATTTGAAGCAAAGTTTAACATAGCCTTGCTGCAAAACAATGCCAAGTCCCCTGGAGGCAGGAGATAAAGTATAGGGGAGTGTTTTTAAGACAAGAATGAGCATTCATCTGAAAATGCAGGGGCTCTGCAGGAGTTAATTCAGTCTTTAAAAATGTTCATATTTAAAAAATCACTGTGCCTGTGAAAGGACAGTTCTGAACTATGTGCAGAGCAGCACAGAGGAGGGGGAGTGAAGAGAGATTCATTAACTGACAGAAAATTTTCTCTACCTCCAATTGGCTGTTTATAAAAACGTTTCCTTTACCCAACACTATGTTTCCAAGGTCACCTTGCTTCCTACTGATTGACAGAGGCAGAAACTCTGTGACCTGCTAAAACATTGTATTCCGTGGCACGGAAGATTGTGAATCTTCTTTAATTAATATTATTCTTGGCTAAGTAGTTTCACTAAATTCTTTAGACCAGATGGGCTACTTCCTTGAGAAGTAATATAAATTTTAAGAGATTTCGGCACCTGGTAGATTCACTACCAAGTTATTCCAGAAAGCTGTCTAATTGCTTTAAGAACAATTGTGTTCAGTTTAGTTTGTATATATAGGGATTTTAGTATATAGAAGTCAGTATGCGCCATATCTTAAACTAGATACTGCATTCCATGAAGCCTTTTTACAGAAAAGCATGTAGCTGAAGTGTCCTAATGAAGGTTTAATTATACCTGGGAACATGTCTAAATTGTGCCACTCAGAACAGGAATTGTGCCTCTGTAATGAATGTTGTACACAGAAATGTTACCTTGTAAGAAAACAGGCATTTCAGTAAATTCAGACAAATTACCTATTTAATGCAGTTTGATTTTTCTAAATTATGTTCTATATTGTAAAGGATCGACTTACAAAAACTAACGCATCTCTTACTCTTTAAATCAAAGAATGATTTTGATGCACATTAGCCCTAATGTAATTTGTATCTTCTTTGTGTATTTCTCCAAGCTGAAGAATTACTTTATATAATTTTCCTTAAAAAGATACCTTTGATATTAAATCTAGTGAGTTTCAAAAAGGGAGTTAAAAGTAGTTGTAGGTCCTTCATCTTGCTCTGTCTCTCTGCCAGTTTTTGTGGTTTTAAATCACATCCTCCCATTTTTAAAAATGTTTGGGCTCCCCTTTGATCTTTGACAGACCCACTCAAAAACCAGGAAAACTGACAAGAAAGAGGAGACAGTGAAACTGACTATATGTAGTGCTATCAATTGCAAACTAAATGGGGGAAAAGAGAGGATATTTTTCTTTAATCTTTTATTATTATTCATTGAGAGATTACTTACAGTAGTAGGTAAACAAGTTTCATCCAGAATATGATTAAGTTAACAGTGTCCCTTTACTTGCCATTGTTCATTTCCAGCATGAAAAACTAGAGGAGTAGGTGAAATCATCACAGGATGAAGTACTCTTCATTCCTTTTACAATAAAAAAGACACTAGGTGGGATTTGGCCAATTGTGTATTTGCAATGTGGTCAAAGAGAATTGTTTCATTTTCATAGAAACATAGAAACATAGGTCAGAAGGGACCAATATGATCATCTAGTCTGACCTCCTGCACAAGGCAGGCCACAAAACCCTACCCATACACATTTATAACAACCCCGAACCCATGACTGAGTTATTGAAATCCTCAAAAGTGAGATTTGAAGACCTCAAGCTGCAGGGAATACACCAGCAAGCGACACATGCCCCATGCTGCAGAGGAAGGCGAAAAACCTCTGGGGCCCCTGCCAATCTGCCCCGAAGGAAAATTCCTTCCCGACCCCAAATATGGCCATCAGCTAAACCCTGAGCATGTGGGCAAGACTCACCAGCCAGCACCCAAAAGAAAATTCTCTGCAGTAACTCAGTTCCCATCCCATCTAACATTCCCACAGACCATTGAGCAGACTTATCTGCCGATAATCCAAAATCAATTGCTCAAATTAAACTATCCCATCATAACATCCCCTCCATATACTTATCAAGCTTAGTCCAAATAAGGAAACATAGGCAGTCTGAACGATGTGGTATTCTGTCTCGAACTATGAACATACATCAGTCCATGGGAAAATGTGGTAAAATGCCTGACCGTTTAATTCTTGATGTCGCTCCTTCTAATACACCAAAAGATACCTTCATATTTTCTGCTACTAAAGTCAGTGTGTATTCCAAGAAAAAAGGACAAAGCATGTTTCACATCTTGCTATACCAATTTCTTTTCATCCTGCTGCCCCAATTTGCCTACTGTTAAAGTAGTAGAGGGAAAGAGGGAAAGAGATTCCTTTAGAAAAGACAGGAGTGTGTGACTGGATTTTTTACTTCCTTCATATCCCCAGGATATTGTAAGTAGGTCACAGAAGCAAGACTCAAATGGTAAATATTCAACAAGGATAATTTTTGTTCCCTTAGTGATTCTCCACATATATACTTGAGCTAATTAGTTTAATCACATATGTAGCATTTTTAAGTAGGTAAATAAGTATTATTTCTAGTTATATAATGAGGAAGCTGAAACTCAGAACTTAACTTGCCTAAGGACAGCCATTTTTATAGTAAAGAGTAAAAGTCAAGAATTCCTGGTTCACAATCTTACGTTAAGTGCAATAAATTTCTCTCTTTTATCAAATTTATTTGAGCCTGACCCTATAAGCAGGACATTTTAATAAGGGCATTCCTCCTTGTTTTTGGCCACACAAAAGGGAATCCAGAGTGGAAACTCCTTTACCTATCTTTGTAGAAGGAATATAGATGGAATAAGGAGGACTCCTATTAAATCTATATTAAGCATCCATTAAATCCACGTGTTTAATAAATTACAGAATGGATTTAAGATCAGATCACTAATAATACAGTTAAATACAAAAATACATTAATGCAACGTTATAATTCACACATTAAAATCAGGACACTGAAAGTCGTTCACACAACAACCGTAATTCAGGCATCTTATCCACTCACGTTTCTTTACAATGCCTATTAAGTGACTGAATAAGTGGTATTGGTGTCCTTTCATGCCTGACAGCTACTATGAGCAAAACTTATAGAACATAGTTCACAGTATTAAAATCATTCAGAAGCAATTATTTTTTACTTCACTGTAAACTTTTACAGGTCCCTGACTGAGGGGCCAGTACCATGAAATAAGTGTTGTATTTCAATGTGCACACGTAAATCTGAAGTCTTGTAGTCATGGCTCACCTTAAACTAGTGTGCTTATTTCAGTAATGCTATGTTCATTGATTTATACTTATTCTAAACTAATTGTTTTTTCCAAACATTCATTCCACACTTAAGATTACTTGCACATCGAGTTTCAGCTTTTAGAACAAAATAGTCTTTAAGCTATCTGATTGTGAAAATGAGTCCTACATTTTGCAGCCAGTGCACAATAAATAAATGTTTCATTCTCCATGCCCAGATATCTCAGAGCAGCCAAATGGAACTTTAACATGTCTCCTTTAGGCTAAAAGCAAGCCGCAGTGGCTTTCTATGGACATGACTCCCCTCTGCTTTCTATGCTGTGTAGGCATAATTTACAGCTGTGGAAAGTGGGCATAGGATGCTACCAGATCAGGATGATATTATTTTACACTTACTTTGCACAGTTTGTAAACGACTGGAGGAACGTACCTTTAGAATCTGAAATCCCAAACCTCGCCCTTTGCCATAATGGATGGTAATGGATGATACCTAACAGCTTGGTCTTTTACTGCTAGCTGTTGATTGTCTCAGAGGGATGTCTTTACTTGACACTAACAGAGCCAAGATAAAATTAAACTCTTATAACATTCTGAGTTATTGTTATAATAGATCTGGGTTAGTATATCTTTTCTTAGGTATATTATCTTTGTCATCATACAGAACTGCAAGGAGTTTGCTTTGTGGTACTTCTCTCTTCTTTTCTTTAACATAAGGAGTGTTTATACATGACAACACGTGTTTTCCATACATGTCGACAATAGAAAATTTTGTATTCCAGTGCCTCTCCCACTTGTGCACCAAATTGATATGAATCAGAAATAATTTCACGCTGCTTTTTTGTGATATGATGCCACATGTGTGAAATTTATGGAGGGCCAGCATACTGATTGTATATTGCTCAGTCTCTTTTGGTGTGCAGTTATAAGAGCTAGGTATTATTATAGGGTCTATATTGTGGCTCCTTAGTCTGTTTTGTGCTTAGATTGATAATCAGTCTGCATCGCCTTATTGGACTTTTACTTGTATTAACAGCTTGTTCATTTGTGGCAAAAAATAATCCTGTACAAAGTCCTTGGAAGATCTGAAAGAGAAAACTTAAATTATAAAAAGAAGATTCTACACCTATTGCTATATCCTTGTGCTAAGTGTCTCATAAAAATCTCTGACATTGATTTTCTTTGTAGATCAAGATTCAAAGTATTGTAAGTAAACTGTGTATTGGTTTCCTCATTCTTTTCTGTGTGCAATTTCCTTGTAAAGAAAGCCCTAGGACTCCTTATGTTATTGTCCCACTTAGAAACAAAGATGGAAGTTTCTGTTGGTTTTTATTCTCTCTTTTTCTCTCTCTCTATATATGAGATTAAAAGCCGAAAGTTTAGTTGGTTTTTAGGAGGTG
The DNA here is from genome assembly GCA_007922155.1 of Mesoclemmys tuberculata. Classification (NCBI taxonomy): domain Eukaryota; kingdom Metazoa; phylum Chordata; order Testudines; family Chelidae; genus Mesoclemmys; species Mesoclemmys tuberculata. The sequence goes on along the minus strand of ML675620.1, from coordinate 33,734,983 downwards.
ACCATATAGAGGCTAAAGCTGCTTTTTGAATACCATGCCTACAATTACTGGTCTAGCTGGAAATCATAAATTACAGTTAGAGTGCCTTGATACACTAGGGCTGCTTATATGAGAACAATAGAAAAACTGCCACCTCAAGGGAAGGAAAAAAACAAGACTTACACACAAGCTCAACTTCATGTATTGAAATGAATGGGACTACTCACCGTGTTTAGTTAAGCATGTATGTGAGTCTGTTCAGGATTGGGCCTTTCATTTTTTTATTGAACAATAATTGTTCAAAATGTAAGGGTACAATTCAAAATAAGTTAGCCATAATGTTTCACGATACTTACTTTTTTCAGGGCACGAAGATTAAAAATAAACACCTGCATGTATCTTCCATTGTGCCACCTTTGATATAGCTAAAACCTTAAGCCTGCAATCTGTTCTGTGCCCGTGGATCTCTGGCCCTGTAGGGAGCCCTATTGACTTTAATGAGACACTATGCCAGTGGATGGGTTTACCTGCATGAATCAGATTCCAGGTTTGGGACTAAAGTGGATTTACACTCTAAATGTGCAAACCACTATGCATGTACTTGATGTTATACACGTGAGTAGTTTCACTGAAGTCAAAGGTTCTACTCAGGTGTGTGAAGTGCAGCAGGGATTACAGTTTGCAGTATCAGACCCTTGTGCTGTCCTCTCACCCTTTGACGCTGTGTTGCATTTATGAAAATTACTCTGGGACTCGTGATACTTTTAGGAAACATTTAACTTTCCCTCACCGTAAATTTAAATTAAGAATTAATTTTCTTTTTTGGGGGGGTTGGAAAATTAAATACATTAGTGACTTTATCAATTCAGATTTCACCTTTCCAAGTCTAACTATAAGACCATTCACAATTCCTAGCTCTAGGCTCACCAACTTTTCCCAAGGACCTCACTAGCACAGAGTGGTTGTATGCCAGTGAAACAAGGAGATTCCATTTAGCATTCTCCAATAGTATTTTTGACTTGCTAACATAGGGGCAACTTATTTTCAGGCTCATTGAGAGACATGTTCCTGACCTCAGCCAAGGAACATCTCATAAACTAGAGAAAGTGCCTGCCCTCTCTCCTTTTAGACTGTAGCATATGTAGTTACTTCTGTGGTATATAAGGCTCTTTCTGGCTGACTTCAAAGACTGAAACGGGAGAGCTGTAAGGGTGCGGTGTAAGTTCTCCACCTTACACTGGTTCAGTATATCTACTTTGGAGGGTTTGCATTGATGTAGCCACTTTGTGTAGGCACAATGGGCAAAAATCCCTTATGCAGACCAGCCCTTAGGTTCTCCACATCTGCTGTAATAAATAACAGGAGCTCACAAAGCACTAGAGATTCAATACGTTATCTTAACTGGCAAAAGGAAACTATTGTTCATCTCCCACCCTCTGGAGGTGGGAAGGGGGATTCTGTAACTGAGCGTTTAATCTAAAATGAAGAATTTCAAACCAGTGAGGTATATAGTATACCTGGTACCCTTATCACCGGCCCCATCTGAAGGGATGTCTTACAGCTTTTGTTAGAAAATGAAAGTGAACTTGGCTATTCCGTAGTTACCTTTTGTTACGTTTTGGAGCACAATGTAATCATCTGCTTCCTTCAGGCTGACCCTGATTTACCTGCATATTATGTTAGAAATCACAGATGTAAATTCTAATTTTCTGAGGAAACATGATGCTCTTTTACCTGCTGCGATGTAATTGGATAATGCATGTATAAATCGACTTGTTTAGCCTGCCAATGAATGTTGCTAATGCCTTATCTACCAAAAAAAAGCGTATTTTTTGTTTTTATTTTTCCTCAGAGGCAAATCCAAACAATGTTAGATTTGGGAAACTGTTTACTGAAAAGCATTTTCTAATAGATCTCTGAAGAAGTGCAATTGTATAATAATCGTTCAGTGCATACAGTCCATTGTCTCCATCACTCTGTACACTGCTGCTCTTAGTGCTTGTTCTAATAAATCTCAATGTACACTGTTTAAGCTGCTGTAACTTCTGTGGTTTGATTTGTTAGTACAAGATCATTTCAGAGCGTGATTCCGAAAACCAAAAAAACCTGGGCATATCTTTACACCATTGTGTGAATGTATTGCTGGATGCTGGCCTGCAGTTTGGAGGATACATTGTACAGATTGTTATACTCCGGATTAAAAACAATTCATTTTTAGTTATATAGGTGTGATAAGTGTAACACTAAAGCAGCCCCCTTTCTCAAGGGCTCCCTCCTTGATAACTTCCTGATCTGTACTAACTTTTCCCACTGCAGAAATAACCTTCATATAGGGACTCTTTCCCCAGCATGCCTTTCCGAGGCTGGCATTTTAAATTTTGGCAGAACCAAACAACTGCATCTTAAAGTAGCTAATTTTGCAATTGGCAGTTGCTGGCTATATCTTTATGTTACATTTGATAAGTACTTGTTTGTGTTTCCTCCCCAATTGTCATTTTTATGGATAAGGGGATTCTTATGTGTGTCTTAAGCATGTGTCTTTAAGTTTTATGGGAGGGGTGTAAGAAAATGGTATCCTTATATTGGCATAAAAACATATTAGCTTTTGGCTTTTTCCTGCAGAAGTAATAAGATGTACAGAATGGAACTGAGCCATTACAATTTACTTTTGGAATTGCACAATCCTTCAAAATCTCTCTAATTTTTAATAATATAATTAAAATTGAGTCAGTTTGCAGAAAACAAAAATAATTTGTTCCAGAGCAGAACGTAAGATATCTGAGCATTTCTGGGCATTGTGAAATGTACCGGAGTTCAGACAGGCTCCTGGAGCGCTGCCCAGACGGAAACACCAGAGAATGACAGTGGCTTTGTCCATGCTTGGCAGTGCTGTTGCAGAGCACATATCTAAGGTCATCCAAATATATGCCACATGCTTGTTTGTGTATTGAGCGTGTTCTCTCTTAAATCCGTTACTTCAGTGAAGTTATTCAAGATGTGCAGTAGTTTAGCTAAGATCCCAGTATCTGGTCTTGAATGTCTTACAGCAAAATTTATCCCAACTCAGCAAAAATGTTGTGCATAAACTAAGTGTGAAAAGTCACCTGTCAAATAGATTTAATTGACTGAAAAATAGTCTTGGGGACTAGATTAGGAAAAGAAAGGACCTTGAAGCAGTGCCATTAAGATGCTGCTATAGTCCTGTAACATGATATCTAATCCAGCATCAGAACTACTTTTTTTTAAGCATTGAAGCTGTACCACAGGTTTCCACTAGGTCTGCTTCTGACATCTTAATAATGATCATAGCATCAATCACTTGTTCCAAATGATTACAGATAAAACCATGATTACCAAGACAGACTAGAAGCCATAACTCTTCAGTATGAATATTTTGGATTTGTCTACAAAACTAGCACCTATAACCTCTTCAAATTAGAAAAATCCATGATCTCAAAAAAGGTGGGGACAAGATCCAAAACAAGTTAGAAACCAAGTTATGAATGAGATACCTTTGATCAAAAGGAACAATATAACTTAAAATAAACTATGCAATTAAAACAAACTTAGACTATTAACCTCATTCAGAAAGAAATCAGATCTTGTGTTATTTCTAATGTGTGATCAGAGTGAATCTGCACCGTGAGAGACACGAGGAATACCAATGACCTCCCATCCCTGAGGAGTCCTTTAATATCACCTGTTGCTTCAAGTACAGAGGCCCTCTTTAAAGATAGGTATTAATAAATTGCACTCCAGCTTCCTTCAGAAGATCAGATAAAATGCCTAAATTCCATTGCTTCACCAGATTTCTTATGTGGGGTTTTAACAGCAACACAGGAAAGAAAAATGTTTGTAAAAATAGGAATATTATTGTAAAGCCACAGGAGACCCCCAAGTGTCTGAAAATACTTTACTTTTTAAAAAATTGATCAGATCATAGGTTCATGGGGATCACTTTAAGTCTTTCCTTAAATAGTCAATAGGGGAGAGTCTGGCATCGACAAAGGTCACATAGGACAAGGACAAACTACAGTCTTCTGCACCTCCAGCATTTAAGTGGAACCAGGTCTTGAAATAAGCTGCAAACCACAGACAACAGAATCGTCCAGAAAATGCGTCTCTTCATGATTAATAAACAGCTTATGTCATTGTTCTGATAGAATCACTAATTTGATAGGCTGTCATTGAACTGTGCTTCACCGCCCTTACGTTCCCTGTGCCTAAGTGGGAAAAGCAATGCTCCTACCTAATGAGGTGGTCTTGGGTCATGGAAAAACAAACGTTTGAGCTACAGCTGGTGCAGTTATGTTAGGTACTGAATTAGGTCTTTTGATTTCCCACCATAGGAAGGTAGACTGGGGGGGGTGGGCAACTGGGAATCGAAACCAAAGATAAGAGGCTCATTGGCTCAGGTTCTCAAAGATATTTAGTGTTGTGGTGGAGTGGGGTGCAAGGGGCCCAATCCTCCCACTGCAAGAGTGTGTCCCAATCGAGAGATAAGAGACCAGACCCCTATTTTTTGGTTAACCACTATTTATGTAACTTTTATTGAAGTATATAGAGTTATAGAAAAGAAAAAAATTAGTTAAATGAAAGATTCCTATTATTACAATTAAAAAAGCTTCCATTCGTATCAAATCCTACATACATCAACCTCTTATACACATGCCACATTCCCAACTCTACTTCCCTGAAACACTCCTTATTAAATCTTACATACATCAACCCCTCATACATAAGCCACATTCCAAAAATCCTTCAAGTGCAAACACCAGCACCACCACAATCCCTCTTCCTGTGCCCAACACAGAGGAAAAACCTCAGTGCCAGTCTCAGTAGGGTAAAGCTCATGCCAAACAGAGAAAGAGCACTATCTGTGGGCAAAAAGGATTATTCCAATTTAACACACATTATTATATACGCGCAGCCCAGGACAGCACGAACACCTTGCTTCTCCCCCTTGCTCCACAGACACCATGGGTCACAGCCCGATGAGGCTAGCCATGGGCTGTTTGCAGCTAGGAGTTACAAGAGTCAGCTGGAGTGCCTGGTGGGGAATACAAGTGGATTTCAACTTATTTTCAATCTGTGGGTTAGTTAGCTTGGAGCAGTGATAATACATACACACACAATCCAAAAAACAGTCCTCAATTTAAATCCCAAATGTAACCAGGTTATATTTACCACATGTGGATATTATCTCCGGAGTGATAGATAACAGATCTGCAACTTGTTTTTCTTGAGATAAAAGAAATGTAGATAACAGCCCGATGTTCCATCAGCTCGACTGACTTACAGTTCATCCTGACTGTAAGCAGCCATAATCAGAGCCCACCGCAACCAGTTACCATGGTTGAACACCCCCTGCCATCCCCTTCGGATATGCTAAGGTGTGCAGCCTTGCAATCCAGGTGAACAAAAAGAATCAGTAAAAGAAAAATCCAAAAGCAGAAAAAGGATCTGCAAAAAAAAACCAAAAAACAAAGAACAAGAAAACCAAACTGCAGGCTCCCTTGGTGATCAGACAAGGGGGTTTAACACTCCTCCTTGTGAAGAGTGGGGAGGTGCCCAGGACTGGCCTGTTCCTTGGGCAAAACGACAGGCTGCTAACCTATCATCTCTCCAATGTGTCCAAACCAGAACCCTGGCTTTATGGCTGAGACTCCAGAAAATTAGCATATCGCCTGTTGGCATGGAAACTCACTGACTTTGGTCAGTAAAGTTTTCTCATGAGTTCTGCGGCTGGTAGCTATAATTTATCTTAGCTCCTTCTCCAGGGTTCTTTCAAACCAGTTTGGGACACTGGTAGTGCAGTTTCTTAGAAAACTGCTATTGTTTGCAGTGTTTGACTCCAGAAGATAACACCACCTAATTATTTATTTATCTAATGTGAGGCTTAACAAGCTGCATTCCATCCCAGGCTGGAGTTTAGCAATAGCAAAAAGCAAGTGGAAAAATCCACTTCTAACACTTAGATGCCTAACTCCCACTGCAATCTTTGGAAGTTAGAAGCCTAAATACCTTTGAAGTCTGGGTCATTGTGCCCAAAGTTCTCAAGATACTTCAACACGTAAATGGCTTGTTCCTTACACAGCTGTGGATATATCTGGAACTCTGCACTCTCCTATAGCTGTATATTTACTGTAAAGCCCATCCTACAAATAGCTGTTTCTAATTTTCAAACCTGTTACTTTTCAGACATTTTCAGATAAGACAACATAATCTTTACTGAGACTTGTGTATGTCACATTTGACCTTTTGAGGTTTCTAGCTACTAAGAAATATTTTATTGTAGTTTGACAGCATGAACTGTCACATAGGGGTGCGGGAAGGAAGGGAAAAACAGGACAAAACCAGGTAGCTGCAGGTGGTCCAGCTGGAGCCAATCAACCATAATCTCTGCAGAGGCTGATAGGAATGGGGGGGGGGTCTCTGGCCTATATAAAGTAGCTCCAGCTGGCTGAGGAGGGATGTGAGAGAGATCTGGTGGTTGGAGGGTATGATTTGTTGCTTCCTTAAGAATGGCTTCATTAAAGCTGGATGTGTGAGGACTGATAAATAGTCAATTAAGGCTAGAGAGGAGCCTCAAAGCAGTGTGGAAGAGAGTACTGGAGAATGACGGACCCTTGGAAAGCAAGGTATTGTAGTAGGGAAAGTGTGGGCACAGGCTGGGCCTGCCTCCCTTTAAAGACTTGAATGTTGGGGTTCTAGAAAGGGGAGAAAGGTTTTAAATGCAACTTAAGAAACATGGAACATGCAGAATTAATGGAATCTGGGGCCAAAAGTAAGACAAGTGTTAAATTCTGGTAAAATAAGTAACAGTACACCTGTATTTTAGGTACTGTTACATTCTCTGGATTTCTTCCCCCTTTTCACACTTCCTCCCTACACTTCTGTGGTGGTCAAGTCATCTCAGGTGAGCAGTCAATCTGGTGACAGGTAGCTAAATGCTTAGTTGTAACAATCTGTAAATGATTCAGTTCTTTAGTGTAGATGGGCTGTTACTTTCCTGACATTAGTCTGATGGAAAACTTTTGTTTATAAATAAAGTTTTTAAGCATATACATGATGCATAAAGCATATACATGATTTACACAACTGCTTTCACAATGAAAAGATCTTTACATGTTTTGTGAGTTTAAAGACAAGCACACAATGTTTCAACCCTCTCCTTTGAGGCAGCTGCTGTTGTATTTCTTACTGATACTGTGCAGCCAGTGCCCTCATCTGGCCATTCAAGATACTACATATACAATTAAGGCAAGTATTGAGAAAAATTACTAGGGACATTTTATATGCTTTTGCCAGTGTAAAATCTATTAATTTGTAAGAACAGTGTAAGGTCTGTTATCATTGTAAAAACTTATACTAGGTAACACTTCAAGCTAGTAGTTTTTGCAGTTCTGTGTGGATGCCCTCTGAATAGAGAGCCTGGTCTCTGTGGGAGTTCATATAAAACTGCCACCAGAACACACACTCATTGGTTTCTTCTGTTTTTTCTTTTCCGTGTCAATGTATCTGGCTGGACTAGGCAAACATGAAAGAGGGAAGCAAATAGTGCAACTTGTTTCCCCTCCCTACCAATCCAATAGATCCCATTCCACAGGTGAGACATGGAAGGAGGAGTGGGAGGTGGCTGGGCTCAGCCAGATAACCTAGACCCAAAAATCAAAGAGCAAACTGAGCAACTAACTTGTGTACATGACTCCTCCATGTCATGCAACCTTCCTCCCCTGAAATATTTATATTAAAGCTGCAGCTTTTTATATCCAGATTGCTGTGTAGCAGTTGTGCTGTAACATGGTACATTTTGGCACAATACCCAGCCTCTTCTGCCTAAATATTACATTACAAATGCAGCATCACAACCTGTTTTTAGACCCATGCAATAGCTAACAGATGTTAGAAAAGCTCTAACAAACTCATTTCCTTGTTTTGTAAGTCTAAAGAGAAGTGTATTGTATCAAGCATTAATTTCCAGCCAGAGTACCTGTAATAAGTGTATATATTTTTCAACTAAATTAGATTGCTGACTATTTACTCCAGTTAAAAATCAGTTCATTCATAAACAAAAAAATATTTAAGAACTCGGCTTCTGAGTGTAGCTTTTTTGAATGGCTGAAATACAAGGCATACAGTCTCTTTCTTTGCACCAGTACTGAATAGTTGCATTTTGATTGCATATCACTCTACTGTTACATCTGGTTGTGTCTGCATTCACTGGTGTAACAAATGTATTCCCCAAATACAGTACTGTTACATGCATCCCACTTCTTGGAATGTTTGCCTGAACTAGTAAAATAAGATGAGAAATACCAGTTACAGCAATTAACCTTAAACAATTTATTAAAGAACAGCTAATGACATAGATACCTTGATGAAGAGGGCAGTGATTTTTCTGTAGCCATTTCATTGCTTTCAAGTTCTTTTATCAGATAATAGGTTTAAAAGGCCACTCACACAATGAAGTTAAAATAAAATGGGAACATTCGTAAAACACCACGCCCTTCTTTTAAAGCATCTCTTCAAACGTTTCCATTGGGTTATAAACAGCAACAGAATATACTCTTCAAGGGCCTGGTCCTGCAAGAAGCACACAATCCCCAACTCCCATTTAAAAATTATTGTGTTTGGGGGCACTGTAGGCATGGCCTTCCTATGGCTACCATCTTGGATGTCTGTGCTCTTTAACTTTGGTATAAAATTTATCATTCTGCCTACAGGTCTTCCATAAGGGAGCATTTACGTTTCATTAAGTATGTAAGCAGTAACTGAATTTCCTCACTGCTTTAAAATAGTGAGAGCTAAATAGTATAAAACATCCAAAATGAAAACCTCATAACTGACTCATTTCAAAGCAATACATAATTTAAAATTGTGTTTGCAAAGTGACTTAAACATAGCCCAAATAAATTTGAACTACATACATGGGAAAACATCCAACTTGAAAATATCTTTTAAGTTAAATCTTTACCAAAAGATTTTTTTTTCTATTTCAAGTTTATTTTTTCCAGCCATGATCTTTAAATACTGTAATGCATGGTGAGCAGCATCGTTGTGAGCACTACCCCAAGAAATCCCAGTACCATGGCAAACTGTGACTGGATTGGTTGAGAGTTCAGCAAGACATTGGTACTGTCCATTCACACTCAGCTCCTCTGAAATTATATAAGCAAAAAATGATTAGCTCACCATTATGCCTTGTATTAGTTATTGCACAAGTTCCCTTGTTTCCCCAAAACTTTTCCAAATGACCTGTATTAAAATCACTTACACAACCACACTGTGACCTTGTCACTTATTACACAGAAATACTTTCCAAAACACTTAGGGGTGGAAAGTTTATAAAGGATAAGGACAAAATGACTATACTCCTGAATGACCCATCCACCTCATTCTGCTCTTGCTGTGCAGCATATATGGTTATTTTGATAGTAATGTTGGAGAGAATTATTGGAAATATTATCAACTATGTGGGTGTCAAGTATTTTTCAAAATTCTAACTTTTAGACTAGCAGCTGGGCTAAATGCTTGTAAATTAGTTACTACATCTCACTAAAATGTGAGTGAAGATTTTACTCAATCTTACCCTGCATTATCAAAGCTAACACTTTCGTACTATCATGATGTCTTATTAATCAGGACACCTCTATTTGGAGGGTTAAGAATAGTATGTACATTGCCAAGAGTCTGTGTAGTCCAGACTGCATATACTGTGTTCATCTTAATAATGCAATAAAAATGAGTGGTACCTGCCATACAAGATTGTAATATCTGCCTTTCCTAGTTACAAGGTTGTGTCACAGCTCAAGTGGTGATAACACAAGGGAAGAGGGAGAACATGAGATTTAAAAAGAGAAATAAAAACCAGAATAACGGAAAGGAAAAGCTTGCAAGTCCAGCTAAATTGACCAAACTTCTGAAATCATAAGTGGGGATGTTAAAGTCTTTGGCTGTTATGTTCCTAGCCATAAATAATGGCAAAATCTAGGCTTAGATGCCTCTGTTGTTGAGGCCCCAATCAGTCATGTGGGCAAACCATGACTTCCATGGGGCTGCATGTGACTTCAAGGTCCACCCATTTATATTAAGTGTAGGCTCAGTGCCTTAGGCCAAAGCTTTCCTCATGCTGTATGAGCAGAGCTCCCATTTAACATCACTGCATGTTTTGCTTAAGTGTGGATCATAGAGAAGGAATGTATCCTTCATGTATTACAACACTAACCTACCAAAAGTCATACCTATATTCAGATATGTTATATCAAAACCTTGTTCTTCTGCAACTTCTCCAAGCAGCTGGACATAGTCTGTATTAGGAATACTAAGTGGACTTCTCTTCAGCAAGGTAACTTTTTCTTTTGATGAGTTCCTTAAGGCATCCCATGTGCATCCTAAATTATTTCCCATTTCAGTTCCCTGAAAATATTTGAAATAGGTTTAGATTTGTTTATATATTAACAAAATGCTGTTCAGCAACAGAAAATTGTACAATATTCACTTTAATCTACAAAAACACAGAAAATCCAAACTTCCACACAGCACGTCTAGACAGTATGTTAGTGATTCCTAGCTTTTTTGTTGAATGCCGAGTGATGTTATGGTGCCTGGTTGCCTACTACTCTATTCCATTATGCTACGCCTTGGCCTGATTACAACTGTCTTACTTTCTGTCTGTGTTCTCCCCTTCTCTCAGTCTTTTAAATATTTTCCTATTTTGGTTCCTCTTCTCCCCACAAGCACACCTGGTCCCTTCTCCCTCTTTTCAACCATGCTCAACTCTTCACTCCTGTTACAAGAGAGCAAGCAGACAGTAGTGTTGAATGAAACGATGTGTACTGCTGTTTGGGGAAAGCAAAGCAGACAATATGCAACTGCCTGATGGTCTCCTTGATGCCATAGATATGCCATGCAAATTTACTGTGAACAAACCTAGTATCTCCACTTTAATAGGCCACCCTGTCTTATATTAATAGGCCACCATGTCTATTACTATGTTGCCAGATCACTTAATTGAGCAAATACTTATTCCACCTGCATGCGTGATGTGTCAAGGTATTATCATTTATTATTGTACTAAGCAATCAGATTCTAAAACCACTAATCACTTATTTTACTTTTTGTACTTTATTCCTTCTCCCCCACTTAAGTTCTTCAGATCCCTGCTCCCAGAACTCCCTTATGTTACTGGTCAAATAAAAGTTATCTGTTTGATATCCTTTGTCATAATGTCAGATGAGGCTATCTGCATATAACATAGCTCTTTTCTTTCCTCCCGTAATAGCTTTGTGTTCCATTCCTTCCCTCTACTGTTTTATCAAATAGAAGAATGGGTTATTTGAAGCCAATTTATAGCACAGAGAAAAATCCTACTTTTATTCATGGCTGTCCTTTATATAGTCTCTTCAAACAATATCATACTTATTATCTGATGCAAATTTGGATGATAGGCCAGAACTTTTGAGTCCATCTAGAAATTGGAACATGGCATACAACTTTGTGGTGATGAAAGTATGACTGTATTTTTTTGGGGTCATGGCTTGAATTGTCTGACAGGATCTATGGCACTTATGCTGCTCTGCCCTTTACTTACTAAGGAAATATTGATGCTATCTGGAGGGAAACTGTGGAATTTGGCAAGTAACTTTTCAGCAGCATTTCGTTTTGCTAGTTTCTTAGATGTCCCAGTCCCTGCATAAAGAAACAAAACCAGAGTATTAACAAGAGAAAAATGCATTGAGGTGGATTTAGTGGCTCAGAGAACCAACAACTTCATTTGTAAGTTGCTAGTTCAAGGTTACCACAAACAGTAAGAAATAAATTGTTACTATCTGACTGCTGTTTGAAGGCTTATGTGAAATAAACTGACTTCAATCCTGTTGCCAGTGGACTAGCATGGGAGGGGCACATTACTGCAATGTTCTGAGTTCCGGAATTACTACAGCTTGTTGATTATCCAATCTGTGGATAAGTAGAATTTGGTCTTCAGACATGTTTCGGTTGCACAAATAGATTCACATTATAAAACTAAATAATGACACACACACGCTTGCAGCTGACTCTTACAATTCTTTCAATTTAGGGAAAATTTGAGTAATACAATTGAAAGGTACTTAGTTAAGAGACCTGAGGACTGAAGTCTTCTATTTGTACTCAGAATAGGTAGAGGATGTGAAATTGTGCAAGTTCTTACATTGTTCTTCCAACTCAGTTCTGAACTGAAGGATCATCTTCTATAGTGAAAGAATACTCCAGTCTATAAGTCGTTAGTCCTGGGATGCTCTGCTAAGACTACCAATGTCAGTGCTAGTTAATAATTGCAACGGTGGTGGTTTTGTGATGGAGGATCTCTATTTATAACTAGACCAAAATCAACCCACTTCATGTAGACCACCAAAGAGACATCATATAGTAACACTTTAATCACCAGCCAGCTATTCTGGATTTAAATGGGTGATCCACTTCAGTGAGCAATCCACCTGACTTGAATTCAACCTGCAGGTCTCCCTATAAATGCAATGTTAACCACTGACTGTTACAGGTATTTATTGTTCCTAGAGTATTTATCTGATCTAATCTTATGAAGTACACTAAGGAAACAGGGTTCAGAATGTATTTTATAGTAACTTAAAGAGCAGGATTCTCCCATAGATTCTATTAAAAGGAAGTAAACTTCCAAGTTCTCAGCTGTAAGAAAACACATTAAGCATTTAAAAATGTAAAGCCAGATCAGATATTTGCCTCTATAATTAATAATGGGCTTCAAAGCTGGAGGTTAATATCTGTTTAAGGAGGAAGACTGTCTTGCACTTACAGGAAGTATTTCAAACTGCTTTCCCTGCTCACCAGCTCCTTCCCATAACTTCTCAAAGCCTAAATTCCATATGAGAATGTCATTAAGCACCATTAGGGAGTACTCCCTTGCAAAAAAATATTCCAAAAGTTGCTGCCGTCAGATCGACCTATCTCGATCGACTGAAGAGTCAGTGAAGACCTGCTCAGTCGATCCAGAGGTCAATGCAGTAAAACCACCCCCTCAAGTAGCATAGTGCTGCGTCAATGGGAGCACGGTTCCCGTCGGCACAGTGCAATGAAGATGTCGCACAAAAGGGAAGCACAGCAATCGACTGAAGTTACGCAATCTACACAGTAGCTCTGTGTGGCTTGCATAACTCTCGTCAACTGATGCCAAATCGCCCGGTAAGTGTAGACCAGGGCTGAAACAACCTCCATGAGGATGTTATTCCTAACTAACCAAATATTGGTTACTAGGTTGAAAGACTGGTCAAGATTAACCTGTGAGGAAATTCTACACTTGTAACTCTAGCGTCTACAAAAGAGTTAAGTGTGAATACAAATTGTTTGCAGGTTATCCAACATACACAATGCATGAGTGTCATTCAGCAAATACATGTTGAAATAGAACTACTATATATTTGCATACTATGTGATAATCATGTATTTAGTTTATTTTTCTAATGTTTTAGATGCAACATTTAAATAGCTTGGTTAAAAATCTTATGTGCTAACCTCTTTAGGATATCAGTGCAATGTATTCATGCATTCTCTTGCCCATTTCAAGATAATAGGACCAAACTGTCATGCAGGTTATCACTTATCCTAATACTTAAATTTTAAAATGCAGACTCAGTGCTTTTAACACTAACTTATAGTATTTACAAGTTAAATAGTGGAACACTTTTTAATATGGTCTCTTTCTTAATATTAGGAAACTGTAATCACATCCTCCATGTCCAAAGTTAACAGAAAATATTTTAGGTGCGCCAATGATGCATTTTGTACATCACGAACCTGCTTTAAAATAAGCATCAACAGCTACTATATTAAGATTATTTTAATAAAATGGGAGGAAGGGAAAGGTTACACCCTCAATTTGTTCTGAACTGATATGCAAATTAACTGTGACCAAGTTCTAAATTTGCTACATTTTGTATTAATTAAAAAAAATTATATATACCAGTTTCTACAAATGTTTCTATTCTGCAAGTCATCGTAAACTCCCTCTTGTGAGGAGGCCCCGACTCATACACAAGTGAATATTCAGGAAGTCTCCATCCCTTCTGAACAGCCAGCTCCTAGAGAAACAGAGGTTAGCTCATGTCAAACCAACCTGAGCTTTCTTTGACAGGGTAACAAGCCCTGTGGATGGGGGGAAAGCAGTATGTGGTATATCTTGAGTTTAGTAAGGCTTTTGATACTGTCTCACATGACTTTCTCATAAACTAGGGAAATACAACCTCGTTGGAGCTACTATAACATGGGTGCATAATTGATTGGAAAATCGTTCCCAGGGAGTAATCATCCGTCAAGCTGGAAGGGCATATCAAGTGGGGTCCTGCAGGGATCAGATCTGGGTCTGGTTCTGTTCAATGTTTTCATCACTGATTTAGATAATGGTGTAGAGAGTACACTTAAAATTTGCAGATGACACCAAACTGGGAGGGGTTGAAAGCACTTTGGAGGAGAGGATTAAAATTCAAAATGATCTGGATAAACCAGAGAAATGGTCTGAAATAAATAGGATGAAATTCAATAAAGACAAATGGAAAATACTCCACTTAGGAAGGAACAATCAGTTGAACACACACAAAATGGGAAATGACTCCCTAGGAAAGGGTATGACAGAAAAGGTCCTGGGGGTTATAGTGGATCACAAGCTAAATGAGAGTCAACAGTGTAACACTGTTGCAAAAAAACTAAACATCATGCTAGCATGTATTAGCAAGAGTGTTGTAAGCAAGACATGTGAAGTAATTCTTCTGTCTACTCTCTGATGATCAGGCCTCAACTGGAGTACTGTGTCCCTATGGAGTCTGGGCCCCATATTTCATGAAAGATGTGGACAAATTGGAGAAAGTCCAGAGAAGAGCAACAAAAATGATTAAAGGTCTAGAAAACGTGGCCTATGAGGGAAGATGTAAAAAACTGGATTTGGTAATCTGGAGAAAAGGTGGCAGATAACAGATTTCAAGTACATAAAAGGTTGCTACAAGGAGAAGGGGGAAAAATTGTTCTCAATTTCTGAGGATAGGACAAGAAGCAATGGACTTAAATTGCAGCAAGGACAGTTTAGATTGGACATTAGGAGAACCTTCCTAACTTCAAGGTAGTTAAGCACTGGACTAAATTTCCTAAAGAGGTTGTAGAATCTCCATGATTGGAGATTTTTAAGGGAAGATTAGACAAAAACCTGTCAGGGATGGTCTAGATTATGTTTGGTCCCCCACATAAGTAGAGGAGACTGGACTAGATGACCTTGAAGTCCCTTCCAGTCCTATGATTAACTGCGTATACTAAGTGTTTCATATGATAATGCTAAACAAAACAGACAAGAAACACTTTATTTAAACTGACAGATTTCTGTACATAACATTCTCTTCCCCTTCTTCCACAAACACTCTAAATTTCAGATATCTAGAACACCTTAAATTCATTCTAACACATTAAAAGTATTCCTCTAAAAATGTTCTCTATGGGTCTCCAATTTCAACCAGCTCTGTGAACATTTTAAAGAAAATCTTATTGCATAGGAAGCCAAATTTTCATGTCTAAAACTGGTCACATTTTTATTTTGACAGCATTAACTGGATTTAAACATACTTACAATAGCAAACCTAGTTACGCACATTTCATACTCTCACTATAGCTCTCTATATGCTTCCCCACAGTGAACACAATTAGTGCTTGTTCTTTTCTGACCTGTACTACTTGCTCTGGGCTGTCTATGCTGCCTTCTGTCACTAAAAAAAGAAATAAAAGAAAAATCTTAAGTTCAAGAAGTAGCTTCTAGTGTAAATAATGTCTGACAAGTCTACGAAACAGAACATATTTTAAATTTAAGGCTTATCCAAAATTTCTTTTCTTGTAAGGAGCACGTTATTACACACACTTTAACTATACAGCATGATGGTTTTGAAATGCAAAAAAGTTACATCTTACCTGTAATGTACCTATAGGATTCGTTTGATTTTGTGGTTGCTTTGGAGAATCTGGAACTATGGAGTCTGGCACTGAAAGACTAAAAGAGTTTAACTTCCTTTTAAACTGACAATTTCAAGTTAAAACTGCTTAAGAGGGACCTAAATTAATAACATAGAGCCCCAATCCTCTAAACACTAATGCATACACTTAATTTTACATGAGTAGTCCCACTGAAATATTTGCATGATTAGTGTCCAAGGCTAAATCGCCATCTTCTCAGGTGTGGAAAATACTATAACAGTTATTTGAGAATTAAAATCTTAGTACCAGATACACTTGATATTAATGTGTCCCCTGACAATATGAAGTTCTGTTTTTTTAAATGTCTCTTTCTCTCCTCCATGGTTGGGGGAGAGAGGAGGGAACCACACAAACAGCAGATTGATCAATTATTGAGAGAACAGTAAAAACTGAACATATATGAGGTGCCTCAAATGCAGTTTATATGTGGAATTATACTATAATCATGTGAAAGTGTTTTTGGTTGTAAAAGCCACTTGTATGACAACTTCAAATTATATCCCCTCTGGAACTTTTCAAATTATACAGAACACCATTTTGCAGCAGAAGCAGTCTTTGGAAAAGGATATTTAGCCTCATTTCATTTTAGACAGTTTCATTGGGAAAAAATACAAAAATCCAGACTACAGAAAAGGTAAACTTAAGAACTGATTCTTTCTCAAACTTTCCAAAGTTAGATTAGGGAGGGAAAAAATCTTTCCTCAAAAAGAAACTGAAGTCTTCAAACTGCTGAACTGATCATATTTTTTGGGCGTTCAGAGCTTCTTTGAATGCCATATTTATATCAGCAATGACATTTTGTGCAGTATAATGTAGCCACACCTAACTCACCCAATACTTGGATTTTCTTTCAGAATGTTTAAGGCAGCTTCTGCAGCTCTGTGTTTCGCAATCTTCTTGCTCTGACCATCACCTGTATTAAAATAGACAATCTGATATCCTTACATCATGACAGCATGTGCATAAGGACAGCCTTGTTAAATTGTTATTGCAGTACTACAGAGATTCCTGGCAGGGCCATGTGATGCTGCCCCAGCCCTGACATGCTCCCTGATGCCCCTATGTTGGGGTTTGAGATGGAGTCATCAGAAGGTAGCCTTATGGTTTTCTCTACAGTGCCTTTGCTGAGGGAACTCTAGGGAATGGGTGGGTTGTATAGTAGAGGGAGACGTGGCCAAGATGGAGATATAGGGACAGAATTTTTTATCACCAAAATAGAACAGCACTCCAGAATCTGGAATTGAACCCAGAAGTCCTGAGTCTCTATTTCCTTCTGCTGTCAGCAAATAGCTCTGAAACCCACTGGCGCAGTGTTTATCTCCTGCTAGCGGTAGGCTGCAGAAGCTAACCGCACACTATTGCTATCATTTGCTGCATTACCTTAAGCAGCTGTGGTCTGAACTCTGCTGATAAACTATGTGAAGACAATATGGTTCTATGTTACAGAATGTCTAAAGTCTTTTTATCATTTTTTTTATTAAAAGCTAGGCAATGACATCCCAAGAAACTACATTTAAACTTTAAGGTTGCGAAGTAAAGTATTCAAAAGTCAGGAAACACCAAGATTAAGGTAGTTTGTGCATCCTTTAATTCAGGCCGTGTGTGCATCTGCATTATATGGACAGCACCCAAAGGAACACAGCCTGAAGACATGAGTTCACAAGGAATTGGAAATAGGCCCCACAGTTGCAGAGCAGCCCCCTCCCTTGGTCCAGCTTCTTCCTCCTGCTATGATGGATGGCAGTCTTGACCAGTGCTAGGAGATTGATAAGGTCTTGCAACTTTGAGGACCATGGATGGGGATGTGCACGGATCAGAAAGTGTAGGGAATGGTGCAGCAGACTCTCAATGAGAAGTTCTGAAGGAGTCAGAAGAGAGAGTGCAACCTGACCCATCCCCCCATAGAAGTGCACCAGGAACTTCCTCATCGCAGACAGAACAGGAGTTAGTGCAGTTCTTGAACTCAGCCATCTCTATGCTCATATCTACAGCTCCAGGGAGGAGCCACCAACTGTTATCCCTGGTGGGCAATGGACTACAGCAGAGTATAGACTAGACCACCACGTTACTTCCCCGTCCTCAGAGGACAGCAGGTCCTGCCACTTGGTGTCAGAGGGATGGGTGCGGCGGGGGGGGGGAGAGGAGAGCCACGAGGGCAATGAAGTGAATCATATAAAGCACAAGCACGTTTCCTGGGCATGGTTCAGAGGTGATCTGGCCGGAAGTCATTAAGACAGCTTAGGTTGGGCGGGTGGGGTGGCTGGCTCATGGAGTCAGATATTGAGACCCAGAGATGAGTGATGGATGGGGAGCACACACATGCAGGACCCACTCCAGGGAAGAGAGAGGTGGGAGACAGGCTGCCCTCACCTGCTGCCGCACACATCAAGGGACACACAGGATGGACAACTCCAGGTGCTGGCTGAACACCATAGGGTCCACCCAGTTCCTCTGAGGTGGTCTCTGATTCTGGTGGCACCAACCTCATGAAAAGCGTGTGTAGTGAATGAGGCAGGGGAGTGCAAGAAGAGAGACTATGCTTTCCTGGTTATGCATGATGAATGCCATCTCAAAGAACTAGATTCTATTCCTGCCTCTTGACACATGGTTCCTTCAGGATGCTAGGCAAGTCACTTAAAATTTTTTTCCAAAAAGTGTTCCTCATTTTTGTGTGCCCAACCTGAGACTCCTGGGGCAAGATCTGCTGAAGTGCTGAGCACTCACAACTGCAACTGAAGTCAGTAGGAACTGTGCTTTGAATATACAAAGTGTCAAAAATACTAAGTACTTTGAAATATCAAGCCTAAGGCATCTCAAGTTGAATATCCAAAATTAGTGGACACTCTTGACAATCTTGACCTTTTTTGTGCCTCGGTTCTGCCATCTATCAAATGAGGACAATATATGAAATTAGGTGGTCATGAGTGTTCAGAAGATCAATTCAATGTCTGAGAAGCACTCATGGTGTCAGCATGATAGAAACACCCATGAAGAGAAAAAAAGCTTCTTATTTAATGCATGGTTTAGATGGTATGCATTTAAGACCTAGGGTCCCATACTGATGAGAATATAGATAATGAATAACTATGCATTCATTGAGATTGCAATCATGTAGAAAAATATACTAGAGCATGTAATTTTCATAATGGCTGTGTACAAGAGAGCCAAATCAAGGATACACAGACAACTTTAATTCTGGAATTTCCTTGGCTTTTGAGTGCTTGACTTCACAACCTTAATGTGCTTTTAGTGTAATTTTTTTCAAGTAATAACACTATATTTAGTGGACTATTATGAAGACAATAGATGTAGCTTAATCCAAACAGATTAATTTAAAATACATAGTTTCTAGGGGTTAGGTTTTTCAGAATCCTCAAACTAGCAGGCAGCTTTAAGAGCTTTTGCCTTTAGCCTTTGAACATTCTTAGTTGCTGTGGTCCTATTTATCTTTTGTCTTTTTAGTGAACTTTCTGAAAATATCAAATCAGAATTAACAGCCTAAAACTGGACTGTTTTTAATATTTAGTTTATTCACACGTAAAACTCAGTTTAAAAGCTTGGCAAGTACTGGAAGGAATAAAAGTAAAGCATATTAAATCCATTACATAAACTAAATGGTCAAATCATAAAACTAATTTTTTTTTGTATTTTCTAATGAAAAATACATTGGAAGTAGTAACGTTTTTTTTTTCTGGAACCACTGTCAATAATTATACTGAAGTGCAGCAACATTACAGACCTGTGCCCGTTATTTCACCTACGGTGACTTTAAAGGTGAAACTTGGAAGATGTACTTGTCCCTCAGCCTTCTCAAACTTGTACTCAGGAGTGATACCAGCCTTCGTGCCATATTCATGTAACAACTGAATTGGTGTTTTCCCTGGTTTGGCAACAATCATTTCCTCCAAGCTACACAGAAAAAAGTAAGATTTCTTGATGAATAATTTACAGACGAAAATAAGAAATAATTTAGAAGGGAAAATTTGTATTTAGAGCTGGTCAAAAAATAGCAATCTTACAATTTTTTTCACTGAAACTTAGAAGAAAATGTTAATATTTTGCTCTTGTTGCACTTTTCATCACAGATCTCAAAGCACTTTACAAAACAGGAAAAGTATCATTAGATATGGGTCGGGCACTGAGTTATAGGGAAGCAAAGTATGTTCTAAGGTAGACCAGGCATAAAACCTAAGTCTCCTGAATGCCAGTGCAGCAACCTATTCACTATCTCCCAAGTTTCCATTTTGTTTTTTTACCAGCTCAAGCTAGAGAATAAACTTAAAAAACCAAAACAATGGCAATCAAATCTGGCTGGGGTAAAAACAGATTAATGAATTCTCAGTGTGGAGGGCTTGCATTCATTCGTATATGGGAAACTTATTCTGTAGTATAAGAGGAAACAAGAACTGAGATGTAGGAAAAAGCTATTGAGAAGTTTGAGTTTAAACTTATTGGGCATTTTGAATCAAGAGGCGCTAGGGATGAGTGTGCACTAGAACAGCAAAAAAGGAAGAGTATTTTAGCTGCAGCAGAGAAAGGGAAAAGATTAGAGGAAAAACACCTCAGAAAGCATCACAACACGATTAAACTAAGGTATGTCTGTGTTTAGCATTTGAGAAAAAGATGGAAAAGATTAATTTACAAGCCTGTATGGAGGAAAACGCAACTGGCTTTGGCAAAAGCTTTGACTTGAATGTAAAGGGCATAGAGTTAGAAGGACATTTAAAATGGAAAAAAAAAAAAAAACTGTAGTTTCTCAGATGTGCAAGACTTCCTCTCCAAGGGCACTACAAGTATTTAAAGCCAAGTACATGGACAAATTTTTGCATGAGGAAGACCTACATGCATTTGCAGACTACTCAAAATTATCTGCTCTATATTTTAATGCAGATTTAGTGCTCAAAGAGTACCAGCTTGATAAATCAGATTAGTCACAGCACTACTATAGTATCAGTAGTGACAGTGCAGAATTCTCTGTAAGTGCCATCCTATGTACTTCAGCCCTCTTCTAAAGAGACAGCCTGGAATGAGAAGCACACACAGACTTTGTGACAATTCAATATGCTGAAATTACCAGCAAGAACATCAGTTTGTTATAGGGACACCTATCACAAGAACCCAGCCTGATCTCCGATTTATTCAGGTCTCTGAATTTTGGTTGCTGCTGAACTTCACTGGATTTAAATCACTGACCTCCTTGTGAAAGGCTCTGTATCTTATTACCTGTCAAATTGATCTCAATAAGTGATGAATGAAAATGTACTTGATGCTGAAAGGCTGCACTGACAATTTAGGGGAAAAAGTGGTTTTCAGGCCTGCAGGAAGCTGCATGCTATGAAAGGAGAATACAAATTAGGTAATTCAAACACTTGAAATATAGGATCAGTAAATAAAGCAAAGAGTCAATTATATAATGTGATAGAAAACAAAAGATGGACTTTTGTAAGCTGTTCTATTGGCTGACAGAGAGGAAGGAGGAATATTTTCAAAATAACTTGTAAAATAATAAGTAATTGACACTTTTTGATCACCAAGCCAACTGGGAGTGGCTCCAGTTACAACATGGACAAGCATTTGGTGCCATTACTTCTCCACAGCAAAGAAACACTCTGATTAGTGTAGAAATAATCACTGTTGAGAAAGATCTGAAGGCAATGGTACCATAGGGGAGGCAAGTTCAATTTATCTCAAACTCACCAGGTTCAAAAATTAATAGTATCTGGAAAGCTGTTCTCCAACAAAAGCCTAGCTATTTCAGGAACTGGGGGTTTTAATGGCAGGACTATTCACATGGTTAAAGTCAAACAGGAGAATTTGTAGGATCATGGCATATGAACATTGTGGTCTTCTTGGATGAAACATGGCCTGCATGTCGTCCTCCCTCCCTATATTATTTATTTTACTCAGCGAGCAGGATTACAGCACATGTTAGTGTTGGAGGGGTGCTGAAACAAGTGGCTGAGCACTTGTCAAATTGTACCAGGCCCTGGTTTGCAAAGATGCGTTGTCTGGCACCGAAGTATTTTTGAGTCCGTGGGGGGTAATTACTGGCTGTGTATCTGTAAGTCCTCTTCTGGTTTGACCCGGGCAGGGGGCTGGTCGTGGGCACGCTGGAACTGGGCCAGCTTTAACAGCTGTCACAGTCTGACCTGAGGGGGCTCCTCAGGGCAGCTGAGCCCCGTTTACAACCGCCAAAGGCCTCCGCTTTACACCGACGACGGGTCGCTTCACAGGGGAGCCGAGCCGAGGACTGCCGCACTCTGCCCCCGCCAAGGGGCTGCGCGGACCCGCTAGGGCCCGCGGGCCGGCCTCTCGGGGCCCGGCGGTGCCAGATGAGCGCGGGCCGCCGTAACTGCCACACGGGCAGCGCGGGGGGGGCGAAGCCCCAGGCCGCGCTGAGAGCAGGCGGGGCTGCAGGGAGGCCCCGCGCCGACCCGGGCACAAACCAGGCCGAAGGGCGGGGCGCAGCTGGCTACGGGCGACAGGGGCGGGCTCCGCGGAAGAAGCCCGCCTAGGCTGTGGCCTCAGGCGGGACCAGCGCCTTCCCCGCCCTCTGCGAGACGATGGGGGGCTGGGGCAGCCCCAGTGAAGGCGACGGGGGCGGGTGCACGAGCCCGGCCCGTTCCCGCAGGCAGCCGTTGGCCGCGGCCACGCGCGCGCGCGTCTCCGGCGCGTTGGGAGCCGCGAGGAGCGGCTGCAATTACCCAGAATGCCCTAGTGCACCCTGACCTGCAAGGCTTGGTGTCCTGCTGCGCCTCCGGGCTCTGCTGGCTCGCGGCCGGGCAGGTCTCCTGAGACATGGCGGCCGGGCCGGCGGCCGCCTGCCTCGCTCCCAGAGCCCAGCCGAGCGCGCCCCCTCGGCGTGTTGTGGGGGCGGGGCGGCGCCGGCAGAGCGGGGCGGAGCCACCTGTCTCCGAGATGGGGAGTCCGCGCGCCACGCCTCCTGCCGCCGCGGCCGGCGGACCCGGCGCCTCCCGGCACCTTCCCGCGGGACCGTCTTGCCCGCTTGGCTGGTGAGCAGCAGCCGCCTGTGCGGCCCGGCCGGCGGGGCAAGAGTAACGCACAAACCTCCCCTCCCCTCACCGTGCGGTGGGGCGTGTGAGGAACCCCCCGCACAGCCCCGGCCCCGGGGCACAGCGTGAAGGGCTGTAATCTCTGCTCCCGACACAGGCCTCGCTCTTGGGGTGGGAGTGCATGCACTCCCGTGGGGGAGCCAGTGGAGTACGGCAACATCCCGTTCTCTGGTGGAGTACAGCCTGGGGTTGCCCCCTGCACACTATTGTACTGCTCTGTACTACCTTGTAAGGTGTCATTTGAAAACTTGTACTTGCTGGTTGGTATTGTGGTGAAATGTGTGGCGGCAACATTATGTCAAGGTTTGAGATTTTTCCTTGTACGGCATTAATTATGCAGGTTTCAAACCCCATGGCCCTATGCAAACAGAAGCCGGTAAACAAGCGGACCTAAACTGAGGAATGTGTGCTTGCCCTCCTGTTTGCAGCTAAGCAGTGAACAGTCATCATCAAGCAGGAAGGGAAGACGCAAAACAAAGGAAGTTCAAACAGGTGAAAAAGCCAGCAGGGAACATCCTTCTGCGTAGACTCTGTTCTGGGTCTCAACTGGAAATGTTTTTCAAGAGGGGGACTGAAACTATAAAAAGGAGGGACAAACAATCCAAGGCACCCCTGTGTCTCTTTCCGGGCCATTGTGTTCACAACGTCTGAAGAGACAAAGGAAGCAGCCACTAGATAATCTGAGGAAGGCATCCTGACTTTAAGAGGTTAGGCAGTAAGATTTATTAAAGCATGTAGTGAGAAAACTTTTGACTTGAGTCTAATAGAGTCAGGTTCTTACCTCTATTTTTTTGGTAACCATTTTTTTACTTTTATGCCTCATTATTTGTACTCACTTAATCACTTTCTTTGTAGTTAAACTTGTTTTATTGTTTTATCTAATCCAGTGTGCTCAAGTTGAAGTGTCTGCGTAACTTCATTTGGGGTAGCAAGTTGTGTGCATATTATTTCCTTTAAGGAAAAATGGACTCAATACATTTGTATTGTCCATGAGAGGACAGGGTGGTATAGGACATATATTTCTGGGGGAAAATCTGGGACTGGGAGTGTGTGGAGTTCACCCTGCATCATATCTAAGGCAGGGAAGAGCTAAGGCATGGGTGGCTGGCTGCAGCACACACACACGTAGCTGGGTGTGATTTACATGCTTCTGGTTGGTTGTGAGCAGTACAGGTTGGAGGCTGCAGCAGCCAGGCATTGTAAAGGGCACCTTAGGATACAGGGCAGGGGTGACAAAGCTACGTATTAGTCTGGATTGTATCCTGGTATGTCACACACTCTTGCCAAATGCTGACATACCCCAGCAATCTTCTTCCCCTGTCCCACAGACACGCACCACCATTCTCTAAGTAACATAATGCAGAGTTCCCTTTCCCCCAAACTCACAGAACAAAATCCACACCATCATGTGTGGAGAGAAGATAATACTCAACAACATCCTTTCTGATTCAGAAAATATTACACACGTACCAAGCACTGACCCAAATGCATCAACCCACCAGAAAAGACAGCAAACAGCAAAGTAGGCCCTTTTAGAAGTGAAACCACAACACACAGCAAAATCTCCACTTTCCTCACTCAGGGGAGAGACAAACATACAGTAAAATCTCCTACCTTTAGGTAAAGTCACATCTACACTTTAGCTAAGAAAGAAGTTTAGAAGGGTGCATACAGTCTGAAGATTATTTCTTATGGGCTGAGATCTTTAACAGAGCTATTATGCAACCACTACTGAAAGGATATACCCCCTCAAAAGAGTGAAGACTTTACAATTGTGTAGCTCAGAAGGCCTGCTCAGGTGAATTCCCATTGCTTTGGGATCCACCTGGATGACAGGCACAATAAACAGCAAATATATAACTGTCTTTGCAATCATAACAAAAAAGATGACTGCAGAATTTAGCAGTATCTTTTGATTTTAAAGCAACCATTTTGTTTTCAAATAATGGCATTATACTACTAAAGCTCAAGCAATCATTTCTGTATCAGTTTACACAGTTAATTTATTATTCATTGTACTGGATTAGATGACATAGCAGAAAGAAGTTGAACAACAATACACTGTAGAAGCTGGGTGGTGATGAACCTGCTTATTCTCTTCTCCAAGTAAAATGGTTTTAAACAAAGTGGATAGACTTCAATTTTTGCCAGGTGCGAATTCAGTTACAAAAATATTGTAAAATATTTTAACATGGGTATAGGGTTTGGATGCTGCAGTTGATATAAGGTTTGGTGGTGGTTTTCAATTATCATAAATGCCGTAATATGTTTGCTGCTGCTACCAAAAACTTTGTTAAGCAGGTTGGTGATGGTGGGAGATTAGTCCCTGTTCCTAGCCTCAGTGAAGCTGACAAATACCAACCTTTGAGTCTTGTTATTAAGAAGAGAAAATGTTTTCTTTCAAAAAAGTCTAAATTTGCTTCAACACCTTTCACCTTAAAAGACATTCTTCAGGGGGAGAAAGAAATTTCAGCTGGTAAGTTTTTCTGTTCTTCTTTAACGTCTGAAAAAATAAGTTTTTACAGTAAACATAGACCTGTGTTATGTTTTTAATTAGTATATGTAGTATGATGGTGCATTAATATATTTAAGAGATAATTATCTTCATTAGTCATGCAATCAATGAGAAATGAAAAAATTAAATTATAAACATAGTCAAACTTCTATTTAAAAAAACTGCACAAATGTTTACTAAATGGCTAAAATTCTGGAATAATTTTCAGGAATCCATTTTATTGACATATTGATTATTTTTGTGTACTTATAATTAGCAAGTGCAATTCAGCTGTGTGTGTTTAAAAGGTATTATCATAAAAGATTCCTGGTAAATATGTTGTTCACCAGTTATTTAACATTCCATTGTACTATATATGCATTTTCAAGACACATCTCCATAAAATATGTTCACTGTCGAATGGAAGTAATGGCTCCAATCCAGCTATTGATTCACTTGAGTGATCCCTTGAGCCAAGTAAATAATAATGATGTGTACAGGCACAAGGGTCTGCCAATTCAGATCTGATTGAAGAATTGGGCCATAGTAATATTTTGTATTTAAGGAGTGTAACTGAGTCTAGATATGTATGCAATTCCAATAAATCTTAAGAAGGTTCTGTCATAAGTAGGAGGTTCAAAATTTAAACTATAGGCCTGGATCCACAAAGGGATTTAGGTGTTGTGATGCTGAATGTCATATTGCCTCATTTATAGAGGCCTAGAAAATCCCTGGAACTACCTGGGATCCACATAGCCTAGGCTCTCTATACAATTAATGTGGCAAGATAGGCACTTTAAGAATGTGATCCACAAAAGCCAGTACACTAGGTGGGGAACCCTAACTTAGCCAGTAGGACAGACTGACAAGGGTTGTGTGACTTAAGCTCTTATGAAGAGAGATGGCTAAGTCTGGGCTGCAGGGAAGTGCCTATCTTTACATGCATTCCACAGCCAGAAGCCCCCCTCTCCTGGAGTCCGGAAGTTTAGGTTCCTAAGCCATTTCTTGTAGGAATGAGATAGGCAGTTACCTTACTCCACACAATATAGTGGAGAAGAAAGAGGTGGTGCCCACCAGATAACTTTAGCCCCTTGGTTGGAGCATTCATTTAAGATATGGGAGACCTAAATTCATTTCCTCCTGCTGCAGAAAAAGGATTTGAACAGAGAGTCTCCCTTGTCTCTGGAGAGCACCCTAACCACTGCCATGAGGTGCTCTCAGTCTCAGTCAGAAATTGTCCTCTGTGTGTAAATAATTAAAGAGTCATTGGAGCAGGGGGCCTGGGCCCTGGTGGGTGCCCTAACCACCAGACTATGGAGTCATTCTTTCTTTCTCTCTGGCCCAATGACTCTTTAATGCTGTGAGTGCACATGAAAGCAGAAATATCCACTAAGGGAAAAGATTTCTATTTCAAGACTACATGGAGACTTGACACCTAAGTAAGGGTCAAATCCTTTTAGCCTTGCACCTATGAGAAAGTCAGTAAGATTACTTGTGTAAGTAAAAATTGCAAAAGATTTCTTGTAAAACCTTTAAAACAAGTCAAACAAACAAAACACCTTGATATTTGTCCTTCTATAGGGGTTACATCCCTTGAGGACAACATGCTTTAGTTTAAGCAAATTATTTTATCATTGATTTCCTACTTTTTGGATGACAAAGACAGGTACTGAAAAATGTGACAATCCACTTAGCATTGTGAGAGAAATATCTGAAACACTATTAAAAATAAAATCCCAACAGAAGTGGAACTCAATAGCTTTAAAATTCACTTTATCCAAATGTCTGTAAGTTCCTTTGTTTGTTAATACAAGACTTCAGTCATGTTTTATTGTCAACCAATATCTTCTAATTTTTTCCACAAGAACAGAAATACATTATAAATCACAAGGACAATATTAACTAAAAATGCCTATTAAGGGAATAGAGTTCAAACAAAAAGAGATTTCTTAGTTCATACCAAGATCTATATACATGCACAATTTCAGGAAAATCAGACTTGGTTTATTGTGTGTTTTGCTACTTCTCCAGAAGAAATTATAAAAGTAGCCATTGAAATCAGTGGATGCTGATTTTTATCATGTGACAAGTATTAACATTTTCTAACTCTGACTCCTTTTAGGTGATTGGGGGGCCAGGGCTTTAAGCCAGGTATGCTACTGGTGGTCATGTGTGTCACACATGTATTTCAGAAATGAAAAACAAATTCAGCTAAAGTGCCACTATAAATGTATCTAGAAACTCAGCACTTATTAAAATGATTTTTATATGCGACTTTTCAGCAATTAGGATTGTGTAAAAAATCAGAGAGGAAATAAACTATCCTTGTATCAACCAATGGCCCTATGGACCACTAAAGCCACACTTAATGTCATGAGAATGGCAATATGGTCTAGTATGGGGCATTACATTGTGTGTCAAGAGTTTAAGTTCTGTTCCTGGGTTTGCCATTGTCATATTATGTGTGACCTTAGGCAAGTCACTTCCTTTGTGCTTCAGTTTCTCCACTAATAAATTGGTGATAACACTCATCTTTGTAAAAAGCTCTGATATCAATGGATGAAAAGGTACTGATTCCAGTAAGTCTGACTGTTGTGTGAGACCCTTCTGCTGATCTGAATTTCACCTCGAAGGAATAAAGTTTGTGTTTGATATTTTCAGGGTGATATGCCTATACTTTAGTTTGTTTGTCCTGTAAAATTAGTAACAGTTTTGCTCAAAGTTTATTTGAATCACTACTATAATTCCCAGCCATTTTATGCCTGTGTATTTAGGTATTATTAACTTAATGGATTCTGATTTTATTTTTTGTATATGGACATGAAACCTTTTTTTTTTCAAGATACAGTAGGTATTCTCTTTTCCTCAGGTGTTTCATCCTATCAGCTATTGAATTATGAAGACAAATCAGATGTCTCACTCTATGGTAGACGAGGAAATCAGATAATAAGTGATGTTGGGATCAATATTGCTGGATCAGATTCTATTGCAGTAAAAGCTTCATTTGGTATAGTGACTAAACATGAGGTTGAAGTACCAACATTACTTAAAGAACTTACTACTAGGTTAGTACTATTATTTTTATATACTTGGGCCAAGTGATTCCATGGTTAATTATGTGAGATTACATTGAAATCCTGTGTGATTTTTTTGTTGTTGTTTTTGTTTTGGTTAGGTTTTGAGTACTATAAATCAATGAATAAGATTTGCTGTCAGATCATTTAATAAGAACATAAGAATGGTCATACTAGTCAGACGAGTGGTTTATCCAGCACAGTATTCTGTCTTCCGACAGTGGACAGTGCCAGAGGCTTCAGAGGGAATGAACAGAACAGGGCAATTATTGAGTGATCTGTCACCCAGTCCCAGCTACTGGCAGTCAGAGGTTTAGGGACACCCAGAGCATGGGCTTGTGTCCCTGAACATCTTGGCTAATAGTCATTGATGAGCCTATCCACTGGTGATCATGTACACTGACCTCCGGCATAATGCAGGCCATAACATTTGCATGAATGATATCCTGTTTGAACTAGAGCATACTTTTTAGAAAAACATCCAATCTTAATTTCAAAGTTTCTAGTGATAGAGAATTCACCATATCCCTTGGTAAATTGTTCTAATGGTTAATTACCCCCACTGGTTTTTTTAAGTGCTTTATTTTGAGCCTGAATTTATCTAACTTCAGCTTCCAGCCATTGGTCTTGCAATTTTTTCTGTTGGACTGAAGAGCCCTCCTGCAAATTTCTGTTCCCTCATATAGGTACTTACAGTTTGTGAGCAAGTCATCCCATAATTTTCTCTTTGATAAGCTAAATAGATTGAGCTCTTTGGTGTTAACTCATAGACTGGGATCTGCTTTTAGTGTGCTCAGTAATTTATACAACTCTCATTCGATAATGACAGAAAGGCTTTAATTACTAAACTTATAAACATATAAAGTGAGCCCCCAAACCAAAAGTCCAGTATATTTTAGCTGCAAAAGCAATTATCCTCACCAATGCAGACAAGAGGTGGCGATGGTTTCTTAGCAGCTTCCTCCCCCACTTCCTCCCCTGAGCCTGGATCCATGATCTCAGAAGACAGCTGGGCAAGATGTCAGGTCTTGTCAGTTTCTTGTCAAGAGTGATTTTTGTTTTACCAGTTCCATTGCTTCTCTTTTATATTCTTAAATTCAATATTTCTCAAAGCATTTTGGTAATTACATATAAACACAGGAATGCCAGAAAACAATACAAGAGGGAGAGACCCATGTGTTTTACTTGGTTAAAAGGCACTAGCCACCTAGATTTGTTGTTCAGTTTCAGTGTTCCACCCTTCAAACAAAGGGGTATTGGGGTTGTTATTAAATTGAGCAATACCTGGGGTGGCATCCAGCCATGGGTTTTGATCATAAGGTATTTTGAGAGGTCTGGAGGTTTGGCACGCCCTGCATTTAACATATTTCTGTTTAATGCATTGATGAGTTACTCCCAGAGGATAAGTTCATTAGGGAAGATGGTCCAATTAAGAAAGACAATTAATAAACAGTTAAATGAAATACCAGACATACTTTGAGAATGGAAGACAGCATGGGTGTGTTGCAATGAAAAACAATCACCCCTTTTCAAAAGGGACTCCAGCCACCATTTCACATACTCTGCAATATGCATTTTATTAATATTTGGTAGCTTAATTTTATAAGTAGGCACAGCCTAACTGAAATTTCATGGTCTACACTTGGGTTTATCACTTTAAACAATGTTTTCCAGTCCTTTAATTGTTCTTGTGGCTCTTCTCTTAACTCTATAATTTTTCAATGTCCTTCTTGAAGTGTGGACACCAGAATTGGACACAGTATTTCAATAGTGGTTGCACTAGTGCCAAATACAGAGGTAAAATAACCTCCCTACTTCTACTTACGTTTCTCCTGTTTATATATCCACTGTTCACATTAGCCCTTTTGGCCACAGTGTCACACTGCAGGGAGTTCATGTTCTGCTGATTATCTACCGTGACCCCCAGGTCTTTTCAGAGTCATTGTTTCCCAGAATGAAGTCCCAGAGCCTATAAGTATGGCCCCACATTCTTTATTCGTAGATGTACAACTTTACTTTTGGCTGTATTGAAAGGCCTATTGTTTGCTTGTATATAGCTTACCATATGATCCAAATCACTCTGTCAGTGACTTATCCTATTCAGTGTTTACCAGTCTCTTCCAATCTCTTCTGCCCTCTGCAAACATCAGTAATGATGTTTGTTTTCTTCCAAGTCATTGATAAAAATGTTAAATAGCATAGGACCAAGAACTCCACTAGAAAAACACCTGCTTGATGATGATTCCCTGTTTACAATCACATGCTGAGACTTATCAATTAGCTATTTTTAATCCATGTAATGTATGCTATTATGAATTTGTTTTGTTCTAGTTTCCTAACCAAAACGTCTGTGGTACCAAGTCAATTGCTTTACAGAAGTCTGCGTATATTACATCAATGTTGTTATATTTTATCAACCAAACTTGTAATCTCAAAAAAAGATATTCATTTAATTTGACAAGATGTGTTTTCCATAAATCCATGTTAATTGGCTTTAATTATAT
This sequence comes from Mesoclemmys tuberculata, assembly GCA_007922155.1. NCBI lineage: Eukaryota > Metazoa > Chordata > Testudines > Chelidae > Mesoclemmys > Mesoclemmys tuberculata. Next base: position 33,703,836 of record ML675620.1, on the reverse strand, counting down.
TACCCTCCATTAATTCTTTATTAATCAAGTCCCATATCAGCTGTTCTGTTATATTGCCCAGTATTGTTGACAGGCCTATAAATACCTATCTATAATAACTCAGGTCATACTGTTTACCTTTTACAAATATTGGCACATTAGCTTGCTTCCAGTCCGTTGGAACTTCCCTATTTTCCAAGATTAATTGAAAATCAATGTTAATGATACCAATAGCTGTTCAGCCAACTCTTTTAAACTCTTGGTTGCAAGTTAGCCAGGCTTGCTGATTTAAAAAATGTCTAACTTTATTAGCTACCGTTTAATTTGCTAATTACCTATGGATTTTTCTCTTTTAATTTTAGAAAAATTAACTTTGACCACTGCCTAATTCGGCAGTCAAGAGAAAGTAGGAAGGAGGTTCTGTGTGTAGTCATGGAAAGTATTAGAACAACACGGCAATGCTCATTATCTGTGCATGCTGGTATGCGTGGGGAAACAATGAGGGTAAGTATGTTTGACAAACTTCTTTAACAAAAAAAAGTATAGTAACATTCTTACTGTAGTGACTTGTGCCAGATTTTAATTGCATTTACACTGATGTAAATCCAGAACAATTTCAATGGAAGTCAATAAAATTGTACTGATGTAAATTAAATTAGATTCTCTCTGTTGTTCAGATCTAGAGAAATAAATATATCAGTATAGATATTAGGATAAAATCTTGTCTTGATTGAAGTCAGTAGCAAAACTATGCACTTTTTTGGGGCCAGGATTTCACCTTAGTCTATTAATTTAGTAGTGGCATAGACCATATACCATAATTATACTGTGTGTGGTACTCTCCATATTGATTTTTTTTATTATTTTAATGAACTATAATTAAAAACATTACTAGGAGAATTTGGGTGTTGGACTGGTACATTTTTTCATGTTCTAAAATCACGTGTTTTATGGGTAACAGGTACTGTTACTTTGATCTCAAATGGCCTTTCTTAATTTACATGAATAGTTTTTCATGTATATGAAGCTTTTGTGATGTTTTACATAGGAGAGCATCTTACATTCGTTGTTTCTCATAAATATAAATGCATAAAGTCTACAATTAAAACATTTGGTTGCAAACCAGATTCTGCATTAGGCAGAAGGGGGCAGATCTCATAAAAAGAATGGCAAAAGAGGAATTAGCTAATTCTAATTTCATTCCTCCAGTTATGCAATTTACCCTTTTATTAATAGCTAATGGAAGTTAATACAGTGTTATTTATAGTTATATAGGATTAGGGTGTTTAGATAGCCTTGTTTTGCAGTGATTTGCCTTGATTTTGAGGTACAGTTCTGGTATATTGATCAATTCTAGTGAAATCAGATATTTGTGCCAGATTCCTTAGAACTGGCTCCATGGCCATTCTGTCAGCTACCAGGGCCTGGGTAGCTTTCCTAGTGCGTGGAGCAGGACTTTGCAGGGTGGTTGTGGTGGCATTTCAAGTGATGAAAAGTGAAGATCCCAGGATCAGGCACCAGTTCAAGAGTGAAGCCAGACTCAGGGTTGAGGGGCTAAGCTGAAACTGCAGTTGAGAACTGGAGTTAGAAGCCGAAGATGAATAGTAAACAAGTTGTAGTCAGGGACATAGCGAAGAGTTGAAGCTAGGAATCAGAAACCGGAATGGAACAGGGAGGCTACGAATGAAGGGAGCTGAGGCTGAAGCAGGAGCATGAACAGAGTAGGAAACAAGGCAGAAGCAGGGGTTGGGGCAAATACAGGAGGTAGGTTGAAGTAAAGGTTAGAGGAGGAAGTGCACAGCTGGGGGTGTAGTGTGCACCCAGCAGCTGCCACAAATAGCAGAGTGCTGGCTCCTCTGCCCTATCAGAAAGTACAACTGTTTGAAGGGGTTTCATTGGGCCTATCTGAGCTTGCTGGGTTGCCTAGCGACCAGGCTGGGAGTCAGCTGTGTCCCGAATACATCCATTACAATAACAGTAATAATAATACAGATATCCTCTGCCTGCCCAGTCCCTGCTGTTGTGTTAATTAGGTCTGAATGTACTGCTTCTAAAAGCTAATTTCTTGTTTAAAAATGGGCCAGCTATAGATGAGACCATGCAATCTGGAATCCACCATGAAATTTAAAAGGCAAACTCCATAAGAAAATATCTGGCAGAAGATTAGTGCTCAGGATCAGCACAACTAAGTTTGAGAGCTGATTTTGATAGTGTTTGGATAGTGTGATCTTTACAATTGTTTCTGCAAATTTGATTTGAAGACATTTATTTAGATGTAAGTCTTACCTACTCACTTTCAGATGGCACTGACTGCACTCTTCTTCACTCCCATACAAAGAAAATCATAGCCTAGGTGAAAAATATGATCAAAATTCCCTCTTGACTTCAGAAAGGGAGAACAGGGAAAAGAGGTGGAGAGAAGTGGGGAAGAGGAGAGCAAAACAAGATGGAAAACTAGAAAGCAAAACTAGAAAAAATACATAGAGAAGAAAAGAGAAGTGAAAAAATGAACAGACAAAGGTCAGAGAGAGGAGACAGAATACAGTTGAGATAAATCAAATGTGGAATGGGATGTGGTGTGTATGTGTAGGGAAGAGGTGGTCAGGCATTGATTGATTGCATGCCAGAGATTTTGCTTTAAGAAGGGTTAGGAACCACTTTCGTTATCACTAAGAACCTCCAATAAGAATCCAACGTGTATTCCCTCATTAAGCCCATCTTTCAGTGGTATTATTGCAAGGTTCAACACTTCTTGCACCCTGTCTGCTGGGCCCTGATACAGTTGAATTAAGATTTTGTATGCTTTGTGGCACACAGTGTACTTGGGCATATAGTCCCAGACCATATAATATTTGGGAGAATGCACAGATATTGACCCTGCATTACAGTTTCATCCAGATGTGAGAGAGGCCCACTTTGACTTCCCTGAAGAGGAGCAGCCTTTGGGAGGAGGAAAGCAGGCTCTTAGATCCTTATTCAAAATCTAGTGAAGTCTATGGGAGTCCTTCCATTAACTTCAGTGAGCTTTGGATTGGACTCTTAGCTTTCCCTCAAATAGGAGCTGTTACTGACTTGTCAAAGATAAGGGATATGACGACTGGACCTAGTTGCAGAAAGTGAGAGAGCTAAGACCTGTTGCGAGTCTGGGTGACTGGAAGGATAAAGCTATGATATTGTTAGAGCACAAAGGGAAGGGATCTCAGAAAGTTTGAATAATTGGGTTTGTATATTCAGACTAAACTGATTCTAGAAATCCTTTGAGTTATGCTTATCACTAATTTATGTACCAGACATACTGCCTAATTTTCCATAACCAGTTGATACCTTTTCTGTATCAAACTTTACTGAAGTGCAGAACAGAAAGGATGACATTGGTATGCTGATCAGAACTGGGAACATTTCTTTGGAGGTGGAGTTTGATCTTCAACTTCGAAAGGGTCTTTCTAATGTTGAAATTTTCATGCTGTATTTTAAAGCAATTAGTCTTAATTTTCATTTCCATTCAAAACATTTTCTTTTAAATGTTTTTCTTAATGCAATACTTTTCCTTTTTAAAATCATAGTTTCATATTATTGAAGATCAAAATCACAAGGGACGAGACAAAGCTATTGTTTTTCCAGCTCACACAACTATTGCATTTAGTGTATTTGAACTTTATATTCACTTGGATGGTAATTTTGGTAAGTGATTTGTTTGTATTATTATTATAATTGCTAATGTAGTAATTTGATTCTTTAAAACATTGTTCTTGAACTGAGACTTGATGTGTGAGCCTTAATCCTGTAAAGATTTATGCACATACTTAACTTTATGCATATAAATAGTCTGACCACATCAGAGCCTCAGTTTTCATCCACAATTAATTCTTGCTAGGATAAATATAGAAGGCATTAAAGGGTCTGTTTTATCCTGGAAATGCTTTCACAAAATTAACTATGGCAGATATTAAAATGTAAGTTTTTGAAAAATGAAAATACATTGTTTGTGGTGAAACATTAAAAAATAACTTCTTTTGAAGCATAGGGCACAGGTCCACTTGCTGGTGGATTCTCAGTACCTTGAAGTCTTTAAACCATGATTTGAGGACTTCAGTAACTCAGTCATAAGTTAGGCATCTTTTACAGGAGTGGGTAGGTGAGGTTCTGTGGCCTGCATTGTGCAGGAGGACAGACTAAATTATCATAATGGTTCCTTCTGACCTTAAAGTCTATGAGTCTATCAGTGTATATACCCCTGCTGGTTTGTAAGAAACTGGATATTTCAGGGCCATCTGATCCACTTCTCCATAAAAGAAGAACGTGGCTTGCCAGGCCAAAAAATAAAAAGGAAAAAAAAGGCGTGTCTTTGGAATTGGTAAACAAAAACATTTTCCCTGCCTGGGGTTTCTAGTTGGCTCCAAACCAGTGAAATGCAGTCTCAGAGACCATAATAGTCAGAGATGGCTATCTCCAAATCTAATCAAAGTTTAGAAAAAAGTACAGTTACACAAAACAAAGTGGAAAGACCTGCCTAATCCTCTCCCTGTTTAGGGAAAAAACATGGTTTTAGAAATTCCCCTTATTTCCCAGTATGCCTTATCCCAGCCCAGCACTACAATTAGATGGAAATCTTGCAGTCAGTCAAAGTATGTTAGTGGTAATAACCCATAGTATAGTCTTAAGGCTTCATTCTGCACTCAATAGAGTCAAAGGCAAAACTCCCACTGACTTTAGAAGTGCAGGATGAGGCCTTTAGTGATCATATAGTTTAGACTGTATTTTTTTAAAATAACCAAAAAGATAGATAATACTCAATGAGGTAATTCTTATCTCCATATAGTCATGAAACACAACTCACTTGTTAGAGGTTTTGACTGGGGCCCTGCACACTTTGCAACACAGTGGAAATAAATTCTATGACAAAGGCATTCTGAATTTTGAAGCATAGTAACACATTTACATTTCTGTGACAACCTTATGTGCACAGTAGTTATTGAATTAAATATGAAAATAAATAGTATAAGCAGTACAGAATCCCTTTGATATTCATTTTAATATTAAATTCAACATAAATCCTAATTTTGGTTTCAAATGGGTTTGTGGCTCTACTCTTATCCAAATGTGAGGCAGTCCATTAATGGAATGCTGACTGCCTCAAACATTTAATCTGGCCAGGAAACTGTAAGGAATTGCCTAATGTGAAGTTCCAGAGGGGTAGCCGTGTTAGTCTGTATACAGGAAAAACAATGAGAGTCCTGTAGCACTTTGAAGACTAACAAATTTCTGCAGGCATAAGCTTTTGTGCGCTGCAACCCAGTTCATCAGATGCATGAAATAGAAATCACAGATGGCGGTGGGGGGGCTCTCTCTCTCTCTCTCTCTCTCTCTCTCTCTCTCTCTCTCTCTCTC
>ML675620.1:33474536-33698459 GCA_007922155.1 Mesoclemmys tuberculata | reverse complement strand
CTCTCTCTCTCTCTCTCTCTCTCTCTCTCTCTCTCTCTCTCTCTCTCGGGTAAAAAGCATAACAATGGGGAGGGCAAGTGCTAACAAAGTCAATTCAGGTAGGGATGAGGCCTATTCACACCCACTGATTAGAAGGTGAGAATGTGTGAACAGTGACAATTACTTCTTGTAATGAGAGAACCATTCCAAGTCCCATTCAGGCCCAGTCTGATTGTGTCAAGTTTGTAGATGCGTTCCAGCTCTGCAGATTCTCGCTGAAGTCTGTTTCTGAAGTTTTTTTTGTAGAAGTATGGTAACTTTCAAGTCAGCTACAGAGTGTCCTGGGAGATTGAAGTGCTTTCCTACTGGTTTATGGATGTTACCATTTTTTATGTCTGATTTCTGTCCATTTATTCTTTTGTATAGTGACAGTCCAGTTTGGCCACTGTACATGGCAGAGGGGCATTGCTGGCCCCTGATGGCTTATATTACATTAGTAGATGTGCAGGTGAATGAGCTCCTGATGGTGTGGCTGATGTGGTTAGGACCTGTGATGGTGTCACTAGAGTCAATGTGCAGGCAGAGTTAGCAACGGGGTTTGTTGCAGGGCTAGGTTCCTGGGTTAGTGTTCTTGTTTTATGGTGTACAATTGCTGGGGAGTATTTGATTCAGGTTGGGGGGCTGTCTGTAAGCAAGGATAGATCTGCCTCCCACGGCTTGAGCAAGTGAGGGATCATCTACTAGGATAGGTTGTAGATCCTTAATGATGTGTTGGAGAGATTTTAGCTGGGGGCTGTAGGTGCTGGCCAGTGGTGTTCTCTTGTTTTCTTTGTTGGGTCTGTCCTGTAGTAGGTTACTTCTGGGTACCCGTTTGGCTCTATCAACTTGTTTCTTCACTTCTCCACATGAGTATTGTAGTTTTAAGAATGTTTTATGGAGATCCTGTAGGGTCTGAGGGATCGGAGCAAATCCGGGTGTATCTTAGGGCTTGGCTGTAGACAGTGGATCGTGTAATGTGTCCAGGGTGGAGGCTGGAGGCATGAAGATATGTATTGCGGTCAGTTGGTTTTCAGTATAGGGTGGTATTAATGTGACCATCCTTTATCTGTATTGTAGTGTCCAGGAAGTGGATTTCTTGGGTGGACTGGTCCAGGCTGGGGTTGATGGTGGAGTGGAAATTATTGAAATTCCGGTGAAATTCTTTAAGGGACCCTTTCCTGTGGGTCCAGATAATGAAAATGTCATCAGTATAGCATAGCTAAAGAAGAGGTGCTTGGGGACGAGTTTTGAGGAAGCGGTGTTCCATGTCAGCCATAAAAATGTTGGCATACTGTGGGGCCATGCGGATGCCCATAGCTGTGCCACTGACTTGAAGGTGTAGATTGCCTCCAAATCCAAAGTAGTTGTGGGTCAGACAAAGTTCAGCTACCAGGTGTGCCATATTATCATCAGAGAAAATGTTCCTGATGGCTTGTAGTCCATCTTTGTGTGGAATGTTGGTGTAGAGAGCTTCTACATCCATAGTGGCTAGGATAGTGTTTTCTGGGAGATCACCAATGGATTGTAGTTTTCTCAGGAAGTCAGTAGTATCACAAAGATAGCTAGGTGGCATAGGGCCTGAGGAGAGAGTCCACATAGCTTGACAGTCCTGCTGTGGGAGTGCCAATGCCTGAGATGATGGGACGTCCAGGATTCCCGGGTTTGTGTATCTTGGGTAGCAGATAGAATAACCCTGGTTGCGGCTCAGGGGGTGTCTGTGTCGATTTGTTCCTGTGTTTCTTTAGGGAGTTTCATAAGTAGATGTTGTAGTTTCTTTTGGTATTCCTCAGTGAGATCGGATGGTAGTGGCTTGTAGAATGTGGTGTTGGAGAATTGTCTGGCAGCCTAATGTGAAGATCACTATAAGACATCAAAATTAATAAATGAGGTAATTATGACTTGATCCCATCTACTTCGCTTTCTGCTCCATCTCATTTTGTGTGCTAGCACTGTGTGAATGATGCTTTACACTATCTTCTCTAGGAATTAAAGACCAGTAGAATGACTACTAGGAAAGCTGAATTTAATTTTGAATATTCTTTTTGTTTTATAATATGTGTTATATAACAGAAATCATTTTATACTCATCTGTGTTTTGAATTGTGTAGCTTTTGAATTCCATTGTTCCAAAGACTCTACTTTTTTCTTTAATACAGAGCTTTGTGTCACTCCAGTTTCAAAAGGAGGATTTGAAAAAGAGCAATCTGGATCATTTTCATTGAATAAATTAAGGAGGAATCTGTTCCACCGAAGTAGGGATGTTTGATATTTATGTCCAAATACACTAATTTAAAAGGATTAAGTGAATGTTTTTGTTTCTTTGACTCAGTATGCGAGGTCAGAAGTTCAACAGCATCTAATCAAGAGAGAATTTCACTTTAAAATTCACACTAAGATAATAGTTCTTTTGGTTGTGATGATATCTATTCAAAATAATTGTAAAGATTTTCAGATGTACATGGAGAGTCTGGTTTTAAATTACTATACTTCTAATTAATGTGAATATATTTTGATTATGAAAACAAATTGTTTTCTTAAAATAAATTATATTGGTGATCATAAACAAATACTAATTGTACAACTACAATATCTTAGCATGTAAACCTGTTTTATATTTTTACAGTTTAGAAAATATTACATAGTCAATCTCAAAGGATGGCACATAAAGATAAGATAAAGTTGAGGTTGTAAATGTTAAATATTTATTTATTTAATTTATATTAGAAAATGTATTTTTTATTTATACTAGAAAATGCTCAGTAGAGCATAATCTTCTATTGAAAAGGAGAAGGCCTGTGCCTACTTATAGGTTTTCTTTCTTATCTTCAAATAATAGGAAAACGTATTAACGATGTTGTACGCTGGGTATAATTAAAAATATTTGCCATCCCTCGTAGTTAAACGTACAGCAGTATCAGCCTGATCCTGCACCACTGAAGTCAATTGGAGTTTTGCTACTTCAGTGAATGAAGAATAAGGCCCTATTTTCAGTATTTCTTGTTCTAAGAATGGGGAAAGCCATAAATAGAAGAATAAAGATAAATGTTGTGGTGCGGTAAACATCTACTTCTAATGGTGCCCTTTGTGTAGGAAACTACTCCACTTTTACCCCTCTGTGATCCTGGGGGGCTGCTGGAAGTCAAACCAACCTGTAGTGCAAGTTTAAGTAGCCTGAGTGCTGCTCTAACCTGCATCAGTGGATAACAGTTTCCAGGGAGCCACTCAGCTGGTCAAGTTGTTTAGAGTGTTTCGTATTCCGGTCTTGGCCTGGAATGTCTCCTTTGCAGGGGGAGGCAGGAATAGCTGGTGTATGGGGTGGCTATGCCATTCTTATGACAACACAGAATTTCGCTACCCTAGGGGAATCCTTTTCTGCTATCTTAAGACAGCTTTAAGACCCCTCTGCACCACTGTCATATTTAAGAGGTGTTGAAGATCTGGCTCATGGTATGAAAGTCAGGAAATTAACATGCTAAATTGATAGTGCAAAAAGTATAAACATCAGTCTGGAAATATTATGTTCAGAATTCAACACTCTAACTCTATATTTCTTCATTGCTTATATACACTGCTTATTGATGTAACAACTCCATTAGTTATAAAATGAAGGAGAATTCCATGTTGGGTATATGTATTAAAAGAGTATAGGCCAATACTTTCAATCCTAAGTGCCTAAAGTTAGGATCCTAAAATCTTATTTATATATCTAAATAAAAACAGCTTAATTTCCAAAGGTGCTGAGTACCTGCAGCTCCCCTTGATTATGGAAATTACTTCACTTCTTTTTAAATACTGATGACAAATTTAGTTTGAGAATGTAGTAATAGTCTCTTTCATTGTACTGCTTTCACCTTTCTGGCCTATATCAGGAGCAAGAGTTATCTCAACTGTCTTGTGATGTTTAGAATATTAGAGGTGTGAGACATGTATGCTCATGTTGGAAGTGGAAGAAAATGATCCCTGGCCTGTTGTTGGAGTGTGCCAACTGACCACTATTGGGAGGGTAGAGTGATAGCAGTCCCATTCCTAAAGAGATTCTAAATCCTGTGGAAGTACACACACACTTTTTTCTTACTGAAGCACTTATAAGATACAAAGGCTACTGGGATCCGATGGAGGGGTCTCTGCTCCTGTAGAGTTTATAAACTATGCATGAGTCCCTATCACTGAGCCTGCATATCATTGTAAACAGTGTCCTCAATTTCATAAACTTAGAAATATACCTGCCAAATTTTCCAAAACTAATTAGGTTCCGGTCCTCCTGGAGGACATCCAAATTTAAATTATATTTGGAATTTATGGATGTTCTTCCCCTCTTGCTCCCCCCCCTAAAAAAAAAAATTAGAAACTTTTCAAATGTAAATTATCACCAGCTTTTCAAATGCTCATCTCATGTACATTTTCTAGGGTTGTTCTTTCACCGGTAACAAAATTGTCCTGTGGCAGAGGACATCTGTGAGAAATTTTTGCCCCGTTTTGAAGTTAAAGGGGAGGGAGAAGCAGTATCAAAATTAAGGTTTCAATACTAGTTGAACCAAAATAGAATACTGAAATAGTTTACTGTGAAAATAGTGTACTGAATCCCACCTATTAGATCTTAGGTCTAGTAGCTGTAGAGCCCAATATCACAAATTAAAAAGTCAGATGCAGTCAAGTTTGTAGCCATGGCACTCCCAGGATATTAGAGAGACAAGGTGGGTGACGAAATATCTTTTATTGCACCACCTTCTGTGATGTTAGTTGAACCAAAAGCTAGTTACAACTATAAAATGATGTCTAGTATGGCTTCATAATTCAGTACTTTTTCCATCATTGGATTAACAGTATGATGTGTCATGGAGAATTCATAGTATGATGACAAATCATTGCTATTCTGTGTGCATTCTTTTTCAGATAAAAGGGTAATGGATATCATTGCTCATTCAGATGCTTACTTGGAGGACCTTTTTACAGACTATTATGAAAAAGCAGCAAGCATGACTGATATCTCTACATGCTATCTCAGAGAAGGGTCTCATATCCGGGTTAATTTACTTAATAACAACATCCCAAAAGGTCCTTGTGCCCTTTGTGGAATGGGAAATTCTAAAAGAGAGACAGTCTATGGATGCCTACAATGTTCTTTTAATGGACAAAAGTATGTACGACTGCATGCTGTGCCCTGCTTTGATGTCTGGCACAAGAGAGTGAAATAAATGATCAATGAGTATGCCTATTGTTATAGACTTCAGTGTAACTGTGCCACAAAAATTCCAAAATTATTGAATTTTGACTGAGTTAAGTGCAACCGACATTAAAAGTGCAAAATATTTTATTGTTATTATTTCCTTTTTTTATTGTAAATTGATTGTTTTATTTTACAATAAATCTAATTATATTACTTAGTTCAGAAATGCCCCATATGCAATCCTTTTAAAAAAAAAGTGCTACTTTTCTTTGTGGCACTTCCTCATTTTACATGGTAAGTAATATATTCATGTTGAAATTGCTACTCTGAAATTCAATTTTTATCAGAATATAGTTTGGAATTTACTTATAAAAGCTGCTTTGGTGTGTCAGGATGTTATATATTGCCTTAACTACACCAGAGTATGATTGTAAAATGAGAAAATGTGTTAATAATTTAGTGCTATCATGAATGTTTAATTTAACTATCCAATTAAAAGCGCATTAAAAGCTAGCTCAGTTTAAGGCCCCATTTACAAAAGGGAAGAGTTAAAATAACTGGTGGTGTAGATTCCATGTTAGGCTGTGAATTCACCATATGTCTGTATTCTGATTATATTTGTAGGGTCCACAAACAAGTCCACATTTTGCACTTGGCTAACTCAAATCTGATTTATTTTTAAGCTTTTAGACTTGCTGTTGACTTTAGTGGCTTTGATGTATTTGGAAAAAACAGAACAAAGAAAACGATCTAGCAACACTGTAATTATATTGCATTGTGAAAATAGTGTACAGAATCCTGCCTATTAGATATCAGGTCTAGTAGTTGTAAAGCCCAATATCACAAATTAAAAAGTTGTATGCAGCCAATGTGTAGCTGTGGCAGTCCCAGGATATGAGACAAGATCGGTGACAAAATATCTTTTATTGGACCAACTTCTGTGATGGTGGGAGTTCCTTTCTCAGACCTGCAGAAAAGCTCTGTGTGACTTGAAAGCTTGTCTCGCTCACCAACAGAAGTTGGTCCCTCTCACCCCCTGAAAAAATTAAAAGTTTGCATTGTGGGGAATTCATACAGCAGAAGGCACTGCAGTGTAGAATATTGAAATTGGCAGTGCTAGCCCCTGCTGGAATGTCTGCCTGGCATGCTTGGCTCTCTTTTTATGCAATTTTAAAATTCGAACTCCCTCTATCTCAGTGGTCCCAACCTTTTTGAGTGAAAGCCCCACTAGTTAACACTAGGTAAAACATGCCTCTCTTCCCCTCTCCCCCACCCCCTCTCCAATGCCACCCCAGGACCTAGCCATAAACACATAGCCCCTATAAACACATATAAGGATAATAATACCACTAACTTACATTAATAATGATAAATTACTCTTATCTGAGTAAGAAACTAAGCTGCCTCTAGTGCAGCTGCCACTGCACACTACGTGTGGCCCTGCCTCTTCCTGTCCCTCGGACTGAGGGAAATGGAAGTGGTGGGCTGCTCCAGGGCCCACTGGGGCAGGGTGCCTGGCTCCACTCTGGCTGGGTGCCTGGCTGGCTTGGGACTTCGGGGAGGGCTGATCTTCCGTTCCAGCCGGTGCAGTGCTCAGGGCTGGCATGGAGCTTGGAGGGCTAAATGATCTCAATATTACTGAAGCCTCACAGATCCCCTGTAATCTTTGGTGCCACACCCAGGCTGGGAACTTGTGCTCTATCTTAAGTAGGAGCTATGCGTATGTGGCAGCCTTTCTGCTTTGTTCGTTTCAGCATGTACATGCTTTAGTGGAAATTTACAATTAACATGTAATCTAATGATTACACATTCAAATAAAACACAATGCTGCTTGGCTCTTTCAAATTTAAATGCCATGAAGTTGACATTTTTGCATTTCTGTGTATGCCTGGATGTAGATAAGTGGTAACTTTTGAATGCAACACCTAATCCAGAGGTTAGTAACCTTAGCAAAGGGCAGTGCCCAATCTCCCCATCTCCCAGTGCTGGCGGCAGCATCGGTGGGGGCGTGGTCTGCAACCCCTTTCTGGCAGCAGTGTCAGTGGCGGGGACAACTCTGCAGCCCCCGTTCCAGTGACAGTGTCTGCAGCAAGTACAGAGTGGTGTGGCTCCGGCCAGGGCACGGTGTGCTGCTCAAAGTTGGCATGTGTGCCATTTTTGGCACGTGTGCTGCAGGTTGCTGACCCCAACCTAATCAATTGCAAAGTTTCAGGAAATGCTCTAGCCAGCAGTAGCTGGAATCTTACTTATTTTAGGGAAAAGTAGGGAACCCAAGGAGCCACTGCTGTCTCTTTAGAACAGCTATACATTCTAACACCTCTGCAGTTGTCTACAGATCAAGCACCTGGTTAATGCCTCCAGCATAACAGCATCCCTACGTCCTCTCTGCCTATCTTTCCATTTTGCCACAGTGAGTGACTTATCTGCTAGATAAATAATAATGCTAAGGCAAATGAGGTGTGCACACCACACCTGGCACAAGGGAGCACACACAATCCTTGGTGTGGGGGCAAAATTGGAGATGCTGGTAGGAGGAAAGGGGGCACACAACTCCTATAGTATTATAAGAGGGGAATAGGAGCAGCGAATGCTGTTAGGTGTGTGGGGTAAGGAGTGTTTCCAGAGCCCCTGATATGGAGGACTCTGACATGGGGGGAGTGCACATAGAACCCCTGGCACAGGAGAGATTGGGGAAAGCTGCAGGAAGTCCCTGAACTAGAGAAGGATGGGAGGGTGGCACATAGGGACTTGTGGGGGTAGAATGGAAGAATGCAGTGAGGCTCTTGGGTGTACAAAAAGCATGTCCCACAGAAGCTATGAAGGGAGTGACTCCCCTAGTAATATATTAATGCTACAAAGCAATAGCTTGCATCTGTATGCTGGTGTGTGCAGGAGTGCCTGCACAAGCCTGAGACAGATTCCTTGTGTCAGCAGCATAATTTCATCAAAATTGGATAATTTCCATTTAAACAAAATTTTGACAAAATATGTAAGAGTTACAAAAAAAATCTCAGCATAAGTATTTCAAGTAGAACGGGGTGTGAAGAATGCATACATTAGGTTGGACTGAAACACATGGTTTACACCTGTTAAGACTATGTATCTGGCATTACAGATTTGTTTTTAGTAGCATTTATATCATTATAGCAAGGAGATTTCAGCTCACCATTGGTACTTCTATCACGAGCCTGTTGAATCTAACAGGCTTTTTTTGGGAAGGGTGGAGGGTCCAAGAACCATACTAAAATCATTTACAAGACCATATAATAGACTGATACTTTTGTTGCAGAGTTCTCCAAAATACCTTTCCACCCTACTTGAGGAAATTGAGCTAGAAGTCTGCAAAGAATAACCATGTCTGAATACCACAGTTAGCCTCAGCTCAGTGTGGTCAGAGCCTAACTTCCCCCACAAACATTATTCACCTCCCATGGAAAGAAAGCTCATAAGTTTTGTCTGATTTTCTATATTGTGTGTTTTCATGATCCTTCTCCACCTTGATAGGGTTCCGTGTTCAGGGAATCTTGTCTTCTACCTCTTTTGTTTCAGCAGCAACACTGAAACCACACCATTATTCTGTGTGCGCTAATATCAGGATTGTAATTGTATCTGATACAAGAGGAGTCACCACTGTGACTAGAGCTCTGCTTTAATCAAGCAGATGCTAATTTCAGCTAAGTCAGGTCCAACAAAACCACATTTATACCTGAATTCAAGATTAAAACAAGGCATAGTGTGTCTTGCACAATTTTATTTATTTATTTATTTTGTAAAATGTATCATTCTATTACTGAAATGTTACTGGTAAGATCTTAACACTTATCTTCAAAGGCATAAAAAATTACCTTTACCAAAAATAAATGTAAAATGTCATGACAAAATGAATGTTCATTTTAGGGATTCTTTCAATCTAGTGTACAGAAAGCAGCCAGGAGATTTTAGAAATAATTTTCTATAGTTCATCATGTTGATAAACATTGTACTCCTTTGCAGATATGAAACCATCTCCATCATTGTCATTTTTCTTAAATATATCGGCTAAAATTGAATCATGAATGGATGCATCACGTTTTTTACCATCTCTTGCAAATTCCTGCTTCAAATAATGGCTTATCTAAAAGAAAAAAATTAAAACATTATACCAAACATACCTCAGAGTTCATTTTTGTGAGCTCATGATAAATCCTAGCATGTAAGCATTCATATCGCCATATTTGGGGTCGGGAAGGAATTTTCCTCCGGGGCGGATTGGCAGGGGCCACGGAGGTTTTTCGCCTTCCCCTGCAGCATGGGGCATGAGTCGCTTGCTGGTGGATTCCCTGCAGCTTGAGGTCTTCAAATCTCATTTTTGAGGATTTCAATAACTCAGTCATGGGTTCGGGGTTGTTATAAATGTGTATGGGTAGGGTTTTGTGGCCTTGTGCGGGAGGTCAGACTAGATGATCATATTGGTCCCTTCTGACCTATGAGTCTATATCACAAATATAAAATGACCAATTAAAAGCTCTGACACTTGAGCAGAACTACACCAAAAAGAGCAAAGCATTAACAGCTCTATAATAAAAAGAATATTTAAATAGTTATCCCTGACTATTTTCTCAATATAAAGTAACACTGTGTAGTAAAAATCTTCAATGAATAAACACCTTCAAAGATAGAAAACTGAGCTTAAGTGAAATGAGATTAGTGATTTCTGACTAGTTCCTAGTGGGGAAATCTCTTTCACAAAACCATAAATGACACTATTGTTGGCTGTTGCAGCAGAGACCACAAGAATTGAGTGTGTGTAGCATCTGAATTAACCTCTTAACTATATCAGTGGACCCTACATATGCAATATGGTCATTCCCCAAAAGGGCAGACTTGAGACACTGCTTGAGAGTAAAATGCAGAACGTATCAAAGTGGTAAGTAAAGGATGAAATCAGAGGCAGCTCGGATAGAGATAATGCGTGCTTTGGTGGTTTATTTATAAAGTGATCTCTCCCAAGTCAGTTGAGTCATGTTACCTCATCTCGAGAGAGTTTCTTGTCACTGTCCAGGTCTATTTGAGTAAATGCTTCAACACTGCGTGGTCCTTTATTCACTGCATACAGTTCAATCTCAAAGATCAATGTTGCATTAGGTGGAATCTTGCCTTGTGCTAAGAATATAACAAAAACATTGTAGGAGTCACATTGCTCAACGATCATGTTACTGGTACATGCACTCATAGAGTAGTATTTCTATTGATATATTTGGAATGGGTCAATATTGTAATATTCAGACTTGTGTGATACCTCAATAATCTGACTCCTGGATTTAAATATTACATTATTAAGCCCTTCCATGGGACTCCTTTCTACCTTATTCTTAACCCAGATTAACTCTTCCTCACTAAACCTAGGACAACTCTCCTTACCTTCGTCTTCTGGGAGATATTGCCTAGTGGCCTGTTCTTTGGGTTCTGAAGCTGGGTTGGTTCCTATTCATCAGATGTCCTTTCTACTGCTGGACTGGCAGTAGAAAGCTGATGGAGAGTCACCTTTGGGTTTTCTCGCTCCCAAGGTTTCTGACCTTATCTCACTGTTAGGAGGTACAGGTGTGGAGGAGGAGTGTTTCCGCCTTTTCCTGTTTCTACAGTGCTGGAGGAGGCAGCCTCCAGCTCCCTTAAAGGACATTAATGGATTTGGGGAGGCAGCAGGCAGCTCCGCATAAACACTGAAATAAATCCATGATGAGAGAGAAGGCCAGCTAGTCCACAGCAGGATGCAGGAGAAATTAGGATTCTTAGGCCACCAGGAAGCCCACAGAAGAAATCAAAAGTAATGGATGAAAGGGTCTTGTTCAGAGAAGGAGGTTGCTGGAGTGCTGGCAAAAGGGAAATGAGATGGGGTTGCAATGGCAATCCTGATATTCAGAGCCGAATATTTTCAGGAATTACTTATAACTGTTCTATTTCTCTGAAACAAAATGGATAGTTGGGACAGATATTATTCAGGTTGCTCATCCCAAGTGTCCAGACATTTAAGTAAAAATGAGAAAATAGATCTCAAACTGTTAAAAACCCTCCTTAGTAAGCCTTGCATTAAGAGAAAAGTTTTGACACACAACAGTATATACAAATGATCCTTAGAACACTCCTTTTGAAGTCCTGACAGTTCCACATGCTGCTGTATGCCAGGCTACAGTCAGGTGTTTTTATTTTGTAATTTAAAAGCAACAGTGAAACTACTATAGTAATGATGCAATGGTTACACACAATCCTTCAATGTTTGAGGTGGAGGTAAACACGTGATAAAAGCTGCCAAGTTCTGCAAAAACATTTTTATATAACTGTCTCTACTGTTAAGGGATTTACCAATAATAAAATAGGATTTGAAATATGCAGCTAATTACAAGTGAGGCTACAGACACAGGCTCATCCATTCAGAATCCTGATAAACACATGACAAATGGGCTATAAGAATGATCTGCTCAGACCCAGGAGATGGAATGAAGGTAGGTTTTAATATTCCTATGTCAAACCACCCTCTGGTGTCAAAGATGTAGAGGAAATATTAACTGCAAAGATGGGCTACTGTATCATGCTTTCTAAAAGAAAGAGATTGAAATGGTAGACAAATAAGATATCAATGAGGTCTAAACGAGTCAAAACATGCATTTGACAAATCATGCAACATGCAGTTAATGTATAAACACACAGCTGGATCCTAATTATATGCAAGCTCAACTAAAGCTAGAAACTAAGAGAGTCTATCAGAATTTATTTTTGACTTTCTATGTATTTTATTAGATCTGAGGATTAAAACGTATATCAGCTTTCTTCTAAAGAAAAGACAACTTTAACATCAAGAGAAGAGAACAAACCAATATTGCTGGTATTTCTCATTTGAGATATCTATAATGAATAAATAGGTTTACATTTTGAGTACAAAAATGTGTTTTATTAAACTGTTTCAAATGTTGCAAATAGATGGTATATATACTTTTACACAAGTTTATCTAATATGTATTAATATAAGCTAACAAGGTAGACTTTGGTAGAAATAGTTTTAAGAATTATACATACCAGAGAAAAAAACATGTAAAGACCTAAAAAGTGACATGCATCCTGACTAATTCAAGAGTAGACAATCATCTTCCCCAACATGCAGGAAATATGCTGAGACAGAGGACAAGTATGTTGCAGGAAAAATAGTCTTTCTTCAAGCACTTCCTGGAACAAACAGTTACATCTAAGGTTAGATTTTAATAATGCACTTTTTATTTGATATCAATAACTTTTCTTGTTGCTACAAGGCAAGATTTGTTCATTTCTTGCTATGGTGAATAAGACAAATTCATTCCTAGTGTAACTACTGGTGTCAGTGGAATTGCATCAAGGATGAAGATGGCTCATGGAATTTTGGCATGAAGAAATTATCAGACTATGATCATGGAACAGCAGCAGCATATTTAGTCATTGCCCCACCACGTTCCCAGACACAGGTGGATTACAAAGAACTAAAATATAATATTATCCATTTCGCTGAAACATTTCATGGTAAGATTTTAAATCTTGAGTCGGCCGTCTCATATATTGCACAACTAAATGTCATGCATTCAGATAGGGTTTCCTGTGCTCCATTGAGTGGGGTATTGCTGACTGCAATATTTATTATGCTGAGTTATGAAACTGCTCATTAAATTAGTCCCAAGACAGTTATCCAAACAAATAATGTTTGGTTAAATTAATTAAGAGTGGTGTATAGTGAATCTCATATTGCTTTGATTGGGGGAAAAAAAATCTAATTTTATTAAAGGGCCAATCTGGCAGCACCCAAATCTTAGAAATTAAACATGAATGTAATGCAACAGGAATAAGGATATACATAAAACATGAGGCAAATAATAATTAGTATAATATTTAATAATTTGTACTGAACTCAAAAGGCCTTTCTGGTAGCCTCACAAAACAGATAAGTAAAGACACAAAATTCCTATAAAAAAATAGCTTTCTGAAAATCTTATTTTTTTCTCTTGCTGTCAGTGAACTCTATTTTCTCCAACAGAAAGTTCTCCTCTTAAAGTTGTATCTAAAGACCACTTAAAAAGAACTATCAGTTTACTCCTCCTGTTTGTTTTCAATCCTAAATGAACTTGTCTCTACACATTTGCAAAAATTCTTATATTTGGCTCATCTGATTGCAAAAAAGAGATATGAGAGGCTCTGGAAATCAAACAGGAATGGAGCACTGAAGTTATGACCGCTCCTTGCTCTCCAAGCTCTCCCTGCTGTTAGCATAGAACTCCTCATTCATGTGCAAACAGCACTGCAGTTACCTGCAGAATTAAGGTACGAGCTGTCACCACACTTGCTGGAGGGTGAGACTAACTGTCTTGTGGTGCTGGAACTTAAATAGCTGTAAGCATGTTGTGTATGGAGTACCGGGATGAAGATCTGATTCCTTTTGATAACTTTTCAATTGTGGTTTATGTTTTCAAAAAAATAAGAGATATTATTTAGATTGTAAACAAATTGGATCAGGAAGTGGCAACATAATGGAAGCTCAAACCTGAAGGAGTTCTCTGGATGCTACCACACACACACACGCACACGCACGCACGCACACACACAGTATGCACTATTAGCAGTTGCATTGCTTTTATCACAGAAATTCCTTGCTAGCAGCAGGGAGAGCTTGTTAGCATGGACCTGTGATTATAGGTCCAATTCTGCAAATCCTTACTCATGTGAGTTGTCCTTATTCACATGAGCAACCCCATTACAGTCCTTGGGACTAAGTGCGTGCATAAGAATTCACGTGAGTAAGAGTTTGCAGGATCAGACCGTGTAACCGCAGCCATCAAATGAACCCCTATCAAAAAAGCTTGGCTAATCAACACTCAAGGAAATATTTACAACACTGTTTTCTGTCATTTGAAAACATAAAGGCAGAATTAAAAAACAGATATAAAATTTAATTTTTTTTTACCATAGCCTGGCTTTCCATAAGCTAATGACGGTGGAATTGTCACTTTCCGTTTTTCTCCAGGACACATATCCAGCATAGCAATATCTAATCCTTTTATGACTTGTCCAACACCCAGAACAAACCATTTTGGATGGCCTTCATTTTGTGTCCGACTACAAAAACAATAAAAAGCTTTTAGTGACGAGATAGTAACAAAGTCAGTGCTCAAATATTTTTTTTTTTAAAAAAAAAATCACTTTAACATTTAAATATTGTACCATTTTTGGAAAGTGTGACATTTAGATTTTTTTAAAAAAAAGTCACAGTAAAGTGTACATTAAAAAGTAAACAACTGACAATTTTAAAACAACAGATATATTAAAGTATTAATACTTTTTCTGATATAATTGTTTGGTTAAAAATCCTTAGTTGCGTACACAGGCAAACTCCTATTGACCTATTGGGAGTTAATTTGTTAAAAAACAATTAAAAATTCAGTGCTAAAATTGCACCTTTCCGCAGAAAACATGCAGAAGAGGTGCACTAGGAGAAGGAAACTCTAGGAACTTCCCTTTGCAGAGTTTTCTCCAAATCACACTGGGGGAGAGAATGTTCCCCTCTGACAACAAACACACAGAATGAGCTGCAAAACTGTGGATTACAGAAACACTGCATCTCACCAATCCTTCAGCTTCTAGGGGTTGTTTTCACGACGATGCTCAGTCGATGTAAAAGTACGCTAGTTACTTACATAACGTAACTTAAAGTGATGCACATTACATCACCTTGCCGTAGTGTCTTCACTATACTATGTCGATGGGAGACATCCCCTTTAATTTGGGCAGATTACAGGATTTGACAGGAAAGTGCTTTTCCATTGACTGAGTATGTCTTCACCAGACCCACTAAATTGATGCCACTGCATTGATAGACAATATGTCTCCATTGCCACCACATTACCAAGTGTTCCCCTAGCATGCAGTGCCTCTCCTCACCTATATAAAAAAACTATGTCAAAATAACATTGTTAGAGTTGCAAAAACAAGCACTCAAAAATTATGAAATTCCATCATTAAGACTGTGAACGCCCCTCCCATGTATGCATTATTATACAGTCTTTAATTACAACATCCCGTACTATTTCTTTCACAAATACTATGCTATGGGAATGAATCAATGTGGTGTAATAAATGAGGCTGCTATCTGTAGGACATCGGCCTCACTTGTTGAAGAAGTTGTAAGGTATGCAGTGAACAAGGCAGAGAAGTTCAGAAAGAGAAAGGATGGTTCGGGGGGTTAACACTGTTGAATGCTGTCTTTAAAAAGCACAGAAAAAAGTATTTACAGGACAAGAGTTTTCCTCCTTCTCCCCATGCTAACTGGGCAGCAGCTAGGGGAGGCACTGGAGCACAAGAGAGACAATTTCTCTTGGTTCTGCTGGTCAGCAGATTCAGGCCTATAATTATTTCATTTAGCATTTAGAAGAAACAAATTACACGCGCACAAGAGCAATATCACATTCTGTATACATATTGAACTTTTTCCAAATTTTATTTTATGGCAAATGTTTTTTAGTTTCAGTTATCTAAATACAGTGCCATTTGTGACTATTTACAT
The DNA here is from genome assembly GCA_007922155.1 of Mesoclemmys tuberculata. NCBI lineage: Eukaryota > Metazoa > Chordata > Testudines > Chelidae > Mesoclemmys > Mesoclemmys tuberculata. The sequence continues at coordinate 33,682,722 of ML675620.1, read as the reverse complement.
TACAGCACTGTACTAATGACAGTATAGTTGTGAAGAAAGCATTTTTGTTTGAAATTCCTGTTTTCAGTGGGTTATAACATTTCCCACATGTAGCTTTTGGACTGCTATTTCTATTGCTTGTTCTCAGCTCAAAAGTTAATATATTCTGTTCCGGACAGCGTGGGGGGAAAGAAAGGGATTCACTAGTTCAAAAAAATTTTCAGATGTTTTTGTGCTTGGAAACCTGAAATGGTTTTCATAGAAAGCTTTATACTTGGCATGTACGCAGTTGTCATTTGAAGGATGCACTGTTTTCTAGGTCTGAAAAAATTCCAACAGTCTACAAATTACATTATCCAGAAATGAAAACAACATGATGAACATGCGCAGGCTGGAGGCAATTCTTACACTCTATCCCCACTGAGCAATGCAAAGGCAGTAGAGCACAGCTCCTGTGTGGCACTATTTGTCCCACTATGCAGCCATATTTAATGTATTATATAAAATGTGGATTTCCTTCTATTTTTCTTTCAGTGAAGTCTCTCCACTATTGATTTGGCCTAGAGTCTTCCAATGGGATTTTCCTGTTTTAAAGACTTAATATGCTGCAGTTCAGGTAATAATTTACAGTTTCAAGAATTACCTAGATCTCTACCAAAACTTATCAACACTATCCTATTTCAATTGGTAGCAGGCTTCTCCAGGATATTTTGTCCGAAACTGCGCATGCTGCTTCCACACTGGGCTCAGGGAAAGAAAGCCCAAGATTAAGAAAACATTAATATTCTTCAAGTTTAGGTTTGTGTGTGAATTAATATATCTGTTGGATCCAAAACTGTAAAAGTTAATATTTTAACATACTTCAAACTTATTGCACAGTAATGAATGGTCAAGTAGCTTAGCTGCGGTTGGTACCAGTTGTGTCAAAAAAAAAAAATTAAAAAAGTCGATGCTTTTACTGATTGAAGAATACATACTAAGGCATTGATCCAGCAAAGCCTTATGCATGTGTGTACCTTGACCCACTGTAAGCAAAGTTGCCCACGTGCACTGAGCCTCCTCTACACAAGAAAACTATACTATTTAAGGCACTCTTAAATTGAAATAACAGTGTCCACATAAGAGGATGCCATTGATTTGACTAAATCAGTTTTTAAACACAATGTAGTTAAAGGAATACAATTTTCTATAAGGCCTGAGTCTTTGCAGGATTGTGGCTTAATTTGGCCTAATTATTATATCATGATATTTACAGCATTTGTAGTTTGATAGTATAGCTCTAGCTATACATTTATATCATTCGAAACCTCACTGTACTTGGTGGATGCCGCATACACGCTCTCCTTTGGAACAGATTCTGTATTGTCAAATCTGCTTTAACGCAGATTTAAAGGGGAACAAAAGGCTGAATGTTTGCCTATTTTTTTATTTGCAGAGGAGAAGCAAATCTGGTGAAGAATGGTATAAACAGCACAGTTATTTACCTGCAATAAAACTTCGATCCATCGCTAGCCAGGTAGCCATCATAATGTGCATTAAGCAGATCCCCCTTCTTGCTCTTTGGCTTGCATTCTTTAGGAACATGTAAGACTTCTATTTTAATTTCCTCTGCAGTGACATCCTCTTCCTTTTGTCCGTGCGCGTGGACGGTGAGAAGACCAAGAGCCTGTAAGAAAAGCACCAGCTTGACTGCGAACGGCATGGCTGCTAAACCGCTCGCTCGCTCTGAATCTGACTCGGGCAATCGGGCTCTGGAGACTCCGCAGCGGGACCCTGCCCCGGCCCAGCTGCGTGGCATTGTTCAACGTCAGACCGACACGGCGATGGGGGGCGTGCACGTCGTAGCCTGCAAGAGGCCGCGTTGCCCCAGTCTAGGGGCTGGGTCAGGGCGCCGTGGGCCTGCCCGTTCGTCCCCCCGGCAGTTCTCCATTGCCGAGGCAGAAGCCAGCGCTGAGGGCAGCGCGCGGGGCCGTTCTGTCTCGGGCGCTCCGGGGGATGCTGCGCGGGGCTGAGCCCGCGGCCCTCCCGCCCAGGCAGCGGCCCAAGGCTCCCCTTTCGGGCGTTACCCGCCCTCCGCTTGTGCGGGGCGTCGCGGCCTTGTCTCGCGGCCGGCGGGGCCGGCTCTGCGTGTGTCCCGGGGGGGGGTCGCTGTGTCTGCACCGTCTCTCCCGCCAGGGGAGGGGAAGCGGGGCCGGGGCTGCGCGTTTCCGTCGCCACACGGGCCGTGGCCGCATTTTCCCGTCGGCCCCGCTGCCTTTGCACTCCCCCATCCCCGGGGGCGAGACCGGGAGCGCGGCCCCCCGGCCCCGGCCCGACAGCCAGCCAGACAGACAGCCCGCGGCGCGGCCTGCCTCCGCCAGCCCCTTTGCTGCAGGAAGTACACGAGACGTCCGGGTCAATGGCAGCGAACGCGGCGGAGGGGGAGGGTCGGGGAGGCGGCCGAGGAGCGGGGCGGGCAGAGCCGCGGGGGGAGCCGGACGCCTGCGGTGGCCCCAGCCCCCGGCCTGCCGCGTGCGTGGGACATGAGGCGCTGCGCCGCGCCTGCCGCCCCTCTGCGTAGCCCGCTCCGGGCAGCCTCTGCGGGGCCAGCGGGGCTGCGGCTGCTGTCGGCTCCCGAGCTGCGGGGCTCAGCCCGGCTGCGGATGCCCAGAGGCGGCCGCTGATCGGGAGTGGTGCGGGGAAGGGGAGTCGGTGCAGCTGCCGCCGCCCGTTCCCGGGAGGATGCGGCGCGGAGCCCGGCCCTGAGCTATGGAAGGAGTCCTGTGCAAGTGGACCAACTACCTGACAGGTACGGGCCGGGCGGGCGGGGCCGCGCCTCCCCGCAGCATCCCTCCTCCGGCCGGGGCTGTGCGCCTCGCGCGCGGGCAGAGTCCGAGGAGGGGCGGGTGGCCGGAGGATGCGGGCTCACGTCCGCCGAGGTAACCCAACCCGCTGGCGTCTGCTGCCGACGCAGTCGTGCCCTGGGCCAGCCTGTGGCTCAGGTCGTGGCCGGCTCAGGGCTGGCATGTGGCGCTGTTCCCCGGCCTCTCAATCTAGTCGGCTTGGGAAGAAACGGGCAGTTTTAGACAAACACCGATGGGCCAGGCTGCAGCGAGTCTCGTCGTTCTGCCACCTGAGTGTTTGGGTTGTGCTCCCCAATGCCTAGAGCTGCTGTTAATTGCAAGCCTTGACCCAGGTGTCCTGGGATGGTCCATACACCAGAACGTCCTGGGCCTGGGCAGCAAGTTGGGGAGAGAATAAAACCATGTTTTAAAAGGTGCAGTAATGGAAGTAATTTTAAAAGTTAAATTTTACTAGAAGTCTCTTAAATCCAGCACTTAGCCAAACTATCCGCCTTTAGCTCTTTCAGTCTTTGCACAAGTCAGTTCCTTTAGTGCCAAAGCCATTCATGTTGCTGGTCTCTGAACTCCCTCTGCAGTATTCCAGGTGTGGTCTTGCCACACCTGTGTAGAGGATTATTGCCTTCCTGCCTCCTACAAATGCCACTCGAAATTTATCAAAAATAAACAAAAAAAGTTCACCATGCTTTTCATGTCCTTTTGCTGACTAGCTAGGCTATCTTTATTGCTATTAGCCCTGCCTTTCTTCTCCTCCCTCTGGTGGCCCCCTTAACTCTGCTGGTGTCTGATGTTAGATTGTAAATTCTTCCAGGGCAGCGATCAAGTCTGTTTATTTGTACTGTGAGATCTACTTTTTTGAGTACTATGTTAAAATTGTAAACAATAACACTATTCTATCCTTTAGCTGTAAGTCCCTCTCAGGATTAATGCTTGCCAAGTTTCTCCATGCTACTGAATATCTCTCTTATGAATTATTTTTTCCCTAATGTATTTACTTTTGTTATTTTTAGCTGAATTTCATTTATTATTTCCAGTCTATAGTTATAATCTATCAATAATCCTTTGTGTTATTAATTGTTCTCATTACTGTTTCCTGCCTGTTCCTGATATGATAATCTGTGATTTTCATAAGTATCTTTTAATGAATAATCTATGTTAAGTATAATTAGACCTGTCACAGCCTCTGCTATATCCTATTTGAAACATCTTTCTCCAAAGTTGATACGTATACTGTGTTGGTTTAGGTCTTTCCATTGGTTTTCAAGTCTATATGGCAGTGTTTTTAGGAGATGCCACCAGGTGTTTTGCTAAAATCTAAATGCTGCATCTATTGCATTTTTTCCCATCCACTAACTCTGTTTAAAAAGCAGTCATGTTTGACGATAATTTCTGTCTTTTTAATATACATAATGATATGTCTCTGTAATTCTAAATCTGTTGCTACTGGAATTAGTTCCCTCCTCCTAGTATTTAACACTGCATTTTAGATTGTTCATTTGTTTATTTTATTTATTTATTTCAGAGATCAGACCTATTTATGTCCGAGTATAGAGGTGGGTGGATGAAATGCAAAACATTGTAAAGATATAAAGTCAAGCATGCTATATCTGTATATATTTTGTTAATTTGATAACTGTAGTTTAGCCCTAATTATTTAGGATAACACTTTACAGTACTTCTACAAACTAGGATACTATTATGTGTTTTGCAGACGTAATGAAGTTAGAGGCGTGGTCTACTTGTAAAAGTTTTGCCAGCATATCTATGTTAGTTAGTAATGTAACTCCCTAACCATTGTGCTGGCAAAAGCCTTGGTGTAAATCAGTTATACCAGCAAAAAAGTCCCTTTGCCAGTGTGTCTTTTTCATTCAGGGAACTGTTATATATTATGTGAGCAAAATAACCCTTTTTTTGCTAATATAAAAGATGTTGCCACTAGGAAGGTTTGCCAGTGTAGCTATGCTGGCAAACTCTTTCTAGTGTAGACAGTCTTAATAGTAATCACTCTGCTACTTTGTTCTAATATTAAATAATTGCTGAGCAATGGAGTAGTGTGATATGCTGTACTCCATGTGCACCCTTATGGTGTGATTTGTGTATCATTCATATTAACCCTTACAGTGTAACTGTGTATTGTCTGATGCAACGTATGTCATGTAAGGTGTTTTTGGAATGCCCATGACATACTGAACATTATTGTTATGGTAGCATGCTTCCTGCAATGTCATGTATATGTACAGATATGAAACTCTGCTATGTCATGTTCCCAAATACCTCTCACATGTCTTGCATAGATGCAGACAAACACAAAGTTGTGTTTCCTTACCTAGCAGAAGCATGCATACAGGAACAATGGACTGGCCTAAGCACCTGTGAGCACTTTGGCTCAAGTGGCAGAAATCATGCCCATTGCTGGACATGACCAATAACCTGACCTCAGGGGGTGCTGAGGAAACTTGTTGAAAGCTGAGGGGTCTTTGTCTCAAGGCTCTCCTCTGGAATCTATCTTCCAAGCAACATCAACATCAAAGGGGATAGGGGTGGGAGCCTGGTTGCAAGACGCATGGCAACCAGCCTCTGTGGTAAACTAACATCATCTATTGAAAGAGACTGAAATACTAATTTTAGTTTAGGATACAAGTTATCTTTTAGTTAATTGTGATTAATTCCTTGATTCATTATTAATCTTTTGATTTGTATTAATCTGACTCAGATTCACTTAAAATCTTGCTATAGTCAATAAACAAGTGTATCTAAAACAGTGCATGTGGATTGTGTGTGCAGAGACCTCAGTTAGAGTGATAGAGCTGGTGCATATCAATTTGTTTGATAGATTGATGGACAAATGTAAATGAGCTTGTAAGGTGCAGTGTACAGCATTGAACCCTGCAAGATGGCAATTCCCAGGGTTGCATCTGGGACTGGAGGTGTTTGCTGGGAGTCTATCCCATGAGTGGCTGGCCAGAAGCTCTCCTTCACTAGGCCAGGGACCGATTGCTCACAGGAGGCTGGGCGTAGGCTGACCTAGGAGTGGGTGGTTCATACAGCAAAGCAGGGTAAATCGGGACCCATGAGTGAGGAACTGGGGTGGCACAGCTACACACCAATCCGGATTGCAGGGGGGGAATGTCACAGATAGAGACCACCTTTTTTGTGTGTGTGACGGAGAGTGTGTGTGGTTGTGTGGGGGAGGTCTACAGATTAGTAACTCTGAAATAGAGAAGTTCTGTTCTGTAGTGCAATAGGGAGCAGAGACTGTAGTCTGATGGTTCATTATTTAGTTGATCTTAAGATCTTAGTTCTCAAGAGCTCTAATTTACAAGCCTTCAAAATAGGATACTTTGGCAGCTAAATTTAAAAAAATCATGAAATATTGCAAAAAGAGTAAGTGTAAAATATCTTTATAATGTTAATTAGTGCATAAAGCACAGTTGATCTTCAAAACAAAGATGCTTCTTTACTTCCTATAAACATCATGTTAGTATTTGTGTCTGTGTAAATCCTGTCTCTGTTAATGGTTTTCACAGACAGTTTTACTTTTGATTGAACTTGCATTTGCAATTAAACAATGTAACACTTTTCTCTCATATTTATGGTCTTCCTAGGTTGGCAGCCTCGCTGGTTTGTTCTAGACAATGGGATATTGTCCTACTATGATTCACAGGATGATGTTTGCAAAGGCAGTAAAGGAAGTATAAAGATGGCAGTATGTGAAATTAAAGGTAAGATTTAAATAGGATTTTATAAGAGGGAATTTAAATTGGCAAGAGGATGAACAAGATGACCTCAATATTACCTTTGCATCACTAATGTCTATAATACTTTAAAAAAGGTAAGGGGAAAAATCACATCCAGACATGTTTAGTCAGATACGTTTGTTACATTAACCACAATTAGTTACTGAACATACATTCTGAAGCAGAATAATAATAAAAATGTTATGATATTTACTGCTCCTTTATGAGGTTTAAAAACAGTCATTTAAACTCTTGGATTTTAAAAACTTTTCTGTGTCTTACATTTGAAATATCATAAATGAAGGCAACTGAAGCTGTTACCACAGCTGCAGCTCTTCTTCCTCCCAAACTCAGAGGGAGGGAATGCTGAATATTAGGAATAGCTTGTTGGGAGAGCCACAGCAATGATCTGGTGGGTGCCACATTTAGGGTGAGAAGGTTAGTTTATCTTCCATTACTTTCTGCCTTTGGCCTTTTTTTTTCTGATGCACCCTTGTGGAAGTATTTGTGATGTGGATAAGTGACCACTAGAAAATGGACAGTGTCCACCTACTTCTCTTACGTAGGCCACCAAGCAGTTATCGGATGGCACAACTTTTGGTTACCACTGCCAGGGCCTAGGTTGAAACCTGTGACCTAGAAGTGAAAGGCTTGTCTTGTTACTAGTCTCTTGAAACATTCAGTAACCCTTTCTCATCTGCTTGTTCATTTGCTGTAGGATGGAGGAACAGTAATAGATAAATACCAGTAATCTGGGATTAATTCAAGCTGTCTTGTACCCAGTGCTGGGCGTGGGAGTACTGTGGTTGAGAACTATGCCTGGTAATCTCTGACATCTCTGGCTGATTAAAGATGTAGTATTGAGTATGATGGCTCTAAGTGGAGTATTGTTCAGTTCTCACACTTGGGAGGATGGTGACTTTGACACAAAGCCCAGGAAGTTACATCAGAAAGGAGATTGATTTTAGCCTAGTCCTTCATGGATATTTGCCCACACCTTCAGATTAGTATGATTGAACCAGGACTAGACTAACAGTGATGTTGAAGGTGAGAAATGTTTTGGCAATAGTTTGGGGGAATTTTGCACAGTATCTGTCCACACTGTGCCTGGCTCTAGCCATTGTTTAGTTGATTATGTTCATGAATATCAAATTCATACAGTATTAAAAATCATTTTGAATAGCTTCCATTTCTTACTAAAATGCAATCTGTAATACATAAATAACTTGAAATAATATGGTTTGTATTTGATAAGTAGTGTCCTTACTGTTTTAATTGTCCTTTACAAAATTAGTCTTTTTTCCCCTTTTGTCATAAGTTCATCCAACAGACAACACAAGAATGGAGTTAATAATTCCAGGGGAACAGCATTTCTATATGAAAGCAGTTAATGCAGCTGAGAGGCAGAGATGGCTGGTAGCACTGGGTAGTTCTAAGGCATGTTTGACAGACACCAGAACAAAAAAAGAAAAAGGTATTTATACCATTAAAGTGTATGACATTTAATAAAATTATTTTATGAAGATGGTTCTTAATTTGTCCCATTCAAGTGGTTTAATTTAATATTACGTAAAATATAAATCTGATTGATATATTGCTAAATCTTCATTATGGAAATAACCCCTGTTGTGTGCATATAGTAATTTCCTGTTTTATTTTTAAATTGGAATTTCCAAAGAGAATAGGAAAATAACTGAGCAGCCTTTGCTAAAGTTAATGGAAAGGAAGAACTGTTATTACTGTATTTCTCTTTCCCAGTCTTGAAAGGAATCTCAATTTATTTGCCCTTGTATGAAAAAAATAAAATTTGTTTGTAAAAATTGTGCAGATAAGTCTTATGACATGATTAGTGGGTTTTTTTCTAATTTTGTTTTTCTTGTAGAAATCAGTGAAACCAATGAATCTCTTAAAACCAAAATGTCTGAACTTCGCCTCTACTGTGATCTCTTAATGCAGCAAGTTCATACAATACAAGAATTTGTTCACCATGATGAGACTCTCTCATCTCCCAGCATTGAGGTATCAGATTTCTAAAATTATATTGGAGAACCTGATTATTTAAGTCAACTTAAGTTCTTGTTGTCATCTTATCAGCAACTTAATGTTGGAAGACATTGACATTAGGGCAGTTTAATTAATGTTTAAAAATTATACAGTCCACCACTAAAAGATACTGTGTAGGCACAATGCAGGATGACATCAGAGTGCATATTAACATACCAATATGTTGGTGAGTCATTCAGTTAAAAGACAGAAGCAAAGCTGGCTGGGTTGGTTGCATATGAATTCTCTTTGTCTAAGAATTGTACACTAGACAACCAATAATTGAAACATTGTTTTTTCTTTGCTTCCAGCATAAGTGAGCTTTGCTATTTCTAGAACCTCCCTTACCTTTGTAAACTAGAATCCCAGGTCTTGGAAACTGCTGCCCATGTCCCCAGCATTTGGGCATTCATGGGAAATCTATTTGCTCTTATAATCCTACTTTGTGAACAAATTCTACCCTAGAATGCCAGTTTACTGACGAGTGTAGGGTGTGCCTAGTTATACCCGGGTTGAATTAGACGCAAAGATTCCTTTCACTAGGAAACTCTAATTCACTTATTTTACTAAATAGAAAATAAACTGTTGACTTCAGTAGAAGCTATGGCTGCTCAGCCCTTTTCAAAGTTAGGCCCCTTGTATTTAGGAAGTAGGAAAAACATTGCAGTGTTTTGCCATATTGCCCCAACCTCCCAAAATAGTCTTCTGGTATTGTATTTGTTTGCCTGAATTTCAAGTTCATTAACTAACTTAAATGTTAATTTTTCAATAAGTTTGATTCTAGTTACCAGTAAAAGATATTGTTCCCAAATTTGCACTTTTTTGAGAGATTTTTGGCCAGTTAACTGGGAAATCAGTTGATTCTGAAGTAACATTTTCTGTCTCTTCTTATATTCTTGCTGATGTTTGTGCTGTCATTGGCTTTCAGAACATGAATGAAGCCTCCTCCTTGCTCAGTGCCACTTGTAACACGTTTATTACAACACTTGAAGAATGTGTGAAGATAGCGAATGCCAAGTTTAAGCCAGAGATGTTTCAACTGCCTCATCCTGATCCCTTAGTTTCTCCTGTGTCACCTTCACCTGTTCAAATGGTCTGGATGGTTTACAATACTAACCTTACTAACACTTTTAAAGTGTTGTGGTACTGATTTGGAGTGTAGAAAAATATTTAATAATGTCATAATTTATAATCCTGACTATTGAAGTCAACAGTTTTAGTCTTAAATATAAATCACTTCTGACGTGTTCCCTAGCCTGTTTGTTTGCCAGTCTTCACCTAAACTGTTCATTGTACGAGTAACTCTCCTGTCGATGATGACATTGCTAATCATATCCAGATACTGGATTAATGCACAGTATGTTGCAGTGTTCATACCAAAATTTAATTATCCTGTTAGCTGTACTGTGGGGTTATTTTTTAAACACGTTAAATATTCATTGGCCTCTTCTAATACTGTAAACTTGCTGCTCATCAAAAAAGATAACGGCTTTGTGTTTTAACTCTCAGCAAGATAACATGCCTTTCAGTTTCCCAGTATTAATATGACTCTTTTTAAACAATGTCCTGATTGATCAAATATGCCTTTGGCTGACAAGTTTGTTTTTGTTAAATAATGTGCCAACAGTCAAATACTTTATGGAACTCTTAATTTTTTATTTATTCTCCTATTGAGAGGTTTGGTTAAGTGAGGTTGTGTCAACCTTCACATATAAGTGGATTTTCAGATCTACTCTGCTCTAGGTGTTCTCCCCCAGTTTTATCTTTCATTTATTTGTATCTGATTATCTCCTTCTCCCGTTCCTCCCATCAACCCAAGTGTCTCTTAGTGATAAATTTTTGGGTCAAATTATTCTCTTGGGCACATTTAGGCCCAGTCTACACTTACCTTCGGGATTCAGCGGCAGTCAACGGGAGTTACGAAAGTCACGCAAATAACTTGCGTATCTCCCGTCGAATTCGCTGTGTCTCCTCTGTGCACCGTCCACACTGTCCTGCGTCAATTGCTGGATTGACTGAGTGGGTCTACACAGACCGCTCAGTTGATCCAGAGCAATCAATCTGATGGCGGCGAATTTAAAGAGTTCCCACTGAAATCAGAGGGTGCCCTGTATACACACCAAATGGCATTATTTAACTCTTGGATGAATTCTTTTGTATAATGTAGACTTGAACCTGGCATTAGTGAAAAATGTCTTGATGTTTCTGTGGATTCTACCAGTGACCGAGTAGAAATTTAGGTAATTTTTAAGGCAAGAAAGAATGAGATGTATAGATCGCAGAAAATATATTTTTGGGTAATAAAGCAGTTCTCTTTTATTAGTGCTTTAAAAATTCTTGCATTACTAGCAATCTGTCCTCTTTCAAATAGCTAAATAAAAGATAATTTCAGTTAATTTTTATTTTAAATAATAATAATAAACACCCTTCTTCCCCTGGGATCTATAAATAGAGTATAATGGATGTGTATACGCATTTTATAATTCCTGATAGAGTTTACAACTTGTTTCTTTCATTTTCTAGATGAAACGCTCCATTAGCCATCCTGGTACATACAGTTCAGAGAGGTAAGAATACCAATTGCTGTTAAGTAGGCCTATTTACTTTCTGAAAACACCTCACAGGATCAATCCAGCAAGTCCTACAGTAGTGAGATATCAGCTGAAGTCAGTATGCAGAGGATTTGCGGTGATGGCAAATGCAGTAGTTTAAAATGTATAAAGTAACAATCTAATATTGATTTGTTTTGAGAATCCAAAATTAAGACCCAGATGTTGCAATTTACATACAAGTCAGAATATGCTAGTTAAGTTTAAGTTTCCATTTTTATTCTGAGTAATATTCCATATTTGGTATATTTTTAGTTTAGCTAAAAAAAATACAAAGATATCATCAAGGAAAGACTGTTGTTTGTTTTAGGGTTTTTAAAAATCATAATAGAAATGTGTACATAATCTTTCTGTGTGTTTTGGTAGAACCCTACATTGTATATTTTAAAATCATTATTTGTTGGAGAGAATTGCTATTATCACTTATCTAAGTTGTTTAATTAAGTGTTAGGGCAAATAAGGCCTCAATCCTGCAAATGCTTAGGCGTGTGAGTACCTTTGTGGAAATAAGTAGTCACAGTGGGACAACTCTACTTGCATAGAGTTACTCATACACATAAGAGTTTGCAGGATTGGGGCCTGAAACACTTAAGATTTTTGATGATTCGTACTTGCAGAATTTGAATTTTTTTTTTTTGGCAAGGATTATATTATCACTTTTCAGGTTTCAGAATCTGTGCATACTAACAGTTTTCTGTTCACATGGTATTCCTTTCACCTTAGTACAGAGCAATGCTGAAGAGTATCTTTAAAATAGGTCTAATAAGAGCATGATAAATACCAAAAAGATATATCTTAAATTTAAAAGCTAATAGACTGGCAAGAGGTTTGTTTTAAGCTTGTAAAACTAATAAATCCTATTTAATTTGGAATAGCCACTCCACAAAAGAACCAGTTTCTTCACTCCACCGGTTATCGCAACGGCGCAGAAGAACATACTCTGATACGGAGTCCTATAATGATCTTCCTCTTGAAGATACAGAGAGTAAGTTGGAAGAGAGGCAGTTTTATTGTGTGTTCCTCTGAATTTATTACCATGCTTACCACAATTGTTGTATTCATGACACCAATACAAGGAGAATACCTAACATTACAATCCTTTATTTTTGTCAGAGCCAATATATCCTGACGTCCCTTTCAACTCTAATCTTCTATGATTCTGTGATATTAAGTAATAAAGTTGCTTGTAGAATTCCTATGTAATGAGTTAAAAGTGCTGATGTAGTTCACTACGGGGCTGACATAGCCATCTTTTACTCACCTTAACTTGTATCTTAGATCTTGTGTAGTCCCACTGAAATCCATGGCACTTCTGGCAATGCAAGGTACTACCTGAAGTGAGTAGAGATGGCAGAACTGGGCTCTACATAGGGATTAGAGGAACAACAAACATTTGAACTATACATTTTCATACAAACCAATATTTTGGTAACCTGTGAAAAATGTTGACCAGTGCTTTGCAATATGATCATTATAGTGAATCAGACTTTTCTTTCAGTTACACCAATCCAGTCTCATTGAGGGGAGCTAATTTCCATTGCATGGAGTTACACTGGTAGAAATGAGAAGAGAAAGTGACAACCCAGTATCTTAGTAAAAGACAGTTTATATCAGTGGCCTACTCACCCCGTACGCAGAGCAACACTCTTATGAAACAACTCAGCTTGGTCAATCAATCAAAACAATAATCTAGGATTATTATATTCTGTGTCAAGGATCCCTTGGTAACTAGATCTCGTTGCATAAATATGCTGAAGTAAGGTCCCTTAATGGTTTTCCCATGAAACTCCCAATTGTTTTGACCCCAGTCTGACTTCTGTCAGGAAGGCTGTGGTCTGTTTTCTTCTTGACTGACTCTGCTTTGGCATGGCTTCTTTCAAGAATGACCTAGTTCTGGGCCAGCCTCTCCTCTCTTGAAGTGTAATTCACCCATGCATAGGCCAACACAAAACCTCTGCTCTGCTCAAGTTCCACTTAAGCCCTAATTGGTGCTTACACCTTGTGCTGTCTCTTTGAACAAAGGTGAATTCCAGTCTAGGTGACCCTGATCTGGTCCTCCTTCTGTGGATGACCCAGTCTGTCTTCTCTCAGCTGGTTAGTTGAATCATGTTGTTTTGAATAATCCCACTCTGTTCTTGTTCCTTGTAGAATTGCTCCAATATTTAGCTTTTTTCACTAATGTAGTTTTTGTCCTTTTTATCTTGTTAGATAGAAGAGCCCCTTTGCTACCTTCCATTTTAAGGGCTCCATCTTCCTAAAGTTGACTCAGTTCCTTCTTTTTTCCAGTAGATGGCTCTGACAATACCCAATTTACAGTAGGGGATTCTGTATCCCTTCCATTTTATTAATGAAAAACTGTTTATATACTTTCAGAGTCAGTTCTGCTTTGAAAAATGATTGGAAAAGGGCATTGTGGAGGACATGAGTAAGGGCTATAGGGACTGATTCTAAATAATCTATCATGGCAAACTGCCAGCCTCCCCCTGGTGGGTCTTGCGCTTTACCTCTGCTTGTGGGCTAGGGTGCCCCCAGCTACCTCATCTCCCCTGGCTTTAGAGGAGCTCTGTCTCTTGGCCTGGGCGGGAACCTACTCCTGCAGCAGCTCCACAACTTCTGACAGCTTCCCCTGCATTTGTTCCCTCCCCCTCCTTTAGGGAAGGCAGGATTTAAATACCCCTGGACCTGCCCTTCATTGGGTCCAGGTGCCTTTAATTGACCTGCTATGCTTTCTCTTCTGCCTGCAAGGCAGAAGGCTTTTAAGCCTTTCGGGCCCTCATACCGGCCCCAGTACACCCTTTTAAAGCCATCCGGCCTGACTTTATCACACTCTTCAACAAAGGATTCCTTCAGTCCTTACAGCAATGTGGAGACATTTGGTCAGTTGTTTCCTAGCTGTGTCTCACCTCCTATATATTCAGTACCTTATGAATATATGGTATGGGTACGATTTAAGATACCAAGAAGTAAGGACTCAGGAAAGACCAAGCAAAGAGTGCTTCTGACTTTCTAAACAGCGCATCTATATATAGATATAAAGAGACCGATTAGCAGCCCACTTCTTTATGATAGGCTTTCTCTGTTGCCTTTCCGGGTGCTAGATAAATGCCAAAATGGAACAGATGTTTCATTTAAAATGGAGATCTTGTTGTAGGCTCTATGATGTCTTCCAGTAACCTTAATATGCATTTGTCACCTGTCATAATCTTGTGAAGTAGAGTGACATTGGAACAGTAATTCATAGATGCCGAGTTCTGTGGGTGTCGGGGCCCAGAAAAAAATAGAGGGTGCTCAGCACTCTCCAGGGCTGGCCTGGCCAGCGATCAGGCACCCTTTAGGGACAGCTGCTCCCCACCCATCAGAAAAAATTAGTGGGTGTTGCGCCAGGAGTGGAGGTAAGCGTGGGATCTGCCACTTCTGGCTGGGAGGGGACACTGCTGCATGGCACTCTGTGCAGCGTGTGCAACTCCCCTCCCTTTCAGGAAGGCTAGGCTGCCGGTAGTGCCCAAAGCCCTGCCCCCTCCACTCTCACTGGCTGGCCAGCCCAGGACCCCTGGTACCATTATTATCCTGTATTCTGACTGACATGGAGAACAGCACTCGTTGTGCTCATCACCTGGTCGAATATCTGATCTGTAAAAGTGTCATTTTTTTTTCAGATGTAGAAGCTGGTTTCTGACTGATAGCCAGGTGTTTAAATCTATCAGTAATGAGCCATCCAGCAATCCGATAGACAAACATCCTTTCAGGATAATCTGAAATAGACTGGACTTTTTTAATAAAGCATCCTTTTTTTTTTTTTGATGGCTAAAGTGTCCCAGTGGAGTTTTTTAGTGAAAGGATTATTACTACATTAATTCTTAACACACAGTCTTGTGTTCCTCTGACCCTGAATTTGCCTGTGCACCTCAGATCTTACAATGCTTGTGTATTGTTTAATATGTTATCTGTAGTTCACAGTAGCTTTTAATATTACTTATCCGCCCCAGGCCTCGAGATAGACTAGAATAATTCAGTACAATCCATAGAGAGCATGTTAAGTATTGCATCCGATAGTTTAAAATATGTTGTCTATGTGAAATATTAGCAAGCAGAATGTTTAAGACTTTGAATTGGGCAAAGTTTAAATATTAATAAATATCTTAATAGGACCTGCTCACTGTTCAAGAAGTGCTCTCAATGGACACTTGGTACCATCAATCATTCCTGAAGAAAATAGATCAGTTTCAAAGAAAAGATCTGATTTGGAAGAGACTCTTCCATCCTTTTCTTCTTGAAGAAACTGAAGTATTCAACTCTCTATAAGTAATGCTATGCAAAAGCTGCTGTAATTATATTATTATTATTATAGGGAGCAGTTATTTCCCTTTTAGAAGGATTTTTCTGCACTTTATAGAATAATGTAAAAACTAACTTTGAAGTGTATTTTATCTTTATATAGTTTATTTGCAAGAGTATTTTCCTAATGACTTCACAGTTTGAATGTGCTTTTTTTTTTCTGTGTGTGTGGACGAAATGGTAACTTAACGGATAGGCATCTACATTTGTAAGTGTAGCTCTTTTTAAAATAAGTGTGATGGTCTGATAGTTTGATAAACCTGCAGATTTTAAATCTTGACAAGAAGGCTTCAGGTTTGAGGGAAGCGGGGGAATGTAATTTGTGCCATGGTCCAACTGGTCATTTGTACACACCTAGGACTCGGTCTTACAGTCCTTGTGCACTCACTCTTCTCTTTGAATGGGCATTTTGCTTGTGTAAGAACCGTGGAATTGAGTCCTTAATGGGTTACCATAGCAGCTTGATGGGAATTTTAATATTCCCTTCCTTTAAAAACACAAGGATATACATAATCTGGCCCTTATTTTTAGCCAGTTGAAAGTAGAAATATGTAGTGTATTTTTCTAAACAAATGTATAAACGTTAACTTATCTGAATATGAAGCATTTGTACCAAACATTGTGTATTTAACATTTTAATTTATTTATTCTTTTTTGTGTCAAAAATTTCTACTTACTTTCTTTATTAAAGATATACAGGCTTCAAGATGTGCTCAAATTGTTGCTGAGATGTGTAGCATCACTAAATAGCTAATGTAGACACATTTTTAACAACATATATTTTAGTGTTTGCTTCTAAAATAGACCCTTAAACTGCTGTTGGAAAGTATGAATATTTGTATCTTTTCATACTTTATTTATGACATATTTATACAAAAGGGGACTTCTGTTTATTGCAACTCCTATATCACTTCAAAATGACATAAATCTAGAGCTAGAATCTGATCTCAATTACACCTGTGTAAATGTGCATGATCTGTAAGTTAGATCAGAATCTGACTGTCTAATTACTGAATTAATAATGTAGGATAGCAGTCCCTCCTATTACCTCTCTCTCATATAAGATTGTTAGTGCTTGCATTGTAAACTCTTGTTTTTTGTATTCACTTTGCGACAAACTTGGTTTAGAAATCTTAGCTATAGAATACTTTAAAAAGTTGCTGTTTTTAATTTACACAATTGGTTAATAAATATACAGTTTTTTGCATTTGATCATGAATCAAATTTTGTTTTATAATTGAACCTCATTTTAAACTGACACACACATTGTCTAATCTTTATCTGGTACGTGTTAATAACATTTTGTACTTGTGTAGGCATAAGGTGATTTGTGAAATGGAAGCTCTCCTTTTAAATTTCTTTGATTTTTGTTTAAATTTTCACAAATATGATGAGTAATTACATGTGTAGGCCCCCAATCCTGCAAATGCTTAGGCACAACGCACTAAATTAAACTACCCACATATCTAAAGTTATATGTGGGTATAAGTGTTTGCAGAGCCTTAATTTATGCTCAAATTACCAATTGTGTGTAACTAGTGATTTACACACACAAATTAGGTCCATAAATGAATGTACAATTTTCTGAAATTAGGGGCTTTAATGTACTCGGTTACACCTCCACACTCTTGTAAATGATAAAAATAAGTATTAAAAATAAGAATGAAGTTACTCAGTATTCCGTATATTGTTGCCACATAGGCATTGCAATCTATCATGTTGATGAGAGCTAGCATATTTAACCTCGAATGCAGCTTTCTTCTAAATGTTCATGCAAAGCCACTGTTTTCTTACGCTTAATATTTGAACCATTTTCTTCTATTTAGTTAAGTTTTTTTTAATCATACCCAAATTGTTGTCCACGTTATAGGTCTAAAAAATGAAATCTGAAGTCCAAACCATCTTTGAGTTAAGATTGCAATAGACAAAAACCTCTAATACTAGAGGTTTTAACTTTTAACATTTAACTTTTAGATGAATGCCAAAAATTAAAGTAGAATTAATTGTAATTTATGTTGGTCCGAATCTGAGACCATGTACTTTCGAATAAGGTTAATGGCAGTTATGTGAGCACCTTATTTAAGAAGATATAGATAGGTGTTTCAGTGTTTTGGTTGTTACCATTTCCCATTAATACTTTGGTGTTGGTTTAGTATGTGTTGTTTTCAGGAGTAGATATCAAATCAGGGTAATCATGTTTCTGGGATTTAAAAAATGCCTATTCTGAAACGTCATTAAATTATTAGCCTAGCTTTCATTTTACCAATACAGGTGCACATGTTAAGCATATAATCTGTTAGTTTCTGACCGTCATGGAGTGCATAAAAACAATTATTGGATTCCATCATTGTACAAGTGGTGTAGCAAACATAGGCTGATTTATAAAATCTACCCTGTATGTAACTTCAATTGACACCACTGGGACATCTGTCGCAGATGAGTGGGCGCTTTATTTGTAGATCGCTGTAGCTCCTAAACGACTGATCTTGTACCTAAATTTAATCACACTGGTGCTGACAATCCCATGAGACGTCTCATGTCACTAAAGCTGGAGGGATGGTTCAGTATAGACCCAATGCAACTCCCATTAAAATGAATGAGTCTTTTATCGTTAAGCATGTGAGTAGTTCTGCTGATATCATTGAAAATACCTATGTACTTAACTTTAAGTACAAGTTTGTGTTTGCTCGACTGACTTTAACATGTATTAGGTGGCACAATGTTTTGGAGTATTGCATTTAAAAGTCTCAGTATTACTTTAAAAACCCTGCTGCAGGCCTCCATAATTTCCAAACCTTAGATACTTGTGCCAACAATGTTAAAGATTTTTGCTTCACGTAGCCCTATATCTATATCCTGTTTTTGGAAGCAGTAACTAGTAGTGTATAATCACACAAATTTTTCTCTTGATAGATGAAATGATTTCCTGAACCCCATTGCAGTATTTGCAAGTAACACTTAAAATTTTGGTCTCTCTGATTTCTGAGTGCTGGGGGAAATGGTCTCCAAAACTAAACTGAATTTTTCTGCTAATAATCATCATTTAAAATATTTTATAAGTGGCTATGAAGCAGGGGTGGTAATGCAGGTGTTTAGTGGCAAAATAGCAACAATTTTAGGTCCTTGGATTGTGCCTCTGAATTTCCTACAATGAGCATTCAGTTTAGTTATTTAGAAACGGAACTAATTTAAGTTGTATATCCTTTCTGGTAGAGAATTAATATTAAGCCCTCAGAACTGATGGGAACTATATAAATGATATACATACCAAGAATACAAAATCTGTGGGTTTTATTAAAACAATTTTAAAAAAATTGTATTTCTTTTCTCTTTAACTATGAAAATAACCTAGTCAGTTTCAGTTTGGGTTATACCTATGTATTATTTAGTTTCTCTTTGAGATTCTCAGGCACAGTGATACAGTGTTGGGCTGCAAATACTTCAGGGAATATTTGGTTTTTAATAAGTTTACTCTGGAACTTAGCTATGTTGCTATTATTTAAAAAACTATTTGTCTTCAGTTTATTTTCACAAAATTTAAATGATGGTCTTGATCTCCTTTTCATAAAAGAAAAGCATTTCATGAGTGGTTAAAATACTACAATGTGTGGTTTTATTAATTCTGTTGTAAATTAGTGAATTTACATTGAAATTATTTGTTAAACAGCTATATGAAAACCAAGATAAAACTTCTGTCTTAAAATCTAAAAGAATTTTATTCCAAATGTTCTAGATTGAGCTACTTCAAATGAGCTGAAGTAAAGCTATGCCTGTCTTTCTTATACAGTAGAACCTCAGAGTTATGAACACCAGAGTTATGACCTGATGGGTCAACCACACACCTCATTTGGAACCGAAAGCATGCAGTCAGGCAGCAGAGACACCCCCCCACCCCCCAAAAAAAGGCAACTACAGTACAGTACTGTGTCAAACATAAACTACTAAAAAAAAAAAAGGAAAGTTTAAAAAAAGATTTGACAAAGTAAGGAAACTCTTTCTGTGCTTGTTTAATTTAAGTTAAGATGGTTAAAAGCAGCATTTTTCTTCTGCATAGAAAATTTTAAAGCTGTATTAAGTCAATATTCATTGTAAAATTTTGAAAGGACAGCCATAATACTTTGTTCAGAGATATGAAGATTTCAGAGTTACGAACAACCTCCATTCCCAAGATGTTCATAACTCTGAGGTTCTACTATATCATCACATCATCCCTTTCAGGCCTGATCCATTTTAAGCACTAAACTTGAGACTCACCTAGCTGTAACTGCTGCCTTTCCACTTTCTTTGTTCTACATCCTGTGTCAAATCATTTTCCCCTTATTTTCTTCTGTACTTCCCATTTGCCACAACTACCACTAGCACTATTGCTCAGTCCTTCTTCCTTCCTCAGCATGGAAATTACAAAGAATGCAGATCCTATCAATGTGTGGTGTTCATAAGAGAGCACTGTACTTAGATAATATTCTGCCTTTAAGCTGTACTCTTTCCCTAAACTGTCTTCTAAAATATTCTGGGAATCTGAAAAAGGTTTTGGAGAAAATTTATTTTCACTGGATATTTCATAAAAAAGTAGTACTCTTCTTTGTACTTCTCCCTATTCTGTTTCTGGGCCTGTGTAATTCGATAGATACATTAGAATTCTTATCTATGTTGTATATAAATAAAACAATAATTATGCATGTTGATTTGTTAAGTTTTGCCAAGATTCCTGCGTGCCTCAGATGCAGTGGGAATCATGAGAGTGAAGTCCAAGTCCATCAACCACCAGCAAAGTATGGATATTCCTTTATAAACTCACTCCTTTGATGGGATTGCTTTTTCCTTGGACGATGAGGTTCATGTGTCCAAATGCTAACAGGCGCAAGTAGAACCTCTGTAACATTACCCAAGTGTAAACAAATCGTTTGGAATATTTACTGGCCAGTTGGGTGTACCTTTCCTTCAGTCTTGCGATAACTTACAGAGCATTCTATTTTTATCCTTAGGAGTCATGCTATTTTTGCTACAAGTTGAAGTACACATAAACTATACTCTGTTGTAATCTCATCAATTTAAAAATATTTAAATTTTCCATTTAGCATTCATGAAAAATACTGAATTAGTTGATTAGTACTTAAAGATGTCTGTCTGTTAAAGCTCTGCTTCAGGAAGTCGGTTAATCACATGCCTAACTTTAAGCCTGAGTAAATTTCATTGAGTTCAATGGGACTATTCATGTTCTTTAAGTTAGGTACTTTCTTAAGTACCTTGTTGAATTGGGTCCACAAAAGGCAGTTTCAGCACACTTCTGATTCTGCTATGCCAGTGAGCCTCTGTTTTGACCTACAGGATTGAGATTGGAGTCATTAACGGCTTGATCCTGCTTATCGTTGAAATCAATAG
Source organism: Mesoclemmys tuberculata (assembly GCA_007922155.1). Lineage (NCBI taxonomy): Eukaryota > Metazoa > Chordata > Testudines > Chelidae > Mesoclemmys > Mesoclemmys tuberculata. Next base: position 33,661,797 of record ML675620.1, on the reverse strand, counting down.
CAAAACTTCCAGTAACTTCCGTGAAGCAAAAATCAAACCTTTAATCTCCATATACCTTCTGTCCTTAGGCTCTCTGCTGAGACTTCTAAATAGTGCCACTGGTGGTAATGTTACTGCATATTTGTCCATATAAATTGGTTAAACAAAACCATATAGCAATGTACATTGGCATCTTATATCTATTTGTATTATACTTAAAGGAATTAAATGAGAATTTCACTTGTTATTGTACTAACTTTCTACTGCCAAATGCTTTAAAGACTAAATAAATAGCTCTGTTTGTCTCATTTTTTTTTTATTCTTATATTTTCTAACACATTTTTACTTTTGTCCCAAAGCAAGAACTCTTGGAGAATTTCCTGATCCCAAACACTTTTCTACCCTCATGCCCCTTGTCTGTAAATTTTTCTATTTCCACTGCTTGGACAGTACTGGGAGTTGTCATTGACTTGACTTAATCTAAAATCCTTGTTTTTCGTTGGTCAATTCTTGTCTCCACTACTTGAGTTCTGACTTTTATTATATTCCCTATATTTCTCACCTTAAGATGTTCCAGATTGCTGTCTTATCTGTGGTATGGTCTTTGGAAGGAGCTGAGCACCTTCTTTGAGAACTGGACTCCCATCAATTTCCACTGATAAAAGCTAGGTGCCCATGACCAGGCCCCAAGTGAGAACAGAAGCCAGATCCTATTTCGAAATGTGTTTCAAAACTCTCCATGGCTTTGTTCTATCCTACAAGTGACATCACTTCTGTCTACTCTACGGCTTTAATCTTTAGTCTCCTATTAACCCCCATCACCACCATGACTTTCTAGAGGGATGGGATCATCCCTTACCATTTAGCACTTTGATTACCCCTCCCTGTGAAGCATTGGATAACCTCATGTCTTCTCATTTATTTTAAAACTTTCCATTTCTCTTACATTAACACTCTGTAAAGTCTTTGGTGTTCTTTTATATTACATTTGAGAATTTGAAAAGTATGTTGTATTTTAGGACATTAAGACAAATCTGAAGGGAATGCTGCTTGTGGGTTTTGTTTGTTTGTTTAGCATTGTGGCTTTGGTTTAATTTGTATGTTTGAGAAGAGTAGACTACATCATGCACGTAGCCAGGACAAGCAAAGACCACTTTGGTAGTTAAAGGTGTCTAAATATATTTCTTATATGCTTTGATGATCTTCCTTCTTATGTTTCTGAAAACAGTGGTGCAGCATTGTATATCAATAGAACCAAGCTTAGTCCACTTTTAATTGTATTTATTTTTGTATAAATGCAAATCTCTTTATATTTAAATAACTGCCTAAAAGCTTTAAGGTTGTCCAGCACTGCCTCGGGCCCTTCCAGAAGGTGGAGGGTGGCTATGCTAGGAACTCTGAAAACCAACCAATACAAAGGAAAGATAGACGCTACTCTTCCACCCCGAAATGCAATGTTAATTCTGCCCTTTTGGAGCTGGCAGTAGGCTTAGAGGATGGTTCAGTAAGAGTGGTGCCATCTCTTTGGCTGTCCATCGTACTCGATGATGACTGTGGAGGAGAGAACTTTAGCTTGTGATGAGAAGCGAGTCCAGCATTTGAAATAAAGCCTCAGTGACAGGTTTGGCAGGAGAAATTGGAGAACTGCTTGACATTTTGCCATGGAAGATGGGGCTGTTGATAACGCTGCCTGTCTGTATGCAGCAATGGCCTGGATAGAATCATACACTACAGATCTCCATTTACATCTGTCTCTGCCAACTTCTTCCCCCTTCTTTATGCTAATGTTTGCTTTCTTCAAATTCTTTTTCAAAATGTCCTTTATAGAGCAGCTTTTGCCCTCCGCTGTCACGTTTCCCTTCTTTGCGTTCACCATAGAGGAGAATGTTTGTGTGGGAGTCAATGATCCAGCATATGGACATGTCCTGTCCTCCTCAGCTGCGCATACTAAATAGATGTGAAGAAGAGGCAAGAACAAGAGCTGTTGTTTGCGTTGTTCCATATATTTGAATTCCAACTGCCACTGTGTGGGAGAGGGAGTTGTATTGAACGGTGAAGGGAGTAAATGGGTCAAGGTGGTAGAACTATAGGATTGTGCTATGAGAGCTGCACCAGCAGTTTTCAGCTACATTGTGGTACGGCTGCTGTACAAATAGGGAGCAATATCGCACTCCCACTGGAGCATAATGACAAAAACTCCACGTCAGCAGGGGTGGACGGAACACTTTTCACAAAACGATCATGCTCTGTCTGCCCTATCCGTCCTCATTCTCAAAGGACACCTGCCCCATGGTCTCAAAAGATGAGGATGGGTTTCTGGCTTATTACAACAACATGTAAAACATGGTTACTTACCAGTAACTGTTATTCTTTGAGATGTGTTACTCATAACCATTCCACTTAGGTGTGTGTGCGCCCTCATGCACGGTCTCCGGGGAACTTTTCCCCTAGCAGCCCCCTGTAGGGGCCGGTCTTGGCACCCCCTGGAGTGCCGCCCTCATGCGGCGGTATATAGGGCGCCGCCGGCCCCTCCCCTCCTCAGTCCCTTCTTTCTGCCGACTCCGACAGCGGGGATGGAGGGTGGGTGTGGAATGGATATGAGCAACACATCTCGAAGAACAAGTTACTGGTAAGTAACCATGTTTTCTCCTTTGAGTGATTGCTCATATGCATTCCACTTAGGTGATTAACGAGCCATACCTGGAGGTGGGTAGGAGTCATCGGTGAGCTGCCCTCAGCACGGCTCTGCCAACTCGAGCATCCTCCCTCGACTGTTGGACGACAGCATAGGGCGCGGCAAAGGTGTGCACCGAAGACCAGGTGGCAGCCCTGCAGATGTCATCCAGGGGGACCCTTTCCAGGAAGGCCGCCGACGCGGCCTGGGTCCTTGTCACCACTGCAGGAAGTTGGACGCCTGCATGCTTGATGCAGGCGGTGATCCATCGAGCGATGCACTGGGTGGAAACCGGGGTTCCCTTTATCCTGTCTGCCACTGGGACGAAGAGCTGCGTAGTCTTCCGAAATGGCTTCGTCCTCTTGAGATAGAACGCCAGCGCTCTCCTTACATCCAGGGTGTGTAGTCTCTTTTCCTCCTCCGACCCGTGCGGTTTAGGGAAAAACGGGGAGGAAAATGTCTTGGTTATAGTGGACTTGGGAGACTACCTTATGCAGGAAAGCTGGGTGGGGCCTCAGCTGCTCCTTATCCCGGAAGAACATAGTATAGGGGGGCTCCGAGGTCAAAGCTCTTAGCTCAGAGACCCTCCTAGCCGAGGTAATGGCCACGAGGACGGCCACCTTCCAGGACAGGATTAGCAGGGGGCAAGTGGCCAAAGGCTTGAAAGGGGGCCCTGTCAGTCTAGCGAGGACCAGGTTCAGATCCCAAGGAGGCACCGGGTCACGGACCTGCGGGTACAGTCTCTCAATGCCCTTGAGGAACCTCACCAACATGGGGTGGGAGAACAGGGACTGCCCGTCCAATGGCTGGTGGAAAGCTGAGATGGCCACTAGGTGCACCCTGAGGGAGGCTAATGCTAGACCCTGGAGTCTAAGCTGCAGCAGGTACTCAAGAATAGCCTGCACGGGGGACATACCGGGGTTATGCCCTGCGACTCCGCCCAGCAGGTGAACCTCCTCCACTTGGCTCTGTATGCGATCTGCGTGGAGGGTTTCCTGCTTCCCAGCAGCACGCGTTGGACCTGCTCCGAGCAGGTTCTCTCCTCCTCGGTCAACCAGAGAGTCTCCAGGCCATCAGGTGCAGGGAGTCCAGGCTGGGATGCAGCAGGCGACCGTGGTCCTGGGAGAGCAGGTCCGGCCTCCTCGGGAGCTCGATTGGTGCGGCGAGAGGTCCTGCAGCATGCTGAACCAATACTGCCTCGGCCATGCTGGGGTGATCAGGATTATGTCCGCTCTTTCCCTCTTGATTTTCAAGAGGACCCTGGGTAAGAGCGGGATGGGGGGGGGAACGCGTACATGGGGGGTCCCCGTCCATTCGATGAGGAACGCGTCTGAAAGGGAGCCCGGCTCGCGACCCCTGAGCAACAAAAACCTCGGGCACTTCGTGTTCCAAGCTGACGCGAACAGGTCCAGTCGGGGAACACCCCACTCATGGAAAATCCTGGCCACTACCTCTGGATGCAATGACCAGTCATATTGGGGTAGAAACGACCTGCTGAGATGGTCCGCCTCGTCGTTCCTGACCCCCAGGAGGTGAGAGGCAGTTAAACAAAAGTTGTGCCTCACCGCGAAGTCCCAAAGTCGAAGCGCCTTCTGGCACAGAGCCGAGGAGCGCACTCCCCTCTGCTTGTTTATATAATACATTGCTGTGGTGTTGTCCATCAGCTCCTGTACCATTTTGCCCAATAAACACTGGAAGAATACCTTGCGTGCCAGTCTGACTGCCCTCAGTTCTTTTACATTGATGTGGAGGGCAGTCTCCTCCTGTGACCAGCAGCTCTGGGTACTCAGGCCACCGGTGAGGTGGGCCCCCCAACTGAGGTCCGACGCATCTGAGATCAGGGTGACCGAGGGGGTCAGGTCCCTGAACGGAACCCCTTCCATGACTGTCCCAGGGTTCGTCTACCAACACAGTGACCCCAGTACTGTGCGGGGCACCGTGACCACTCTGTCCAGAGAGTGCCTGCTGGGCATATACACTGTGGCCAACCAACCCGGGAGGGGCCTGAGCCTGAGGCGGGCCAACCTCACCACATAGATACATGAGGCCATGTGGCCCAACAGCTGAAGGCACTGCCTGGCTGTCGTCGTGGGGCACCTCTGAAGTTGCGATATGATTGCTGCCATGGCCTCGAGCATGGGAGGGAGGCTCTGGCCTGAACCGAATCTAGGGATGCCCCTATGAACTTCATGTGCTGCACCGGAGACAGTGTCGACTTCTGCTCATTGATGAGCAGCCCCAGGGCGTTGCAGGTGGCCTGGACAAGGGAGACCGCCTCACACGCCTGAGGTCTGGTCTTGCCCCTTATCAACCAGTCGTCCAGGTAGGGGAATATCTGGACCCCTCTGTGCCTCAAGAAGGCCACCACCATTGCCATACACTTAGTGAACATCCTGTGGGAGGAAGACAGGCCAAAGGACAAGGCCGTAAATTGGTAGTGGCCACCAGCTACCATAAACCTTAGATAGCGCCTGTGGGTGGGAAGGATGGACACGTGGATGTATGCATCCTTCAGGTCGAGGGCGGCAAACCAATCTCCTGGATTCAACCGGGGGATAATGGCCGCTAGGGACACCATGCAAAACTTCAATTTCTTTATGAACCTGTTTAACCTGCGCAGGTCCCATATAGGCCTGAGGCCTCCCTTGGCTTTGGGAATGAGGAAGTACCTCGAGTAGAACCCCTTCCCCACTTTGAGCAGCGGGACCACTTCTATGGCTCCCTTGTGCAGGAGGAAGCAGACCTCCTGGAGGAGTAATTGCTCATGAGATGGGTCCCTGAAGAGGGACGGGGAAGGGGGTAAGTCGGGGGGAGGAGGCCACCAGTTGGAAGGCATAACCCCGGTGCACGGTGTTGAGGACCCAGAGGTCCGAGGTGATGCCCTGCCACAGGCCAAGGTAAGGCCTTAGCCTGTTTCTGAAAGGCGGGGGAGAATCCAGGGGAAGAATGCTGGTGCCACCCTTGGGCGCACTGTCAAAATTGGTGCTTTCCCTTGGAGGGTCCTTTATGGGAAGCTGCGGACAACGCGGGGTGGTCGCGCTGTCCGGAACCCCTGCTCCTATCCCTACCCCTTGCGGGGGGGAGGGGGTGGGGAGGCCTAGGCGGTGGACTAGGTTGCTGCTGCTGCTGCTGCTGTGGTGGGTGCTGCGGCTGCTGGCGAGTCTGTAGCCTCGCCGCCTGAGGGGTATATAGTCCCAAGGAGCAGAGAGTGGCCCTCGAATCCTTGAGGGCGTGCAGCTTGTCATCTGTTCTCTCCGAGAACAGGCCGGCTCCATCGAATGGCAGGTCCTGAATGGAGTGCTGCACCTCCTGGGACAGTTCCGTGGACTGTAGCCATGCTGCGCGCCGCATGGCAACGGCGGAGACCATCACCCTGCTGGCCATGTCCGCAGCGTCCGAAGTAGTCTGCCAGGCTGCGCTGGCTACAGTCAGTCCTTCCTCCAGGACCGTGGCGAAGTCTGCAGCCTGGTCCTGGGGCAGGGACTCTGCACCTTCGCAGCGAGTCCCAAAGGTTCAAATTATATCTGCCCAAGAGGGCTTGGTGGTTAGCCACCCTGAATTGGAGCGCCCCTGTGGAGTAGACCTTTCTACCAAAGAGGTCCAATCTCCTACCCTCCCTGTTCTTACGAGAGGCGCTTTGGGCCCCTTGCCTCTCTTTCTGGTTGGCAGCGTCCACAACCAGAGTCCCCAGGGCCGGGTGGGTGTACAAGTACTCGTGCCCTTCAGCTGGCATGTAGTACTTCTTCTTGGAGCCCTTGGAGGTTGGGGTGACCGAGGAAGGGGGCTGCCAAACGGCTTTCGCCAGGCGCAGGACCCTCTCATGAACAGGGAGGGCTACCCTGGACAGTCCTTGAGTCCCCACACGCCCAAAGAGAGGGGGGTCCATCTCTTCCTCCAGTACCTTGACCTCCAGGCCAAGGTTAGAGGCTGCCCGTTTCAGAAGTTCCTGATGAGCCCTGAAATCGATGAGAGGGGGGCCCCCTGGTACCTGGCGGCCGCCTAGTGCAGTGACGAAGAAGAGGACAGGTGGCAGGGTCCAGAGGAGGGGCCCTCCCCGGGGTCCGACTCCCCCTCCGAGGAGTGGCCCCTTTCCTGCACTGAAGGTGCCTGCAGGGGGGCTATCTGGGTTACCGAGGCAGGGCCCGACATAGTCCCCTGCCCCATCTGGGCTGCCCATGGACCCCAATATGGCCATTGCCAAGGGGGTTGGGGCCAGCCTGGTGTCGGTGTCGGTGCTGGTGCGGGAACGTGTACCTCTTCCTGGTGGGAAGTCCGAGATCCTGAGCCAAGCGAACGGTGCCAGTGGCGCCACTGGGAACAGTCGCTTCGGGACCCGCTACCGGACGATCCCGAAGAGCCTCGTCGTCTGCGGTCCGGAGCTTGGGCAACGCGGATGAAGATGAAGACCGGTGCCGAGGGATGGAAGACTTGCGACGTCTCTTCCCCAGTGCCGGTGAGCGGTGCCGAGAATGGCGTCTCGGTGCCGGACTGGAGCTATAGCATCGCAACGAAGATCCTAAGCGGTGCCGCCTCGACGAACGAGAACGGTGCCAGGACGACTCGTCCGATGACAAGAAGGGAGAGGAGCTATCGAGCACGACTCTCCGGCGTTGAGTGGTGGGTGGCCATTCCTCCAGTGCCAGGTGTGCCCACCCTTTGGGGGACACCCATCGTGGGCTTGCCCCGGGACACAGGCCCTGGCCCTCTCAGCTGAGAGAGGGCTGGAGGCATGGGCAAGGCCAGCAAGGCTCGAGCCGCTTCGAATGCCTCCGGCGTAGAAGGGTCCTGGACAGGGGGGTTCCCCCACTCCCAGGAGTCGGGGGGAGGGTCCCTGTATAACGGTGCCGGCGCGGGCGGCACATCTGAGAGACAAAGCACTTCAGGGCTCGACCCCTATCGTTCCTGTGGTGCGGGGGAGGGGGAGCGCTCCACGCGCAGATGACGCTTCTTTCTTCTCGGCACCGGGGACGTCCGGTGCCGGGGCTCCTGCGCTGGAGTGCTTTGCACCGACGAGATTCTCGGTGCAGAAGGAGTCCGCATTGGCTCGGATGCCAGACGCAGGGGGGGACTCCATCAAAATGGCCTTAAGCCGGATTTCCCTCTCTTTTTGGGTCCGTGGCTTAAAGGCCTTACAAATGTGGCACTGACCCTTTCGGTGCTGCTTCCCCAAGCACTTCAGACAGCGGTCATGGGGGTCGCTGATGGGAAAGGCCTTCCCACAGCCAGCGCAGGGTTTGAACCCTGGCGAGCCCGGCCTAGCCGGGGTCACTAGAGCCTTAAGGCTCTTCCTATACTAACTAAGTAACCTAACTAACTGAAAAATTAACTGAGTTCAGGGAGAACTGCTAACTAATTACTTACAGTAAGAGGAAAGACGTGCGAGGAGCAAGAGTTGGGCTCAATGACCGTCACGGGCGGAAAGAAGGAACTGAGGAGGGGAGAGGCCGGCGGCGCCCTATATACTGCTGCATGAGCACGGCACTCCAGGGGGCGCCGAGACCAGCCCCTACAGGGGGCTGCTAGGGAAAAGGTTCCCTGGAGACCGTGCATGAGGGCGCGCGCGCACACACAACTAAGTGGAATGTATATGAGCAATAACTCGAAGGAGACCATACTAACACCCACCCCAGCTGCTGCCACAGTACTTTCCTCCCCCCAACCTCCCGCCTGTGACCGGGGTGGGTGGGGGGGCGCTAACAAAGCACTTCATTGTGACTTGTCCCTTAAAATCTGTTAACTACTTACACTTAAACACTCTGTTCTGAGCGGACACTATGCATACCTTTCCCAGACCTAAAGAAGAGCTGCGTGTAAACTCAAAAGTTTGTCTCTCCCCAACAGAAGTTGGTCCAATAAAAGACATTACCTAACCTACCTTGTCTCTAATGGTGCTACAGGGAGCAGTCCTGAAGCTACTGCTGCCCCATGTGCTGAAGTGTACGACGCTGCCACCAGTGTGTTCTGCCCATGAGAAACAGCTTACAGGCAGTGTGAGGAGGAAGAGGCACAGAGAGGGACCTCACAGTCTTCTGTGGAGTTGTTCCAGCGTGTGATGAGGCCATATATTTGCTGCCTAGGCCAGACACTCATCCTGGCCTATTGCTAAGCTAGACTTAGAGAAGCAGGAGCAAAAAAAAATTGGACTGCCTGTATCGTCCCTCTGCTCCCCATGGATGGAGAAAGCCACTCCACCCCCAACATTGGCTCCAGGGCTGAGACCATGCATGGGGCAAGGGCCCGGACTTCTATTTGACCCTGTGGCAGAATGTGCAGAGTGGCACCATCAGCCGCGGGTCAGCTCCCCCCCCCCCCCCCCGGGGTGGACAGGAGAGAAGCACCTCATGGTACTGCAGTTTAGGGGGTGTTTAAAGTTTACTAGTTTATAAACCTAAAAGGCTTGCCCCAGAAACATAGGCATCTAGACCCCGGGGGGGCGGGGGGGGGCACACAGGCTAATCAGCCCTTGTAACAGTGGAGCAAGAATGCAAGATGGGTTCCCCAAACTACACCCGACCCGCTGACACATGTTGACTAGCCCATTCCCTCCTCTACCCCTGCCCTCTGCTCCTCTCCCACATTGGCCCAGTATGCAGCTGCTGGCCCCAAGCACCATTGTGTGCGCCCTCCTCCTGGTCCCAATCCTTCTCATATGATGCAGGCCCAGTGCCCTGTCCAGGAGCCGTGCTGCCCCTTCCGCCCACCCATCTCCCACATGACATGGGCCTGGCCATTCCCATCATAAGAGCAAAACTGAGTGGCGTGGCCCACGCAGTTGACAGTTTGGGGACACCCCCCCCCCCCCAACGATGTATGATCTCAGCTGGGTCACAGATAGCTGTGCAGGGTACAGGATTGACTGTGTCACGCCCAGGTGAGTGACTGACCAAGTGAACAGGAAAGGTTACATGGGCGTGGACTGTGCGTAGGCAGCATAGCAAAGAGGGACAGGCTTTAGCGCCAGCTTTGTGCATTACACGTTTGTGTAACACTAAAACCAGGGAGCCATGCGTCATGAAAGTGTTTGGGGCTGGTTATTCAACAATTTAGTTTTAATGCTACTTTAAGTGGTAGCGGGCAAACATGGCAAATAACTAAGGGTGCTTAACTAATGAACATAAATTGTATGTGTGATGTCAACTACACTGTAATTTACATACCACTAACAAGCAGTAAATCCAGAGGTTAGAGGTATACCTCTTAGCAATAGTAGTAAACTCCCTTGCCTGAGTTTAAGAGGGTAACTTGATAAAGCCTGAGTTTTAAGAGGGCAACTTGATTAAAGCACCAACAGGTGGAACAAATATTTAATAGGGGGCTTTTCAATTTGGTATAACAGGATCCAATGGCTGGAAGCTGAAGCTAGACAAATTGAGACTGGAAATAAGGGGTAAATGGTGAAAGTAATTAACTGTTGGATTAATTTACCAAATGTCATGTTGGATTCTCCATCACTGACCATTTTTAAAGCAATATTGGATGCTTTTTCTAAAGATAAACTGTAGGAATTATTTTGGGGAAGTTCTATGGCCTGTTTTATACAGGAGCTTAGACTTGGTTATCATACTGGTCCCTTAGGGCCTTGGAATCTATGACCTTGCAGTCTTGATCCCAACAATCTTTCCTAACTCATTAAAAGATTTGTTTGTGTTGGGAGGGGACAGGTCTGACTAAGGAAGGAAAGGTGGATTATGATAAAAAAAGAGTGAAAAATGATTTGTTTCCTCTAAATCTATTTCTGGAGTATAAACAGAGCTGTAAGAAAAATATAATGAAAAGACCAAATGACAAGAAATCACACATTATAAAGTGCAGAGAGCATGCTTTATTTCAAATGAACAATACTATCTCCAGGAGGTTCAACAAATACAGCTAACAATAAAATTTACTACTATGTTAAGATAACTAAATCAAATTGATGTTGAGGGCACTACTGTAGTGTTAGCAACAGTCTTTTGGATTTTTTAAAACTGTGGTTCATTGCTTTGTTGCCCGGAAATTTCAAAATGTAACAGAACCCTAATACTAGCACACAAACTCACAACCACTGCACCCCAGGAACCTCCGAGAGTGAGTACTGCTGCTGCACTTGAGTACCTAAACAACTTTGTTGAATGAGGGAATGGCCAGGTGATGTTACTTCTTAAAAAGCCATTCAGGTAGTCAACATGCCAGAAGCAGTACTCAAACAGTGAGTGAACAAAGGGCTGGCCGCTTGCACTTTGTTCAAAATATTGTAAGTCAGTCCGGAAATAAACATTAGTGTAACAATCAGAGTCAGCGTAAAACATTGAAGTGCTGCTTACAGGAGGGTAGATGCAAACATCACCAATGCCTTACACGTCTGATTCAAAGTATATATTCGTGCATGTATAAGGTACGATACACAGTATCATCTCTTAGGTGTATGCAGTCTTCAACAGGGAGTCTCTCTACCTGTTGAGGCATTCTTAAACATCAACACAGTGTTGAGGCACAAAAATTAGTTAAATGTTGAGCAGGGTATTCATTTCCTTAGAAACGTTCTCCTACCAACCGTTAGTTCCAAAAATTACATTTTAAAAGTCACAAAATAAATGGTACAAAACTTCATAACCGTTAACTTCGGCTATATACGGTATGTACATGTCATTGAAAAAATGTTAAAATTCATAAGTCAAATAATAATGATAAGTCATAATGTATATCTTTGAACTTCGTCTCATTCAGGTAGGTAAAAAAATATTTTTTTCATATTTACAGATCAGATATTTCAGCTTATATGACACTTGTAAAAAGTCAAGTGTAAATAAAACAGATCAAGCCCTCTAAATTGATCGAATAGTAATATTCACAGTGGCAGAGTCAGTACCGAATTCATTTCTTAAATTCAGTGTGTAAAGTCCGCCATCATTCTTCTGAACATCCATGATGATAAGAGTGGTTAGATCTTCACTAGTTTCAATATGGAATCTGCCTTGCTGTTCCAGACTAGTAATTTTTCTTCCTTTGCAGTACCATGTTATTTCAGGAGCAGGTTCGCCCGAAAAGGCACAGGATACTGTAAGAACCTTTCCTTCATCAACGCTGATATCTGTTGGAAGAGCTTCAATTTTGGGTGGCATTTCTTTACAAAATGGGAAAATAAATTTCAAGTTAGTTATTTTCATTAAGAACCATCTCCCTACAGCAGAGGTATTCTAAGTACTGTTCCAGGATATTTGATATTCTAACTCTACCAGTAATTTTACTGCTCACCTCTCAAACTGGATTTAATCATTCTACTAGTTGAACTCCCCAGTTGTGTCAGACTAGTTTTCCCCATAATACTGCTGGAGCTCATCTCTACAATGGATTCTTTCATGGAAGAGGACATGCTTTGGGCAGACATGCTTGCAAATTTCATTTCAGTCATGCTGCTCCTACTGCTGAATGAAGCCTCTTGTTCAGAAGCAGACATTTGAAATGACTGAGAAGAGAAACTTTCCTGCATGCTTGCATCGCCACTCGTCCTCAATACTATCTCTTTTGGAGGTTCTTCGATTAGAGCTGTGAAGAATAGCAAACATAAAAGGAAAAAGGCAATGATGTCATGTTAACTGGTGAAGTCATGTAATCCTATGTTGACTTTATAGGAGGGAGAAAATAGTATGCTTACTGTTTAAAGGAAAACTTCAATGGACCATAAATGTTTCCAATTACTTGATCCAACATGGCTAAATAACTAATAATAAGTTATATAGGAAATAATGAAGCAGGAAACAGACATTTTATTAGCCTATGACATATATGAAGAAAGGAAAAATACAGCTGCATCCAGAGATATAAGTCTGCTGCTTTTTAGAGATGTTTAGTACTTTTTTCTGGAAGTAGGTATTTTGATTCCTTTTCAGAGTAACCAGAAAATGCCTCCCAAAATGTACCTATAAGGAGCTATGGGAACTACTTGCTATTCCTTCAGTCTCTTGCTGCAGCTATTATTTTCCAGTTTTAAGACATACCATCAGACAGCATTTCCTGTCAGACTTATCACTAGAACCATAGAGCAAGAGATTACACATTTGCCTAGTTCATACCAGTAGAAATTCTGAAACATTTTCAGGGACTTTTGAATACTGTTTTATAATTTGTTTGACTTACATATTCTTGTTAAGTGAATTGTTCTGTAGTCATCTAATAAGTAGCCAATATCACAGCTGTTTTCTCTTTAACATAAGCACAAACATACATAAAAAGCAAAAATACAATAATCCCTTGATGCCAGAACTCTAGATATTCTTGACCTGCCAACAAAACAATTTAATTCAAATACTAGCAAGGATGATACACTTTTTTTGGAATGAACTAATTTGATGAAACAGTGATCACCAGAGCCAAGGGGTTATTTGATTTGTAAAATATAGATTATATTGTACTTTGTATAACAAAAATAAAAACATGTTAAAGCGCACAAATCAACATCAATCTACAGATTTTGTTGCATATAATCCTACCAGGCAGAAAATTTTAGTCATTCAAAACAACAAGATGTAAAGAACAAACTTACGGAGTACAGTCAGGGATGCCGTAGCAGAGCATTGTCCATGGTAATTTTTAGCTTTGACTGTGTATTTTCCACTGTCACTCACTGCAGCATTTAGAATATTCAGAGAATATATAGTATTGGAGCGATTTACATTGATTTTGGATGAAATAGCAATCTGAGGAGGAAAAGTTTTTGGATTATGATCAACTTTAACAAGAATTTTTAATGAAATTTTTAAAGTTAATGTGTGAGCGATTACTTACTGGTTGGTTATTCTTAAACCACTCAATTTCAGGAGAAGGATCCCCAGAGATTTCACAAGTGAACACCACATCTTGTCCTTCATCAATGTTTTGAGATTTGGGCTGTGTGATAAAGGCTGGTGCATTTGAGCGCTCATCAGCAAAAGTCAGATCAAACTGGCATCTGACAATGCCTTCGTCAGTTTTACCTTCACAAGTAAGTATTCCTTCATCTTTATGACTAACTTTTTTGATGGTTAGAGTGTGATCACTTCCAGACACGCCATATCTGTATTCTTCTGAGTTAGGTAGCTCCATTCCATTCAGCACCCATTTCACATCAGATGCACTAGCAATGTTAGCTTTCACAGTAACTTTCTGACTTTCAGACACAGTCATTTTAGTGGAAGAAGCTTTAATTTCTGCATATGATCTTTTGGCTTCTTCAGAAACTACTGACTTTTTAACAATTTCTTCTTGGACCACTGCTTTTTCTTGAGTTGCCACTGCTGATTTCTTCTGGGTAGAAATTTTAAGTGCCTCAGCCTCTTTCTCAACTGATTTAGGCTTTTCAATCAGGCTTGACACCTGGGAATGGATACTTTTAAAAACTTGGCCAACAAATTGGAAGTTAGTTTTAGATACACCACCTTCCCCAATGATTTCACAGGTATATTCACCTTGATCTGACTCTGTAAGGTTATGGATTTTGAGTTCATAGGTACCATCTGCTGAATAATGAAACATGAAATGGCTGTCTTCTTTCAGTTTGTTGCCATCTTTATACCAGGATACTTCTCTGACACTTAAGGCACTACTTTCAGCTGCACAGGAAAACTTTACTTTATTTCCACAAGCTTCCACTTTCAGTTGCTGAGTTATCTTGGGAGGAGCAATAGTTGGTAACAGAACTTTTTCTGCTGGAGTTGTCCTTCCTTCTGCTGCTGATTTAGCTTTTATGTGAGCAGGTGATGGTTCAGGGGATTTTACACGTTTAGGTGATTTAACTGGCTCTGGAGACTTCACACGAGGCGCAGGAGACTTGACTCTTGGGGGTGATGTAATTGCTTTTTCAGGCACCCTTGCTCTTTGTACAGTCAAAGTAAAGTGTGCTTCCTGCCTTCCTTCAGAGTTTTCTACCACCAAAACGTAGCTTCCTTCATCCGATATCTGGACAGAAGAAATCTCAAAGGTGGATTTGTATTGTGTTCGTGTGACTTGGAAGCGCCTGGAAGAAACAATGGCTTGACCTGCACGTAACCATGTTACTGTTGGTGTTGGTTCACCATCAATGTCACAAGAAAATCTTGCAGTTTCCTCTTCAAAGACAGTGAGTGACCGTGGTTTTGTTAATATTGTTGCTGGAAGAGTGGTCTTAAACTTCTTACGTGCAGTCCTTTCCTCCAGTGATTTTTCTTCAGCTGCAGTAATTTTCTTTTCAGCGGAAGCATAGTGTTCATATGATGAGAGTGATTCTCTTGTCTCTGTCATTTCTGATTTGACCTCTCTTACTGAAGAACTAGCCTCTGTTGCAGATGTTTTCTTAAATGAGGAAATAGCATAAGCCTCTGTCTTTGTTAAGTCAGGGAAAATTGATCTTGGTACTTCCTCATCTCTGCGTTGGGAAGAGTAAGTAGTATAATCTCCTCCTGTAACATCTAATGTTGCATAGTCAGAACATTCTCCTTTGTAGTTTGTGCACACAACACGATATGTTCCACTGTCATCAATGTGGCAGTCAAGAATCTCCAAGGTTAACACACCGCTGGTATTAGTGAAATGTATCTTATTGCTCTCTTGGATCTCAATACCATTATGGTACCATTTCACTTCAGAAGTTGGTTTTGACTGGACGTTCAGAATGAATCTGGTATTATGGTTGCATGGCACACGATGAGAGCGCATTCTCAGAGTGATGCGAGGGGCGTGGTCCAAGGTGAAAGGCTGCTGAGTCAGAACTTCATATTTCCTTTCCATTGTTTTCTGAGTTTTCAAAGCAGCTTTCATGGACTCATACCTGGAGAAGATGTCAAATCTTGCCATCCTTTCAAATCGAGAGAGTGACCTTTCACTAGTCACCGGACTTGGTGAGCGTGGCCGAGTTCTCTCTGGTGTAGGAGATCTCCTTTCAGTTTCTTCTGCAGGCCGTGAGCGGGGCCGAATTAATTCAGATACGGGGCGCATTAATTCAATGTAAGTTGGAGAAAGAGATCTTCGCCTCCTTAATAGCCTTGAGGGTGGTGAAAATTCTCTGTGAACATGTTCCACCATTTCTACTTCTTCTTCTTCTGATGTAATCTCAGTTATTTCTCTTTGTCTCCTTCTCCTCACTCTACTCTCTTCCTCCTGTGCCATACGCTCAAGCTCACTCTTGTATTCAGAGAGTCGCTGAGTTGTGATAACTGGACGAAGCAATTCTTCATCCTCTCTCTCATCCATTATTTTCTGTCTTTGCTTTGTTGGCCTATAGACAGCCCTGTCATGGCGCTGACGGAGTTCTGCATAACTTGCTCCAGTTTCAGCTTTAGATGGAATGTGATAGGTTGAGTACCTCAGCTCTCTTTTTCTGGCTTCCTCTGTACTGACCTGTTCCCCTGCTGAAGAATAACGAAGGGCAGACAGCTCAAAACGTGGAGGGCTTCTACTTGGTGGTGAAGCTGAAAAGCCTAACTCAAGTTCTTCTTCAAGACGCAATCGTTCCTCTTCAATTCTCTTCATAGCTAAATAGTCATCAACAGGTAGGAGTAATTCCTCGTCTGACAGGTCACTGAGTGATCGCCTTCTTGGTCTGTAATAAAGCTCATAATCAGGAGATGGGGTGCGACGGCGTGCTGGTCTCACGGTTTCAAGGTCATCTTGTGACAACTTTGGTATGCGCCATTTAGGTTTATACTGATCAGAAATGCGTGGGAGTGGCATAACATAGAACTGTTCCCATCTAGAAAGGCGAATGCGCTTTGGCCGTTTCTGAACAATTCTATCCAGTTTTCCTGGCATTTCATACTGGTCTCGCAGCCTCTTGTACCACTTCATATCTGACATAGGCACAAACTGTTTAATTGTCTGATCTTCCTCAAGAGCAGTATGTACACGCCTGCGAGGCTCTGGTATCTCATACGGCATGCGAAGTCTCCTTTCTTCCCTTTTTTCTTCCTTCAGAATTTCATATTCACCTTTGACAGTCTTAGTACTCACTGCCGGCTTATACAGGATGGCAGCTTCTCTTAGAGCTTCCTGTGCAGTTTGTGTTAGTGGAACAGTCTCAGCCCCAGAAAGGATTTCTGCCATTCTTAGTGTCTTGTCAATTTGTTTTTGCACATGTTTTTCCCGCTCTTCTTCTGTCTTGTATTCATGTTTGACATATGTCAAGCGTTCTACTTTTAGGTAAGCCTGACAACTTGTAGATCCAGCACTGTTTGTAGCAGTAACTCTATAATAACCACTGTCTTCTGGTAAAGTATCTCTGATGTGCAAAGCATAGTAGTCCAAGCCTTCATGAACAACTTCAATGTTGGGACCGCATGACAGAGGCTGACCATCTTTCTCCCATTTTAATTTTGGTTTTGGTACACCAGATACCCTTATCTCAAAGCACACACTTCGGCCTTCTTGGCATTCTGCATTTGCTAATAGTCTTTTGAACATTGGTCTTAATGTGGTATCTTCTGGAGGTCGGTGTGGAATTACAGTTAGCTTAGCTTTGCAACTGTCTTCACCATATTTGTTGCATGCCAAAACACTATATTCAGCATCATCATCCTCAGTGACATTATGGATGGTAAATTGATAAAGACCTTTATCAGATTCAAAAGTATACTTCCTATCGTCATCACCTGGTTTGATTTTTTGACCTGATTTGAACCATGTTACTCGAGGTTCAGGGTGGACGGTTATAGTTACTCCAAACCTGACATTTTCTCCAACATAGGCAGTGCGGTTATACAGAGGCAGAGTAAATTCTGGTGGTCTCTCTAGAAGTCTCATAGCATCCACTCGGCGTTTAACTTTCTTAACCGTTCTGTATCTGTAATATTCAGAAACTTCTCTCACACCTTTAACAAACAGCTCTGCATAGGAACTATCTTCACCATAGTCATTTACTACCTTGCACCTGTAGGTACCATCATCTGATTTAGTAATGTCCTTGACATACATAGTTGCCACTCCATCCTGGTAGCTGATTTCGTATTTTCCATTGTTTTCCAGTTGCCTGATACCAAAGTACCAGATCACTTGTGTGGACTGATCATAATTTTCAATCTTACATGTGTATTTGGCATGCCCTCCTTCTTCTACAACAGCATGCATTATCTGCCCAGAAATGGGACCAATGTCAATTGATGCAACTTTTACTTTGGCAATTGTAACTCCTTTCTGAGATCTAATTGCACCACCACAGGAAACGCGAGCTACTGACACAACCATATTCCATTCTTTCTTCACCAGGGTCTGATAGTACCGCCTATGTCTTAATGTCTTGATGACTTTAGTGCTGATCTTTTCCATCCTCTGTTTCAGCCATGGATGATTAAGTGCTTCTACAGCAGTCATACGACCCTTCCGTTCTTTTACTAAGAGGCGATCAATGAAGTCCATGGCCTCAGTGCTTATATCTTTGAATGCTTCATCGTCAAAGTTGTATTCAGCACTTATGATATTTTCAATAGTCTGTTGGTATGTTTCAGCAATGAAAGGATTAATACCACTTAGAAGTATATACACTAGCACACCAAGTGACCACATGTCTGTAGCTGTGCTGACCACATCATGTTGATGTACTTCAGGTCCATAATATTCAGGAGAAGTAAACTGAAGTCTAAAGTTGTCACCAGGCTTCAGCTGTCTAGCCTGACCAAACTCAATAATTTTAATTATGGAGCTTCTTCTTGTGAAGTAAATTATATTCTCTGGCCTGATATCAAAGTGTCCAATGTTATGACTGTGTAAAAATTCAAGTGCTCCACAGACCTGGTGTACATAGTTTACTATTTCTCTTTCACTCAGTTCAAATGAGGCTGTACTAATTCTTTCAAAGATGTCAACTCCAGATATGAACTCAAAAATCATGACTAATTCTTCTAGACTTTCAAAAGATTCATGAAGATACAAGATGTTTCTATGCCTAGCAATGTTTAGGATAGAAATTTCTTTCTTTACTAAAACTTGGTCAGCTCCCTTTACTTTAACAAATTTGGCCAAGAAGGTCTTCTTGGAAACTGTCTCAACACAGCGGTGGACAATTCCAAAATGCCCACGTCCAAGCTCTTCAGCAATCATATATTTGTCATAGAGTTCCTTTGTGGAAGAGTGAGATGCTTTAACTGTGGTGACTTCTCTTGTCTCATCAACTTCTTCATCATAATTCAGCATTCTTGTCTTATCTTCCTTTGTTATAATTGGCTCTGTAGGTTCAGAAGGCTGACTTTGCCCAAATTTATTTTCCGCAATTACACGGAACTGGTAGCTTGTCTTGCCAAATAGGTTTACCACAGTGTATCGGGTATCACGAGCTTGTGCAACACGAATCCATCTCTCTGCTGTAGTAGCACGTTTCTCAATGGTGTAGTTTGTGACTCTGCTTCCACCATCAGTTGCTGGAGCAGTCCAGATTAAGTTGACTGAATCCCTTGAAATATCACTTACTTTCAGACCCCTTGGTGGATCAGGTACATCAGCCACATCTAATTCAACAGTTTTTTGATCAATGCCAAATCTATTTTTAGCACAAACAATGTAGAAACCTGCATCTTTTCTGTCCACACCATTTGGAAAAACTAGAGAGGTGAATGATCTTGTAACGATAACTTGATAGTGTCCGTTATTATCAATGAGATCTTGTCCTTTCTGCCATGTAATCACGGGATCCGGCTTGCCACTGAATGGAATCTTGATGCTGACCACTTCACCTCGGAGAGCATGAACAGCTCCCATACCTTCAAGATTTTTGGGCAAGTGAATCTTAGCAGGAACTGTAGCAGAAAGAAAGACAGATCCCATTAGTACAAACAATATTTTAAATAAAACACAGCAGCATTATTCTAAACTTTGGGAAGTTAAATAAGAATTTGACTTAAACATCAAAACACTTTATTCACCTTCAACATCCAAAGAGGCAGTGCCAGACACAGATCCTCCCTGATTGGTAGCTCTAACTTGGTAGACAGTGGCATCGTCATCTGTTGCATTCGTAATGACCAGCTGGTAATATCCACCTTTAAATTCTTGTATCTTAACCTTTTCACCATCTGGCAAGATCTCTTTACCCTGTCTAAACCATTTAACAATAGGCTTCGGATGACCAGTGACCTTACAAACAAATGTGGCAGTGGCTCTAAATTTCACATTCAGGTTTCTTAATTCTTCCTTGAAATGTGGTGCTTGAATTGGTACATCAGATTTTGGAATGACTGGTAGTGACACATTGCTCCATTCACTTTCACCACCTAGATTTTCACATTTTACACGGAATTCATATTCAAGACCTTCAATAAGACTTTTCACAGAATAAACAGTTTCATGAATTTCTTCTGTTGTTACTGCAATCCATTTGTTTTGTTTCTTTTCACGTTTCTCAAGGTAGTAATTTCTGATCTTTGCACCTCCATCACTGGCCGGTGGTTTCCAGGACACAACACAAGAGTCCTTTGTAACAGCAGTTACTACTGGCTGACTAGGTTGCCCTGGTTTTTCTGTAAAGAATAAAAAGATTCAAAGCATTAAATAAAAGTAGCTTAGTAATTTTCAGATATATGTAAACACACATTTTGGTGCACACTTACCAAATGGACTTTTGATAACAACAATTGATGAAACCTCTAGTGCTTCGCTAATGCCATATGTATTCTGAGCAGACACACGGAAATAATAGCCTGCATTTTCAGTTAGGTTAACAATTCTGCACGTCGTGCCTGAAATGCTTGATGATACCAGTTGCCACTCGGTGCCTTCCTTGGCTTCACGTTTCTCTACAACATAGTTTGTTATCAAAGCACCTCCATCATCCTCAGGTGGCTTCCAGCTGATTACCACAGAATTTTTCAATAGGGCTTCCACAACAATTGGCCCTGTTGGTTTATCTGGTTTATCTATGAAAGGAAAACACAGTACGTTAGTTATCCGCCAGTAAATATTTTAGAGAATATTATTCAACAGAATTATTGGAAATAAAATTAATACCTTGTATTTCCACATTAACTACAGTATCAACTGTTCCAAATATGTTGCTTAGTTGCACTTTGTACTTCCCAGCATGGGTCTTATGCTGGACATTCTTAATGACAAGATGAGTATAATGCTCTGTGTTCTCAATAGTAACATTTTCTGAGTCTCTCAAAGGTTTTTTGTCATGGAACCAAGTGATAGCAGGTACAGGGCGACCAATATACACAATATGGAGACGAAGGGTGCCACCCACACCTGCATAATATTTCTCTTTCAGTGGGAAGCCAGGGTGGAACTGAGGAGGAGCCTGCAAGAGTAGTTTGCCACTAGTTTCAATCTCTCCAACATCATTGGTAGCCATGCAAGTGTAGACACCTTCATCTTCTTGTTCTTCTGTTATTACAGTCAGTGTATGGGTGCGTCCATCTGATGACATTTTGTATTTTCGGCTTTGTGCTAGTTCTTTGCCAAAACGATACCATTTAATGTCAGGAAGAGGTCTCCCAACAATCTGGCATGTCAACTGAGCTGCTTCACCCAGTTTAGTTGTAACATCCTTCATTTCTTGTCTTATGCCTGGTGCTTCTCCAGCTGTAACAACGAAAGGTTAAAGATCAGAAAATTATTAAATGTTCCTCCATTATTACTTTATCTATCCATATCCTTCCCTTATACCTGTAGCCAATTTACACTTAAACTTACAGGCTTATTCTTTAAGACTGTATAGTCAACATATCATGTTCATAGGCCCAACATCATAGTTTACCAGGAGATAAAATATCATTTAATCTGTGACATAAATCATAGTGACGAGGATAGTGCATTTAAACTTACATGTTAGTTTAGTCTTTACTGTCATAGCTGTTCTTCGAGGTCTGCTGACTCCAGTCTCATTTTCTGCAAAAACCCTGAATTCATATTCTGTAGCCTCCAGTAAACCTCCCATTGTGAATTGTCTGTCTTTGATACGCTCTTTATTGCACTTTTTCCATGCAGTCTCTCCAGACTGACGATATTCAATCCAGTATCCCAGGATCTCTTTTCCACCATCACATTCAGGCCGTTCCCATTCTAAAGTAATGCTATCCTTAGATATAGAAGTGATCTCAATTTCTCCAGGTTGACTTGGTTTGTCTGTAAATTACAGAGTATTTACAAAAGTTAAATTTCACTTCTCCAAGAACTTCATTAAAGTGCTCTCCGAAATGTCAACTAATTCAAACAGTTTCTTACCAAATGGATCTTTGCACACTAGTGGTTCAGAAGCAGGGCTTGGTTCGCTCTCACCGATGTCATTTTGGGCAATGATGCGGAACTGATACTCAGCATCTGGAACAAGTCCTGTGACTGTGAACATTGTGGTTGTGATTTGAGTCTTGTTATGCCTGACCCATTTCTCTGTAGATGTCTCTTTTCGTTCAATGTAGTAGCCAGTGACACGAGAACCACCATCATCTTTAGGTCTGGACCAGAATAAGCTAACAGAGCTCTTTGTGACATCAAGTACTTCTGGTGGATTGTTTGGAGGCTCTGGAGGATCTATTAAAAATAACATAATTGTGTAATTTTAAAGCTCTTTTGTGTGTGTGTGCATGCACGATTGTATTTTTACAAACATAAGACATGATAATTAAAAAAGGAATTTTATTTTTTAAAAATCTACTCACTCAAAGGTGTCTTTGGTACCACTGGTTCTTCAGATTTCAGGGATTTGCTAATACCAAACTGATTTTCTGCACAAACACGGAAGTGATACTCCACATTTTCTTTGAGCCCTTTCACAACTAATGATGTTCCTCTCACTCTGGAATCAACGGTGTACCAAGCAGTCTTAGGTACTTCTCGCCTCTCAACGATGTAACCAATAATATCTGCACCACCATCGTCTGTAGGAGGTCTCCAGCTTACTCTGACAGAGCGAGCCTGTATGTCATCATACTCAAGTGGCCCTTCAGGTGGATTTGGAATGCCAATCACTCTGACCTGTATATAAACAGCCTTCTTTCCACATTTGTTTTCAAGGGCCAAATCATAGGTACCAGAATCTTCTCTTTCTGCATCTTTGATCACAAGTTCAGTGTGGGTCTCAGAAGTTGCAATCATTGCTCTCTTGCTGATGTCCTGGCCTTCTTTAGTCCATTTGCATATCGGTATGGGCTTACCCTTAATTGGTAATGTAAGCCTGATAACGCCACCTTGTCTCACAAACAGGCCTTCTTGGTATTTTTGATCAAGTTCACAATCAGGATATTCTGAAAACAAATCCAACATGCTATGTTATGTCTATTTTACAGTTTCGTTGTGTCTGTTTTATGCAAAACAATTGTTTAAGCCTATTTTCAACAAGAACTATGAGCTAAAACATCTTACCAAGCATTTCTGTTACTTTTACTGTTCCTGGCACATCAGCAGGTTCTCCAGGCCCACCAGCATTACAGGCCATCACACGGAATCTATACTCTGCACCTTGTGGTAGGTGTGTCAAGGTATATTCATGTATCTTGGTTGGAGTAGTATTACATTTGGTCCATTCAAATTGATCAACCTTCTGCATTTCAATCAAGTAGCCAGTGACTTTAGAACCTCCTTCTTCTTCTGGCGGACTCCAGGCCAGGGACACTGATGTTCTTGTAGTATCAGTAACTCTTGGGTTCTGAGGTTTACCCGGGGGAGCTGGAATAGAAGATAGCAGGTAAATATATTTTAAGATTGTTAGTTTGAATATTTAAAAGGCAAAACAAAATGTTAACATGCAGCATTTGATAAGTATTTAGTCATGGTGATGTTTACATAGGAAAACTAATGAATAAAACAGATTTTTAAAATATTCTCTTTATATTAATTTAATCAAAATATCTGCTGTAATACATTAAACTATCCAGATTAAATATTTAGTTTGTTAAACATAACAGCACATCTTATCAGAGACATTGCCCTCTATCTCAAATGTGTTTTTATCCATGAAGAAAATTATATACCGATTGGATCAATAGCAACAGCAGGTTTGGAAGGACGGCTTGGTTTGCCAGTGCCTCTGGCATTAATAGCTGTGACACGGTATTCATATTCTAATCCTTCAATCAGTCCAGTGGAGCGATAACGTGTCATAGTCACTGGAATTTTATTTACACGGACCCATCTATCTGCTCTGACTTCTTTGCGTTCCACAATATAACCAGAGACCTGTGAACCACCATCTTCTTCTGGTGGATTCCAAGTAAGTGTCATGCCTTCGCGAGAGATATCAAACACTTGTGGAGTGTCAGGTGGACCAGGAAGACCTGTAACAACAAAGAAGACACAGAAGTAAGAAGGAATATATGAGAATGCATTTACAAATGTAGCTTTCTGGAGACAAATCCATAATAATAAATAATATCTAGCATCTGTAGTACTTTCCATCACCAGATCACAAAGCACTTTACAGCAGAGAAAGCTGAGATCAGTGAAGTGATTTCTCTAAGGTCACCCAAAAGGCCAGTGGCAGGCCTGGGAGTAGAACCTAGGTCTCAGAGTCACAGTCCAATACTGTATTCAAAGCATGTATATATAGGGCATCATATTGGTTTTAGGTGTGGCATTTTCCTCCTCAAGTATAACATGATTCATGCATGTGAGAGTATAGCATGTATTTGGGCAAAGGAAATAATAGAATTTATTCTAGGGGATCTAGCCCTATTGTATTAATACATAGGCCCATGTAAACTGTGCTCCATTTTTAAATGTAGAGAATTAGAGATAATGTTGACTTACTGATTCTACTCTTGCATTCTATAATCTCAGACTGAAGGTATGATCCAATTCCAAAGCGGTTTGTAGCAGCCACACGGAACACGTATTCAGAACCTTCAGTTAGTCTAGTGAACTTATACATTGTCCTTGTTACAGATTCAGAAACTGGTAACCACCCAGGACGGTGTGCATCACGTTGTTCCACCACATAACCGCTCAGTGCAGCTCCACCATCCATCTCAGGTTGTTCCCAGGAAATGGTAACAGAAGTTGAATCAATATCATCAATTCTGATAGGTCCAGTGGGTGGCCCAGGTTTGTCTAGGAAAGATTAAAAAGGACATAAGTGACTGTTTAACAAAGAAGCTGGGTTGCCATTTAACAAATTTTATGATGAAGGCAGGATTGTGAACTTAATAATAACAGTAATAAATCCTTACCAAGAATAACAACTTTTATTGTATCAACAGCAGTTCCAGTTGTGTTCTTCAGTTCAAGCGTGTATTCCCCAGTGTCGTGTATTGTGGTCTCGCGCACACTTAATTTAGCTACTTTAGCATCAGTTTCAATCTTGGTACGTTCTGATTCTCTTAGCTTAGAGCCAGCAAAGAACCAAGATACAGCTGGAGGTGGTCGGCCACCAATTGGAATAGCTAACTCTATGGGTCTTCCAGCTGGCACATGAATTGTCTTTTGAGTTATTCCAGCAAGGTCAATTGTAGGTAACACTATTTAAAAAACAAAACAAAACCTTTTAATATCCATCTTGTAAATAAAATATTACAGTAGTCCTCAACCTGTCCTTTTAACTATTATACCTACCTTTTTGGTCTTGTACAGTTACTGCTGTGACAATCTCTCTTGGTTCTGACACACCCTTCTGATTTTGTGCTCTGACTCTGAACAAGTACTGTTCACCTTCATTTAGTGAGATGATTGTATGCTCATAGACTGTAGACTTCAGTGTCACAACCTTCATCCACTTTTCTGTTCCAGCTTTGCTGGCCTCAATAACATAGCCAGTCAGTCTGCTTCCACCATCATGCTGTGGTTTCTCCCATGCAAGAGATACAGTTGATTTAGTGATGTCAACTACCTCCAGTTTCTGAGGCACCATAGGAACATCGGACACCAGTACTGCATCAGATGTTTCACAAGGTTCACCAATACCATAAATATTTTCTGGCAGCACTCTGAAATAGTACATAGCTCCTTCTATAAGTCCAGTAATTCTATAAAGCGTTTTGCTGCATTTGGTAGTTACTGTCTTGTATGCTCTCATGGCAGCCTCACGTTTCTCAATTATATAATTGCTGATAGGTGCTCCACCATCAATAGTAGGAATTTCCCAAGTAATTGTCACGGAATCTTTTGACACCTCCTTAACTCTCACTGAGGCAGATGGGCCAGGTGTATCTAAAATCAAAATCAAAATGAATTATTTCCTATTTGCTCTTTTCCTGATTTGGGTAATTACTGAATATTACCTAAGTAAAGACATCAGGATTTGGATTTCATAGATGAACTCAGCTTTTAGAAACATATTTCCCCTTGATTTCTACTGTATCTCTTCCTTCCCTTCCATTACCACCTCATCCACCATGGTCTTTTGTCATTATTTGCTGGGTTCTACTTAAATTGCAAACTCCCTTCAGCAAACACCTTTTTTCTTATGTCTGTAAAATAACATGTGTAAATATGGTACAGTATCAATATGTAATAGTAACAATGCTTACCATATACTTTGACAAGGACTGTTGCTGATTTCTTGCCTGATTGATTTTCAGCCTCAACAATATATTTGCCAGCATCATACCGACTAACTTTATCTACAATAAGAAGAGTGTAGCTCTCTGTAGTGTCTATAATGCCCCGATTTGCAAGGTCAACACCCTCTTTGCTCCATGTAATTGTTGGAGATGGTCTGCCAGACACAGACACCATTAGACGCAAAGAACCACCAGCTCTGACAGTGACAGTCTTCTTTAGATCATCAGCAAGTTCAAGATCTGGTATTTCTAATGTGGAGAGGGGAGAAATACAAAATAAATTAATCTTTGAATAGTTTTAAAGAAAAATACAATCTTTCCATAAAAAACTTGGGTTTTCAAATTACCTATTCTTTCCACAGGTTCAATTTCAGCTGATGATTCACTGAATTCACTCATGCCGTTCACATTTGTGGCAGCAACTCTGAAGCGGTATTTCTGATGTGTTTTAAGAGCAGTTACTGTGAATTCAGCATTCCTTAGGGTGGCAGTAGTGTGTGGTCTGTACCACTGTTCAGTGCCTTCTTCTTTCATTTCAAGGACATAGCCTAAGAGGTCAGTACCACCATCGTACATGGGCTTTGTCCATACCAAGCTTATGCTGTGTTTTGTAGTGTCCACAACTCTTGGAGCTGAAGGGGGTGCCGGAGTGTCTTTGGAATAGAAGAACACACATTTCACATTATTGCAGGGAACATTTTACAGTTTAAAAGACCTTATTTAGTAACAATATTCTAAACAATTAGTGATTAGAAATGTATCCAAAATTACCTATAAAACTTACTTTAAATTCATTGCAATGACAGTGACCACAATGAATTCACATGTTCTTTCGGATCCCTTATTTGGAATGTCATTGTAGTTAATTATGTTGCAATATATTTAATAAATATTAGAAATATATTTTGAACTTGACTACTTACACGAAGGCTCCTTGCACAGAATAGATTGAGAAGCATCACTAGGCTCACTATTCCCAGCAGCATTCACTGCGGTGACACGGAACTGATATTCACTATGTTCCATTAGACCCGTAACTTTCAGTCTGGTATCATAAATAGTGTAATCTCTATTGACTCGTGTCCAGCGTAGACTTCTCTTTTCACGTTTGTCTACAAGATAATTGCTAATCTCACTGCCACCATCTGATTCTGGCTGCAGCCACTGAACAATTATGTGTTCCTTGCCAATACCCACTGCTTCAGGTGTACCAGGTTGTGATGGAATAGCTGTTGATGTTCAAAAATATGAAAAAAAATTAGATTTTTTTCCAAATATTTAACAAAAAACTCCATAAATTCTGGAGCTAAAAGATGAAAACACTTACTGAAAGAGTTTCTAGCAACAATGGCTTCTGTCTCAAGTGGAACACCTGGCCCATACTTATTGACAGCCCTCACACGGAAGATGTATTCATTATTTTTAATAAGTCTTGTCACCACATAGGATAATGTTTGGCATTCAGCCTCAACAATCACCCAGTTAAGCCTGCTGGTTTCACGTCTTTCTACAATATAGTGGGTGATTTCTGCACCTCCATCTTCATGTGGAATATTCCATGCCAGTGTGCACTTCTCTTCTGTTACTCTGCTAATAGTGATTTTGCCTGCACATGGACCAGGCGAATCTGAGTAGGGATGAACAAAGATGTAATTATAGTAGTCTCTTTTTTTGTAACTATAATTGTGAATTCTAGTGAATGTTCACAGCAAACCATTATCTATGAAATACATACCAAGCACTTTGACAAGGACTGAAACTTGCTTTGTTCCACTAGCATTTTTAACGGTTAGTGTATATTTTCCACTATCACTTCTGTCACAATACTTGATAATTGCAATGGCCCGTTTGCTGGTATACTGCAGAGAGATCTTTTCACACAGGTCCAATTCTTTATCACCTTTGGACCAGAAGACCTTTGGTTCTGGTTTCCCACCAATGGCTGCATCAAGAACAAGATCAGATCCAGCCCTTACGGTCACAATTTCTCCTTGCAATCTGGCATCCAGCTCAGCCTTTGGTGGTGCTATCATAAAGAGATAAAATCATTACCATTATAGTATTAAAACTACAAACTATACAATATGTTAAATGACCCATGGGAATGTTTCTTACAATATTCATCTTTGCAAGTGACAGCACCAGTAGATTCAGATCCTCTGCTCATTACACCAGCTGCATTCTTGGCTAATACACGGAATTCATACTCTTCTCCTTCACTAAGAGCTGTCACAGTAAAGGAGTTTTCTGAGACAATGGTATAGTTGCATTTCAGCCAGCGTCCATCTCCAGCTTCATTATATGGCTTGCGTTCTATAATATACCCAATAATTTTGCTTCCGCCATCGTAAAGTGGTGGAGACCAGCTCAGTGACACTGTAGACCTTGAGACATCTGTTACTTCTGGTCTTCCCGGTGGATCTGAAAGAGGACAGTGTAAATAAAAAATCTAATTCTGTTGTTGCTTATATAATAAAGAAATATTTTACTCTAAAGGTTACACTTACCAACTGGGTTTTGAGCCACTACCGGTCTGGAAGCTTCACTAGCTTTGCTCACACCAGCAGCATTTAGGGCATAGACTCTGAATTGATATTCTAGACCTTCCACTAGTCCTGTGACTTTGTAGTTGCACTCAAAGGATGGCACGTTGTTTTCCTTCACCCAAAGAATGGTATTGCGCTCTTTCTTTTCAATCCAGTATCCAGTGATTTTGCTGCCACCGTCATGATATGGTTCCTCCCAGCGAATGGCCATGGCATTGGCAGACACAGAATAGACCTCTGGCCTGGTAGGTGGACTTGGTGGGACTGATTGTGAAAAGCAAGAGAGAAAGTTAGATTTTGACACTAGTTACATAAACTAGAATAATAATTTCTTAAAATGTGTGTGTTTTTTGTTTACCGAATGGATGCTCAGCAACTATTGGTGCTGATTCCAGGGGCTTGCTGACACCAAATCTGTTTTCTGAGCTGACCCGGAAAGCATACTCCATGTATTTAGTCAGATGAGTGACTTTGATCTGTGTACGTTTGACACTGGAATTTATTAGCTGCCAGGCTGTTGTACCAGATTCACGTTTCTCAACTATGTAGTTTGTGATATCAGTGCCACCATCGTCTTCAGGCTCCTTCCATGACAATATACAGGAGTCAGCAGAAACGGAGGATATTTCAATGGGGCCAGTAACTGCACCTGGTCTTCCGATCACAACCACTGTGACAGCAAATGTTTTCACACCAGCTGTGTTCTCAAGTATCAAATAATATTTGCCGGAGTCACCTCTCATGCTTTCCTTCACAGTCAACGTAGTTCTATCCTTTGTTGTCTTGATGGTCACTCTGTCAGTTTCCTTGAGTCTCATTTCTTCAAGTTTCCATGTTACTTTTGGAGCTGGTCGCCCACTAATTGGTATATCAATAGTAAAGGTGCTTCCAGCTTTGCAAGTTATAAGTTGTCTAGTTATTCCACTAAGATCTGCTGTTGGTTCAATCTGTGGCTCTTTAATAATAACAGAAGAGAAAGCTTCTCTTGGTTCACTGTAGCCTGCATCATTCTTTGCCTTAACCCGGAACTCATATTCATTGTTCTCTATAAGACCTTCAACTGTGAAAGTAAGTTGTTTAGTTTGACCAGCTTCAACCCAATAGTCAGATCCCTTTTGTTTCATCTCAAGAAGATATCCAGTAATACGGCTTCCGCCATCATGGTCAGGTTTAAGCCAAGCTAATACTGCAGAAGATTTGGTAGTATCAATAATATCTAGTCTCTTAGGTGGAGCAGGCTCTTCAGTGGCTACAACTGGCTCTGTTAATTCACATGGTTCACCTACACCATATTCATTTTCTGCTGAAACACGGTAGTAGAATGGCACACCTTCTGCAAGATCAGTGACCTTAAATATTTGACGAGTACATTTTGAACTCACTACTTGCCAGCTACGACGGCTTGCTTCCCGCTTCTCCACAATGTAGTGATGGATGCGGGCACCTCCATCCAAAATAGGAGCATCCCACATTAAAGTAATAGAACCTCTGGTCACATCCTTAAAGGTAATAGGACCTGGTGGGCCAGGAGTGTCCAATACCTTGACAATAAATGTAATAGATTTGCTACCACTGTTGTTTTCTACAGTAAAGATGTATTTGCCAGCATCATTTCTATTGCAGTTCTCCACAGTCAAGGTACTGAATGAGTCAGTTGTGTGAATGTCAGCACGTAGGCTAAGGTCTGAGTCTGCTTTAGACCATGTAGCTATAGGAACAGGTCTGCCTAAGAAGGCAATAAACAGACGAATAGTTGCACCTGCTCTGACAATATGAGTCTGCTTGAAGTTTGCATCAATATCAATTTCAGGTGATGACAGTCTGTCAGTTGCTTGGATTGTAGCAGGAACTTCACAGCTTTCTCCCTTGCCTGCACCATTGACAGCACTCACTCGGAATTTATAGTGTTCACCTGCCTCTAAGTCGGTGACAGTATATTTGGTAGCAATACATGTCTCTGCATTGACTTTATGCCACTCTCCTAAGTCAGCTTTGCACATTTCTATGATGTAGCCAATTATTTCCATGCCTCCATCAAAAACTGGCTTGGTCCATTCTAAGCTTACACTTGTCTTTGATGTATCTGTCACTTTTACAACAGTAGGTGCACTTGGTGGATTTACTGGCTCCCTACATTTAATTAGCCTTGAGACAGCACTTGGAGGTCCTACTCCTGCAGCATTTTCAGCCATAACCTGGAATTCATATTCATTGCCTTCAGTCAGGCCTGTTACTCTGTATCTTGTCTCGACAATGGCTCTCTTACTGGATACTTTGACCCAGCGGAAACTCTTTTTTTCTCTTCTTTCCAGGATATACTGGTTGATTTCATTTCCGCCATCGGATTTTGGTCTAGCCCATGTGACTGTGATACTGTCTCCCATTACATGGGTTGGCTCTGGTGTTCCAGGTGCATCAGGAACAGCTACAAAATGGAAAACAGCTTAGAAAACATGCAGCAAAAGTTGGGAACTGTAGTTATTTGTTCAAACATAAAAGAAACTTACTGTATGGTATCTCTGCTACAATTGGATCAGATTCTAGTGGCCTGCCAACACCAAACTTGTTAACTGCCGAGACACGAAACTGGTATTCATTGCCCTTTATTAATTTAAACACAGTGTAACTGCAGGCTTCACAGTTATCTTCAATTAATGCCCAGGCAATCCTACTGGTTTCACGTTTTTCAATCACGTAGTGGGTAATGGCAGCACAGCCATCATTAGCTGGAGGCTCCCACCATAATGTCATCTTCTCTCCAGTAACATTTGTGGATCGTATTGGCCCACCAACTTTTCCTGGGGTATCTGTGATAATAAAGCATCAGTGTTATAATTTCCTGTGCTGCCTCTTACAATATAAATACTAGTTAAGAATAGCTTACTAAAAATATCTACAAAGCACCTTGTACTCTGACTGTAATGTTTGCTTCTTTGGTGCCTGACGCATTCTTGGCTTCTACTGTGTATATACCACGATGGTCCCGAGTAGCATCTCTGACAAAGACAGTGCTATATCCAATGACATTAGTTATTTCAATATTCATCTTCTTTTCAATCTCCTTTCCATCCTTAAACCAAGTCACTTGAGGTACTGGACGGCCTTTGATCAGAACTTTAAGTCTAATGCTCTCTCCAGCTTTAACAGTAAGGCCTTCAAAGTGTTCAGCACTGAATTCAACCGTTGGAGGAACTAAGGAGACAGATAAAATAAAGTATATTCATTCAACCATATTTATCAAGGTCCTAATTTTTAATAAAGAAAACATAACAATGGCATACTATGTATGTGTGTGCGTGTCTCAATATTATATTGTAAGCTGCCCTATCTGAAATTTTATATCCTGAGAATTATTTTTTCTGTTAGTCCACTTTCCGTCATATTAAACCATAGGTTAAAATATTAATTGAAATGTGTTGGTGCAACGTGCTGAGCTATCTGAATCCATTTTGCATTTCTAAATTCATTGCAAGAAAACAACAATTACCTAACCTAGCTCAGACATATCTTTGATGCTGCTACTTGTAAACCACAGAACCACAAATTAAGGCCTTTGGCTGAATTTTAAAGTTATCTGGACTCTTTAGTCCCTGTAGTCAGACTTAATTATTGTGGATACCTTTAAGGCACCACAACTGTCAGAAGCTCCTGCCCGACTTAAAAGGGAAGGGGAATTGCAGACCCCATCCACAGTGAGCCAGCCAAACCTCATAGGCTGCTCAGGCTCACTTTATGATGTGATCTAAATCCTAACGCTTAAGCCCTGACCTATGTCTATTCTCAAACATGCCAAAATGTTTTGAAGCAAGAGCTAAAACAATGTTGCTGCAATAGATTACTGCCAAAGTTGCAAGGAAGCAAAGTAGCAAAACCATAACTAAATGTTAATACAGTGAGTAGCATAGACAGAATAAGACCCCACTGTGAATTCCAAGATGCATTCCAATTCTAATAAACAGAGAACTGCTGCCCTACAACTCCAGCTTGTCACAAAGGTAGCAAAGGAAGGCACAATATGCTGAAGGAAAAACTCCTGTGTGACACCAAATGTAGCAACTGGTTAAATCCTGCTAGAGATATTGGTCTTGCATCTACCTCTGGTCCACCTCTGCATGGAGTGGGAGGGAGTGGCAAGGAAAGCCTGCTGTTCCTTCTCCAGTCAGCAGACCATATACTCAATACAAGCTAAAAGGTGCCAACCCAAAGTTTCTCTGGACTTAGAACCCACCATATAAAAATGCAAAGGTAGCATACTAAAATATTAATACACAGTGCTTACCGCTTTCATCTCTGGTCATGATATAGCCAGAAGATTGTGATGGTGGACTGACTGTTCCGACAGCATTTCTTGCAATCACTCTGAATTCATATCGGTCACCTGGGCTAAGTCCTGTAACTGTATATTGGCATTCACTGACATCAGTAAAGTTGCATCTGAGCCAGCGGTCGTCACTTCCTTGCCGTTTCTCGATGCTGTAGGCCACAATCTTACTGCCCCCATCGTGAAGTGGTGCAGTCCATTTAAGGGTGACAGTTTCCCTGGTGATGTCAATATAATCAGGAGTGCCAGGTGGCTCTGAAAGGAAAATAATTATATACAGGATTATTTTTTATTATAAATCTGCATGATGGCTAACAATATACTACAATACATACATTTTCTTAGTGAGGTGCTTGTTCACTCACCTACTGGAGACACAGCCAAAGTAAATTTGCTTGGCTCACCAACCGGGCTTAGACCAGCAGAATTTTCAGCATATGCACGGAATTGGTAATCCAGGCCCTCAATCAAACCAGTAATTCTGTATTCTCTACCAGATATTGGCGAAACATTTACTTTCTGCCACAAGATGCTGTTTCTTTCTTTCTTTTCAACATGGTATCCGGTAATTTCTGAACCTCCATCATAAACTGGAGCATCCCAAGATATTGTCATTCCATCAGCTGTTACATTGTACACAACGGGTTTGCCTGGTGGGCCTGGTGGTCTGAACTGGTGTTTTGCTACAACATCTGCTGAGACAAGTGGTGGGCTTACTCCAAATCTGTTTTCAGCCCGAACTCTAAACTGATACTCAGTGTCTTTAACTAGGTTAGGAACTTTGAAAGTTGTCCTAGCAACACTAGAACACACCATCTTCCAATTGGTTTGTGAAGTTTCTCTCTTTTCAATGCTGTAGCAGGTGATTTCTCCTCCTCCATCATCTTCAGGAGCATCCCATGACATAACAACACTATCTGCTTTGATTTCATCTAGTCTTATGGGTCCTTTTGGTTTTGATGGAGGACCAAGAGTTATGACTGTGATTGTAAATGATTTTCTGCAAACTGAATTATCAAGAATTAAAGTGTATTTGCCACCATTCTCTTTTTTCACATTCTTGATGCTTAAACTTATTTTGTTTTCAGTTTTCTTGAAGCGAACTTGTTCACTTTCTTTAAGAGGGATGTTGTCCTTCAGCCAACTCATAGTTGGTCTGGGTTTACCTTTATATGGCAATTCAGTGTGCAAGTTATGGCCGATTCTTACAGTAATTTGTCCTCCAGGGATATCAGAAAGGTCAGCTTCAGGTGTTATTACAAAGTCTTTTACTGTAATAGGTCCAACAGTAACAGAATCGCTCAGTCCTTTTTCGTTTTTAGCTGATACTCTGAGTTCTATGACAGAAAGCTCCTTAAGTTTTTCAACTTCAAATTCACATGTCTTACTTATGCCTGCATGTGACCATTCTTTTTCTTCAATCATTTTCTTTTCAATAACATAGTCTGATATAATGCTACCACCATCAAAGTCAGGTTTGCTCCACTGTAAAGTAACAGAAGTTTTTGTAGAATCTTTCATGGCCAGATCTTTTACAGGTCCAGGTACTTCCACAGGTTTCACTGGTTCTGAAGTCTCACAAGGTTCTCCCAATCCATTTTCATTTTCTGCAAGAACTCGGAAGAAGAATGCAGTCTTTTCTGAAAGGTTCGTTACCTTAAATGTTGTATGAGAACACTTTGTTGTAATAGTAGACCAGGCTCTCTTGGTGGCATCTCTTTTTTCAATGACATAATTTGTTATTTCAGAACCACCGTTAATGAGTGGTGGCTCCCATACTAGTGTAACAGTGCCACGAGAAACATGTTTAAGTTGCAATTTCTGGCTGGCTGATGGTGTATCAAGTACTTTAACATTCACAAATGAAGATTTTGGTTCACCAACTCCATTCTCAATTGTAAGAATGTATTTTCCTGTGTCATTCCGAGTAACTTGAGGAATAGTAAGTAATGTGGAGGATTCTGTGTTCTGAATGTTGTATCTTTCATCAATGGCAAGATTCTTTTCACCCTTTCTCCATGTGACAGTTGGAGGAGGTCTTCCTTTGAATGGAATCATTATCCGTACATCTTCACCTGCTTTAACTACAATGGAGGTTCTGAGAGCAACATCCAGGTCAATCTCTGGCTCCTCTGCAGAAATAAATAATAATAAAAATATGAATAATGGATATTTAAAAAACAAAATATAAAATTATTTGAAATACCAAAATCCTAAAAAGTGATAATTAAATCAATTAAAGGTCCATACCCAGTATATCTTTAGCCTGTACAGATTCTGTCATTTCAATAGGCTCTCCTTGCCCAGCACAATTTATAGCAGACACACGGAAATAGTAATTGACTGCAGGTTGAAGATGGGATACGACATACTCAGTTGTTCTCACTTCTCCTCTAGCACTGACAACAGTCCATTCTTCTTCTTCTCCTTCTCTCTTTTCCACTGCATAGCTGGTAATTGCACTTCCTCCATCAAAGACAGGCTTAGTCCAGCCAAGGGTGACAGATGTCTTAGTAGTATCCACAACCTTTAGTTTAACTGGTGGTCCTGGTTTGTCTGTAAAGGATATTAAAAATCAAATCATAAAATTTGTCCTCAGTTATTCCCATGCAATCCCATGAAAGTCTGCCCATTTATAACTTGGCCCTTAAACAATTAGATGTGTATGTAAATTATTTCTTACCTATGGGATCTGCAGCTTTGTAGAAGTCAGATGCTTCAGAAAATGGACCTTGTCCAGCTGCATTGACAGCACAAACTCGGAAATGATATTCACTGTTTTCAGTTAGTCCTGTTACTTTCTGTCTGGTGTCACGGATGGTTTCTTTAACAACTTTGAACCAACTTAGACTCTTCTTGTCGCGTTTCTCAAGGTAATATCCACTTATTTCACTACCTCCATCTACAGTTGGCCTGTTCCAAACAACGGTCATTGAATGCTTGGTTATCATAGTGACCTCTGGTACACTAGGGGGTCCAGGTGTAACTGTTTAAAAAAGATAAGAAAAAACGTCCGTCGTTCAATACCACTTAAAAATAAAACATTCAGTACTATTCAGCTGTGTAAGTTAATATACGTATTTCTCACCAAATGCATTTTTAGCTATAACTGATTCAGATTCCAGTGGATCACCGACTCCAAACTTGTTCACACCTCGGACACGGAACACATATTCATTTCCTTTGATGAGTTTTGTGGTAGTGATGATACATTCCTCCAGTTTTTCAGAAATTAAAGACCATACTACCCGACTTGTCTCACGTTTCTCAACAATGTAGTGTGTTACAGTTGAGCCACCGTCATCTACTGGAGGTTCCCACATTATGGTAATCTTTTCAGCAGTGACTGTCTTGAACTGTATAGGCCCCCCTGGAGGTCCTGGCTTGTCTGTTGAGGGTAGGGGAAAGGAGACATATTTTATATATAAGATATATATTATATAACGAAATTTTAGTTTATTAGAACAATGCTATTAATCTAGTTCAATACATACCAAGTATTTGCACTCTAATGTGAGCTGATGCTGAACCCATAGCATTCTTTAATTTTAATTCATAGTTTCCACTATTGAAACGAGTTGCATCTTTGATGAGTATAGATGCAAATTCTGTTGTGTTTTCAATAGACACTTGTGCACTGGTTTGTATCTCTTTGCCATTTTTGAACCATTCGATTGTAGGTATAGGCTTTCCTGAGATGCCAAGTTTCAGCTTAACTGCAGTACCAGCTTTGTATTTCACCACATCTGTGTATTCTGGTGGTACATCAATTTCAGGTGCACCTTAAAAAAATGTAACAAAAAAATCAAAATGATTTAAAGATTTCAAACCCCTCAGAGAATTCAAAACCATACCAATGTTTTTATTAAATAATAATAAAATAAGAGTGGTAATTAAAATAAGGCATTGTATAATATACAGTGTACAATATATGGCAATGCTAGATACTATTTTAATAGGTGTTTTGGAAATATGGATAGGGAAAAAAAGGTAGATCATAGCTATATGTCACGTTTTAGTCCAAAAGATCTCAAATCATTTGCAAATTAAGTAATACATTAATTACATCACTACTAAAAAGCATCCATGTCTATGAGGAAGGACTGCGGGTAGGTGGACAAATGGTGCACTGCATACTGCACAACATTTGGGGGAAAAGGCATTTTGGCCAAAAACACTGGGGCAAACCTCTGCTTCTATGAAAAGTGTCACAAGATCTTTAATGTCCACATACAGCAAAAAGAATCTCAGTTATTCAGGTCTTGTCTAAGTGGTCCAAACACAGTCAACTGAATGGAACTCAAGTTATCTGCCTTGGGAAGATGAAGGGCTCAATTATCTCTCTTGTCCAGAGAGGCTAGATCATGAAAACTCAGTGCTTAGAGCATTATGCAAGCCCTCTAGTTTTTAAACTCAGTTTCTTACAATTGTTTTCTAAAGACTAAGATTTAAGCACTGGTTACATGAAACAATTCTGAGTTTAAATGCTGAATTATTACAAAATATTTTATATAATTGCAAAACTCTTACCATATGTATCAACACATGAGATAGGACCTAAAACATCTGATGGATTGCTAATGGAACCAACAGCATTCTTTGAAAAGACGCGGAATTCATACTGAGAATTTTGGGTTAGTCCAGATACAGTAAACTGAGTCTCAATGACATTGGTGAAACTGCCCTTTGTCCATCTCCCATTTGGAAGATCACGTTTCTCGACAATATAACCAGTGATCTTGCTACCGCCATCATAGGCTGGTTTTGTCCAAGAAAGACTGACAGAAGTCTTGGAAATATCTGTGACACGAACATTTCTTGGAGGTTCTGTAGTAAGAAAAAACAATAATATTAATAATTAACAACAGTACTAGCATTGTTTGTTAGCTTACTGTATAAGAAAGAACATTAAAGTGAAAGCATTACTGAAAATGGTGATTTTTTCCTATAAAATACACACCACAAGCATCAATTGCAAGAACTGGATCAGAAGGATGGCTTGCTTTTCCAATGCCAGCTGCATTTTCTGCATAAACCCTGAATTCATAGATAAGTCCAGCGCTGATGGTGGTGACTTTGAAGTGAGTTGTACGAATAAGGGTCTTGCTAGCCTTTTGCCATAAAATGCTGTTCCTATCCTTCATTTCCAAATGGTAGCCAATGACTGCACTGCCTCCATTAGTGACTGGTTCATGCCATCCAACAGTGATGCTCTCTCGGGTGACATTGGTGACCCATGGTGTGGAAGGTTGTCCAGGTGTTGCTAAAGACGTTAAGAGAAGCAGTTAAGACATTTCAAAATAATTAAAAGCAACAACAAAAAAATGTTATGTGGGAAACTGATGACTTACTGTATGGAAGCTTAACAGTTACACATTGTGAATCAATGTGGTCACTGATTCCAAAGCGGTTTTCAGCTTTGATACGGAATTGGTATTCTTCTCCTGTTGTTAGCTTCATGACTTTAATAATGCTTCTAGCAACTGTCGCAGACACTTCAGACCAAGCAGCAGTATTTGTTTCTCTTTTCAGTACAATATAGTTGGTAACTTGACTTCCACCATCATTATGCGGTGGCTGCCATTTGAGAATTACGCTGTCTTCAGTGATATCACTAACAACAACAGGACCAACTGGAGGACCTGGTCTGTCTAGCACTACAATGTTAATGAATGATTTAGTGGTTCCACTGGAGTTGGCAGCAGTAATGTCATATCTACCAGCATCACCAGCCATACTTTCTTTAAGGTTAATGATGATACTTTCTGCTGTGGTTTCTGTATTAAACCTCATGGTTGCTTTCAGTGGAACACCATCTCTGGATAATGTCATCTTTGGCAATGGTTTTCCAGAAATTGGAATTTCAACCTTTAGGTTCGATCCTGCTCTAATATACACAGTGTTATGTGGGAAGCCCTTCATGTCAATCTCAGGAGATTCTGAAAAACAAAAGTGTCAAAATGTGAGTATTTTATACAAACATTCAATTTAATGTATGCAAACATTTCATCATGTGTTTTAATGTCAGCAGACATACCCAGTTGTTCTCTCACTGTAACAGGGAGCAGGAGTTCTTTAGGATCACTTAGACCAGCTTGATTTTCTGCACACACTCTGAAGAAGTAGTCAACATTCTCTTTGAGACCCTGGACAACGTGATGAGTTGTCTTTACAACTGCACATTTAACCCATTTTTGCTGTCCTTTCTCAAGAGCTTCAATGAGGTAGCTCACAATTCTGCTTCCACCATCATGTTCTGGTTTCAGCCATGATAGAGAAATGCTGTCTTTAGTGACACCAGTTACTCCAAGTTTTTCTGGTGGGCTTGGTTTTTCTAAGATAAAAAAGATTCAACATAACAGGATAAACAATGCAACATACATTTTCTTCTTCCTTTGGCAGGAATGTCATCTGAACTGAAAAAAGTATATATTTTAATTGGCATCTATAAGAATACATTTTTATACTTAGATACTTGTAATATTTAAAGTGTACATTCTTAATAGTTCTTCTGTTCTATTTGTAAAGCCCTTATGCATATCTTTGTTGCTGTATAAAAATTAACAACTTTAAGTAATAATTATTACAAATAATAATTATTCTATGTTAAATATTTTAAATATATATATATATATATTTATATATATAAACTTGTGCTCCAAGTATTTTTATTGTTGAAACTAACCTGTTATTTTAACTCCTTCTTTGGTCTCAGTGGGTACTCCAACACCAAATTCATTTTCTCCAGAAACTCTAAAGTAGTAAACAGCACCTTCTTGAAGACTGGTAACTTTGTAGGAAAGGCGATGGCAATTGTTGGTTACAGTGACCCAAGCCTTCTTACTAGCCTCTCGTTTTTCAATATAATAGTTCTTCACGAGAGCACCACCATCATTCTCAGGAGCATCCCATGATAACACTGCAGATTCTTTTGTTACATCTTTTACAGCAATGTTAGATGGAGGTCCAGGGGAATCAAGAACTTTGACAACTAAGGTCAAGGTAGCTGTGCTCAGGACATTTTGTAATGTTAATGTGTATTTTCCAGAATCATTTCTTGTTGCTTTCTCAATGGTAAGTGAAGTACAAAAATCTGAAGAATCAATACATGCTCGTGTACGGAGATCAGTCTCTGGTTTACTCCACATTACATTTGGGACAGGTTTTCCCCTGAAGGGTACAGTCATTGTAAATGATTCACCAGCCTTTACAATTAAAGTCTTTCGCATTTCACTATCAATATCAAAGGCAGGTTCTTCTTCTCTTTCCTTTGCTACCTGAGGTTCTGAGACATCACTTGGATCACTAGCACCAACTTTGTTGATAGAACTTACTCTGAAGACATATTCAGACCCTGATGTTAGTCCAATTACAGTGTACTCTGTGCCTCTTAAATTTTGAATAGCTATTGACCAATCAGTTTCCTCAGTTTTCTTGTATTCAACTGTGTAACCAGTAACTGGGGCACCTCCATCAAATAATGGCTTTGTCCATCCAATTGTTATATTTGATCTTGTTGAATCCACAATCTTAGGTTTAGATGGAGGAGATGGTAAGAAAACTGGATCTTCTGCCCGAATCAATGGTGAAGTGTCACTTGGAAGACTGAGACCAGCAGCATTTTCTGCATAAACCCGATATTCATATTCACATCCTTCCCGAAGACCTGATGACTTCACTCGTAGATCATAAACTGGTTTTTTGTTTACACGGATCCATCTTAGGCTATTTTTCTCACGTCTTTCAATTATGTATCCAGAGATCTCATTTCCTCCATCACTGTCAGGTCTTGCCCAGCACAGGGTCATGGAATCCTTGGTCACACTGGTGATCTCTAAAGATTTAGGTGGATTTGGAACTGTAAATGGATCTAGAGCCTTAACTGCATCACTTTCCAAAACTTCACCAACACCATATTTGTTAACTCCCATCACCCTAAAGACGTATTCGTTTCCTCTAAGTAGTTTTGTTACTTTACAGGATGTTGTTCTAAGCTCTCCTTCACAAAGTGTCCATGCAATTCTGCTCGTCTCACGTTTTTCTACAATATAGTAATCAATATCTGCACCTCCATTTTCTTGCGGTGATCCCCATGACAGGTGACACTTTTCAGCAGTAAGGCCAGTTATTTCTAATGGGCCTGCGGGTGGGCCAGGTCTATCAAGTACTTTGCAGTTAACAGCCAAAGATCTTGTTCCTGCAACATTCTGCAGCGTTAATACATACTGACCCGAATCCCGTCGAATGCAGTCCTTAACAGTTATTGAAGTAGTGTGATCTGTTGAGACTATTTCAACTCTTGCTTTTTCCTCAATCTCTTTGCCATCTTTTGTCCATGAAATCACAGGTAAAGGTCGTCCTGCAACATCAGCATTGATTTTAAGGACTTCACCAGCTTTAACAACAACAACATCCCTGAATTTGACATCCATCATGATTCTTGGAGCATCAACATCATCTTTTACAGTCACTGGTCCAGTTGATTCAGATGGCTCACTAAAGAGTCCAGCAGCATTCTTTGCAATAACATGGAATTCATATCGCTGATCTTCTGTAAGTCCTGTTACATCAAAGAAAGTTTCTTGTATGTTAGTGAAATTGCACTTTAGCCAACGGCCATCTGGTAGCTCTCTCTGTTCAATAACATATCCTGTGATCTTAGCTCCACCATCATATTCTGGTTTGGACCATGACAGTGAGACACATGTTCTTGTAATATTAGTAACTTCTGGCTGACCAGGAGGATCACATGGGTCTCTTGCAGCAACTGGTTCACATGATTTACTGCATTTGCCTATTCCTGCAATATTTTCAGCATACACTCGATATTCATACATTAGTCCTTCTTCAAGGCCAGTGACCTTCATTTGTGTATCACTTATAAGGCTTTTGTTCACTTTTGTCCAAAGAATGCTGCT
The DNA here is from genome assembly GCA_007922155.1 of Mesoclemmys tuberculata. Taxonomy (NCBI): domain Eukaryota; kingdom Metazoa; phylum Chordata; order Testudines; family Chelidae; genus Mesoclemmys; species Mesoclemmys tuberculata. The sequence goes on along the minus strand of ML675620.1, from coordinate 33,619,954 downwards.
TCTTTCTTTCCTTTCTAGGTGATATCCAAATACTTTACTACCTCCATCATTAACTGGCTCCTGCCAATTTACAGTCATGAAAGTTTTCGTTGCATGTACTACTTGAGGAGTTCCAGGTGGACCAGGTGGCTTAAATGGATACTCTGCAACAACAGAGGGAGACTCAGCATAGGTGCTCCTACCATAGCGGTTTTCTGCACACACACGGAACTGATATTCAGATCCTGTAGTTAGACGTGCTACTTTAATTGACGTTCTTGCAACTGCTGCAGACACTACATCCCATGTTGTTGTGGTAGTTTCTCGCTTCTCCACAATGTAATTGCTAATATGGCAGCCACCATCGTACTCTGGAGGTTTCCAAGATAGGGTTACATTATCTGCACTAACACTGTCAATATGTACATCACATGGAGGTCCTGGTCTGTCAAGAACAATTACAGTGATAGAAAATGTTGTAGATCCAGCATTGTTGGAAATGTATAATTCATAATTTCCAACGTCTTCCTTTGAAGCTTCCTTGATGGCCAGCAATGTTGAAGTCTTTGATGTTTGAACATTTACCCTAGTTGTCTCTCTTAAGGGCTGTCCATCTTTTTTCCAGATAGCTGTTGGCAGAGGCCTTCCTCTGATTGGCACGTCAATCTTAAGATCATCTCCAGCTTTAACACTGAATGTATTGAAAAGAAGCTCAGCAGAAGGTTGGATTTCAATATCTTTTGCAACTATTGGAACGCCAAGCTGTCTTGGATCACTCTTCCCTTTTTCATTAACAGCAATCACTCTGAAAGTATATTCCTCTCCCTTACTTAAGCCTATTATTGTTGCTTCCAGTGTCTTTACTTGGGTACAAGTGCTCCATTTTTCACTTCCTTTAGTTTGCATTTCCACTACGTAACCAGTAATTTTACTGCCACCATCACTCTCTGGTTTCTCCCATGTAATCGTAGCAGAGTTGCAAGTCACATCTACAAGAGTTACTTTTCCAGGTGGATATGGTGGTTCAGAAACCTTAACTGGTTCAGCTGTTTCTGCTGGCAAACCAATCCCATATTCATTTGCTGCCAAGATACGGAAATAGTAAATGCAGCCTTCCTGTAGTTGATCAATTTTGAAGGTGTTTTTAGTGCAGTTATTTGTAACAGTGGCATATGCCTTTCTAGTGGATTCTCGCTTTTCAATGATGTAGTTCGTAATTTTAGCTCCACCATCAATAAGTGGTGGTTCCCAGGCTAATGTTACTGAATCTCTCTTAACTTCTCTGATTGTCAAGTTAACAGGTGCACTGGGTGAATCAAGCACTCTGACATTAACAAAAGCTGATTTTTTGCCACTACTGTTTTCTAAAGTCAGGTTGTATCTACCACTGTCAAACCTGTTTACATTATCAATGACCAGCATTGTATATGAACTGGTAACCTCAATCTGAGCTCGGTCACTAATGATGCCTTCTGCTTTTTCCCATTTGACTTCAGGTTCTGGCCTTCCTTTGATGGTAACAAACAGACGCAATGTGCCACTAGCACGTACAGTGACAACTTTTCTGAGGTCTGCATCTAGTTCAATTTCAGGAGGTTCTATCTTGTCAGCTGCAATGATTGTACCAGGTATAGTTGCAGGTTCCCCAACTCCTTCAGAGTTGATGGCACAGATGCGGAAATTGTATTCATTGTTCTCTTTAAGTTTTGTTACTGTGAACTGTTTTCCTTGTAGTCCCGTTGGTGCTGTGCACGTAATCCATTCATCTGCAGTGGCTTCTTTTACTTCCACAATATATCCCTTAATGGGAGCACCACCATCATAAATAGGCTTGTTCCATGCAAGGGACACTGATGATCTGGAAGTGTCTGTCACCTTTGGATTACATGGTGGGCCTGGGGGATAAATTGCATCACATGCACGATAGAAAATGGATGGTTCACTAGGCTCACCTACACCACCTGCATTTTCAGCAGAAACTCTGAATTCATAGAAATGACCATCTGTAAGACCAGTAACTCTGAACCGTAAGTCTGTTAGCCTTTTCTTATGGCACTTGGTCCATCGAATACCATCTTTGTCTCGCTTTTCAAGTATGTAACCTTCAATTTCAGCTCCACCATTGTCTACTGGACGACCCCATGTTACGATCATGGAATCTTTTGTGATTGCTGAAACTTCTGGCACTGAAGGAGGACCTGGAGGTCTGTATGGATTACAAGCCACAACAGGCTCAGATTCCAGTGGTTCTCCGATTCCATATTTGTTCACAGCCATTACACGGAAAATATATTCATTGCCTGGAAGAAGTTTGGTTGCTTTGTGGTTAAGAGCTTGCACATCAGATGCCACTTGTGTCCAGGAAAGTCTGCTCGTTTCTCTCTTCTCAATGATGTAATGTGAGATACTAGAACCACCATCATATAAAGGTGGTAGCCAGGCCAAGTAACATTTTTCTGATGTGACACCCGTAACCTTCAAGGGACCTTCTGGAGGTCCTGGCCTGTCAAGCACTTTTACTGTGATTGGTATAGATTTTGTACCACCTACGTTGCTCAGGTTAAGTGAGTAGTGACCTCCATCAATTCTAACACAGTCTTTGACAGTGAGAGTTGTTCTCTGAAGTGTAGATTTAATTTCCATTCTTGCAGTTGTTTCTTCAAGCTCTTTTCCATCCTTTGACCATATAATGTCAGGAATAGGTTTACCATGGATGTCGGCCTCAAGAACAAAAGTGTCTCCAGCATGAACAACAATGACATCTTTGTATTTTGGATCCAATGAAGCTCTTGGTGCTTCAATTTCATCTCTAGCAGTAATTGGCCCTGTGCTTTCAGATGGTTCACTCAAGCTACCAGCTGCATTTCTTGCAATTACTCTAAATTCATACCTTTGGTTTTCAACAAGACCAGTTACTGTAAATTCTGTTTCTAGTACATTTGTAAAGCTGGCTTTCATCCATCGACCTTCAGGTAATTCTTTCCTTTCTACAGTATATCCAGTTATTTTGCTACCACCATCATACTCTGGTTTTTTCCACTTTAGTGTGACATAATTTCTTGTAATAACAATAGGATCTGGGCAGCCAGGTGGATCACATGGATCACGGGCAACATACAGTTCAGATACTTTGCTAACTTTACCAATGCCAACAATGTTTTCAGCAGAAACTCTGAACTCATATTCAAGACCTTCTTCAAGGCCATCTGTTTTATATTTGGTGTCTGGAATGAGGGCCTTGTTCAACTTTGTCCAAAGAATGCTGTTTTTATCTTTCCGCTCAAGATGGTAGCCAAGAACCTTGCTTCCTCCATCATTAACTGGTTCATTCCACTGTACAAGCATATGGTCCTTGGAAGCTGATGCAACAAATGGCGTTCCGGGTGGCCCAGGTTCCTTATATGGGTATTGCACAACAACTGCTTTAGAATCCAATGGAGCACTCTTTCCATACCTGTTTTCAGCACAAATTCTAAACTGATATTCAGAACCTGTCTTAAGGTTTGCCACTTTGATTGTTGTTCTTGCAACTGTTGCAGATACCATCTGCCAGGTGGTGGTGGTTGTGTCACGTTTCTCTACTATATAGTTAGTTATCTGGCAGCCTCCATTATAATCTGGTGCATCCCATGATAAGACAACAAAGTTTGCGCTAACGTCATCAAAGCGGACAGGTCCTCGTGGAGGGCCCGGCTTTTCAAGTACAATTATGCTCAGGTTCTCTGTTGCTGTGCCTGCCATGTTTGATGCTGTTACTGTATATTTGCCAAAGTCATCCTTGTTGCTTTCTTTAATATGTAAGATAGTGGATGTTGGTGTATCGTGAACATTTAACCTGGTTGTCTGTTTAAGTGACTGTTCATCTTTTGTCCAAGTAATCTTAGGGGTGGGTCGACCTATAAATGGTACTTCTATCTTAAGATCTTCTCCAGCCTGGACACTGTAAGTATTAAACATCAGCTTGAAACTTGGCTCAATTGTCAAATCTTTAGCTATCACAGGAATTGCAAGTGCTCTGGGATCACTTTTGCCTTTTTCGTTGTAGGCAATCACACGGAACTGATATTCTTGGCCTGAACTCAAACCGGATACAACTGCACTACACACTTTCGTCTCAGTGACAACACTCCATTTTTCTATTCCTTTAGGCTGCATTTCAACTATGTACCCTGAAATTCTGCTACCTCCATCATGTTCAGGTTTCTCCCACGTAAGTGATGCACTTGTGTGAGTCACATCAGTGAGAGTGACTTTCCCAGGAGGCAAAGGTGGCTCTGAAGCTTTCACTGCATCTATTGTTTCAGCTGGAACACCAATTCCAAATTCATTTTCAGCCATAACTCTGAAGTAATAAGTTGCTCCTTCTGTAAGGTTCTCAACTTTAAAGCTTGTTTTGCTACATTTAGCACTCACGTTTGCATATGCCTTTCTGGTTGACTCACGTTTGTCAATCACGTAGTTCTTTATTTTTGCACCACCGTCATTAGTGGGTAGTTCCCAGGATAGTACCGCATAATTTTTCTTAACATCTTTTACTACTAAATTTTGTGGTGGTCCTGGTGTGTCAAGGACTTTTACTGTAACGAAGGCAGACTTAGAGCCACTGCTGTTCTCTAACTTAAGAATGTACTTTCCAGTATCATTTCTATCACAGTTATCGATGGATAATTGTGTGTAGTTTATGCCTTTTTCAATTTGAACTTTGTCTGTAAATTCACCTTCTTCTCGAGACCATGTGATTTCAGGTGTTGGTCGTCCTCTGAATGGTATGTGAATCCTAGCAGATCCACCAGCTCTAACCACTATGCCTTTTCTTAGTTCTGAATCAATATCTAATTCAGGAGCTTCAAGTTTGTCTTCTGGTTTAACAGTTCCGGGAACTGAGGCAGCCTCTCCTACACCAACTTTATTGAGGGCACATACCCGTACTTTATATTCCTGATGTTCAATAAGTTTTCTAATCTCAAATCGAGTGACATGCAGCCCAGTCTGTGGAGTAGCTACTATCCATTCTTCTTCATCTGCTTTACAGAGCTCAACAATGTATCCTTGGATTTCACTACCACCATCATAAATAGGTTTACCCCAAGCAAGTGTAATTGAATTTTTAGTGGTATCCACAACATGTGCATTAGTGGGTGGGCCAGGCTTGAACACAGGGTCACAAGCTTTAAAATAAGGAGAAGTTTGGCTTGGTTCACCAATTCCAGCAGCATTTTCAGCAGATACTCTGAATTCATACTCATGCTCTTCTGTTAGTCCAGTGACTCTTAATCGCAAATCTGTAATTCGGCGTTTATTACATTTTGTCCACCTGATGCCAGACCTGTCTCTCTTTTCTACAGTGTAACCAATAATTTCACTGCCTCCATCACTATCTGGCCTACTCCAACAGACAGTCATAGAATCCTTTGTGATGTTGGTAATTTCCAGTGTCTTTGGTGGACCAGGAACCACAAATGGATTTTTCATCAGTACTGGAATAGACTCCAGAGGCTCACCAACACCATATTTGTTTACTGCCATAACACGGAAAATATACTCATTACCTTCCAAAAGTTTTGTTACTTTCAACATCGTGGCTACAACATCTGAAGCAACAACAGTCCAAGCAAGACGGCTAGTTTCTCTCTTCTCAACAATGTAGTGAGAAATATCACTACCACCATCATGGAGTGGTGGAGCCCATGACAATGAACATTTTTCAGAAGTAATTCCAGTGACCTGAATGGGGCCTTCTGCTGGACCTGGCCTGTCCAATACTTTTACATTTACTGGTACTGATTTTGTTCCTGCAATGTTAGAGGCTTGTAAAATGTACTGTCCACCATCAACTCTAATGGCATCTTTTACAATCACTAATGCCTTGAAATCTGTGTTCTTTATCTCACATCTAGCAGTTTCTTCAAGTTCCTTATCTCCTTTGAACCACTTAATGGTAGGTAGGGGCTTTCCATGGACATCAGCCTCAAGTTTGAACATTTCTCCAGCATTTATAACTATTGTATCTTTGTATTTTGGATCCATTGAAATTCTTGGAAGCTCAACTTCATCCTTTGCTGTTATTGGTCCTGTACTATCAGACGGTTTGCTTATTGCACCTGCGGCATTCTTTGCAATTACTCTAAATTCATATCTTTGATCTTCAGTAAGCCCTGTTACAGTGAACTGAGTTTCAATTATATTTGTGAAGCTAGCTTTCATCCAACGACCATCAGGCAAGTCACGTTTCTCTACAATGTAACCAGTAATCTTGCTACCTCCATCATATTCTGGTTTGGTCCACTGTAGAGTAATTGAGCTTCTTTTAACAATTATGGCTTCTGGGCATCCTGGAGGATCACAGGGATCTCGGGCTACATAGCACTCTGAAACTTTGCTTGCTTTTCCTACACCAACAATATTTTCTGCAGAAACCTTAAATTCATATTCAAGACCTTCTTCCAGGTTAGTTGTCTTATAATGTGTGTCTTGAATAATGGTCTTGTTTATTTTCGTCCATAAAATGCTGTTTCTTTCCTTTCTCTCAAGATGGTAACCCAAAACTTTACTTCCACCATCATTAATTGGTTCATGCCACTGTACAACCATAGAGTCTTTTGTAACTGTTGTCACAAATGGTGTGCCAGGAGGACCTGGTTCTTTATAGGGGTACTGAGCTACAATTGGTTCAGATTCCAAGGCAAAGCTCTGTCCATACCGGTTTTCAGCAAATATTCTAAACTGATATTCTGAGCCAGTTTTCAGTTTAGTCACTTTTAGGGTATTTCTTGCAACAGCCACTGAAACAGTTTCCCATACAGTGGTTGTTGTATCTCTTTTATGAACAATATAGTTGGTGATTTGGCAGCCACCTGTATATAATGGAGGATTCCATGATAATGTAATGCTTTCAGCACTAATATCATCAAACTTTACAGGCCCTCTTGGAGGATCAGGTTTGTCCAGTGTTATAATTTCAACAGATGTAGACTTTTGTCCAATAACATTAGCAACGGTGATTTCATACATGCCGCTGTCTTCTTTGTTTGTTTCTTTAATATTCAGTACAGTGAGATTAGGCAAATCACTAACATTAACTCTTGTTGTCTGCTTTAATGGTTGGCCATCTTTTGTCCAAGTAACAGTTGGCTTTGGTCGACCAGAAATTGGTATTTCTACTTTCAGATCTTGTCCCACCTGGATACTGTAACTGTGGAATGCAGGTCTTATATCTGGTTCAATAACAAGGTCTTTAGCAACCACTGGAACTGCAAGAGATCGTGGATCACTCTTGCCTTTTTCATTTACAGCTATTACTCTAAATAGATATTCTTCTCCTTGAGCTAGGTTAGTAATGAGTGCTTCAAGTGATTTTACACATGCACATTCTGACCATTTGTCACTGCCCTTAACTTGCATCTCCACAATATATTGTAAGATTTTGCTACCACCATCATGGTCAGGCTTTGACCAGCTTAGCGATACACTATTTCTTGTGACATCAACCACAGTTATTTTCCCTGGAGGTTGAGGAACTTCAGCAACCTTAATTGGGTCACTGGTTTCTGCAGGAAGACCAATTCCAAATTCATTCTCAGCAGTGACTCTAAAGTAGTAATTGCAACCTTCCTGAAGTTGATCTACTTTCCATGAGGTCTTGTGGCAATTTGTTACAACAGCTGCATAGGCCTTTCTTGTTGCTTCACGCTTTTCAACAATGTAATTTTTTATTTTAGCACCGCCATCCAGTAGAGGAGGTTCCCATGAAAGTGAAATAGAGTCTTTGGTGATCTCCTTAATTTTTAGGTTAACTGGTGGACTTGGGGTATCCAGTACCCTTACACTGACAAAGGCAGATTTTGTTCCACTGCTGTTTTCTAAAGTAAGAGTGTATTTTCCAGTATCAAATCTGTTAACATTGTCAAGGACAAGAGAAGTGAAGCTGCTAGTAATGTCAATAAGAGCTGCCTCTCTTATCTCACCATCCATTTTACCCCATTTTACTTCAGGGGTTGGACGCCCCCTAATAGGAACAAATAATCTTAAGGAGCCACCTGCCCTTACGTTTACAATTTTCCTTAAGTCTAGGTCAAGATCAAGGTCTGGAGCTTCCAATTTTTCTTCAACAATAATAGAACCAGGAACGTCAGCATGCTCCCCAACTCCAGCTTTATTAACAGCACAGATACGGAATTTATATTCATGTTTTTCTAGTAAATTTTCTACTTCTGTATTTGTTTTCTTGATTCCAGTTGGTGGGGTACAAATTGTCCAGTCACCAACACTTATATCACATTTTTCAACAATGTATCCCTGGATTTCACTGCCACCATCATAGATTGGTTTGCCCCATGAAAGGAAAACGGAAGATCTTGTCACATCTATTGCTTTGGGATTATTAGGTGGACCGGGCTTGTAAATAGGATCACAAGCCTTATAGTAAGTGGAAGGTAGGCTTGGTTCACTAAGACCAGCAGCATTTTCAGCTGAGACTCTGTACTCATAGTCGTGGTTTTCTATTAGTCCAGTCACCCTGTACCTCAGTTCACTAACCAAACGCTTGTTACATCTTGTCCAGCGAATGCCTTCTTTATCTCGTTTTTCAAGAACATAACCCAGAATTTCACTACCACCATCTGAGGCTGGTCTTTCCCATACAACAATCATTGAATCCTTGGTAATGGCTGAGACTTCTGGGGCATTTGGTGGAAGTGGCACTACAAATGGGTTCTTTGCAATTACTGGTTCAGATTCAAGAGGTTCACCAACACCATATTTGTTTACAGCCATGATACGGAAGACATATTCATTTCCTTCCAAAAGTTTAGTGACTTTGCAATTAAGAGTTTGCACATTGGAATCAACTACCGTCCAAACTAAGCGGCTAGTTTCTCTTCTTTCTACAATGTAGTGTGAAATATTACTTCCACCATCCTGTAATGGGGGTTTCCATGCCAACATGCATTTTTCAGCAGTAACTCCTGTTATATCAACAGGACCTTCAGGTGGCCCAGGTCTATCAAGAACTTTGACAAGAACAGATGCTGTTTTTTCACCTGCAACATTCTTTGCCAGCAATACGTAATGTCCACTATCAACTCGAATAGCTTCTTTTACACTGAGGCTTGTTGCAAAATCTGTGCTTTTTATTTCCAAACGAGCTGTGTTTGCTAACTCGTGATCACCTTTTAGCCAGTGAATGGAAGGTAATGGTTTGCCATAAACATCAGCATCAATCTTGAATGACTCACCAGCATTTACTATAATTGTTTCTTTATATTTTGGATCCATACTTATACGAGGTGGCTCTACTTCATCTTTGGCGGTGATTGCCCCTGAACTGTCAGATGGTTCACTGAAAACACCTGCAGCATTTCTTGCTGTGACACGGAACTCATACCTCTGATTTTCCACTAGGCCAGTTACTGCAAACTGAGTCTCAATGACATTTGTAAAGCTTGCTTTCATCCAGCGACCATCTGGTAACTCCTTCTTTTCAACAATGTAGCCTGTGATTTTACTTCCACCATCATATTCAGGTTTCTTCCACTGAAGGGTTACCGAGTTTCTTGTGACAATTATAGGTTCTGGACGACCTGGAGGATCACATGGGTCATGTGCTGTATAACATTCAGATGCTTTACTTCCCTTTCCAATACCCACTATATTTTCTGCATAAACTCTGAACTCATATTCAAGCCCCTCTTCAAGGCCAGTTGTCTTAAATTTAGTGTCAGGAATAGCTGTTTTATTTAGTTTAACCCAGAGGATGCTATTTCTTTCTTTGCGTTCCAAATGGTACCCAGTGATCTTGCTACCTCCATCGTTGACTGGTTCATGCCACTGTACCAACATGCTATCTTTTGAGCGAGCTGATACAAAAGGTGTTCCAGGTGGACCAGGAACTTTGAATGGATATTGAGCTACCACAGATTCTGATGTGAGATATGTACTCTTTCCATATCTGTTCTCAGCTGCAATTCTGAACTGATATTCACTTCCAGTCTTTAATCTGCATGCTTTAATTGTTGTTCTGGCAACTGTAGCTGACACAATATGCCAGACAGTAGTAGAAGTGTCCCGTCTTTCTACAATATAATTATTGATAGAGCTGCCACCATCATATTTTGGTGGTTCCCAGGAAATGGTAACACTATCTGCTGTTACTTCATCTATCTTTACTGGTCCAGTCGGAGGTCCTGGTTTATCCAGGACAACAATATTAAGGATTTCAGTAACTTCACCTGCAGAATTTGTAAGTTTGACTAAGTATGGTCCAACATCATCTTTGCAGGCTTCTTTTATTGTTAGCAATGTGCTGTTTTCTGAACTTTCTGCATTTACTCTAGTAGTCTGTTTCAGTGGCACATTGTCTTTATGCCATACGACAGCTGGTTTGGGTCGACCAACAAATGGGACGTCAACCTTTAAGTCCTCTCCTGCTAGGACACTGAAAGTGGTGAACAACAGTTTGAAAGCTGGTGCAATCACAAGATCTTTCGCAACAACAGGTATTCCCAGTTGTCGAGGATCGCTGATACCTTTTTCATTCTGAGCTGAAACACGGAAGGAGTATTCCTCCCCTTGTATCAGTCCAGTTATAGTGGCTTCAGTAACTTTTACTGTAGCACAAGTTGCCCACTTTTCACTGCCTTTGCTTTGCATTTCTACAATGTAGCCCAAAATTCTGCTACCTCCATCATGTTCAGGTTTTTCCCATGATAAGGATACACTGTTTCTCGTCACATCCAGCAAAGTTATCTTCCCTGGGGGCAGTGGTCTTTCTGACACTTTCACTGATTCTGGAGTTTCAACTGGAAGACCTATTCCATACTCATTTTCAGCTAGAACTCTGAAATAATAGTTGCAACCTTCCTGCAGGTTGTCTACTTTCCAACTTGTCTTGTGACAATTGGCAATTACAGTTGAATAAGCTTTTCTTGTTGATTCACGCTTTTCAACAATATAATTTTTTATTTTTGAACCTCCATCTATGAGAGGAGGCTCCCACGTGAGTGTAACAGATGATTTTGTGACTTCTTTTATTTTCAAATCTTGTGGTGCTCCTGGTGTATCAAGAACCCTGACATTTACAAATGCTGATTTACTGCCTGAACTATTTTCTATTGTCAATATGTACTTGCCACTATCAAATCTATTTACATTTCCAACAGTAAGTAGAGTATAAGAGCTTGTTGATTCAATATTAGCTTTATCTAAAGATTCTCCATGTTCTCTTGTCCATTTCACTTCAGGTGCTGGTCTTCCTTTGATTGGGACAAAGAGTCTTAAAGTACAACAGGCTCTGATATTGACAACTTTACGTAGTTCTGCATCCAGTTCAATCTCTGGAGGTAGCAGTCTTTCTTCAGCCTTTGGTGATCCAGGAACAAGGGCAGGCTCTCCAATACCTTCAGCGTTCATGGCATATATTCGGATCTTATACTCCTGGTTTTCTTTGAGATCCGTGATGGTAAAGGAAGTAGCCTTCAGTCCTGCTGATGGAGTGACAATTTTCCATTCATCTTCTTCAGGTAGTGCTATCTCAACCATATAACCTGTGATTTCTGAGCCACCATCATATATTGGTTTATTCCAAGCTATTGTAATTGAGGACTTGCTAGTGTCCAAGACACGAGGATTACCTGGTGGACCAGGCTTGAACACAGTATCACAAGCTTTATAGAATTGACTGGTTGGACTTGGTTCACTAACTCCTGCAGCATTTTCAGCCATTATTCTGTATTCATACTCATGACCTTCTGTCAGTCCAGATACTTTATAACGTAAGTCTGTAACAACCCTTTTATTACATTTTACCCAGCGTAGCCCAGCTCTGTCACGGCGTTCTACAATGTAATTGGTTATTGGGCTTCCACCATCAGAATCAGGACGGCCCCAACAGACAATCATAGAATCTTTTGTAATTGCTGTAACTTCAGGTGTTTTGGGTGGATCAGGTGGCACATATGGATTTACTGCAAGAATGGGCTCTGATTCCAGGACCTCACCAACTCCATATTTGTTAACAGCCATAACACGGAACACATATTCATTGCCTTTTAGTAGGTTAGTGACCTTCAGTTTAGTTACTGGAACTTCTGAGGCCACATTTGTCCATGCCAGTCTGCTAGTTTCACGTTTTTCAACTACATAGTGATCAATCTTTGCTCCTCCATCATCCAGTGGTGGTAACCATGACAGTACACATTTTTCAGTTGTAACCTCAGACACAGCTAAAGGTCCTTCTGGTGGACCAGGTCTATCAAGGACTTTAACACTGAAGATATGCTTTGCAAAGCCACCAGGATTAGAAGCAGTAAGTGTATATGCACCGCCATCTCTTCTGGAAGAATCTTTGTTGATTACAACAGTAGAGAAATCTGCAATTTTTACTTCTAATTTTGCTGTGTCTTCTAGCTCTTTTTCATCTTTTGTCCATGTCAAGGTTGGTGGAGGTCGACCTGCAACATCAGCCTCAAGTCTGAAAACTTCACCTGCTTTCAGTATTAAAGCGCCCTTGTATTTGGCATCCACCATTATCCTTGGTGCTTCAATGTCATCTCTGCATGTAATTGCATCTGATGGCTCAGATGGCTGGCTAACTGCACCAGCAGCGTTTCTGGCAATCACACGGAATTCATAAGCAGTGTCTTCTGTCAGACCACTTACAGTGAACTCTGTCTCTAGTATATTGCTAAAGTTAGCCTTTAACCAACGACCATTAGGAAGGTCTCTCTTTTCAACAGTGTAACCAGTTATCTTAAAACCTCCATTATATTCTGGTTTAGTCCACTTAAGTGTTACTGTGTGTCTTGTAATATTGAGGGGTATTGGCTTACCAGGTGGATCTATAGGGTCCAGAGCAAACACTGGCTCAGACGGTTTGCTTGGTTTACTTTTGCCAGCCATATTTTCTGCTATAACACGGAATTCATATGCAAGGCCATCAGTAAGTCCAGCTGATTTAAAGATATTGCCTACCACCAATGCCTTACTTACAGTCTGCCAAAGAATGCTATTTCGTTCTTTTCTTTCAATATGATATCCCAAAATTGGACTTCCACCATCAGTAATGGGCTCATTCCAGCTAATGGTCATTGACTCTTTTGTGACTGCAATCACCTGCGGTGTACCTGGAGGCCCAGGAACCTTAAATGGATAGTTGGCAATTACAGGCTCTGAAGTGATGGCTGGACCTGTTCCATATCTGTTTTGAGCTTTAACACGGAACTGATACTCAACTCCAGTAGTAAGATGAGTAGCTTTAAACATGGTACGTATAACAGTGCTTGCTAACTCCGTCCATGTGGTACTGTCAGTTTGACGCATTTCTACAACATAGTTACTTATTGGTACCCCGCCATCATTCTGAGGAGGTTCCCATGAGAAAATTACAAAATCGGATGAAACTTCATCAAATTTGATTGGTCCAGTGGGAGGGCCAGGAATATCATGAACCTGAACAGTGATCACATCGCTAACTTCTCCAACAATATTTTTAGCTGACAGGGGATATCGGCCACTATCACTTCTTACGCATTCATTGATGTTTAGTATAGTTGAAGTTGCAGTGTTTTCAAAATTTACCCTTTGTGTCTGTTTTAGCAGCTGGTCTTCTTTTTTCCATGTTACAATTGGTCTTGGACGACCAAGCACAGGGATTTCAATTTTGATGTTGTCACCAGCTCTTGCAATGACGGTTTTCTGGTAAATTCCACGAAGGTCAAATTCAGGAAGCATCACCTGCTCTTTAACAACAACTGGTCTACTCTCTCTTGGATCACTTCTTCCAGCACTATTAACTGCCATAACCTGGAAAGTATATTCCTCATTTTCAGTTAGATTCCTCACTACACAGTCTAATGTTTTCACGGTTGTGATGTGTGTCCATTGAGTGGAACCTTTTTTCTGTGCTTCAATTACATAACCAGTGATCTTGCTACCACCATCATGTTCTGGTTTTGGCCAAGCAAGGCTAACTGTGCTCTTTGTTATATCCATAATATTGAGGCTCTCAGGTGGTGATGGTGCTTCAGAGGCTCTTACAGGTTCTGCAGTTTCAGCTGGTTCACCAATCCCGAACTCATTTTCAGCCAGCACTCTGAAGTAATATTCACATCCTTCAACTAAATTAGGAATCCTAAGGGAACATTTCTGGCAGTTGGTGGTGACTGTTGAATATGATTTCCGTGTTACTTCACGTTTTTCAACAATATAATTTGTTATACGTGAGCCACCATCTAGTAGAGGCATATCCCAGTGCAGGGTGATGCTGTCTTTAGTTATTTCCCTAGGCTTAAGATTTATTGGTGGCCCTGGTGAATCCAAGACTTTTACATTTACAAAGCCAGTTTTCTTGCCAGCAGCATTTTCAAGTGTCATTATGTATTTTCCAGCATCGTATCTACTACATTCTGTCATAATTAGAAGAGTAAAAGAGTCTGTATTTTCAATGTTGGCACGTCCTTTAAGTGGGATATCATCTTTTGTCCAGGTAACTAAAGGAGTTGGACGACCTTTAATTGGCACAAATATCCGAATAGTCAGTCCAGCTCTAACAACAAGTGTTCTTCTCAGCTCAGCATCTAATTCAAAATCAGGGATCATTTCCCGATCCTTAATTTCAATGCTTGGAATTTGTGCTGGTTCACCAGCACCCACAGCATTGATGGCAGTGATTCTAAAATTGTATTTGGCTCCTGGCTGGAGATTAGCAACAACAAATTCAGTGATTCTTAAAGCAGTCCCTGTTGTGTCTTTTACCCATTCTTCTTTTCCTTCCATTTGATGCTCTACTATATAGCCAATGATGTCAAGTCCACCATCGTAATGAGGCTTGCCCCATGTTAAAGAAGCACTGGTCTTTGTAGTATCAGTCACTTGTGGGTTTGAAGGCGGACCTGGTGGATCTGCAGTAGTGGGAAAAAAGACAAAATCCCCACATTATATTAGACCTGAGTTTTTATAGGCATCAAAAATATTAATGCTCTATGGTAAATTCTGCAGAAGTAAAGAAATGATACTAACATGCAACATCCTTAATTAATACTGGGTTTGAAGAATCGCTTGGTGGTCCAACCCCTGCTCTATTTTCTGCACTGACGCGGAATTCATATTCATTTCCTTCTAGGAGTCCAGTCATTTTGCATCTAAGGTCTGAAACTGGTTTCTTTGTTACTCGGACCCATCTCAAACCTTTCTTTTCTTTCCTTTCCACGTAATAGCCTGTGATTTCACTACCACCATCATCAACTGGCCTTTTCCAGCTAACAGTCGCACTATTTTTAG
Source organism: Mesoclemmys tuberculata (assembly GCA_007922155.1). Lineage (NCBI taxonomy): Eukaryota > Metazoa > Chordata > Testudines > Chelidae > Mesoclemmys > Mesoclemmys tuberculata. Next base: position 33,604,702 of record ML675620.1, on the reverse strand, counting down.
TCACATTTGTTACTTCTGGTTTTCCAGGAGGACCTGGGGGACCTAAAATGAAAAAATACAGAGTTTTTTAAACATATATGAGCCTGTAAATAATGAACATTTGGTTAATCTGTTAACCTTTTCTTCTTACCAAATCTATCCACCATTTTAACAGGTTCTGACTGTACAGGTTCGCCCTTGCCATACTGGTTCACAGCTGAGACACGGAAGATGTATTCATTTCCTTGAATGAGCTTGCTAACAACATGCCTGCAAGTCTCAATATTTTCAGCAACTAAAGTCCACAGGAGTCGGCTAGTTTCTCTCTTTTCAAGTACATAAGACTTGATGGGTGATCCACCATCTTCTGCAGGAGGTGACCATGTAAGTGTAGCTTTTTCAGCTGAGATGTTGCTGACCTCAATGGGTCCAGGTGGTCCAGGTACATCTAAAACTTTCACATGCACATGTTCCTGTTTCGTGCCAAAAGCATTGCTTGCAGTGATTGTGTATTCACCAGAATCTTTCCTGGCTGCATATTTGACACTAAGCATGGAGGAAGTTGGAGTTGATTCAATGTGCACAATATCTGAAGGCTTAAAGTCTTTTCCTGCTTTGGACCATGCTGAAGTTGGAAGTGGTTTGCCACGTATGCTAATAGCAGTCACTGTAATGGTATCTCCTGCTTTAACTGTCAAGCCTTCTTTCAGTGTAGGATCAATAACAATTGTTGGTGCCTCTGTAAAAGAAAAACACATGTTTGTCAGGACGAGAGTGTGTTTTAAACAATAACTTAACAAATAAACTAAAAACTGTATTTTTATAGGGTCTACGCACCATACTCATCCTTGCATATTATAGTTCCTGTAGGTTCTGATGGAGGACTGATAGCACCAGCTGTGTTCTTTGCTCTAATTCTGAACTCATACTTTCCACCTTCAACAAGGTCAGTTACAGTAAATGCACAATCTGGAACATTCACATGATTAGCTTTTGTCCAGGACTTTGAAGGCAAGTCACGTTTTTCAACTATGTAGCCAATTAACTTATGTCCACCATCATACTTCGGTTCTGTCCAAATGAGTGTTGCTGAGTTCCTAGTTACATTGATAACTTCGGGTTTCCCAGGAGGATCTAAAAAAAAAAAATCAAATAAAAACGAATCAATAGTAAAACAAATGCCAAATATTTTTCAACCCATGGAATTTTCTCTGTTTTCTTCTGATAACTTACCAATTGGATCAAGTGCCACAATTGGTTCAGATGGCAGGCTAGGTTTACCTACTCCTGCCAAGTTGATTGCCATCACTCTGAATTCGTATTCCAGACCTTCAGTTAACCCTGTTACTCTGAAGTCTTTCATCCTTAGTGGAGTCTTGTTAGCTCTTTTCCACAGAAGGCTATTTCTTTCTTTGAATTCAAGATGATAACCTAACAAAGGTGAATAGTAGAATGTAAAATACCAGTTTGTAGTATAAAAATCTGCATTTGCACAGTTAACTGCCCAGCATACTACCGCTGTATCTGTAGGGCAGATTGGATCAGCTACTGATGCAAGAACATTTAAAACTAGATTAAGGAATAGATATGAATGTAAATAATATATGTATACAGTTACATGATTTGTGAATGCCAATGCTCATTTATGCATGCAAATATAAATGTATATAGCTGCACTTATTGTCCCTTCCTTACAAGATTTGGCTATATATACATGAAACAGCTATAATGTCCCGATTCCTCTTCTTTTTCTAACTTTGACTGAATTTTAATTTTTTATTATTATTTTAAAAACAAACATATATAGTAAAAGAATGAAAAGAAAGTATAATTCTAAAATATATATACATGAGAGATACATTAAAACAAATAATATTATAATTTTATTTTACTTTTCAATAAGAAAAAAGAAGAGCTACAGGGGAAAATGGTGAGAAGGTTTTAGGGCAAATACCTGTGATTGGCGAGCCTCCAGTTTTCTTTGGGTCAGTCCAAGTTAGAGATGCAGAATCATGCCTAACATCAACAATTTTTGGTGGTGGAGGAGCATCTGGCACATCTAGAAAATACGTTAAAAATAAATCAGCATTGAAAGGAAACACCAAGATTACTTCAGTTTCAATTAAAAAGATTATAATTCATAATTACCAAATGGATGTTTTGCGACCACAGGGTCAGATTTAAGGCCTTCACCGACTCCATATTTATTTTCAGCACTGATCCTGAAAGTATATTCATTTCCCTCATGAAGTCTTGTAACTCTAAATGTAGTTTTCTGGACAGCAGAAGCACATGTCACCCATTTATTGTTTATATTATCTCTCTTCTCTAAGATATAGTTAGTGATTTCTGAACCACCATCATCTTTTGGAGGTCCCCATTTTAAGGTTATAGCATCAGCTGTGACTTCCTCAAATTTCACTGGTCCTGTTGGGATGCCAGGTTTGCCAACAACCTTTATGGAAATAGTGCCTTCCTTACTGCCAGCAATGTTCTTCAGAGTGATAGTGTATTTTCCAGCATCATCTTTATGGCAGTCACGTACCAAAAGCGTGGTGTTAACTGCTGTAGACTCAAATGCAACTCTTCCAGTCTCAGTGACTACCTGGTCTTCACCTTTCTTCCATGTTACAGATGGGGCAGGTTTTCCTTTAATTGGGATTTTAAGACGGAAACTACTACCTTCTTTAGCTAAATAGCATAAATCAGGTAGAGCTCTTAAATCAAGATCAGGTGCCACTGAAAAATAAAAAGATATCAATTACTCATTTGTGCATAAAATCCTTTGTTTTAAAATGCTAATTCAGTTCTAAACTAAACTGATATGTATTCATGCATGATGGACACTATGTATAAAGCAACATATAATTTGGATAAATGAAAGAGAATTCATGAGTTTGGAGAGATACTTACTAACATCATCTCTTGCCACAACTGTAATCTCACTTGGAGTTCCATATCCAGCATCATTCTGTGCTCTTACTCTGAAAGTATACTCCTTCCCTTCTGTTAAGTCTTTCATTGAAAACTGGAGGTTCTTTGACCTCATAACTTCTTTCCATGACTCATCAGCAGTCATAACCTCAACACTATATGCAATGATACGGCTTCCACCATCACTGATAGGCTTTTTCCAGGCTAGATTGCAGGATGACTTTGTTACAGCCAAAGCTTTTAGATCGACAACTGGCCCAGGTGTTTCTAGAAGGAATAAGAACAGTAGTAAGTTTCAATCACAAATTAAAAACAAGATCTTTTTAAAAGTAAAGTAGGAGAACAATATTCATTTTTCTCACCAGAAGCTTTAACAGCATCCCGAGTTTCACAAGGGTCACCAATGCCATATTCATTTTCAGCAAACACCCTGAAAAAGTACGATTTGCCTTCCTCTAAATTAGTTATCCTGAAACTTGTCTTTGGGCATTCTGTTGAAACTGTGGACCATGATTTTTTCTCTGCATCTCGTTTTTCAATAATATAGTTTGTGACTGGACTGCCACCATCAATTAGAGGAGGCTCCCATGAAATAAAGGCAGAATCCTTAGATGCTTCTTTTACAATCAGATTAATAGGAGGTCCAGGAGTATCTATAGGAATGCAAAATAAACATGATTTAGCAACCAAAATACAGAAAATATTAACTGGTTTTAAATTAACTTAAAAAATAACTAATATTTTAGATTAATAATAATTCTGGCACTTACCAAGTACTTTCACAACCATGGTATATGACTTTTTGCCACTGCTGTTCTCCAGACTCAAGACGTATTTTCCAGCATCATATTTGTTTACATTTTCACAACGTAGAAAGGTATCAAAATCAGTTGACTTGATATCTAGTCCTTTCCTGTCTCTTATGTTGGCATTCACTTTAGACCAACTAATTTTTGGAGGTGGACGTCCTCTTACTGGCACATAAATCCTCATTGTGACTCCAGCACGTAAGATAAGTACTTTCCTCAGTTCTGCATCGAGATCTCCCTCAGGTGGAACTGTATTTGTTATAAAAGATGTATATGTTAAAAAGTCAATATTTAAATGTAGCACTAAAATTACTGTGACCAGAAGTCCCAGTTTACTGGCACTGTACTGGATTGGAAGGGCTGCCCCTGTGTCTCAACTGGTGTTATTTAAGTTATAGTTTTGACCTAGTTTCAAAATACTTGGTAGGCTGAACTCCTCCTGCAGTGCTTCCTTCTCCTTTACCACCTCTCATCAAACATATCTATTTTCCCCCACCCATCATATGAAGCAGTCCTGCTTCCTCCTTACTTTAAAAAGGAACTTGGAACTCAGCTGCCTGCCCTGTACTTTTTTTACCCGTGCACAAGTGTAACTATTACTGGATGGTATTACACTTTTGCTCCATTTAGTATGCATGCAGTAGCCTGAATGGGGAGAAGAGCCCCATACAATTAAATCAGGCAGGATGCCCCAGAAAACCACTGGATCTTAGTATAAGCAGCTGGGCTCCAAATTACTTAAAAGGTCAGAGAGAGACTGAAAGTCTGCAGAAGAGGAGAGAGAGATTTGGATGGTCTGAATGAAGGTTCAGGGGAAAAGGGAAAAACCTTGAAGACTCAAGAAGGTGGGAGAATTCCTGGTGGGGAGAGAGGAAGAGCAGGCACCACCTCCCATAAAGAATTATTCCAATAAAATTCCTCTTCTAGTTGCCAATCGTCCCATAGCCTGAAAAACAAGCTTTCTTGGCTCTCAGCTGCCAGATGCTCCTGTGTTCTCCTGCTATATGCTGTGACAAGCCGCCCAGCTAAGCTTCTAAATCCACCCCACTCATCTTCACTGAAATCAGCAAGTCCATTTGTTTTCCAGAAATACTTACTTAAAATGTCTTTGGCAAGGTGTTTGTCAGGCACGTCACTTGGGTCACTGTATCCAATCTTATTGACAGCATAAATACGGAACTGGTATTCTGTATTCTCAGTCAGGCCAGTTACCACATAATGGGTATCCTGTAGGTTTTTCGGCAGATTGCATCTGACCCAGTTATCTGTGTCAGCTCTTTTTACTTCAACTAGATAACCAATAATGGGGCTTCCGCCATCATATGCTGGTTTACTCCAAGACAGGTTTATAGAATTACGAGTTGTGTCAACCACTTTTGGGAAGGCAGGAGGGCCAGGAGGATCTGAGAATGAAAACAATAGGAAGTTACATATAATATAGTAAACAATAATACTGAGCAAAAGCATTTGGACATTTCATAAGAAAATCAAAATAAATGTTTTTAACTTACACTGAGGATCACGAGCATATGCTGCCTTAGATGGTCCACTAGGTTTGCCTAGTCCAGCCTTGTTCAGTGCTGTCACTCTGTACTCGTACTCTGTTCCTTCTTGAAGTCCAGTGGCCTTTACAGTTCTTTCTATGACAGGCTTCCTGTTTACCTTTGTCCAGTTAACAGCCTTAGTTTCACGTTTTTCAAGTATATATCCAGTCACAGGGGACCCACCATCATCAGCCGGTGGCTTCCAGCTAACAGTCATAAAGTCCTTTGTTATATTACTAATAACAGGTGGATCGCAAGGCCCAGGTACATCTGTAAAGATTTATTAAAAAATATTTTTATACTCTTGAATGTGCATAAAAACAATTAATCACAAAACCATGCTGAGACAAGCTTACCATATGGATTTTTAGCAACTGTTGGCTCGGTGAAGATGGGCTCCCCAACACCATATTTATTTTCAGCACAAATGCGGAACTGATATTCATGGCCTTCTATCAGTTTTTCTACACTGCAGCTTGTAATGGGCACATTGGCAGTGACTTGGGCCCAATTTGGTCTGCTTGTTTCACGCTTGTCAACAATGTAGTTAGTAACTTCTGAACCCCCGTCTTCAAGAGGAGGCTCCCATGACAGCATTGCACGATCTGCATACATATTGGTGATTTTAACTGAGGCAGGAGGACCTGGTTTATCTGGAAAAATTAACAATCAATAGTTACATCTTTATCTTTTGCTATATCATCCAAATGATAAATATGGACTAATAACTAATCTTTAACCTACCTAGTACTTTAAGCTTAATGGTCGCTGATTTGGAACCACTTGCATTTTCAGCAGTAATAGTATAGTCTCCCGTCTGCTTCCTGTTAACACTGAACATCTCCACAGTGGACAGGTTTCTCTTGGTGGTGATCTTAATGCCTTCAGCTGGTTTTAAATCATCTCCTTGTTTCTTCCAAGTAATTTTTGGCATAGGTTTACCATATACATTAGCCTCAAGACAAACATTACTTCCAGCTTTTACTGTAAGCAATGATTTCATAGATACACCCAGTTCTATTCTGGGAGGAACTGAAAAGAAACAAAAAGAAGAGAGCTAACCAACCTAAAAGACTTAAACATGTCTTATGAATACTAGGTACCAAAGCATGACTGAACATTATAAGAGTTCACAAATACTTCTTGAATGTACATTCCTTACCATTTTCTGCCTGAATGGTCACTGGGTCAGAAGGTTCAGAAGGCCAGCTAATGTTAATTGCTGTCTTGGCAATTGCTCTAAATTGATATTGAGCATTTTCTTCCAAGTCAGTAGCAGTGTATTCTTCTTGAGGAATTTGTTGTGGAGCAGAATTGCATCGTACCCATTTATCACTGGGCAGTTTGCAAGCTTCAACAAAGTAGCCAAGAATTTTGCTTCCACCATCATGCTTTGGTCTTGTCCATACAAGTGACACAGTACTCTTAGTGACATCAATAACTTCAGGTTTGCCAGGTGGATCTAAAAACAAACAAGACCATCATAAGAATGCCCTCACCAAAAAATTTGTACATTTCAGAAAAATCTTTTACAATGGTGGATGGTATTCATAGCACATCTCTCTAGAAAACCACAAAAATGCTAGATTATACAATATAGATAGACAGTGTATTCATATTGTATATAAAACACCTAAAGAAACAGGGGGAAAATGATGATTTTAAAGTTGCAAATATTAACTATTAAGTAAATTTATTACAACTAGTAGAAAGTAAAATTAAATAATGTAAGTTGACCATAAATGTTAATGACATGTTACAAACCATTTAAATGTTTTGCTTACCAACTGGGGCTCTTGCTGTAACAAAATCAGTTGGCTTGCTAGGTTTGCTTGCTCCAGCTTTGTTCAGGGCATAAATTCTGAAAGTATACTCAAGACCTTCAATTAGACCTGCACAAGGGTATTCTGTGGAACGCACAAGTGTATCATTAGCCTTCACCCATAGCAAACTATTTCTTTCTTTACGCTCTATAAGATAACCAGTAATCGGACTGCCTCCATCACTGTCTGGTTTGTCCCATGCTACAAAGATGCAATCCTTGTTGACTTTGGTAACATGTGCATTTTTTGGCTCACTTGGAACATCTATGGAAAAACAAATGGGATAATATTATCTGTTCTTTTACTGTTAGAAGAATTAAAATCAGAGAAATACCAGCATATAAAACTGACATACCAAATGGGAACCTTGCAACCATCTTGTCAGATGTGAGTGGCTCAGAAATGCCAAAACGATTTTCAGCACGAACACGGAACATGTACTCTTGTCCAGGGGTCAATTTTCCAATTCTGCAGCTTGTCTTTGTGACAGAAGCTACAGCTGTTACCCAGTCTCCCCGGCTTACATCACACTTTTCAACCACATAGTTTGTAATGTTACTGCCACCATCTTCAAGAGGCATATGCCATGCAAGTGTGCAAGCATCAGCATCTATGTCAGAAATGTCAAATGGAGGCTGTGGTGGACCTGGGACATCTGCATGAAGATATAAGGAGAAAAATGTATCAAAATGGTAGAGCATGAAATATGTTAAAACTAGCTGTGTAGAAAGTTAGATTAAAAAAATTAAACTTACCCATGACTACCACTCTGATTCTCTGAGTGGCAATACCAGAGCTGTTTTCTGCTATGAGAGTGTAGTAATCGCTGTCTTTCCTAGTCACATCCTTAATGATAAGAACAGAAGAGTTTTCTGCTTTATGCACAGCTAGACGACTGGATGTAAATACATCTTGTTCTCCTTTCTTCCATTTACAGGTTGGCTGAGGTTTCCCATAGACATGTGCTTCAATTCTGAGTTTCTGCCCAGCTTTAATACTAACATGATCTGGCATCAGGATCTTAGGTGGCACTAAAAAGACAAACACACACAAATATTTGTAACTCCTCTGAGAAATTATTTTGTTTTCTCGTGCAAGTGTGCTCTGCATCTATGCTGGAGCCCTGAGCATTTTGTAGGTAGAATCCTTAGTCTCAATTCAGTGGCGATGGCTTAATAGTCTGAGCCTCAGGTTTGAATTATGTAAACACCCCTGAAACCAGATGTTTCATAACTGGCAGTGTAAACTCTGACTTCTATCTTTATATTCTGATTTAGATTGTTAATTAATGTTTTTGTGTTCAGATTGCTTGTACAGTGCCTAACACACTAATAGTACTTAAACACCATTATCATCCTTTTAGCCAAGGGTAACTGGATGGCAATCTTTGAAACATACCCATACCACTGAATCATCGAAAAGGGTGATTGTTAAGTGACATGAGACACGCTCTCTGCCAGGCATTGAATACGCTACTTTCCTAATGCCATCTTCAAATCATAGAAATATAGAACTCGAAGGGACCTCAAGAGAACACCTAGTCTATCCCACTATGCTGAGGCAGGATCAAGTATACCTAGACTATCCCTGACAGATGTTTGTCTAATTTGTTCTTAAAAACAGGTTAGACTTCCTAGGATGCAAGAGACTGGTGACTCAAAGTATGATCTTCTACAGAAGTGCAGAAGAGATCATTTAAAAATTGATTTCTTTGGACTCCATTCAAGAACGAAAAACCTTGTTCATTTCATTATTAAAATAAATTTTAATAGTATAGAGAGAAATGATTAATTACTTACTGAGTTGTTCTTTAATTTCAAATATTCCTTCTGTTTCTCTTGGTAAACTTACTCCTACGGCATTTCTAGCTGCCACTCTAAATTTGTATTTCTTTCCTTCTTTCAGGCCAACTACAACAATGTTCAGATCTTTGACAATAGAATACTGTGTCCAGCGATCCTCAGGTTGTTCTTCTTCTTTGTAGCTAATAATGTATCCATCAATTTTAGAACCTCCATCACGCAGTGGTGGCAACCAGCCTAATGTAGCACTATTCTTTGTAATTTCAGTAACTTCAAGTTTTCTTGGTGGATCAGGTTCACCTTAAGAAGAAAAAAAGCAGATATATTAAAACATCACCACTTTAACTGGGCAACACTTTGGTAGAATTAATAAGAATTCTGGCTGCTTTCTACAGTAATTCAAAAAGGACTTTATTTAACAGAGTAATTCTTTTGATTTATATTAGAAACCACCAGAGTGATTAAATTAAATTAGAATTTCTATTGGTATGCATGGTGTTAATTTGTATTTCGAAAACATATCTGCATAAGAACGTTTATTCCACTGTTGCTGAGTGGTTAGCAGGAATGGAGAATTTAGACACATCCATAAAAAATCAGACGTTTATTGGAGATTAAAGCAAATAAAGATGCAAGAATAAACAATCAACATTAATAAATACTTACTTAGTGGATCTGATGCCAAGATTGGCTTTGGTGTATCAGTTGGAACACCGGGACCATATTCATTGACGGCAGTTACTCTAAAAAAGTATTCATTTCCAGGTACAAGATTAGCTACTTTGAAACTCGTTTTCTTTACATCTGCAATAACTGTTGACCAGGTCTTTCTGTCAGCCTCACGTTTCTCCAGGATGTAGTGAGTTACTGGACTGCCACCATCATTCTCGGGAGGTACCCATGAAAGCTGACATGACATTTTTGTGACATCTAAAACACTGAACTCAGCCACAGGTCCAGGAGTATCTATAAAGAAACATTAATTCAGATATCAGTCATATTTTAAAAGTCCTTATTAAAGTACAATGAAAGTGGGGTAATGGCTTCCTATACATGAGAATTAATATTAGCTATATACAGTGACACTCAAATGCTATTGTGATAGGTGCCATAAAAATTCCTATAATAAATAATGAAAAAATGACAACATTGATGTGTTTACAAATTGTTTATGGTGACTCACCAAGAACTCTGACATTTACAAATACAGCCTTTTCTCCAGCTGGGTTAACAAGGGTCAAAGAATATTTTCCTGAATCATCACGTGTAGAATTAGGGATGACAAGGAAGGCCATAGTGTCAACCAGATCAACCTGTCCTTTTCTGACCACATTATCGATACCCACTCTCCTCCATGTGACTTTAGGTGCTGGTCGCCCTCTAACAATGGCAAAAAGTCTAATCGGACATCCTGCTCTGACTGTGACCAGCTTTCTCAGGCTTGCATCCAAATCAATCTCAGGAGGTTCTGAAACATAACATTAAGGAAAAACAAAAAAAAGTTCAGAATATGAAATAAAATCTAAATATAGCAAATAAATGAGGTATAAATTCATAGATAAGATCGAAAAAAATCACCAAGTATTTCTTTAGGAGACACGGCTTCCTTCAGTTCAGCTGGTCGGCCAATGCCAACCTGGTTTTGGGCAGAAACCCGGAACTCATATAGTTGTTTCTCATCCAGGCTGGCTACTGTAAATTCTGTATGAATAACTTGTGCAGCAACATTGCATCGTTTCCATCCTACATCAGGAGCTGCACTTTCAACTTTTGGTCTCATTTCCACAATATATCCAATAATTGGTGCACCACCATCATAGACTGGTTTTCCCCATCCAAGAGTGAGGGAACTCTTTGTGCTGTCAACCACTTTCAGATTAGTTGGAGGACCAGGTGGTTCTGAAAGATATGATAAAGGGCAGGAATAAGAATATATTTGAGCAACTAAGCAACCTGTTAATTTAATGTTTTATTTTAATAACAGTAAAATATATCATTAAAGTACCTATTGGATCTTTTGCCACTACCGGTCTTGATGGCAAACTTGGTTCTCCAAGACCAATTTCATTTTCAGCCTTGACACGGAATTGGTATTCATATGTTGGAATGAGATCTGTAACCTTCTTGCGTCTCTCTGGGATTGCACTCTTAGTAACAGGAACCCATCTTAGTGATCGTTTCTCTTTCTTCTCTAATATATATCCTGTAATTGATTTGCCACCATCATATTCTGGTGGGTTCCAAACTACAGTCATCTCATCTTTGCTGACTTTAGTGACTTCTGGGGGATCAGGACGACCAGGTCTGTCATACTTTGTTTTTGCAGTAATTGGTTTTGTTTCTGTTGGTGGGCCAGTGCCCATCTTATTCTCTGCACGAACCCTGAAGATATACTCATTACCTTCTATGAGGCGAGTCACTTGTGCATGGTTTGTTAGAACAGCAGTGGAGTATGCAGACCAAACCATACGCTTGCTCTCACATTTTTCTAAGATGTAGTTTTGTATTTCACAACCGCCATCATCTTCAGGTGGGTCCCAGTTGATAGTACACCTATCACTTGAAATGTCAGAGACCTTCAGATTTCTTACAGGACCAGGTTTATCCAAAACATTAACAGTAGCATAAGCTACAAAACTACCAGCTGCATTAGTTGCAGTAATCACATATTTACCACCATCACTACGCTTTGATTTTGTGAGAACAAATTTAGATGCATTAGAAGTAGTTTCAATTGTGACTCTTGGAGATTTGGTTAGATCTGTGGCGTCTTTGTCCTTTGTCCATACTACTTCTGGCTGAGGCTTGCCTCTAAGTCCTGCCTCAAGTCTAATTGAGTCACCTGCCTTTACAGTTAGCACACCACTTAACTTCAGATCAAGGACTGGCTTTTGCAGTTCTTCCTTCACAACAACTTCACTTGTCTTCACCCAGTCACTTTCACCTCCTTCATTCTTGGTCTGAACTCTGAACTGATATATTTTATTTTCAGTGCATTTATCAACCATGTAGTGGGTTTCTTTAATGCTGCCCTTGTGTACCCTTTCCCATTCATCTGAATCCTTCAGTTTTCTTTCAACATGGTAAGATAAATTGGGGCTTCCACCATCATAATCTGGTCTTCTCCATTTCAGATACACAAATGTCTTTCCTGTTTCTGCAATGTGAAGATTTTCTGGTGGACCAGGCCTGTCAACAGGATTAATGGCAAGTATAGGAGTCTTGGTTTCAGTGACAGGGCCTGGACCCACTTTGTTCTCTGCGCAAACCCTGAAGAAATATTCATGGTTTTCTATGAGATTTGCCTTTACTAATCGTTTGGTAACATCAGAAGAGACAATTGACCATCCTCTCTGGTTTGGCTGACGATATTCTACAATGTAATTTGTAATTTCTGAGCCGCCGTTATCTACTGGGTTTTCCCAAGTGACCATACAAGAATCTTTTGTGACATAGCTTATCTTCAGGTTCTGGCATGGTCCAGGTCTGTCAAGTACGTTAACAAGAGCAAATGCTTGAGCATGTCCACTGCTGTTCTTTGCTGCAATGATGTATTTGCCATGATCATCTCTTGTGGCTACCTTCACTTGCAGCTCAATACGAGGGAATTCATGAACCATCTCAACGCGCTTGTCTCGGACTAATACTTTGCCATCCTTAGACCATGTTATGTCAGGGTCTGGTCTGCCTTTTACTCTACCAGTAATATGGATCATTTGGCCTACTCTGACAGTGATTAAGTCACGACAAGTCACATCTAGCTCTATTTCTGGAGGAGAAAGAATATCTTTTATGAGAACAGTTTCTGGCAATTCTCTGGGCTCTCCTTCTCCAGCCATGTTAGCAGCTTTTATACGGAATCTATATTCATTTCCTTCAATTAGCCCAGGTACTCTAAAGGCACACTGTCTAATGAGTTCATCTTTATTAATTCTATTCCACTGTGTAGTTCCAGCTTTCTGACATTCCACAACATATCCCAGTATAGGGCTGCCACCATCTTTGAGAGGCTTTGTCCACACTAGGTCAGCAGTTTCTCTGGTCTTGTCTTTTAGTTTTGGATTAATGGGAGGTCCAGGTGGTGTGATAGGGCGTAAAATTTTTACTGGGTCAGAAACTGGGGATGGTTTACTTATGCCAACCATGTTTTCTGCAAAAACTCGGAATTCATACGTGTTGCCCTCAAAGAGACCGGTGGCTCTGAACTTCAGTTCAAGCACTGGTGTCTTATTGACACGTACCCATTTGCCAGATAGTTCCCGACGTTCAAGAATGTATCCAGTTATTGGACTTCCACCATCGGATTTTGGTAAGGTCCAAGACACTGTTGCAGCATTTTCTGTAATATCTGAAACCACTGGTTTACCAGGTGGGGATGGTGGATCAAACATATGTTTAGCAACTGTTGGTGTGGAATCGAGGGGTGCACCAATGCCTATTTTATTCTCTGCACGAACACGGAAAATATATTCACAACCTTTCTGTAGGCGTGGAACCTTAAGTTTTGTTTGATTGATTCCTGAACAGACCACTCCCCAACTTTCTTTCTTTGATTCTCGCTTCTCAACAATGTAGTTCAACACAGGGCTTCCACCATCATCTTTAGGAGGACGCCAGGAAATAACCATGTGTTCTGGTGTTACTTCAAGAATATTGATAGGGCCAGTTGGTGGGCCAGGCACATCCAAAACTGTAAGATGAAGACCAACTGTTTTGCTGCCAGCTGCATTAGACACTGTGAGAAGATATTCCCCAGTATCTTTTCTTACACAGTCTTTAATGGTAAGTACTGTTGAGTAATCGTCAGTATCAATTTTGTAGTTGCCTTCTGTTGTGATTTCATTGCCATCAGTTACCCATTTTGCAGTGGGCACGGGTACACCTCTCATGATTGCAGGAAGTCTTACTGTGCTACCAGCTTTAACAACAAGGCCTTCAATTAGCTTCACATCTAGTTCCACATATGGAGGTACTGAAATTAGAAAAAAATGCAGAAATTACCATATGTTTTTTTTCTTGGGGAATACTAGAAGTAAGAAATGAAAAAAATCATACAACTGAAAAAGGTACCTAGTTTTTCTTGACACTCTATTGGTATAGTTGTATCTGGAAGACTCAGACCCACAATATTCTGGGCTTTCACACGGAATTTGTAAGTCTTTCCTTTCTGTAGACCGGTAACAACACACTCTAACATAGGTACAGTCTTGAATTTAATCCATTCCTCTGCACCGTCTTCTTGATACTCCACTAAATATCCAGTGATTTCAGCACCACCATCACGATCTGGCTTATTCCAAACAAGAGAAACTTCTGTTTTGTCAATATCTACATGGTGCAGATTCTTTGGTGGCCCTGGAGGATCTTTTAAAAGCAAAAAAAAAGATGATTAAAAGGGTGACAAACCCTGCCACCAAAACACACACATACTATATTGTCGTTGTATTAACAAGATCAGTTCATCGAAGTTCAAAGATTTTTTAAACAAAAAAAACCTCATCAATGGAAAACACTTACGTAATGGGTCCATAGCCTTGATTGGCTTGGCACAGTCAACATATGGACCTCGCCCATACTGGTTTTCAGCAGCAACACGGAAGAGATATTGAATGCCTTCCATAAGATGTTTAGCCAGATGACTATGCTTCTTGGAGGATGCTGAGATGGGTACCCACTGGGCAGCAGCTACATCTTTCTTTTCAACCACATAATTGGTAATGACAGAACCACCATTGTCCTCTGGTTCCTTCCATGTGAGATAGCAAGAATCTTTTCTAACTTCACTGACTTGCAGATTTCTAGGTGGCCCGGGTTTATCTAGTATTTTTTTAAAAAAATACAGAATATTTATTTAATAAACAAAACAAATATTACAAAATTTAGCACATTTCAGTGGAAAGAAGTTATTACTAAAAGTACTGCTTCTTATTTACAGTCCTTTTCTCATACAGCTCTTAGATTATGTTGCTTTATTATTGGTGATTTCTGCATTTGAAATTATTCATTTTCCCTACATATCCCATTTCTTTGGTCTACAATAAAATATTAAAACGCATACAGCATAAACAAAGACCAAAAACAATTACCTAGTACAATGACTTTTACTGAAACAGTCTTTGAACCAACTGGATTCTCAACAGTTAAAGAGTAAATTCCACCATCTTCATGGACAGTGTTACGAATTTCCAGCTTACTGCCAACTCCTGTAACCTCAATATCTGCTTTGGGTGAAACCTCTTGTCCTTCTTTTTTCCATGACACTTTTGGGAACGGAACTCCTTTAATTACAGCACTAAGTCTTAATGTATTTCCAGCTTTTATGTGTTGCTCCCGTGCCATGTTGGCATCAAGTATCAGCTCTGGAGGTTCTGGAAGAAAAATTCCAGTTTTAGGAAACAAGCACATTTTGACAATATCTTTTATTCGTAAACTTATTTGAGTTTATTTTACTTACCAAGCCTGTCCTTTACTTCAACTGGATCAGGAACATAAGCTGGTTCTGATTCACCTGCTGCATTGACTGCCATGACTCTGAACTTATAGGTCAAACCCTCAGTAAGGCCAGTGACCTTGTATTTTGTTTCAGGGCAAGAATCTGCTGTAAGATTGGCCTTCTTCCAATCTTCATCTCCAACTTTCTGGTACTCAACAAGATAGCCAATGATCTTGCCTTTGCCATCATGACGTGGTGGTTGCCAAGACAAATCAACTGAGCTTTTAGTTTTATCCACTGCTTCAGGGTTAATAGGTGGACTTGGTTTGACTATTAAAAAATGAGAAACCATTAAAACCTATCTTAAAAAGATTTTCAGGAATAGACAGAATATGAAAAGATTTTATTATACTTTACCAATTGGATCTTTAGCAAAGACTGGTTTTGATGGTGGGCTAGGATCACCAATACCAATTTCATTTGCTGCTGCCACACGGAATTCATATTCACAGCCTTCAAGAAGATCAGGTACCCTGAACTGAGTTTCTGGGAAAATCGGATCTTTAGTGACTCTGGCCCATCGATTAGACATTGTTTCCTTCTTTTCCAGAATATAAGTAGTTATTGGCTTGCCTCCATCATATGGTCTGTTCCAAATTACTAAGACAGAATCTTTGGTAACATCCTTAATGATTGGTTGCTCTGGTGCATCAGGAACATCTGATGAAATAATATTTTTAAAATGAATTTATACTATAACAAGAATTGTGACAGTTACATTATTAAAGTAAAGTAGCAAATAAAGAACATACTGAAACGATCCTTGGCCTTCATTTCATCAGATACTAGAGGATCACTTATGCCATAAAGATTTTCAGCATAAATTCGTACGACATACTCTTTCCCTTCAAGCAGTTTAGGAATTTTGCACGTTGTCTTGATGTTGGCAGATGTTACTGGCATCCAAAGATCTCTGTGTGCATCTTTCTTCTCAATAATATAATTTGTAATTGCACTGCCACCATCATCTAATGGAGGTTTCCAGGAGACAATCATATGATCTTTATGAACTTCATCAAAAATAACTGGACCTACTGGAGGCTGAGGACGATCTGTTAAAAGAAACAACAAACAGTAAAATTCAACCATATAGAGATTGAATAGTGTCACTACTCTACTGTAAATATAACTTGGAATGACATGTGTAGCCAAATGGTTATAAAAAAGAACTGGAAATCTGGACACCAAGGTTCTATTCTTAGTTCTGATGTTCTCTTACTATGTGATCTTGAGCAAGTCACTTTCCTTTAGTCACCCATCTGTAAAAGAAGAAGACTAACACCTATCTTATTGGGCTTAATTAATGAATGCTTTCAAAGTGCTTAATTATCCTGCATTGAAATTTGCTAAAATAGTGCAAAATATTATTATTAGAACATGTGCAATTATTCATTATAAATAAACTAAACCATCAGTTAACTGAGTACTCAAAATCAATCAATAATGTGACATCAAAAATAATAAAGGAGTGAATTCTCATTCATTTTAATATTCAATCTTTCTTCTGTTTGATCATTTCTAATTATTATTAAAAGCAAAGACATTACTGTGGCTCAGTAACACTTACCAACAACAGTAACTTGACAAAGGCCTTTTCTTGATCCGGTGCTGTTCTCTACAATTACGCAATATTTGCCTGAATCTTCTCGGATAGATTTTAATATCCCTAAGCAAAGGGTTGTTGGAGTGGTCTGAATCTTTGTGCGCTTATCTTCTTTCACTGTAATTTCATCCTTTAGCCAAGTCACCTTTGGTGCAGGCTTCCCTGAGTAACGTCCAGTCAGGCTGAAAGCTTCACCAACCCGTACAATAAGCTTGTCTCTACAGTCAAGTTCAAGTGTTGGAGGAGCTAAAAGATATCATTTAAAAATAGTCAGTAGCAATATTAAAAACACATTATAAATCCAAGTACTTATTTGTTTTCAAACTGAATTACGGAAAACAGACCCATACCAATTTCATCCTTGCATGTGATTGGTTTTGTGCAGAAAGATGGTTTTCCTTGTCCCACAATATTGCAAGCACTCACACGATACTCATAAGTGTCACCTTCTTTCAGTCCTTCAATAGTGTATTTCCTATCAAGCATTTTCTCCTTTGTAACTCTATGGAATTTCTCTTTTCCAATGAGACGGCTTTCTAGGACATACATGGTTATGTCTGAACCTCCATTATATTTAGGTGGGTTCCAAGTCAATGTAACAGAATCCTTGGTAACTGCTTTTACCTCCAGATCTTCTGGACGCTCAGGTACAGCTGAAAATAAACATAAACAATGTGGTGCATACATTTTTATGTGGATTTCTCTTCTATGACAATCATCCATAAAACAAAAATGTACTTACATATTGGTTCTCTGATGACAAGCTCTTTTGTTGTCTCAACGAATGGGCCCATGCCAATAATGTTCTCAGGTGCTATTCGGAAAAAGTATGCCTTGCCTTCAATCAATCCTTGAACAGTAGCATTCTGTCTGGTGACTGTATAGGTTACTGGAGTCCAAGCTCTATGGTCAGCTTCACGCTTTTCAATAATATAATTGGTGATAGGAGAACCACCATCATCCTCTGGAGAAAACCATGTCAGTTTGCAAGAGTCATTGGTTAGGTTCTCAGTTAAGAATGGAACACCAACTGGTCCTGGTACATCTAAGATGGAAAGGAAAAGTATATATTTAATTTTATGTACTGGGTTTTCTGAAACCTGAGTTTATGTACTGGGTTTTATAAAACTATATTTTTAGAACAAAACCATGCAAATTCTGAAGTTCCTATTTACCTAACACATCAACAATAATAGTCTTCTTCCGTTCTCCACCTGCATTTTTGGCAAAAAGAGTGTAAAGGCCTTGGTGACTTCTTTTGCAGTTCTTAATAACCATAGAAGAGCTGATAGCTGTTTCTTCAATTTTAGCTTCTTCTGGTAAAGTTCTTTCATCCCTGCTCCAGTTGACTGTTGGAGGTGGCTTTCCTGAGACATAAGCTATGATCCGGATCACTCCGCCTGCATGAACAACAATTCTGTCCCGGACACTAGCATCCAAGTGAAGATCAGGAGGGACTGTAAGAAATAAACAAATGAATTAAGTATATTTTACATTTTTTCACTTCAATTGGTAAAAAAGTTAAAAATAAAAATGTTAAATACCAATTCTATCCTTCATTTCAATAACTTCTGTAACTTCACCAGGCTCTCCGATACCAGCAGCATTTACTGCTCTAACTCTAAATCTGTAGAAACTTCCTTCTTTTAATCCTGCCAGAACAAACTTAGTTCCTCTTATTTCTCTGTCTTTTACCTGGAAAAAGAATATATCAGTCAATATCAGAAAATCAAATACCCAAAGAAATTGGCTATTGGTGGCACTCATGCATATGGAACAACTGTTATGGTATAGCTGTCCCATATCCATAAGCAAAGAAGGTCCTAAACACAGCAGCATCAGCACTATTCAAATACAGGGAGTGGGCACTTCACAGAAACGTCATTCAAGAAGATTCTATCTCCCTGGTGCATGAATGATATGTGGCTTGAAGGGAACATTGTGAGGGGGATATAGAGAAATGAAAATGCAGAAGAATGACTTGCAGATCTACCATTATGCAGATCCATCAGCTTGAACAATTCCCCCAAATATGGAGTCATACAGGAGCCATAGAAGTTACAGCAGAGTCCATGATCTGAGGTAGATGAAGGTCTGTACCAAAATGCCAGTTTGAAAGTAGAAGGGGTAAAAGTGGGGAAAAATCCTTTCTCATGATCCTTTCTGGATCTCTTTTGCATCCATGTTTACATGGATTTTATGTATAGGTTGGGGCAGCATTTGGTCTATTTCAAATATGAGGAGAGGTAAAAAAATGGCCAAACTGAAAAACTGGCATGTATTTATGGCCAGGCAGCTGGTTTCGAAACATTAACTTCTGGTCTGTATGCACCACTGAGATTTTTAGTAATGTATTATTGAAAAGCAGTAGGAAAATGTAGAGAAATTGGTTGCAAAATAACTAGGAGTAATTTGACATTCTATCTATGGGCTCCTTTACTTTTGTACGTAATACTCACTTTCACATGAGGCCTTCTGCTTCTTTATTGATAATTATATGCATACTTTGTTGCACAGAACTTAAAAGTTTAGAGAACCTAAGTTTGGGAAAATGCTGTGGTATCTTAGACACCACAGTGTGGCTTACATTAGCTTTTAGATTTGGCCATATATTTTAAAACTATGAAGATAATTATTGTACAAAAAAGACATGAAAATGTATACCAAATAGTTGGTGTAATGAGAATCTGTACAAATATACATTAGCTACAAATATATTTTTTTAAAGATTGATAGAGGAAACCCAGATTTTATAATAGTATTTCACCTACCTTTTCCCATTCTTCCTTTCCTTCCTCTTTATATTCAACTATGTAACCAGTGATCTTAGAACCACCATCCTTTAATGGTGGAGCCCATTCCAGATCAACAGATGACTTTGTCCAGTCAGTGACTTTTGGAATAGGAGGACCAGGGGGGGCTGGAAAATAATACCATACCATTACAGTATAACAATACATTTTTTCTTCTCAATGGAATATTTTCAATTTGAAAAACATAAATTTAACATGTTTACCAATAGGGTCTCTGGCAATCGCCGGGTCAGATGGCATGCTTGGTGGACCAACACCAGCTGCATTAATAGCCAATACACGGAACTGATATTCTGAACCTTCAATAAGACCAGTTACTTTGTAAGAAACGCCTAGTGTCATAGGTTTGACAGGATCACGGTTAACCCTTGTCCATCTCTTTCCAGTGGTCTCTTTGCGCTCCAGCCAGTAACCTGTTACAGGAGAGCCTCCATCATATTCTGGTTCCTCCCAGTTGACAGTCATGGAGTCACGTGTTATGCTGCTAACTGTTGGCTTGTCGCATGGTCCTGGAACAGCTGGGAAAGGAGTTATGCAAATTTTGTAACAAAATGTTAAAATGTCAAACGTCTGTGCTTCATTTAACTGTCAAAGTTAACATTTGCTTGCTCTCTGTGTACCTTTCCAAGTCCAGTGCACCTAGGTAAATTTCTGCAACATAGTCTTCTCTTCTCAGACCTAGCATTCCCTTTATGTCAGATCAGCAACTCAGGCCTGGTCTACACTGCACAGTTAGGTCAAAATAAGGCATCTTATGTCAACCTAATCATATCAGTGTCTACTCTACAGCCTGGCTCCCGCTGATGTAAATGCCCTACTATACTGATGTAATAATGCCACCTTCACAAGAGGTGTAGGGCTTATGTTGGTGCAGTTAGGGTGATGCAGTATCTGTGTAGACACTGCTGTACTTACATGGCTGTCGGCTGTCTTGTCAATTTCATGGCAAGAGAAATTGACAAGAAAGCTGAGCATCTAAAGCCCAGCTACTCCCTCTCCACTGGGGATCTGGGTGGCGGGACCTGCTCCTGGCTGGGAGCTGGTCTGAGAAGCCCAGGTGTCCCCCTATCTGCTCAATCATGGGAGCCAGGCAGGTGAGACGAGACAATTGACAAGGCTGCCCAGCTCCTGATGGGGAGTGTGTGGGGAAATCCCACTCCCTGGGGACAAGAAGGACCAGATGGGCTCCCCCAACAGTTTATAGGGCAGCTGGGCTCTCAGCTCCCCCAATCCCTCTTTTAGGTTGGTGGAAGCACTCCTGGTGAGGACGCGCACCATTGACCCAAGAAGCATGGTGTGGACATGCACCACCACAGTAATTACTGCGATCTAATATAGGTCAACTTATGTTTCTAGTGTAGACATACCCTGAGAAGCTAACTCCCTTGTTCTTTATTGTATTTTTTCCATAACTAAAGGTGGGAAAATAACTCTTTCAGAATGGTAAGGTCAATATTATCCCAAATATAACTGTATGATCCAATTCAGTTTCAATAAAACCAAAGACATTTGTATTTTAAGATACATAAAGATTTAAGATATGTTCATAACAAAGAAAAGAGACAAAACGTTAACATTTTGAACATTAATTACCTAACAGAATATCTATGGTAAAAGTCTTTAAAACTATTCTAGAAATTTCAGATATGTGGGAGATATAAAAGCAATTGGTAATTTCCAGCTTTGCCATAAAATAAGTGGATTCACTTGACTCTGGTTTGCCAAAGTCACTACAAGATATGAGAGAAATTAATATTTGAACACAATATCATACTTACTGAATAGGTTTCTTGCTGTTTGTGGTTCACTATCAAGAGGTTCCCCAATGCCAAATTTATTTTGAGCCATGATGCGGAACACATATTCATGGCCTTCCAGCAATTTGGGCACAGTAAAGATGCATTCCTTAGGCTCATTGGTAACAGGTACCCATGTCCTTCTATTAGCTTCCCTTTTTTCAATAACATAATTTGTAATCTTAGAACCACCATCATCTTTAGGAGGAAGCCAAGACAAGGTCATCTGCTCAGCTGAAATGGATTCAAATTTAATGGGTCCCTCTGGTGGTCCAGGACGTCCTAAAAGTTAAATATTAAGAATTATGATTGCATTATTAAAGTACATGTAAAATAAAATATCACATTCACAGAATCAACACATGCAATTGTACAAAAGCCCTTGATATTTACCAAGAACATTCAGCCTCATCTCCTTTGAAGCAGTGCCCAGATTATTTACAGCTGTTAAAGTGTACAAGCCTGTATCTCTTCTCCGAGACTGTTGGATCAATAAGGTGCAAGTATCTTCACTCACAACCTTATTAACATGTTGATCATACAGTACTGGTGTTTTGTCATCAGGTTTCTTTGGAGCAGCTTTAAACCATGTCAACGTGGGGAATGGTACACCCTTTATCTTGGCTACAATGTTAATATCTGTTCCTTCCTCAGCCTCCATGAATTCTTTGAGTTCAATTGATGGTGGACCTAGAATGAAACATGAATAAAAATAAATTGCCATTTTTAAAAGGGATACAAAAGCAAATATTTTTACAATTGTATAATGAAATGTTCTATTTGCCAGCATTGTTCAGTACTTACATGTTTGGTCTTTGACAACAATTGGGCCAACTGTAGCTGATGGTCTGCTGGGACCTGCTTCATTTACAGCTTTGACCCTGAATTCATATTCTCCACCTTCTTTCAGGTCCTCAACAGTAAACTTTGTTTCCTCTACATCACGTCTATTGCACTGTTTCCAAGATTCTTTTCCTTCCCCAGTACGATCCCAGCTAAGACACTCAATATTATAATGTGTAATAGGGGCACCACCATCATTCTTTGGAGGTTTCCATGTCAAGCTAACAGTGTTCTTAGTTACAAGACCAATCTTGAGTTTGATAGGTGGATCAGGGGGATCTTTAAAAATGAAACAAAAATTGGAATCAACTTACATTAAAGTAGCATTTGGTTATTAAAGGAAATGTTCCACTTTGATTTAACTTACGGATTGGATCCCTGGCTGTGGTCCGTTGGATTGTGTCTGCAGGTGGCCCAATACCAAAACGGTTTTCTGCGCGTACACGGAAGAAATATTGCTGCCCGGCTATGAGATCAGGTACAACAAAGGAAGTGCTTCCACAATCTGGATTAACTTTTGTCCAGGCCTTCCCTTCAACAGTCCTCTTCTCTATAACATATCCTTTGATTCTGTCTCCACCATCATTGTCTGGCATCTTCCATGAAAGTTTACAACTACATCTTGTTATATCACTCACTTTCAGGTCTTTAGGTGGCCCTGGCACATCTGTTAGTATAAAAACACAATGGAAGCAGTTTTAGATAAATATTTAGAAAACATGAAAAATGCTGTATGAATATTCCAACAGGTATATGTCTCACCAAGGACGTTAACTCTAACATTTACAGTTTTCTGTCCTGCTTTGTTCTTTGCTGTAATACTGTATCTTCCAGAATGGCCTCTGTTACATTCTGGGATAGTAATTACTGAAGTAGTATCAGTTACTTCCAGCTGCCCATTAAAAAAAAGATATATATTGATTATAAATAAGTACAACATGAAGAATTTAGCAATATAGAAAAAAAATAATTTTTTTACATTACCTGAGCATCCTCAGGTATATTATTGATTCCATCCTATAAATGAAGAAGAAAATTAAACATGACAGAAATTTCTTTAAATAGTTAGCAACAGATTTAGAAAGTAGTCTGTTCTTTTAATAACCTTTATTGCCTTCTTGGCTTCTCCTTCAAATTCCCAAGATGTTTTTGGAACTGGACGCCCCTTTATAATGGCTGGAATTCTAATTGTTGTACCAGAACGAACAGAGAGAAAATCTTGTGCTCCAATATCAATAAAAACTTCTGGCTCCTCTGCAAAAAGATTTTCAAATATAATCATTAGATGAGTTATTGAAATTAAAATTCATACATGTTAGGTACACTTTATGCTATGCACAGTATGCATCAGGGGGATCCTAATACTCTATTGGACATTTGTTGTTGTTGCTTTTTCATTGGGGGACATTGTGCCCTCCATGTCTGGTTGTATATAATTTTTGTCAGATTTCTGGTTGGTCATATCCTATTGAAGGTTACCATGTCACTTTCTTAGATGTCCATCTTCTTTGCTGATGATCTTGCACAATTCTTTGTTTGCTTAGTTCTGTGCTTCGGGCTAGATCTAACATGATGACACTGTTGCTAGAACTCAGTCTTTACATCTCTTTGTCTCCTAATGCATATGGACAACAAAAGTAGAATTTATCTCTAAATATTTAAATTAATTAAAAAAGACTCTTACCTAGAATTTCCTTGATGGGTATTTCTGATGTTGGAAGACTTGGTTCAGATTCCCCAGCAGCATTTACAGCTTTCACTCTAAATCTGTACTTTCTAAGTTCTTTCAAGCTAGGAACAACGCATTCGCAAGTAGGGAATAGTTTCTCTAGTTCATTCACCTTCTTCCAGTCAGGACTACCTTCTTCTTGCATTTCAACAATGTATCCTTTTATGGGACTGCCACCATCTTTTTGTGGAGGTTTCCATTTAAGAGCTATAGTTGTTTTGGTTTTATCTGTGATCTCTGGGCATGATGGTGCACCTGGTACAACTTGTAAGAAAATGTAAAACATTTTGGCTGGAAGTTAGTGTCTATGTACTTTCAAATTTACATTTTAAAATGCCATAATATCAGCAAAAGTAGTATTTTTCTATACATTTGTCAAAAAGAATAGCAGTAAAAATTAAGAATACTGCAAATGTGTATATTTAAAAACATGCTCTACATGTTATGTATATGACACACACCATTATGTGTAATTGTTATGCATGTTTTGTATATTTACAACACATAACAATTATACATACACAAAGGAAAACTGAAACATAATATAAAATTATTCTACTTTAATGATATTTAACAAAGAAAAATAAATAACTGACTCTGAACTCACTAATGCCAGCTTAAATTAAGAATATTCCATTGACATCATCAGATGTAAAAGTAGGGCAAGTAAGATCAAAATTAAGACTTAATTTTTATTTATTATAACTTTTAAAGCAACTAATAAAAACTGTATACTTACATATAGGATCTGCTGCTAACGCAGGATCTGATGGTTCACTGGGAGGACCAATTCCAGCCATATTTACAGCCATAGCTCTGAACTGGTATTCAACACCTTCAATCAGCCGCAAGACATTAAATTCCAGCCCTTTCATTACTGGTTTGGTTACTGGAGCTCTGTTTACACGTGACCAATAGACACCTCCAACATCTCTCTTCTCCAACCAATAGCCAGTGATGGGGGTGCCACCATTGTCCAAAGGAGGCTCCCAAGTCACCAGCATTGATGACCTAGTGCGATCTAAAACTTTTGGTTTTCCAGGAGGTCCAGGAAGGCCATATGGATCCTTAATGACCACTTTCTCTGAGAGACACTCATCACTTGTTCCATATTTGTTCACTGCCCTAACTCTAAACTGGTATTCACCATTTGTTGCAAGTTTCCACACCTGAAAAACAAGGTTTAAATTAATAAATGTTTGTTTTCAAAATCAGCATGTGTTAAATTTTACCTCTTTTGATCCTGTTTAATTAAAATAACTTCTTTAGCTATCCCAATGACATGGCTACATGTACTTCTATGTGCTTCACAGTAGAGATTCATATATCATGCACACAGAGCCAAGAGTGAAAGAAAATGTCATAATGCTTTTGGACTTTGGGGTAGATGTAGACATTAACACTCTGATTCACTCCTACTATTTGAGTTTTTAGCAAGAGGGCAATATACTGCAGGGAAGCTGGAGGCTAATGCTATAAGAGGTACAGCAGCAGGTCAGAACAACAGGATAAGTGAAAA
This sequence comes from Mesoclemmys tuberculata, assembly GCA_007922155.1. Lineage (NCBI taxonomy): Eukaryota > Metazoa > Chordata > Testudines > Chelidae > Mesoclemmys > Mesoclemmys tuberculata. The sequence goes on along the minus strand of ML675620.1, from coordinate 33,579,015 downwards.
ACCTAACACAATTAACCAAAATGCCAAGTGGTCACATACTGTTGTCAGTATCTTAAGTTAGTGAAAATTACTCTCATGTATACCAGTATGATTAAGTTTTATGGAGGATAAGAATGAATATTCACTGAGAAGATTATAAAAGCAAAATTTGAAAAACACTTAATAAAAAAATACTGGATTTAAAATGTCTATGTAGGGATTTTTCAAAATGACAGAATTTGTCAGCTGCTGTATCTTTACCATATCTTTTTTCATATGAAACTTTAATCACCCTTAGTCTCTAAATATAAAATTATATTTCTATTGTAAATTAACTTAGAAGACACAAAAGGGATATGTCTCCTTAACTCAGATATTGACTTATTTATAAAATAAATGATGTAACTGAATATATTATTTTCTTTTTGGGACTGGAGAAAATACAGATATACACAATGCCAGTAGTGATTATTGAGATATTCTGGGCATGGCTAGTGCACTACCAGCTCACATAACTTGGTTCTGTAATTTTCCATCATATTGATAATTCATTTTATTTCAGTATTGTACATGTATTATTTTTATTATGTAAGCATGTTGAATTACATAATATAGACACTCTGTAAAGTACAGAAAAGTTTTCAGATAATTTTACCCCAAATCGTTTGTCAACCACCGTGTTGGAGACCTCTTCCCATTCAGATTTCTTTCTACTGGCATCACGTTTTTCAATAATGTAATGGGTAATTTCACTGCCACCATTATCAAGGGGGACATCCCAGGTCAAATAGCATGATTCTGCTTTAATGTCAGACACTGCAAGGTTTCTTGGTGGAGAAGGACGATCTAAATAAAAGCAATACAATATAGTATTGTGTTAAAGAAAAGGCAAACACATATTCGATTTGACATTTTATTAAAAAAATCAGTTACTTACCATAGACTTCAACATAAGCATTGCGATATGCTGTGCCAAGACGATTGGAAGCTGTGACTGTGTAAGTGCCTTTATCATCCCTAACTGCAGCAGCCATGCTAAGTTCAGTTTTTGCTTCAGATCTAGATATTTCTTTTTTGGTTATCTTAAGTGCATCAGGTGGTTTTTCAATTACAACTTCATTTTTCGCCCATTCAATCTTTGGCATTGGTAGACCTGTCACATCAGCTGGAATATTAACTTGTTCTCCTGCCTTCACTTTGATAGTATCTCCTCTGACGGCCAGACGTAATGTGACAGTTGGAGGCACTGAAAAACAAAACAAAAATGAAGAATGATGTCAGTAACAAAAAGCAAAGAAACTGGTTAATAAAGTTTTGAAGGCAGTTTTACATATTTCTAATAAACAGATGTACCTTCGTCATCTTGTATAACTACATTAAGTGGTAGTGACGGTTCACTTTCACCTATAGCATTGACTGCTTTGACTCGGAATTCATACATATGTAGCTCAGCAAGATTTTCTACAACAAGAGATGTAGTTGGGCAGAGTTTCTGGTTAACTCTTTCAAATTCATTTGAGTCATGTCTTCTCTTATCAACTAAGTATCCTATGATAGGACTGCCACCATCATTACGGGGAGGCTTCCAGTCAAGTGTAATGGTTGATTTTGTCCTCTCTGTGTACATGAACCTCTCCGGTGCTGTTGGAGGACCTATTATCACAAGTAATTCATAATGAAAAATATGTCATACATATACTTAAAGTTTTGTTCATTTCTTATCTCATGAAATAAAATAGATTTGGCATTTTTAAAGCAGCATCTTTCATTATTATAATGAATTATTATTATAATGTAGTCTGAAGTTTCTCTAATAGTAAAATGACTATGCAGGCAACAGGGCAACAATTAGTTTCTCAACAATAGTTTAAACACAATCCTTGACAATGGAAGCTGCCTGGTTGAAAGAAGGAGGGACAAAGTAGTTATCTCCTACTCCTTTTCAGAAAAGGTCATGGTAATTTTATATAAGTGAGATATCTAACTTTAATGATTACTCTGCTGAAGGCCTGAAGCCTTAGTGCCATAGCAGAAAAGTATGAACATTAAAAAACCCATTAATATGTCTATGTATATTGCATATACAGTGCATCATCCTCTCAGCATTAATGTAATAACTATGCAGTGATCTATATCTCTGTATATTTAATAATTTACATAAACACACAAACGGTTATTTTACCTAGTGGGTCAATTGCAAGAATTGGTCCTAGGTCAACAGGTGGACCACAGCCAAACTTATTCTTGGCAATAACACGAAACATATATTCCTGTCCTTCAACGAGACCTGTAATATCACACTTAGATCTATCGGTGTCTATACATTGTCTCCAAGTGTGCATTTTGGCATCTTTGCGTTCAATGAGGAAGCCAGTGATATCACTTCCTCCATCATCTTCAGGATCAGACCAGTTAAGTAGACACATCTTTCTGTTCACAACCACAGGTTTTAGGTCAAGCACTGGCCCAGGAACATCTGCAAAAGAAAACAAGGTTCATAAGAAAAAAACAAAGATTTCTTGTATGTATATATACTTACAATTGATTTCATATCATGTAATATTCCTTACCAAAAACTTCTACTCTGGTTGCTGCAAATTTGGAACCACTCTCATTGGTAGCAGTAATCACATATCTTCCATGGTCTTTTCTCAATGCATTCTTAATAGTTAGCTCAGATTTGGTGCCAACATTTTCAATTACAACCCGCTCTTTGTCTAATTCACCTTCCTCCACAGTCCACTCAATTGTAGGTGTAGGGCGCCCAGTGACAGTAGCAGGAATTTTAAGAGTTTGCCCAGCCATTATCTGAATGCCTGCTTTGACAGAAACATCCAATTCAACATGGGGAGGCTCTACAGAAAAATAGGAATAATGAATTAGTTTATGGGAGATAAATGAGTCTCACAGGCCATACTGGCTACTATTATGTTAAATGTCATTTGACATTTGCACAACAACAGTACCTTGAGGTTCTGAAACAGTTATAGGTTCAGTTTCGCCAGGTGGTCCTTCCCCAGCTGCATTAACAGCGGTAACACGGAGTTTATAATCAGCACCTTCTCTAATTTCTTTAACGGTGTATTTTCTAATCTTAATGGATTTCTCTGTGCAGCGTGACCATTCATTTATGCCCACCAGTTGTTTGTAAATGAAATAACCGATGATATCACCACCACCATTGTATGCTGGAGGTTCCCATTCTAGCTCAATAGCAGTTGAACTTGTATCAACAACTCTTGGAATTGGTGGACCAGGTGGCACTAGAGAAATAGAAAGGGGTAAATCAAAATTCATGGATGTTCAACCTACCCTTGTCAGCCTCCAGCCATTATCATCTATTAAACTACTTACGTATTGGGTCCTGAGCAGTTCTGGGATCTGACGGTGGACTAAATTTGCCAGGGCCAGCTGCATTTTCAGCACACACTCTAAAGATATAGGTTAGTCCTTCCAAAAGCCCCTCAGCTCTTATTTCTAGGGCATTCAGGAGGTTTCTGTTGACACGAGCCCAGTGAGTACTATTAATTTCACGTTTTTCAATCCAGTAACCCAAGATGGGGCTACCATTGTCTTTTGGTTCATTCCATTTAACCAACATACTATTACTGGTAACATCCTCCACTTCAGGCTTATCAGGTGCATCCGGTGGATCTTAAAAAAAAATAGAAAAAGAGAAAAATACAATTTTTATCCAGACCTCAAATTTAATTTTATTTATGTAGTAAGGCATTAAGGCCTAGCCGACTATGCTTGGGGACAAGAAATGACCCATTCAAACTGCAGCTCTATCATTTTCTTATTGTGTGATTTTTGACAAGTTAATTAAACTTTAGTAAACTGAAGTTTAGTTTACCAATCTACAAAACAGAGATAATAACATGGCTCTCCTTCATATGGGCCAGGATTAATTTGCTAATATTTTAAAGTGAAAAGTACTATATAAAGAGTGTGTTGTAATAGTTTTGGCCTTGGTCCTTATCTTCAAGATACTCTATGGTTTGGGCCTAAGATATCTAAGCATTGGGATAAAGACTGTGGTCAATGACTCCTCTGGCACAATGGAACTTTCCAACATAAGAAGCTTGTCTATGCTGAGGGATTAATCTGAGACCGTGGAATGAACCCGTACAGTAACTAAGGACCAAGACAAACCTTCTGCTCCAAGCACAATGTGCAATACTTCAATGTTGCATTTTCTGATATAAACATATAGCAGCATGTACATTAAAAAGCTGAAGCCAAAACAACACCCTGCCAAAATAAACCACTATACTGCACATACAACTCCCCTCACAAGAGGAGGACAAGATAAAAAATAAACCGCATGTGACAGATGATTGTTATATTGCTTAATGCACTTCTAGGAAGGCATTCAGATATTACAGTGATGAGGCTGGTATAAGAAACCATACAGAATAGAATTTCTCCAAAAGTATTGTGTTTAAATATCAACATAAGACTTACTGAATGGATCTTTGGCTACCAGTGGTTTGGAAATACATGGTGGTCCAGGTCCTAACCTATTTTCTGCTGTCACACGGAAGAGGTATTCCTTTTCTTCAATAAGTTTTAGCACGTGGTATTTGCAATTCCTGAGTGTTGAAGTGACAGTAACCCAGCCTATTTCAGCTTTTGAGTTGTCTTTCTTTTCCAGGACATAGTTCAGGATTTCACTTCCACCATCATCAAGAGGAGGCTCCCACTTGCAAACAACAGAATGTTTTCTAACATCTTCAAATATAAAGTTTATAGGAGGTCCTGGTGTATCTATTTTTTAAAACACCAGAGAAAAATGAGTATACCCTGATGAGCATCTGCTCTGACATTTTAAATAATGAGATGTTTAAGCACATACCTAATACGTTTACTTCACATGAAGCTTTTGCAACACCATGATCATTTTCAACTCTGATTGTATATGTGCCATAGTCAGATCTGATTGAGTCACGAACGGCTAGCAAGGACTCTCCATGTGTGTGATTGTCAACATTCAAACGTTCTGGCAATGAAAGGTGAAATGGCTCCTCTTCTTCAACTTCACCCTTTCTTCTCCTAGTAAACTTTGTTACTCTCTTTTTTATTTCCTCTGGCCTAATAATTTCATTATTCCTTAACCAAGTGATTGATGGATATGGTGATCCAGAAATACGTGCTTCCAGTGCAATCTCATCACCTCGCTTCACCTCAATGCCAGCCTGTAAATTAGCACTAAGGAAGACTTTGGGAGCCTCTGTAATAATAAGAAATATATTTTAAATTTGCATTTAGAAATGAAATTGAGGGCAACATTTTCCAGTAGGTTTAAGAATAGATGGTAATAAGAAAAATAAGCAAATCGTACCAATGGGATCGACAGCTTTCACTAATGGAGTGGTACGAGAAGGTTCACTGACACCTGCAGCATTCTCTGCACGAGCACGGAACTGGTATTCCTTGCCCTCCTCAAGACCTTTTACTGTGTAGGTCAACACAGGTACCAAAAACTCATTGCACCTTTCCCATTTGTCTTGACCCTTTGCAATCTTTTCTAAGATATAGCCCATAATTTTGCATCCTCCATCATACAAAGGAGGCTTCCATGTAAGAGTTACTGACTTTGATGTTGGATTATGAATCTCAAGATCAACAGGCGGATCTGGACGCTCTGTAAAATAATAATAAAAAATAGAATTTAAAACAATTAGAAGACATAGAGAAATTACTTTAAAATCAATCTAGTCGATTATCCATTAATATAAGAACTTACGCTTTGGATCTTCAGCAATGACTGGGTTCCTTAATTCAATGTATTCACCTCCTCCAATCTTATTGACAGCCTTAACACGGAAGTAATATTCACCATTTGGAATAAGGTCCTTGACATGCCATGAGAGTTTGTTCTCACCAGACATCACTGGAATATATGTTCTGCGACCAGCTTCTCTACGTTCCAGGACATAATGTAAAATGGGAGTGCCACCATCATAATCTGGAGGTTCCCAGATTACCTTGCATGAATTTTTAGTCACTTCACTTGCTTTAATGTTTTTGCACTGTCCAGGCAGACCTGTTTCAAATAATAATTTTTATTTAATTACTCTAAGAATAAGAAGAAGAAGCTAGGAAACTGCTTTAGTAGAAGTGTGAAATTACATTATATTTTTACTTTTGTTTTGCACAAACCAGACGAAAAGAACAAATAATGGTTACACAGCATAGATATGAATTTACATTTCCTTACGGCAGTAGACATGAAAGATTCATATAACCTATTGGCTTAGTTTATTTATTTTATTCTCCATAGTAATTGTCTTATAGAGGGATTACAGATTAATTAAAGTGTCAAAATTGACCTTTGTTAGGGATTTTATGCCTGAATAGCATTTTAAATATAAATAGTTGGCAATACTGTTCAATTATAATACATAATGATATTATTTTAGAATGGGTATAAAGAGTGAGATTCTGTGCTATGCTATGCATCCTCTGACGGACACAGCACACAATTTTTAGCCCAGGGAAAAGGAGGCTGTGATGGCTTTAAGTCACCTTTGTATCCTCCAGCTCCTGGGCTATTCTGGCAATTGAGAGGTTGCCAGTGCAAGTGAACAGTCCTGGAGACCTGCTAAATTCTGGCAATTTCCCTAAGCTGCTTTAGGGGCCAAAATGCCACCTGGAATCTCTGCAGCATTGTGTGTGTGTGAGGGCCCCAACATATCCCTTCCCTCACTAAATCCTTCCTCTGGCATGCCTCCGATACCATGGCCCACAAGGGGTCTTTCAGAGGCAACCTTATATCTGTCTCCTGAGTGCCTGCACAAGGAAAATCCTCCTCTGCCAGACATGGGGCTTTCATTGCCCTTTTATGCCATCAATGGCCTAGAACAGGGGTGATCACCACTCCCCTCAAAGAGCTTATTGTCAAAAAAAGTTTAGTTACCTATTACTTTGACGTTTACTGAGCCAGTTGTTGAACCCAATTTGTTCTCTAGGGTGATAGTGTAAACACCTGCATCAGCATGAACACTGTTTGTGACTTCAAGTAATGCAGATGTGTAATCGCTCTTCATTGTTGTTCTGTCCACTGCTTTAACCTCCTTGCCATCTTTATGCCATGTAATGGTTGGTGATGGAACTGCTCGGAAGGGTACAGGGATACTTAACTTCTCTCCTTCAATAACAACAATGTCTTGAGTCTTTAGGTCAATAGTAGGATTGCCTGTAAAAGTAGTATATTATTATTAAAAAGTTTCAAAATGCCAATGTACTTTTGCATTTATAAATTAGCAATCATTTTAAAGAGAAATATATTCTTACAGTCTGGATCTTTAGCAACAACATTTTCTGAGATGTCTGATGGATCACTAGCTCCAATAGCATTGACAGCTCTTACTCTCAGCACATACTCCTTGTCAGGAACAATGCCCTCTTCAACTTTGTATTTCAAGTCTTTTATTGGACGAGAATTGATTCGCATCCATTTTTCTGTTCCCGCTTCACAGAGCTCAACATTGTATCCAATAATAGGGCTACCACCATTTTTCTCTGGTGGTTTCCATGCAATGGAAATATGCTTTCTGCTTGCATCTGTCACATGTAGATCCAGAGGCGGTGAAGGAGGGCCTGTAAAAATGCAAAATAGTTACAGTACTTTTTGCAATATCAGTCTATCAGTTCTACATAGTATTTTGACCCCATGTTTCATACTTCAGTTATTTCATTATGACTTACTTGTTGGGTCTACAATGGCAAGGAGATCAGTTGGTTCACTTGGATGACCACAACCAGCTTCATTTTCTGCACGAACCTGGAACTGTACCTCTGTTCCTTCAATAACATCAGTCACTCTGAAATGACAGTCAGGTCCAGCTGTCTTGCCAGCTTTCACCCACCGTGTGCCTAGTTTTTCTTTCTTTTCAATAACATATCTATGTAAATAAGAAAAGATACCGTTGGAGACATGGAATCATAGAATTCACAATTTCATTCACATTGAAAATAGGCAGAGATATTAAAACAAACGAAGAAAAAAAAGCAAAAAAACCCAAACAGAATTGCATGTAGAGCTAATGTGTTGTGGGCTTAACTTCACATATTAACTGTTCAGACCTGTTAAATCTCAGTTTTGGTTGGGGGACTCTCTGTCTGGAGATCCCATTTCTGGGCTCCTGAGCAACTGCTTCATTCTCTAGATTAGGAGAGCTGCAAACCTGAAGGGAAGGATCTCTAGCCTATGTCTCTGTTGCCTCTAAGATGGGTCTCAATGATTAGGGTCCTACATCAATTCCACCACAGAAGGACTCTAACCATAGAAATTCCACCTAGAGCATAGATCCAACCTACCAAGGCATAGATAATATGGCTAGAGTGATACTAAAATAAGAGATTTAGGTGGGTGTTCTAGCCATATCTCTATGACTGTCAGAATGAATGGGACAATGCTTCTTGGGAGTGAAGAAGCTTGATGGAAGGAGAGACAGGGCAAGTTCAAAAGGTAGTGAGTGGGGTTATGGGGAGACAGAGATGTAAGGGACAGTGTATTTTGGTGGTTGGAGCCACCTATCCCCATCTCTAGGAGAGGCAGGCACTGCTGTGTAAGGGCTCTGGCTGCATTAAAGTTTGTTGGAATATGTAGATGATGTGATTTCATCTGATTCCTTCATATAACCTTGATGCTACAGTATTCACTGAACATGCAAATTTGGTCATATATTTGTACAAGATCTCCTGCTTTTTGAACTCACAGCCTTAACAGGTATGACCACACTGCTTTCTTTTATATACCATTCCTCTTCCTCCATTTATACCTTGTCTGTCTAGATTTTAAGCTTTTTGAGAAAAGAGCCTTATCTTCCTGTATATCTAAATATCATCTACTGTGCAGCTAGCGCTATACAAATCTGTAATTATCTTACCTTTGAATTGGTCTCCCACCATCATTCTTAGGTGGTTCCCATTTTAGGTCAACATGTCTCTTAGTCACTTCAACCACTGCAAGAGCATATGGTGGTCCAGGAGTAGCTAAAAACAAAATATCCATATTAGGAGAAAAAGAGTCCAAAAACTGTGTCTTTGTGTACAATAACTACTACTAACTACTATGTAAAGGTGAAAACTTACTGAAAGTGTCTTTAGCAAGAACTGAATCTTCAATTTCACAGTAGTCACTCTGCCCAATTGCATTTTCGGCAGCCACACGGAACACATAGAGAGAGCCTTCAGTGAGCGGGGTCACTGTGTATTTGGTGTCTTTTACTGTGGTGTCAACTGTTTGCCAGCCTTTCCGTCTCACATCTCTCTTTTCAACAATGTAATTGGTAATTGGGGAACCCCCATCTTTTTCTGGTACAGTCCATTTAAGATCTGCGGTGTTCTTAGTAATGTTAATAACCTCAAGCCATCGAGGTGGTGAAGGAGGATCTGTAAAAAATATTAAAACAAAGAAAAACAGTTTTATCTGTTTATCCTTTCAGAGGCACAGAAGACAGGGAATAGCATGGAGCTTATTAAAAGGTGACATTCTTACAGTGGATGCAGGACTGATTTCAATATTTCATAAGCTTAAAAAAATTTACTTGATGGCTAAACATGCGGACAGTTTAGGCTGTGTTAGTTTTTATTTTAAAACTGTAAAATGTGTATTTTTAATAATATATTTTGAAATGCTACTTACGCAGTCTCTCTTTGCATAGCACAGGGTCACTGGGCTCACTAGGCTCACTCTCCCCAGCCTTGTTCACAGCTCTTATGCGGAAGGAGTATTCTTGTTTCTCCATAAGCCCCTTGAGGAAATGTTCAGTCATGGGAACTCCGTCAGCGACTCTGACCCACTCATCTGTTCCGGTTTTTAGTAACTCAATGACATAGGACTCAATCTTTGCACCTCCATCATGTTCTGGTTTTGTCCACTGCAGGAATAATGATGTTTTGGCAACATCTTTCACAGTTGGCTTGCCTGGGGGCCATGGAGGATCTAGACACAAATTAAATAATAATTTAGACTTTAAAATCAACGAAATAATTTGTTTTATGTTCAATTAAATCGTGAAAGAAATGTATTCATAATACCAATAGGATCCTTCACTAAGATCGGCTCTGTCTCCTTGCTTGGTTTTCCAGGTCCTGCAAGATTCTCTGCCAAAACACGGAACTTATACTTCTTCTTGTTGGTAAGACCTTTAACTCTGTTATTAGTGAATAAAATGTATATTTACTAATAAAGCCAAACCCACAGATTTATGCATGCTTAGCATTGTATTTTTAAGTCAGTATATTGTTATATATGTAAACCCCCCACCCCAAATTCCTAGCTACTGCTAAATATGTTATATTAAATGATATAAATTAAAGATACTAAATGATATACTAACAATAGAATCATAGAAATGTAGGACTGTCAGAGAGCTTCAGAGGGATCAAGTCCAGTCCCCAATGCTGTGGCAGGACTAAATAAACCTAGATGATCCCTGGCAGGTGTTTGTCCATCCTGTTCCTAAAAACCTCCATTGATGGGGATTCCACAAACTTCCTTGAAAGCCTATTCCAGAGCTTAAGTACCCTTATAGTTAGAAAGCTTTTCCTACTATCTAACCTAAATCTCCCTTGCTGCAGATTAAGCCCATTACTATGTGTCCTACCTTCAGTGGACACAGAGAACAATTGATCCAGGTCATATTTATAGCAGCCCTTAACATATTTGAAGACTGTTATCAGGTCCCCTTCTTCTTTTGTCAAGACTAATCATGCCAAGTTTTTTTTAACCTTTCCTCATAGGTCAGGTTTTCTAAACCTTTTGTCATTTCTGTTGCTTTCTAATTTGTCCACATCTTTTCTAAAGTGTGGCACTCAGAACTGGACACAGTACTCTGGCTGAGGCCTCACCAGGGCAGAGTACAGTGGAACAATTACCCCCTGTGTCTTAGATATGACACTCCTGTTAATACAGCCTAGCTGCATCAAACTGTTGAGTCACATTCAATTTGTGATCCACTATAATCCCCACCCACCCAGTTATTCCTCAATTTGTAATTGTGCATTTGATTTTTCCTTCCTAAGTATAATACTTCAGACCAATTCTCCAATTTGTCAAGGTCATTTTGAATTCCAAACCAGTCCTTCAAAGTGCTTGCAATAACTCCCCAGCTTGTGTCATCTGTAAATTTTATCTCCATTATCCAAGTCATTAATGAAAATATTGAATAATACCAGAGCCAGGGCTGACCCCTGTAGAACCCAATAGATACACCCTCCCAATTTGACAGTTAACTATTGATAACTACTCTTTGAGCACAGTCTTTCAAACAGTTGTACACCCACTCTATACTAATTTAATCTAGACCTCATTTCCCTTTTCTTAGCAGAATGTCATGTATGATTGACAAAAGACTGAGCCCTGGTCTACACTTACCTGGTGTTACGGCAGCAGTCAATGGGAGTTACGCAAACTACGTAGAATAGCTTGCATAACTCCAGTCGACTGCTGTGCTTCCCTTCTACATGGCGTCTTCACTGCACTGTGCTGACAGGAACCATGTTCCCATCGACGCAGCACCATGCCACTTGAGGGCACATCAGTGTCGACTTCTCGATCAATTGAGCAGGTCTATACTGACTGCTAAGTTGATCCAGATAGGTCGATCTGACAGCTGCGACTTTGCCGCTGTCAGTATAGATATACCTTTACTAAAATCAAGCTATATCACATCTACTACTTCCCCATTCCCCATCCACTAGCCCAGTAACTCTGTTAAAGGAGGAAATTAGATTGGTTTGGCAGGATTTGTTCTTACCAAATCCATACTGGGTATTCCTTATTAGGTGCTTACAAACTGATTGTTATTAATTTGTTCCAGTATCTTTCCAGGTATTGAAGTTAGGCTGATTCATCTATAATTCCTTGGGTCCTCTTTGCTCCTTTTTTTCAACATAAGGACTATCTTTGCCCTTCTCTAGTCCTCTGGAACCTCCATGAGTTTTCAAAGATAATTGGTAATGGCTCTGAGATTGCTTCAACTAGTTCCCTACGTGCCCTAGGATAAATTTCATCAAGTTCTGCCGACTTGAATAAATTCATCTTAGCTAAATATTCTTTAACCTGTTCTTTCCCTATTTTGGCTTACTTTCATTCCCCTTGGTGTTAATATTAGTTATATTAAATATCTGGTCACCATTAATCTTTAAGTGGAAACTCAAGCAAAATAGGCATTGAATGCTTCAGCCTTCTTCTTCTTCTACTTCAGCCCTCAGTTATTTACTCTGCTTCCCTGCTAAATACAGAACCTACACTTTCCTTGGTCTTGCTCTTGCTCCTAGTGTATTTAAAGAACCTTTTCTTATTGCCTTTTATCTTCTTTGCTGGGTGTAACTCATTTTGTGCATTAACTTTTCTGATTTTGTCCCTACGTGCTTGTGCTATTTTCTGTACTCCCCCTTAGCAACAGCAGAATGTTACACTGTCATACAGAAGACTAATGTTGGGGACCTGCCAAATGTTTTTGCTCTTTGGATTGGAAGTTTTTTAGCTATATCCAAGTGTTGACAAATTCCCCGTGTGACCTAATATATGGAATGGCAATGGTACCAACTTTGAGAATAGCCTTTGGCAATTACAGAGGGTACTTGGGATGCAGCAGAGAAAGTAGCTATTCCATTTGGGGAAAAAGGAAAAGAGTATAAGACACAGTCTGCCATAAAGAAATTCTTGATTAAAATTAAGTATTGAAAGAGAAAGCATGCCATCAGACATTAGCTTGTTCTACACTTAGGAAAGTAAAATAAGGGAAGAAGAAAATCATATATTTGTTGAGTAGGTCAGTGTTACATTTATCTGTATTTGTAGCCCCATTTATAAGCTAAATTGATAGTAGTCATACTTGAACGTTGTATCTTTCACTGGTATCTTATTGCATCTTATCCATTTATTGTTATCAGGATCAAATCTCTCAACCCAGTAACCGGTGATCGGACTGCCACCATCTTCATCTGGTTCACACCATGTTAAGGTCACAGACTCTTTAGTGATTTCAGAAGGTGTGACACCTGTTGGAGGCCCTGGTGGATCTGTACAAATTCATAAATATAAATTTAAACACACACACATTTGTATATGTATATATTTTCTGTAAAAGTACACAGTAAACTGAGCATCAAATTAATTAGCTTACCAAATGAATATTTAGCAATGATGGGACTATGTTGAACTGGCTCCCCAACGCCATACATGTTTTCAGCACTGACTCGGAAGATGTATTCTTTATGAGGGGTTAAGTTCATTGCTTTGAAGTTAGTTTCTTTAATAGTTGATGACAGCTTGTGCCATACTTCACTGTCGGTAGCTCTTCTCTCAACAACATAGTTTGTGATTTTAGATCCACCATCATCTCGAGGAGGATTCCATGTCAGGAAGCAAGATTCATTTGTAATATCTGATATATCAAATGCAGCTGGGGGACCAGGCTTATCTATGGATGACATAGATGAATATTAATTTTTCATGCTTATATGGTGATCTACATTTATTTTGATTTACAAATAAATATAAATACAATATACCTAAAACATTAACTTCAACAACAGCGGTAGCACGCCCACTGGAATTTACAGCTTCAATAATATAGGTTCCGCTGTCACTTCTCTTGCTGTCCGTAATAGTGACTATGGAATGGTTAGGTTTGGCTTCGATAGTAATCCTATCATCAGGTCTCAGGATTTTATCAGCCTTGGTCCAAGTAATCCGAGGCTCAGGCTTTCCTTTTATTGTAGCTGGTAGTTCAATTTTAGTTCCAGCTTTTACAGTCAGTCCAGCCAGAAGTTTCACATCTAGGAAAATTTCTGGGGCCTCTGAGTTAAGAGAAAATTAAAATGTTGTTATAGAGAATGTTAGAAAGAATATATTGGATTTCATTTATTCATTTATATAATTACCCTTTGCATCTATGGCCTGGATCTCATCTGTTGGCTTGCTTGGCTTGCTTGCTCCATGTTTGTTTAAGGCCTTAACCCGGTATGAGTACCATTCCCCTTCTTTAAGTTTTGTTACTTCCATTCTGTTAATTATAAAACAGTTCATATATTTAAAATGGTAAGAATAGAATATTTTATTTAATTAAAATGACATTCCTCCTGATTTTTGGGTTTAAAATGCTTACTTAGTTTCAGCAACAGGCTCACCACAGGGCTCCCACTTGTCAGTGCCACGCTGACATTTTTCTACCAGATAACCCTTGATGCGTGAACCACCATCATACTTAGGTGGATCCCATGCCAGGAAGATGCTTTTAGATGTTGGATCTCTCCATTTAACATTCTCTGGTGGATCAGGCACCGCTATAATATGAAAGATATATAGTGTCTTAAAAACCAACCTGAGACACACATTTTTTTTTCAAAAACTCATATAAAAGTAAAAGTAGCAAAATAATAGAAACATAAAGAAGATTACTTACTTGCTGGTGCTGACATATTTACAGGTTCATCAATATATGCGGGTTCTCCTGGTCCACATTTGTTGCGTGCTGAAACTCTAAACAAATATTCTTTTCCTTGGATGAGATCAGGTACAGTAAACTCTTGATCAACAACATTATCCAGAACCTGAGGAAAAGAAATGCTCTAATATATTTCTAGAATTCCTTCCCAAACATCAAATGACCAGACTTCAGAGGTACAAATGAAAACAATATAGGAAGTGACAACTAACTGCATTTACAAAAACAAACAAAAAACTTACCTGGGTCCATGTTTTCCGGCTTACATCACGTTTTTCAATAAGATAGCCAGTTACTGGACTTCCTCCATCATTTTCTGGTGCTTCCCAAGTCAATTGCACTGTGTTCCTGGTCATGTCTATAACTTTTAGTTCTCTTGGTGCACTTGGGCGAGCTGGAAATGACATATACTACATTAATTTGTTTTTTCATCAATAGTTTACTACATTTTCCATTGAATCTATTTATTAAAAGACTTTGGCTACTTAGACACTCTCCCCTAAATTATGAATTGTAGAATATTGAAAACTGAAAGACCACTGCAGATGGATTTCAGTGAAATTATTTTTGTTAGAATTATTGCTAAATATATCTGATTTGCTGAATGTGGCATGGTTTCTCATTGTAAAATGATCTTAAGGCTTTTTGCAAGATATCTATAGGAAATTATTGCTATAATTCAAATAGCCAAAAGGAGATTTTTGCCTGCTTACCAATGACATTGACATCAATTTCTCCTGAAACAGATGA
Organism: Mesoclemmys tuberculata; assembly: GCA_007922155.1. Taxonomy (NCBI): domain Eukaryota; kingdom Metazoa; phylum Chordata; order Testudines; family Chelidae; genus Mesoclemmys; species Mesoclemmys tuberculata. The sequence continues at coordinate 33,563,818 of ML675620.1, read as the reverse complement.
CACAGGGTTTTCTAATTTCAAGGTATAAATGCCCTTGTCTGGACGTTCACTTGGAGTAATAACAAGTTCTGCAAAGGTTGCAGTAGTCTTTATTTTCACACGGTCGCTCTTTTCTAAGATTTTGTCACCAACAGACCACGTTGCGGTGGGCACAGGGTAGCCCGTGATAGGAACATGGATCTTGAGTGGCTCTGGGACAATAACTTCCAGTCCATCTTTAAATGCACGTAAGTCCATTGTAGGTCCAACTGAAAAAGGGGAAAACATTTATTCTATTAAATACTTTCAGACTTTTTGATTTTTACACTGTTGTCAATGATACTGCTATTGGCGGGTTGTTACTTGACTCCTCTACCACCAGCAGCAGCCGGAGAGGAGCTTCATGGGCCCAGTTGCAGCAGCTCACTCCTGCCCTCTCTTTACTGGTGTGCTCTTTAGAAAGCTTTAACATAGCTAGGTGGCTAAACAATAGCAGGTGGGAAGTTTAACTTCCATCAGTAGTAAAACTTTTTATATATTTGTAAAAAGTTTTGGTCCCACTCAGTAGGTAGGTAGTTAAAAGATCATCCTCCCTCTCCTGTATAGCTGCTTATGCTGTTGTTCATTGGATCTCCCAACAGTAGAGCTAGCCCACCTGCAGAGATGCTTGTAGCAAAGAAGTGTCCCAGAATTTCACTGGGTCAGAGACCCTTGCTGTTGGCACTCAGTGCTAATACTGTAATTGTCAGATGAAGGGCTTGAACAGTAACATCCTGATTTTAGCACTGACAGCTTGTATTGTCATGAAAGAAAGCTGCTTACCATAAGTGTCGTCTGCAGTAAGTGGCCCAATAGCCTCAGCTGGATCTGATATGCCAGCTGCATTTTCTGCGGAGACTCTATAGTAGTAACTGGCTCCTGGTTTCAATCCAGTTACCTAAAAAAAAAAAAAAATTTGAAAATTAAAAATCGTGTTAAGTATCGTGAACACATACTAAATATTTCATTTAAGAATGAACCATCTTACCTTATAAGTAAGATTAGGGACAAGTCTTGGGTTACAGCGGATCCATTTGTCTGTTCCCTCTTCACGTCTTTCAATAATATAACCCATTATTGGACTTCCTCCATCTTTCAGAGGAGGCTCCCATGTAAGCTGCACAGATGACTTAGTTTGGTCTGAATGACTGAGGTTAATGGGAGGACTTGGTTTTTCTGAAACAATTTGAAGAAATTAGATATGATCAACTGGAAAAGGAGATTTGGTCTTCCTCTCTGTAAGTTGAACTATACTGTCCATTGATACCTTAAATATTATTTTAAAGACTTCCCCATAGTCCTAGTAAACAATATATTTTTAAAAAAGAGATTGGCTTCCAATTTCAGAGCAGAATTATTTGGAAGAAGCTCTGTCACTGTTATTCTTAAGAGTTCCTAATTTACCAAATGATCGCAAAATATTTCTGGTGAATTCAAAGAAGAAAAGTAGAAAGAGCTAACTTGCTGCACACTACTTTCTCCCCACGCATTTTACCTGTGCTTACTCCATGCCTGGTCTTTTCTGTACATGTGCTGTACAAACAATCACAATTTCCTCATATTATAAAACGATCAGCACTACCAATACTTTCATACTCACCAATTGGGTCCATAATTTTAATAGCTCGAGTAGCAGCACTTGGCTTGCCAACTCCAATCTGGTTTTGTGCTCTGACTCTGAAGTAGTATTCTTTGTTTTCCACAACATCAGTCACAGTAGCAGCTAATTCATGTGCTCCAGTGGTCATGGCTGGCTCCCACCTGATTGAACCTTTGTCACGCAATTCAACAATATAGCCAGTAATTGGAGAGCCTCCATCATACTCTGGTGGCTCCCAGGTAAGTGAAGCACCAAATCTATTCACATCAATAACTTCTACATTCAAAGGAGGACCAGGAACATCTACATTTTATTTTTTGGGGGGAAAAAGAATAATAATGTATGTTGGGAGAAAAAAAGCAAAAACTAAAACCAATATTTTGAGATACTTTTCAAAATTGTTGCTTACCAAATTTGCTCTTTGCTTCAACAGGTGTGTCTGTTTCCACTGGTTCCCCAGTGCCCACTCTGTTTTTGGCACTGACTCGGAAGAGGTACTCTACTCCTCCTCTCTGAAGTCCAGTAACAGTATATTCACAGCTGTCAGCACGGTCAGTGGCCAAAATCCAGGTCTTACGCTTGATATCACGTCTTTCAACGACATAGCCAATGATTTTACTTCCACCATCAGTTTCTGGTTCCTCCCAGGCAAGGCTGACTTCACCATCATATGTTTCAGTGACTTCTAAGTTTCTAACTGGACCTGGAACATCTGAAATTTTTGTGAAAAGTATTTTTAGTGTTCCTCATCTTTGTTTTTACATTGATCTACAAGCAAAGAGTAAGCTGCTATAAGTTATGATTTGCACTGAGGTAGCTTATTCTTGCTTGAAACCACGTTAAACCCCACCATTGCAAATGATGGCATTTTCTTTCTTCATGTCTTGTATAGCTAAACTGGTGGCTCACCAGCAAGAGCTGTAAACTGAGTAAAACCCAGAGCACAGAAGGCCTTAATAAAGAGCTTACCAATAACATCTACATTGATGTGTGCTTCAGCTTTGCCATGTTTGTTCTGAAGTATAATCTTGTATCTTCCTTTATCTGATTTCTTTGCTTCAAAAATTTTGAAGGTGGTGCTGTCAGCTGTTGTATCAATTGTGTGTGTGGGTAGGCTTTCATCCTCTTTTAACCACTCAGCTTCTGCTTTTGGGTAGGCATCATATGGAACAACCATGGTCAAAGGCTTCCCAACATCAACCACAAGGTTCTGATCAGCAGTCTTGATTCTTGGTGCAGCTAAGAAGACCAGTGAGGCCAATGTTTAATGTTTTCAAAATTACTTGATATACTTCTTGCATATTCAATACAGATTCTAACTCAGAAAAAGTAAGGGGAGTTGCATATGAATCTTAAGCAAAGTATTAATGTATTCATGGGGTTACCCCATGGGAGAAATTCAGGCCGGCCAGTATACATTGAGCGCCTGATGCGTCTCAAGACAAAGACCTGTCTGAGTACAAGGGGGAAACTGTCCTGTCTATTTCTGGTTCACCCAAAACACGAACAGGTCACTGCAGAAGCCTCCCCGATAACAACCACAGAGGGATATTGTAGGAACGGTCTAGAGGCCACAGAGCAAGATCCATAGTTAGTTCTAATTGAGAAGTTTTCATTAGAAGATCTCAGAACACTTTACAAAGGAGGGCAGTATTATTATCCCCATTTTACAGCTGGGGAAACTGAGATCAGTGATAGAACCCAGAATAGAACCGAGATCTCCTGGATTCCAGTTCACTGGCGTCTAGCCATTAGACCACACCGATGTACAAGTGCGTGTATGTGTGTGTAAATGTAGGGAGACGGGGGCTGCTCTTGGGCATTAACTCAGTGCACTTTCATGATCTGATGCTGCAAAATGGCACAAGCAACTTTACTTAGGTGAGTAACCCCACCAAAATGATATTTTTATAGAACTGCAGTGCCACAATAAGTATGTTCCAGATGGCCTTTACAGCATGATTCTTTCATGATTCCAGATGTGACCATGGAAAAAAAATGTGTACATTTTTCATAAACAAATAGAAACGTCAGTTTGGCAATTTCTTTTTTGACTGAATTATAATCCCAGTGAGTCAATGAAAAGTAGTTTAATGAGATTTCAGATTGTCTCCACTTTACTACACATTCTACTCCAACCTTTTGAAAAGGTATATGAAATATTACATAACTAGTGACAATATTTTTATTCACTAAGCTCAGGTTTTATAAGGTAATATGATGAAGTAGATGACTTACCAGCCAATTCAAGTTTAGCTCTAGCTTCTTTATCTTTGGCAATAAATCTGTATTCGCCTTGGTCACGAGGCCTTATTTCACACACCTGCAGCCTATGAACCTTTCCTTCACTCATCATCTGATGTTTGTCACCTTGGACTATAATCATGTTATTTCTCAACCACTTGACTTCCACCCCGTCCTTATTTAACTCAGCCATGAAGATGACATCAGAGCCTGGAGCTTCATAAATATCTTGTGGTGGTCGGATGATCTCAACAGGGATTTCTGAAATAAATACCAGTTAATTTGAATAGAGTTCAATCTTTCTTCTGATTACTAAGAACTGGCAGAAAAGCCTTTTAAATTTTACTATTACCTTCAACAAAAAGTCTTGCCCTAGATTTCCTGTCATCTACTCCACAGGAATATTCACATTCATCATGTAGTCTACAGTCTTTTATAATTAATCTGTGCAAATTTCCATCCTTTTCAAACAGATACCTTTATGGGGATAAGGGACAGTGAGAGAAATAAGTGAATTATATATTAAACTACAGAAGAAACACCAAAACACTACAAATATATCTAGAAGTTTAACAAGAGAAATGTGATAAAATGTGCATACTTTTTGCCTTCTCTGATTTCTCGTCCATTTCTGTACCATTTTACACTTGCTTTCTCCTTGGAAAGCTGGCAGGCAAAGACAGCATCATCAAATTCAGTGACAGTCTGGTCCTGTAAGTGCTCAATGAAGTCTGCAGGTGCCTCAGTGATAATGAGCTCTGCAACAGATTTGTCTTGTCCAGCAGTGACAGTGTATTCACCTTCATCTATAAATCCGCAGTCTTTAATGATAAGTGAGTGTTTGTGTTTGTCAACTTTGTACAAAATGCGTCTGTCAAATGTAACTTCCTCGCCATTCTTTGTCCACTGAAGGGTTACATTGAGGAGATTGACTTTGCACCAGAATGTGACAGATTTCTTCTCCATTGTCTCAATGTCTTCAAGAGGTACAACAATTCTGAGATCCTCCTCTGTTAAAATGAAAAATAAAATAAAATAAAATAAATTATGGTTCATTTACATCCTTTTTTAAATCAGCATTTGACATGATTAAATGTTCATATCTTTTAAAAATGTAAGTTACTTACGCAGTACTGTTAAGGCAGCAGAACTCTTGACATGTTCCCCTCTGGCATTTGATAGTGAGACAGTATAGGTGGCTTGATCTGCAAAGTGTGCATCTCTGATTCTGAGAGTGTAAACTAAATCCTTGTGGACCATGATGGATTTTGGACTATCAAATATTGCCTCTTCATTTCTGTACCATTTAGCTTTGGCACCTTCTGTATTGACCTCACAGTTAAAGACAAGTTCCTCTCCCTCTTTAACTACTTGATCTTTAAGTGGAGTTACAATCCTGAGTTTTTCTGAAATTGAGAAAATATATTGCAACTTTTATACTATCAAATAATAAAATAAAATGTGCACACACACACACGGGTAAAATAAGCAAAGCTTACCAATCACTTTTAAGTGTGCTGTTGCTTTGATTCCACCAACCATGACAGAATACTTTCCTTCATCTCCTAAAATAGAGTCCTTAATGACGAGTACTCTCTTTTTGCCATCTGAAATGATGTCATACTTATCACCAAACTCAAGCACCTTATTACCCCTCAGCCACTGTACTTCATAGCCATCTTTGGATACTGAGCAGACAAATTCAGCTTTTTGTCCTTCCAATACTTCAACATTTTGTGGTCTGGTAATAAATTCTGCTGCAAGTTCTGTAAAAATAAATGTTGAACATATATTGTTTCTTTTTTTTTCTGTATAAAGAAACAAAAGAAAATTGCACACAATTGTCTGATTTTTCTATGAAAACAAATATACCAACGCAATTCTCTTACCCTGTACTTTGAGTTTGCCAGTTGTGCGAGTGCTTGGAAGCCTACAGCTGTATTCGCCAGCATCATCAAGACGAGCATTATGAATTACGAGAATTCTCTTTCGACCATCAGCAATTTGTTCATATCTACCACCTTCAGGTAACTCTTTATCTCCTTTAAACCAAGTTACTTCGGCACCAGGCTTTGAGACTTCACAAATAAATTTCACAGTGTCAGTTTCATTTACTTCAATATTGGGAAGATTTTTGGTGAAAACAGCTTCCTCCTCTGTAATAAGAAATTTAGACGCATTTGATTAAGACAATGACCAAGCTATTGTTCTTCTTCCATATGAAGTAAATTCAAGAGTAGATTTAGTTTTACCTATAACTGTAAGGATGCCAGAGGTTCTAGCTGTTTTTGCTTCACATGCATATTCTGCTTCATCTTCAAACAGACATTTGTTGACCACAAGAATACGCTGGGCACCTTTGGAAATTATGTCATACTTTTTGCCCTTTCTTATTTCAATGCCATCCTTAAACCACCACACCTGTTTTTAAAGCAAATTGATATTGTAATACTGTTACTAATATTAATGCATTACATCTCAATCTTATTATTGTGTTACTTTGCAATAACATAAAATTGAGATTTTTTTAAAAAAAAAACTCACATTGAAGTGTTATTCAGGTAAGAACAACATGATATTACAGACCTTGACATTTGGGCGGGAAATTTCACATTCAAATCGAGCAATCTCTTTTTCTTTGACTTCAAGGTCGGTAAGGGGCTTTGTAAACTCAACACGAAGAGCTATAAGAAAAATATATTTACATACATATCTCAAAGTTGAGAATAATCATAGTTAGGCAAGAATAAATCATTAAGCTGATAGCATTATTAGTAATAATAGTAATAACAGCAAAAAGGTTAAATTACACAATGACTTACGTTCCACATTCAGGAAGCAAGAGGTCTTGAAATCCTTAGCATCACAGGTATATGTTCTAGCATCATCCAATGTGCAACCATGTATAATGAGTTTTCTGACCCTGCCCTCAGCAATGATATCGTACTTTTTTGTCTTGTGAACTTCATGTCCATTCTTGAACCATTTCACCTCTGCTTTCTCTCTGGATACTTCACACTCCAGTACAGCAGTTGCTTCCTCCTCTACTGTCTGGTCCTCAAGTGGCTTAGTAAATTCAACTGGAGGTTCTAAAAGAAGCACAGAAATTAGAGATGGAAAAGACCATAATTTTAGCTATCCAGCTGTCAAAACAGGATTATCCCTACAATACATTCTTGAGTGCTATGTATAATCTAGTTTTAAATTACTCTCAGGTGATGAGGCTTCTATCATTTCTCTGGGCCAATAATCCACAAGGCTAAAAGACTATTGCTGTTGGAAAATTCTTCACTATATTCAGTTTAAATTTTTTTTTCAGTTTTAACCTATTATAGTTGTAAGAACAAAGAAGAGGATAAACAATTTCCTCGTCTCCTTGGTTCTTACAGTTTTAGGTTTTTGTAAATCATTATCACAAGTCCCTGTATCTTAATTGGTTTACCCAGGCTATATATACATACTGTAGTTTTCATCTTTTCTTAGGTCATTCCCTGCAACCATTGCAATGGTTTTTGTTGTCTCTTCTCTGAATTTGCTCCAGAACTCCTTTCCAGTACTGAGATAATTAGACATGTATGCAGTATTTCAGATATGACTTAAGCAGTTTAATATGAAGAGTGTCCATAGATTTCCTGGTTTATGATGGACTACTAATCACCAGACAGACATAATTATTCTAATCAGTTTACCTTTTACAAAAAGATTTGCTTGTGTTCTGAAATCCTTTGCAGTCAGTGAGACTTCCCCAGCATCTGTTAACTTGACATCTCTGAGCGTAAGTGTGTGTACTCTTCCTTCAGCACGTGTGACAACCTAATTAAACACAAAACATTTTGTACGTATCCACATTAACTATATAAGCCATGCTATTTACTCTTTATTATTTTTACTGGATTGTTATTATTGTTAATTTTGGTACATATTTTGGACAATTTCCTTTTACATAGGCATGATGTATCTAGAATACTTTCAAGATTTTTGAGAGTTACATATATATATTTTCCTCCTATCTACAAAGGCATTGGTTTTTAAGTTCTCCCACATGTTCCAATGGAAGTATATGTCAAAATCTAAAGAAATTACATCATATATCTAATAATAATTTTAAAAATATATGTTCATATTCACATTGTGTGTGTTTAAAATAGATTAATGACCTAAATGGAAATAAAACAAATCAATATATTTATTCCCTTTTCTAAGAATGAATTAATCTTTAATTTAGCTCACTAATTTTGTAAAATGGAGCTTACTTGAGACCAAATTTATTTTGAATTGGTCTTTATAAACAAGTAAATATGGGCTATGGCAATAGCTTTATGGTAAAAAGTGGGTATTGTTCATGACTATGTCTGAAATAAAAGTGATAGAGAAATGTACAAGAACTGAAACTCTCCATTTATGCACATTTTACTCACTATAATAACATTATACCAGTATATTTCAGTAGCCAAGGACCCCTTGTGAAGGGAGTGCTCCATGATGGTCCAATGCTGCATCTACTCTTGAATCATCTGTTGCAGTTTCACTACTCTTAACTCTATATGTACTCTAGGAGTGGACCCAGAAGCATTACAACCCACACAGAAGGCTCCCACTACTGACAGAGTGAAGTTCATAAAGTGTTTCCTAAAGAATTATTTTAAATTTTTGTAGGAAAGTACAAGGTGAAGCAATAGAAGTAGTTCTGGTAAGGTGAAGGCAAATGGGAAGTCTAAATTGAAAAGGAAAACAGAGAAGATGGAGTTGTTTCTGAGAATACTCATGTCCAAAAGGACAAGATTAATATGACACCCCTTCACATTTAGATATCTCTTACTATATTTTGCAGGTCAGTAATAGTGACTTCAGTTAGTCACTTCATTGACTAACAGCCTTGCACGTTTTTATTTCAAAATTTGGAAGTGAATTTTAACTTGGTTTATTAAATTTCTAATCTAAGAGTTTAAATTCTGTTTACAGATCTTTAAATATAGCAATATGGATGACAATTGTAAGATTGGCTAACTTGAGTAAAACCCAAGAAAATCTCACTGAAAACAGGAGGTCTTTCATTAATATATGAAAAACTACATTAAAATTAAACCAAACTTCATTTGCATTAAAGAAACACTTATCAGCATTACTATAAGTTCTGAAATTTCATTAACTTGTGTAGTACCTTAGACATTTACTTTGTTTTAGGCTTCCAGTTTCTATTTTCCTTTGCATCATTTCCCTACAAAGCAGTTCTGCTTAACTAGAGATCTGAAGGCATTACACATACCTAATAAGTACCTAATACGGAATGCATCTGAATAATTGCATCTTAAAAATTGTAACAGACATTTAATATTTTTCTAACATATTCCCTGGTATTGGCAGATTTCAGATATTTAATTGACTGCATTCCAGGCACCTCACCTCTCAAAGCTAAGAGCCCGCACTTGAAGAAAGGTTAAAAATAGCTAGCGAGAAACGCTTGGCAAACAAATCTGCCCAGGAGGTTATCTGGAAAGCCTGATCAAATGCCTGAAATGGAATTTCAGTCTTCTTAATCCCCATATATGCAGAACTAGATGCAGCTCTGCATTCAGAGGAAAGAATCAGGAGCTGCATTTTATCAGAAAACTCACTCAAACTGCAACACACCGTAGCAGGAATAATTTTATAGCAATTCCCAATGATTCAGGCACAAAAAAATTTACTTCTGTGACCAGCATTGTGTGAGCTCTTAACTTTTCTTTGTGATAAATAAACATGCTGTTTCAGATCCACTTAAATTTGAATTTTTCTGTAAATACTGTTTAAGTGAGAACATTGTGTAATCTAAAATAGGAACAGCACGTTCCTGTGTCCTAATGCTTCTGCTGCTGGAAGAAGGGAGATAAGAAATAAAGGAGAGGAGGGGGAGAGAGTGGAGAGAAAAGGAAGAAAGAGGGAAATTAGGAATGAAAGAAAGCAGGTGGCAAGAAGTCTCTTTACCTTGTCACTGGGTTCCAGTTTCTGTCCATGCAAGAACCACTCCACCACGATTCCCTCATAGGAGAGCTCACACTCAAAGGTGGCTGATTCACCAGCTGTCACTGTTACATCCTTGAGGGGCCTGAGCAGGCCAATTACTCGTGCTTGGCGAGGAGGAGAAATCATCTTCACATTAATCACTTCCACCCAAGAGAGAGCATCTCCCCTACCCTCTAATCTTGATGGTGGCTTCTCCCAAGATAGAGAGACATTGCAATGCAAAGCTATTTAAATTCACGAACTAGAAGGGGGCCTCTTGGGGCTGGGCACTGGAGATTCCCTGTTTGCTGAGCAAGTTTCTTTAAAATGAACAAGGTCAGCAGGAAAGCTGCAGTGCATCTGTCTCCGTGCCAAACCCTGCATGCCTCTTGCTAGATAAGGCATGTGCCTTCCAAAATAGCGAATGCTAGGATTGGAGGGGGAGACAAGTGGTCTCCAATCATGTGGTCTGTCCCTGTCCATCAAGCTCTTAGTTCTTTCCCCAAATGTTAGTGTGGTGCCATCATAGCAATCTTAACCAGAAATGTCAGCACAACAAAGCTTTTAGCTGTAATACTTCAGTTTCATAACAACTGATGATGCAAGACGACCCAAAAGCCTTGAAGTCAATGGCCTTTTTCTCATTCTCTAATAACAAGAAACTATGAAAATTATTTTTTTTAAGTTCTTAAACTAACAGAAGAACTATAAAATTTATTTTTTGTAGGAAGAAACTATAAAAATTATTTTATAGTTCAAGATAATTGGTGTCACCAGTATTTGAGAATCACTGTCCTTACAAGGAGTGACCATGGGTTTAGTGCAATTTAGTGATTTAGCCACCCATTCCAAACAATTGACATAAGGACTGAGCTAGTTTCATTTTAATTCATTTCTTTTAGCTTTAAAGACACAGGATTGACTGTATTTATTCATTAATATACTAGTAAGACACTTACGTTTCACTCGAAGGTGAGCACTGGATTTTGCATTCGCTGCTTGGAAGTCCACAGTACCAGCTTGGTCTAAACGTACATTGTATAAGACGAGGAAATGCTTTTTGCCTTCCTCCTTCATTTCACACTCCTTCAAGAAGGAAAATGAAAGAGTTTAGAACTAGTGAGTTGTGTTTATAGAATTTCTGCACACACACAAAGTACGTCTGTAAGACAGCAGTCACATGGAGAATATTTTTTTAGAGATACATGTAGCCTTGCTAACATCTCTCTCTTTGTTATTTCTAAAACATCCATGAGGTCTAGGCAATAGATATTTTTGAAATCTGCACTGCTACTAAATTGCCTAATACAGTCAACAATGCAAATGATATGCTTGCTCATAAATCCACTTATGGACTATTTCCATTAGCTCTATTAATGATATAAATTTATTCATGGACAATGCCCTCATATAGCAGGAGCATAGGAAGAACCTAGGTACAGTGAGAGAAACTAGCTTGCAAGCAATAGTAGGTTACTGGCAATGCACAAAATTCACATACAATCTCAAACTGATGGACACACAAACTTGCAACTCTCTCACTTTTCCTATTGTTTATTATTCACATCAAGACTGCTGAATCTGAAGAGTGCTGCCAACAATTAGGTGTTTATAGGGAATCTCTCGATATCTGCTGTTTTTCTAAATCTCCAAGAGTCATGCAAATACGTAAGACTCTCAGCCTCAGTTTTGTTTTTAAAAGTATGTTTCTAGTTCTCATCACTGTGGAGAAAAACTAAAATATGTGAATCATCAAGTGTACCTAAAATCTAAAAAGCCAGAAACTAAGTTAAAAGAATCTAAAATGTTTTTTTTAATCTCATAATTGTTATGAATCAATATCCACATACAAGTCTGAGCATATTCAGCATTATGCTTACAGGTGATTGATTCAGGGTTTCTCCTTTTAGTTTCCAGCTGGGGTGGACATCTTCCTCGGAGATTTCAGTATCAAAGCGGGCCGTCTCTGTCTCAATTACCTCCACACTGTATAGGTGGCGCACAATCTTAATATCCCGCTCTGGGGGGTGAGAAAAACAAAGAAACATTCAATGCCATCAGCCTCCAACAGAAACCCACCAGAAGGGCCTTACCATAGAGAGGCACTGACAAAATCACCCTACCCTCAATGTTGAGTTTGGCAGAGGTCTGGTCAGTGCCACAATCACAGGTGTATGTTCCAATGTCTTTCTTCAAAGCTTTCTTGAGGATCAGCATTCTCTTTTTGCCATCAGCCTTGATAACAACACTTTTTGATGGAGTTATTTCTTTGCCATCTTTCATCCATTTCACAGGAGCGCTTGCTTTGCTAATTTCACATTGTAAAACCACTTCATCTTTCTCTACAGCAGTATAATCTTGAAGCTTTGCAGTAAAGTAAGGATCTCCCTCTGCAAGTACAAGTTCAGATAAGCATATGACAAGTTTTAATTGTTTTAAAAGCACAATTAGTCCTTTTAAAAAGTTTATATCATCTTTAAGGTCATGCAGGATACATAAGACATATTCATAAAGCTTTTTATTCTTGTCAAGTCTCTGGGCAGAGGAGTAACAACAATAAAAATAATAATGTTGTTATTTTTCGGAGTGTCCCAACATTTTGATATATATATGGTGATATATATATATATGTGGTGGTTTGCTAACAAAAACCAGCAAAAGTCTATTAGCTTTTCAAAAATAGAACCGGAAGAAGCACATTCAGAGCAATAATTGCTAACTTCATGGGAAAATATTGTGCTGCTTCTTTACAGAATATGTAACTTTTTAAGTTGCTTTATGGCTCCGAAGAACTGTACACATATTAACTAATCCTCGAAACAGTTCTGGGAAGTTTTTAAATAACCAACATCCTTATAAACATAGAAATGGAGACACAAAGAGATTCAGTGACCTGTCAAAACCACACAGTGAGTTTGTGGCAGAGCAGGGATTTGTAAACAAGACTTTCTGATTCCCAATCATCTGTTCTTTTTTCAGGACTACATATAACATATAACACCCAAATTCATAGTGAATAAAAGTAGGAAACACTTACCAAGGACTGTGAGTTTAGCTTCAGAGGATTTGCTCATAGCTTCTACTCTGATCTGAGAAGTGTCATCAATAGAGAGATCTTTAAATGTGAGAGTGTGGAATTTGCCATCATCTTTCATTGAAACCACCTTACTGGTATGCAGTCGTTGGTCATTTTTGAACCAGGCAACAGGGATATTGTCGTGAGACAGTTCTACAGTAAACTCTGCAGTCTCGCGCTCCTTTGCTGTTACATCCTTGAGAGGAGTAATGAATTCCAGACGAATACCTAAACCAACATATCTCATTAATATATATATATATAAAACCAATTCAAAGACAACTATCAAGTGTATTATCCATAGAAGCATTGAGTCAAACAAACCTTCAATGATCAGCTTGGCACTTGTTCTTTTATCTTCAGCTTCAAACATATATTTAGCTTCATCCTCAAAAGCAACTGTCTTAATTACCAGGGCATGCCTTGTGCCCTCTGATATAATTTCAAACTTCTCATCACCCGTGATCTGTTGTGTTCCTTTCAACCAACGGAAAGTCTTAGGCTCCCTAGACACTTCACATTCAAACCTGGCCTCATCCTTCTCAAAGACCTTGACATCAGTGAGTGGAGTGATAAAGATCAGAGGTAGTTCTGAAATTAGAGAAGATCATTATGAATTCAGGGATGCATTTCTGCTGGCTTTTTTGTTGGTGGATTTAATAAGAAAGTTTTGTATGCACTGAGAATGTTGCCACTATACCTTTCACTTTCAGATTAGCTGTGCTTTTAGCATTTGCAGCCTGGAACGACACTTCTCCAGTCATATCCAGTTTGCAATTATAAAGGATAAGAACATGTTTCTTCCCGTCTTCAATTATTTCACAGTTCTGGTTTGAAGGAGGAAATAAATAGATTTTTTTCTAAGCCATCATCCATCATGTGTTACTATGTGGAATTTTAAAATGTACATTGTGATTTAAAAATAATGAAAGAGCCTTACGGGTGAAGGTGTTAAAGTTTCTCCCTTTAACTTCCATATGGGGTGAACATCGGGCTCAGAGATTTCAACCTCAAAACGAGCTGTTTCACCAACAAATACCTCCACTCCATACAGAGGGCGCTCCACTTTTATTATACGAGCTGGAAGCACAAAAATGCATGTGAATTTTACTGCATTAAGCTATACATTTCAAAGTTTTCAGTTGGGGTCCAGTAGGGAAGTCATGGCCACTTACCCTCAATGTTAACATTAGCTTTTGTCTTGTCAGTTCCACAATCACACTCATAGCTGCCCTTATCTCCATCCTCAATCTTCTTGATTTGTAGGATACGACGCGTACCATCAGTCTTTATGGAGATTCTCTTGGAAGCTGTAAGCTCTTGACCATCTTTGTACCATTTCACCGGCACATCTTTGCTAAGTTCACACTCCAGAATGAGATCATCTTTCTCGATAGCAGTATAGTCTTGTAATTTCACGGTGAAGTATGGGTCGGCTTCTGCAAATGGCATGTTGATATGGGAAACAGTTAGGAAACTTGCAATCAGTTGAAGGTATGTTGAAATGTAAAATATTACTAAAACATAAACGTTTTGCCACTATTCCTTTAAGAAATTGTTTATATTAAGTGGCAATAATACTTTACCTAAGACTTGGAGCTTTGCACAAGTGTGCAAGCCCTTGACTTCAGCCTTTATCTCAGAGATATCATCCAGTGTCACTTCTCTCATTTCTAATTTGTGAGTCTTGCCTTCTGCATGAATCAGAACCGTTCTGCTTGTGTGGAGTTTTTTGTCATTTTTGAACCAGGTCACTGGCATATCTTCATGAGAAAGCTCAAACTCAAAGTGAGCTGTTTCCCCTTCTTTCACTCTTTGGTCTTTTAGAGGTGTGATGAACTTCAACCTGACACCTATAATTAAACATTACTAGTCAGTACCTTAACAATGGGGTAGTGAATTTCTAAAAGATGTGCTCTTCACATAGTCTCCATTCATAATGAGATACTTGCCTTCCACAAACAATCTTGCTGTGCTCTTCTTCCCTTCCACTTCAGCAGTATATTCTCCTTCATCATCAAACTGCGAATCATTGATCACAAGGATGTGTTTCTTTCCATCTGCAATGATGTCGAACTTGTCTCCGACTTTAATAATGTCAGTGCCCTTAGACCATATAACGTTGGCTTCCCGGGTGAGGACACATTCAAATCTAGCCTGACGCTTCTCAGGAACAGTGACATCTTTCAGAGGCACAGCAAAATCAAGTTCGATTTCTAGAAACAAAACAGAATTAATTTTTTTCAAGCACTCAATGTGAACTTGGACTAAGTGATACTACAGTCTATTTGCTAGTACAATGTACCTTTCACTGTCAGGATGGCTGTAGTGAGAACATTGAGTGCTTGGTAGAGGACTTCACCAGCCTGGTCCAACTTGACTTTGTGTAAAGTTAGGAAGCGTTTTCCTCCTTCAGCTTTGATTTCACAAGTCTGGAGAAATTATACATTTTTAGTAAGGAAACTGGTATTCAAAAAACAGAATATTGGACTGTGTTCACAAAAAGAAACATTCCAAATCTTGTTTTACACCGGGGGGAATAGTGGTCTGTTAAAAACAGAATTGCCACCAAATCAAAATGATTTTACTCAAAAGGAAATCTAAAAAAATAAAATAAAATACATTTCCTTAACACAACTCCTATTTTTAACTTAAGCATCACACTAACAATTTGCATAGGCCTGGATATTTTTGTTGTGATGTGTTGCAAATTATTTTTATGTTATTTGTTGTGAAATGTAGTTTGTTGAGGAGGACCACATTTTCAAACATCATAAATCTTAACTTGTCTAATTTCTGTGCTGGAGCACTGGATGACTGCACAACAGACTAGCAAAAATTTTACAATGTGACTAACAGAAGTTCATGGAACTTCCTCAA
This sequence comes from Mesoclemmys tuberculata, assembly GCA_007922155.1. Classification (NCBI taxonomy): domain Eukaryota; kingdom Metazoa; phylum Chordata; order Testudines; family Chelidae; genus Mesoclemmys; species Mesoclemmys tuberculata. The sequence continues at coordinate 33,548,018 of ML675620.1, read as the reverse complement.
AGGCTTCTCATTTTAAATGAACTGCATTTTTAAATGTGAGGATGCTTACAGGTGAAGGCCTCAGGATTTCGCCTTTCAGTTTCCATTCTCCAGGAATATCGTCCTCAGAAATTTCTGTGTCAAAGTTTGCTGTTTCTTTCTCATAAACTGTAACATTCTCCAGTGGTTTAAGCAGTTCAGCCTCACGCTCTGAGATGCACAAACAAACATGTATTATGCAGTCAATGAAAGTGCTGATATTACTTTGCAGTTCAAGTTTTGAATATTCTTGCTGTTAAAGGGTTGAAAATACAGTCATATACAATAATTACATATAATATAAATAAAACCTTCCTTACCACCAAGGGTTAGTTTAGCTGGATATCTGCGACCTTCAACTTCCACTGCATATTCACCAACATCTTCAGGTACAGCATTCTTAATTTTGAGGTAAATGAAATTTCCTTCTTTCAAGATCTCTGTCTTTTCAGTTGGTTCAGTTGGAATTTCCTCATCTCCCTTGTACCATTTAAAATTTGGAGTATCCTTGACAAGATTGCAAACAAAAGTAGCTGTACCCTTTGGTTTCACATGTTGGTCTCTTATCGGTTTCACCAACCAGTCTCTTATCATTTCTGCATGAGAAAAAGTTAAATAAAAATTAGGGTTTGTAGGCTATTAACACATATAAGTGGGTTCATAAACGAGAAAAATAAGGGCTTCTGAAGTTTAAGTTATTCCACTCTTTTAAAAGACAAAACCTACAAAAAAGCTGACTTGACAGTTTATGTTAGTTTATAATTTGAAATGAGCACATGTGCTTTACAGGAATCGATTCTTCTTCACTGCAGTAACAGAAGTTGTCATGTGCATTCAGCGCAGAACATTTCCCAAAGACTTGTTTACAATGTATGGAGGGCAGATGGCTAGGAGCATATATCTCAGGATTGCCAGACAAAACAAAACTAAAAGTCCTCCAATATATCACAGCAACCTAATAGGGAGCTGAGGGCTAGCCATATATTTGCCAAAATTATTCACTAATATTCAGCAGATAAAATCCACCAAACAGGAGTCCGCTTCTGACAGTATTGTTGGAATCTGGATAATGCTGCCAAGGAATTTTGAGCACTACTCCCCACTGATCCTGTCTGGGACTTCCACACCATGATCAATATGATCCTACTCCTATACAATGCTCATTCTGATTCATCTTTCTTTGAGTAGCAGCTTTTCGTATAACTTCAGTGGGAGCCAATCAGGCCTTAAAATACCAAGAGTGAACATTTTGATATGTGTTAAAGAAAGATGAAGAATAATGAATCTGAATTTTTTCCCTGAGGGGAAAAAATATGGTGACCACCCTTTTGTGCTCCTTTTCAAGTACTGGTTGAGTCAAACCTCCCTAATTTTAAAGCACCCCAGACATGCACACAAATTCAAAGGAGAGAAATTAGAGTTTAACTCTGATTGCTTACCGATTACTTGAACAACAGAGTCACATTTGAGGTCAGTATCTTCCACTGTCACAGTATAAGTGCCCGCATCGGTGTCATCTGCATCAGTGATGGTGAGGGCGCGCTGCAAACCAATAATACTCAGAGCATACTTTCCAGGCTTGTCTTTTATGATCTTTCCATCCTTCCTCCAGACCACATCTCTCTCTTTGTTCAGCTCACAGCTCAGATAAAACGGCTGACTTTTGACCACTGTGACTTGTTCCTCAAGAGTTTTCAGAAAACGCACTGGTATTTCTGGAGGAAGAGGATACATAACATGAATGTTTCAATGCATTTTATTTTTTATACAATGTAGAAATGCATTGCATATAGAATGAAAATATGAACTGATCAATAGAAACAATTATTGAAAACTCATAATATACAAACATATTTAAAGTTGTAAATTATAGCTAGCCTTTAAATTGCTGAAGAATCTGAAGCATATTCAGGGTGCAAGGAAATACCTTCAACAACGAGCTTAGCTGTGGAGGTCTTTTCTTTGTTTCCCAGACGTAACACACAGGTGTACTCGCCAGAGTCTGAAAGCTGGACATCAATAATATGTAGCTTCCTATCTTTGCCATCTGCGATAAACCTGTGCTTTGGGCTCTCTCGGATGTTATTTCCGTCTTTCATCCAGCTGGTAATTGCAGTAGAGGGAGAGATAAGGACCTCAAAGATTGCAGAAGAGCCAATAGATTCAGCTTCTTTCAGCACTATGTCCTTCATTTCCTTGACAAACTTGAGCGGTACAGCTTTAAGTTGATAGGTGAATGGTGGCTCTTCAGGAGGCTTTTCACCACCACTGCCTGGCCTTAGTTTCCTCCTTTCCAGGTCTGCAGGTGATGGTGTCTTCTTGGCTATAAGTTAGATGCAGAGGTGAATAAACTGATCTCAATTTACAGTTTTGCTTGTGTGCATGCTGCAGAGCTGGGCTGAATGAGGTTTATGAGCCAGGCGCTTAGTTACCAGTTTGACAAAATTGACAGTGATGCAATTAAAGCACAGAAACTGTATAGTCAAGGCAAGATTAAGCTATGCACAACTCCATCTGGGCCATGTTAAAAGCTGGGGCGCTGTGCAGTTCTTCATGCTCAAAGATTCAACTGGGTTAAACCATTCATTCCATTTTGTTATGTATAAAACACATGCATTGATTGAGATTTGCTATGTACCCCTTTACAGTACCCTTTGATTACCAAGTATTCATAGTAAAGCTTCATTTGCTTTGTCCAAAAGGGTGCAGAACATAATCATGTATCTATTTACTTAATCTGAATAGCCCAAACTTTTAGAGCGTTTTTGTTTAAAGTTTAATATTAATCTCTATTCTGAATTTGTCCATCTGTTGAGTCAAATATGCCAAAATAAGCAAGGTTAAGTTTTACATCCTGTGTTAGTGGCTGAATCAAATGGATTTTTAAAGATGATTTCATTAAAAATTTGATTTAGAAATAGGAACAGCTATTCCTTCTAACAAATATTGTCTTGGTCAAAAAGAGAGAGAGAAACAGTTTAGATGAAACTTTATCAAATCCTTGTCATTCTAAGTCAAAATTGGGAAGTCTATTTTCCAGTCATTTACACCACAGAATGAAAGCATTCTTTAGGATTTTATACATGCAAAGTTTGCACTGTTTGTATTTTATTATCTTACCTTTAATAGGAGTTTTAACTTTGCCAGGTTCTTCTTTTGAAGCTTTGGGCTCTGCAGTAAAACAGTAATAGATTAGCAATATATTCAGTAGATGTATTAAGTAGATGTATGCATTAAGACAAAAATCTTTCTAAAAGTGACATTTTCTCTTCTGTCTTCATGTGTACATATACTCATACAGAAAGGAGAAGGATATAAACATATTCATATTTATGAAACATATATTGTCAATAGTTAGACTAACATTGATTATTTTGAAGAATAGCATCTAAAACTGCATATCCTGTGATAGATATTAAAAAGTGGAGCTTAGGAGCTCTCCCTCTATTAATATTTTGTTTTGTCGAAAAACACTGTCATTTTCTAAGACTCACTGTAAAGTGGCCATTCACTAAACTCTCAGTTATGGCTTTTTTAATGAAATGTAAACAAAAAAAGCTGTAAATGATAAATAGATATGTTACTTATCAGTTATGGGCAAAACAATGAAACTTTGTAAAAATACATGATTCCTCAAAGGGCACTGACACACTAGATCCTGTTTTTCCTGCTCTACTGAGGCACTACACAGAAATACCACTTAACACTAGACATTTATAAACTATTGCATGGCTACCAACCACCACTGGAACGACAGCTATTTAAAAAAATGACAGCCCACACAAATGTCACTGCCTCCAAAGAACATTGATACCTTGATTGTCAAAAAAACATTTATGACTCACCCACCAGCCAGTTAGGGTAGCTCAAATCTCTTTTTCAATCTGTTTTGACAGATTTTAAAAAGTAGAACCCATATTTTATAAACTGACCCAAGAATATAAGTTGTATACATGAAATACATGTTCAAGGGCAGAGGACTATGCTCAAGTGTTAGGGAAGATTTATTGTAATTCATAGATGTCTCTGCCTTCACTTTGCCATTCATGAACTATTGCGTGGAGTGTTGTTGTAGCCATGCTGGTCTCAGAATATGACAGAGACGAGGTGGTAATATCTTTTATTAGGCAGAAGTTGTTCTCATCCACTTTGCCTCATTCATGAATTATGTCAGGTCACTCCTCACTTTTGAAAATATTTCCCACACCACATTTCCTATTATCCTGTATTCTGTATTTGTTCATACAATAATTGTTTTAAATGTTTGAGCAATATGAAATGCAGGACACAGAATGCAAGAAATGATAAAAATGAGGTGCTAGTGTGAAAAATGTGTGCGAACTGCTCTGCGATTTTAGAATAACAATATATAGATGATTTAAGTTAACATTTAAAAATAATGTAAGAATAATACAATGAACGCAAGAGATACAGATGTATGTTCAGAAGATACATGCTAGAAGACAAACAAGTGACAGGATGATTGAATGCCTGTTTAGAGAATTGATGCATGAGATAGAGATATGAATGGTACTGAAGGATACAGGGAGATTGACAAATGAACACATGCAGACAAAGATGATGAGAAATGGTGTTTTCTCCCAAAGCTTATATGATGAGTTCTTTATGGAGGAGTTTGGTAGCAGCCTTCTCATCTTGCTTTCTATAAGACATTCTACCAAAATCCACAGCTTCTTCCAGCTTCTCAAATTCATCCAATTGTCAGTCATCTTCTGAAACTCGACCATGCTCAGTGAGATCCAGTCCCCAGTCTTCTCTCTCTTCTGTAATGGGTTCTTTCACTTCTGCTGGAGTGATAATGTTACCAAGGTTTTTGGACATCTTCTTTGTTGGGCATTCTTTTACAAGACAGCTTTTTATCCAAAGGCTTTCTTTTCTTCTCTGTTTTCTTGGTGACAGGTGTCCTTTATACTGCCACGTTGTGCTGCTGCTATTGTATCTTACATGTTTTCTACAAAAGAGAATTCTGTTCCAGAAAGCTTGAGTTCCTCTCTACATAAAGGAGATCTGTGTATTTCAGTTTCAGATTTGCTCACTTTTTTATGAACTGGGGTCTCTCTTTTGGGAGATCACTTAACTTTTTTGCTCTCATTCTTTGACATCTTAGTAGGACTTTTCTTTACTGATTCAGTTCCATCACTTTTTTCAAAGTGAGCTATTTTGTCAAGGTTTCCTAAGGAAACCTCAATTTCTCTGCCATCACCTGGAATCATCATTTCAAATTCTTCTTTTCCTATAGGCACTTTTTCAGGGGTATTAGATTGTGTATCTTTGTCTTTATCTAAGATGGTCCTAGAAGGAGTTTTAAGATTTTTAACAGGTATAATCCTTTTTCCTGCTTCATGCCATATAAAGCTACTTGCTCAATCATTGATGCTCCTGAATCTCTCTCCTCACAATGGGTTTAAGTGGATTCTCTTTGTTCTGGAAAACATTTCCCTTCTATTTACATTTCTGCATCCTGTGGCTTGAGATCTGAATCTTTAAAGATTCTATCAGCCTTTCTGCTGGGAATCACCTCATCTTCAATGAATTTCCCAGTGCTCCCATCATTTCTCAAGCACTTCACCAGTATCCTCAGGAGATTCCAGGGAACCTACTTCTGCCATTTTAAGCTTAAGATTCTTGTCAATCTCTCCTCTTTGAAAGGTTTCCATTTTCTGTACTTGTTTGCTGGGAACCATGATTTCTTCAGCTGCAGGAACATCAACTTTCTTGAAACCAAATTTCCCCACTTTATGAGTTTTCTTGTTTATGTCATGCTCCTTCATGAATTCACCCAGAGGAACTTTTTCAAACCTCTTCAGAGTGACATCTTTATCCTCTCCCTCACTGGTTATCAAAGGTATTTCAGGTATAATTTCTTCAGTGGCTTCTACAATATCCTTCACATAATCGTTTATGGCTATTTTTTCAGGTTGCAAACTTATTTTATCTTTTTTCTCTTTTCTTGGAACATCTCTTTTCTTCTGAATCAAGATATCAGGCTTTCTGGGGGCATCTTCAGATAGGAGAATTAATACACTTTCCTTTTCTTTTTCATGCACAGGAATCTGTCCCCTTTCTTTGGATGGAATACTAGAATTTTCAGGGAATCTTTCATTTTCATCCTCCCTATGAACCTCTAATTTTATTTAATTCCTCTTTTCTTCTCTGGCACTTCTTTCAATGTGTTCAGATGCTATATAAATGGGCTTTCATTCCTCATAGAATGTTGTTATTTTAGCCTTTTCAAAGGCAACCTGATCTATTGCCAGCTCTCTCTCTCCTCATCTTTAACTATAGGATTGTTCCTTGAAACTACAGTTATTACTTCTGGCTCATCTTCTTGGGAAACCTTCACAAATTGCTTAAGAATCTGTCTGTTGCTTATCTTCCTTTCATTTTAACATTCCATTAACTGTTTCATTTGAGATGTTTAGCTCAAATGCTTCTTCTGTTCAAATGTCCCTGCCAGCTGCCTTGTGGCTCATACTATCTTTTACAAGCATGTGTTTTTCATCAGTAGCAGACACCTTCAATACTTGTGATTCAGTCTTGCCTTTTTCCATAACTGGCATTTTACCTTTACAACATAGGGCACTAGTTATCTCAGGAGTTGGTGATGGGCTATGGAGCATTTCACCTTTAAGTTGAAAGTTCAAATCCAACCCGGACCAGCAGTAGCTCAAAAAGGTTATTCTCTGATTTTCCCTGGCAACCTATAAAGAGTTTTTGAACAGCTGTGCACATCACCAAATCAGTATCAAAATGGATACTTTACAAGTGGTCAAGGATTGAATGAAGAGAATTAATTACACTCTCATTTTAGAATGGGTCCCCTCTGGTTCATGGTTGAGCCACATAGCGATGGGGAAGATTATGTGGCTGCTTTGGTGCTATAGCAGTTCTGTGAATGATGCTCCTCAACTGTAAGTTCTTCAGAGAGAGAAAGGAACTATTCAGATGTGATCATATACAATGGGTCCCTGACCCTGGCTGAGGCCTCTGGGTACCACCCTAATATGAATACTAACCAACAATAGTAGTGCGAGAAAGACTCAGTGCTATTGGCACCTTTTGCCAGCATTCAGCAAACACAAAACAAACCCCAAAACAGCACTGTAATCCATGACAAATGTGTACAGTGTAAATATATTTTTGCTGCACACATAATATAATAGGCATACAACACATAATGTATGCCTGAAATTACAAAACAAATATCAAGAAATTAATAGAAGACATACATTTCATTATACAAGTTATACATATTAAGTATGCCCCATCACTCACACTGACGAGCATAGACTAAACCCCAATTGTATAGCTTTGAGGCAAGAACTATTATATGTGTGTCAGTGCCTAGTACAATGGGAGGCTGATCCCCAATGGCAGGGGACAGGCTTTAAGTATACTGGAAATAATAAGATCTCATAGCCTTTAGGTGTCTTATTGCTTTCAATGTGTTTAGTCATTTGAGAAATGGCTGCAGGATGGTACTTCAAATTAGTAAACACTCTACAGAATCAATGTTTATACCTGCTTTCTTTCCAACCACTGGAGTTGTTACTGGAGTAGCAACAGGGGCTGCCTCTGCTGGTGGTTTGGGAGATTTTAGAGCTGTAGAAAGAATTAAAATGTATTTATTTATTTTAATGTATATGTTTGTTAAAACTTATTATACAGAACTTTCTCAAGTGCCCTAAAAGCATGCATTTACTGGATCCTCACTCACAACAAAATTCAGAAAATATCCTTCACTCCTGGTAGTGCTAACAGTTAGCTGAAATATTCCACTTTTTTGTGGAACCCACTCAATGGTAAAAGGCAAGATGTACAGGAAAATATGGGCAAAACTATTCATGATGCGGACTCTTACCTACTACAGGTTTTGGTTCAGGTACAGGAAGTGGGACAGCTGCTGGCTTAGGTTCTGGTACTTTAAACACAACCATAATGAATAGGTTAGTATAAATATTTCACAACCTTATACAGAAAATACAGAAAAGTCATAAAGGAGAAGTGCAGAATGTGAGTGAAACTTTAGAACACAGACAGTTAATAGAAGACAGACTTTCTTATTTTATTTTTTTAACTTTCAAAATTCACTGATGAAAGACAGCAGGGGCAAACACATATACAGCAAGATGCAGAGATCTCAAAGAAAGAGAGTTGAATTCTTTAATCAGTAAAGAGGAAATAAGACCTAGAAGAATGCAAAGAGACTAATTTTTATGGCTGAATGGTGTCAATGAATTAGTTTAGCTTATATAAAATGATGTTCACTGATGGATGCAGTTTAGTTGCAGGAATAAGGAAAAGAGCACTACATGTTTGTTACCTTTCTCTGGTTCAGGCTCAGGTTTCTCCACTTTTTTCGTGACAGGTGGTATCTCAATTTTCTTCTTGGGAACTTCTGGCTCTTTAAAAATATTATTTGTATTTTGGAAGATACATTTAAATTCCTTGAATACCCAAATATGTTAACTGAAGTAATTTTAATATAACTAGAGTGGTTTAGTATGACATTTGAAAGATATGTGTATATGTGGAAAATTTTCAGTAGGCCGTAGGTTTAAGGTACATTTATATTGTTAAAAATCAGACTTAGATAAAACTAGAAACATAAAATAGACAGTAGGATATGCAATCACAAGACCATAACGGGATCAACTGTTTACACTTTGTTACTTTTTAGTTTACATTATAAAACATTTTAAAGGTTCTCTTTTATACAAAATGAAGACTGAGAAAGGGAAATAGCCACCAAGGTGCACAATTCTGATCCAAATCTAGATTTTCCCAAAGTTTGGGGATATTTTCTGTAAAATTTTAATTCAGCATATTATAGTCATGGGGGACATCTGCACAATTCTGCTCTGAACCCAGTTTTTGATATTGCTAATCAGAAGTAGGATTTTGTTTTGGGCCTCTCCATAATCAGAAACATGTGAATGTTATCTTGACTTGTACCTTCAGGTTTCTTTATCTTTTCTACTGGTTTAGGCACTGGTTTAGTGTCTACTTTAGGTTCCTTCTCTGGTTTCGGTTTTTCCTCTTCAGGTGTCTTTCTAGGAACTTTGAAAGAGAAAGAATTTCAGTTTTTAAAGCCCTAAATGGATGAAGAAGAAGGTAATTAAGATAAAGATTTAAAAAGGATCTGAACAACAGAGAATAAATATGACAAACCAGCACAATGTACAGGAATATAGCTTTAGATAAATGAAAGCTTTTATGTAATTATTATGGCTATTATTAGAAAGACAATTTTATAGTCAGTCACCTGAAGCAAAAAAATACTTTAATTTAGAGAGGTCCATCTGCTATAATTAATTTTGTAGCATTTTTTAAAGTACCTAAATGCTTACTGTATTTGATAATTTGAATTACTGTATTAATGCCAACATTTCTTGTGAGACTAAAAATGAAGTATTATGAGTTATTTTAAATGATAAATTAGAGTGGATAATTAATTGTACACTAACATCTGCTGTACAAATTTCAGGGCAAAATGGTCAATTCTGGACCAAACGCCAATTGTCTTAAAAAAGAACAGGTTTTCTTTGTTGCCTTTTGCAAGATAAATTGTATATCTGATAAATCTTTTTTAGTCTACTTATTTTTAGTCTACTTTAAGTAAAAATATCTTTTAGGATTATCATCTAAAGAACTAGAGACTTTTAAAAAAAGAATTATACATCTGAAATTCCACTTTGATTTCAGTTAACATGACATAGCAGGAAAGAATAGCAGTGCAAAGAATGGGAACTCTTTGTTCCCCTTTGTCTAGCATGGAAAAAAGCAAATGAACAGGAATGCATTAGGAAAGCCCCAGGAGAGGAGCAGCCAGTGTTCTCTGTCCTGCTGAGACCCTGGAATGACCCTAGTATGAACTCTGCATGGTCATATCATCACAGGGTTGGAGAAGAGTGCCAGACTGGAATAAGGAGTAATTGACCAGGCCAACTTCCCTCTAACACAGTGGATATCCAAGCAGAAGCCCCATTGGGCAAGGAGCAATCAATCATCATTGATTGTTAGGTAGCCACTGGCAGCATGGCTCCTGAATTAGTGCTGCTGCCAAGGTAGAAGTAATGGGGTCCAGAGAATGCCTGAATAGGAAGAGTGTATCCTGTGGGATGTTCTGAGATTCTCAGTGTTCTGCTCTGCTTTCCTTGTAGATCCTTTGGATCTGCTGGATTTTCAAGCTGTTCCTGCTGAATGCAGCCACAAACTTCTTTCACCAGGAAATGAGCCTCAGGCAGCAGTTAGCTCATGTAATTTCACACACAACTTTCTCTGGGAGGGCATAATGCAGTCACAGTGCATGTTACTTTGGAATACATAGGGAATTGATTTATGTGCTTTCACATTTATATCCTGCCCAAATTACTGTACCTTTTTTAAGAACAACTTCTTCCTTTGGCGGAGGGGTAACTTCGGGAAGTATTCTGCGGCCTTTCTTTTCAACTCCAGGCACTTAAAAAAACATCATTTCAAATTTTAAAATAAGCTCATTGCAGGAATAGCAGCCCTCCAAAATCCACAAATCAAATGGTGATTTACATCAGAACACTCAAAACAGAAGAAATAATAACTGAAATGAATGCAGATTGTTTTAGTTAATCTTTTTTTCCTGTAACATCTATATACGCTTGTTTTATGGCTCCAGGACTAGTAGAGATTTTCACAAAAGTAACAAAATAAATGTATGAGTCTGAGGAACCTACAAAAGCTAAGAAATTCAAAGTTAAAGGTAAAATCCTTCTCTCTGTCAACACTGTGGATCTCATCCCTGATAGGCTACATTCCCTACAGTTGCAGGTCCTACTTATCTATCTTCCTGGACCGTCCATCTATGGTATTTATAAGACGCTTGCCACCTTAATTTTTAAGATCTGAATAAAATTAGGAAGAAGAAAGAGCCCAGATTTTTTCTCTCACTCTCTCTGTATATATAGAGTTAACGGTGTTGCTTTGGGGGAGGCTTTATGTAAAAGATTTATTTTTCAGTTCAATCTGAACAGAGTATTCACTTCTACCAAGGCATCCCATAGCTTGGAATCTACCAAGAAGATTGCCCCAGACTGACTGATAGTCTAAACCTCAGTCATCTATCTCCCGTCACCACAATATGAGTTCAGCACATATATAGAGAGAAGAAAATTAGATTCAAGATTCATTGTGTGGATTTGAGAGGAGATGTTTGCTTAAGACTTTAATAGCAATATAAAATAAAATATGACTCATTAATATATTGGTGTAAGGGTGGCCTGTAAAGTCTACTACAGAAGGCTTGATCATTAACTGCTGAGTTACATATGTTGGAAGCTCCCTTTGGCTCGCAAATAAGTTAAATTGAATCATAGAGGTTTGAATAATACTGCTACCTTACAGTATATGACTTATTTCTGATCTAGTTTAAGGTGTTTTGTCTCTTTAGCATATTTTCATATAGGGAAACAACTTTTTGATAAAATGCTTATCTGAAACAGTAATTTTTTTATCAATAGAGTAAACAGAGTTTAAACGTTATATTCATTAACTAAAGTTTCTTATTTATTTCAACTGCAGTAGGGCTTTCTACCCGAAATAGACTAAGTGTGGATCCCCATAACTGATCCCACTTTAATACCCTCTCCGATACAGCTCTCTGGCATGCCAACCAGCTCCTGAATTTCACAGTGGGAAAGGAAGGTGCAATTAAATCTAGCAAAATGAAATAAGTTAAACACAGAACAACAAAGATAGATGACACATGGACAACATGTTCCAAACATTTAAGAGAGCGGTACTTAAAAGTGTACTGCAGAAGACGAATGTCAAGAACTATAAGCTAGTGCCCAATAGAGCAGGAATGAGAAAATATGGCAATATGCTAGATACCTTTAGCAGGTGTGAGTTCCACTTTTTCTGGAGCCTGAACAGGTTTTTCAGGCTCAACTTTCTTCTTTGGTGTGGGAGCTTTAAAGAAGACAATTTTATTTTTACTACCTACATCCTTAGACTGAAACTATTCTAAAATGAGAAAAAGAAATAATCCTTGTGCTAAAACCCACCAAACACCCCACCCCCATCCCCAACACATAACTGATTAACTCTAGCAACATAACAAAAATAAAACAATAGGCATAAACCAAGGAGTTCTTTCTGAGTAATTGTTCTAAAGGTGCAATGGGATCTTTAATTACCACATTTGTATAACAGCTCCAGCAAGATACTGCCCCCAAGAACCATGCTGGGGATATTTTCAGTGTGCAAAGATGTAAGAATATGTTGTCATATTATGTTAAGATCTTTTTTAAAGATTAGAATAATTTAAAATATATAAACTTTTTCATAAATTTCTGCATTTTAAATGAAAACTACACAAAATGACTGGACTGATATTTCTGAAAGTTCATAATAGATAAACAATTAGTAAGGACCATCAATAGACTGAAAACAATAGAAACAAGCACTGAGTTAGGCTAAAAGTAATATATTAAACAGCACGCTTTTCAAGATAAGTGAATATAGTTAAAATGAGTTATGCTGTTGCGCTCAGTAAAGCTGTTAATACTGATTTCAGTAGCTTCTTATACCTTTAAGTTGAACTTTTTCCATCTTTAATTCCTCTTTTGGTGGAATTGGTACCCGTGGTTTTGGTTTTTCAGGAATCTTCTTTTCAGGTTCTGGTTCTTTAAATAACATTATGGAAGATTTAGTATGTGTCTACTATCATAAAAGTCAGATGAAGAACATAGAATATACCAAAAGCCCCTTCTGCTTCCAGTGAGGTCAAGGGCAAAGCTCTCGTTGATTTAAATGGAAGCATGAAAAAGCCCTAAATAAATGTTTTGTTGCTTGCATGTAATGTGAATGTCCAGTATGAATTATGAAAGCACACTACTAGCATGAGAACAACTGAATAATGGGAAGACTATTATTAAATTACAACGAATTGAGAATTTAGAACATATTCACACATACAATTACACAAGGAGGAAAAACTGGGACTTAATACACATACAACACAGGTGTGGAGAACTCTGTAGCACGATGTTCTCAATTTTGAAATAAAGGTGTTCATTTGACTATGGCTATTGTATATACCGTCTACTGGTAAGCTCTCTTCTGCTGCTGAGATCTCTTCTTCTGGTAAGCTCTCTTCTGCTGAGATCTCTTCTTCTGGTAAGCTCTCTTCTTCTGTTGAGATCTCTTCTATTTCTGAAACAGGAGCAGGTTCTGGTTCTGGTTCTTCAGGCTCAAACTTCATGGTGACTTCAGGCACTTTAAAGAGTATTGACAACTAGCATAAACTATTTAAGCTTGGGTCACGTGAAGAATTATACAAATATCACATTTGTTTCTCACAAACGTACATACGAAAACTACATCAACATACACATTCACAGAGACACAGACAAATACACTTCAAGCTAAGTACTTGTGCAATATCTGTTCTCATAGTTAATTTGCCTGTTTACACATTTTTTTGAAAATTACTGGCGCATTCATGTCTCACTGAGTGATCTACACTACGTGTGTTGGGGAGGGGAGACTTTGATCTCCAAATAATCCTGGATTCGTTATGTCTCACAGGAGAATTTTGGTGCACATTTCTGCTTGTGCATAGTGAAAGTTTATGTAACATTACATTGGTAGGTGATTTGTTTTTGTGATTGTTTAAAAAAATGAAGAATTCTGAACTTTATAGGATTCAAAAGCAAGAAATACTTAAATGTTTGCAAGACAAAGCAATGTCAAGAATGAGAATTGGAATGCTACCATCATTCAATGTTGTTACTAGGTTTTATGAATGGATAGATTGCATCTTTTTGGGGGGGAACTCTCTTTTTTAGTCATCATTAAGAATACTCTTTCTTCAACAACTACTTCCTTAGGTACATTTGCCACTTGAAAAATATTATTTAATTTTTATTAGGATGGCTATTTTACTATAACAAAAGCAGCTAGCCTGGCTGATACAGAAAATGACTGCTCTGCACTAAAAGCAGGGGGGAGATGTTGTCCGGGCTTGCTGGAGGAAGGTAGCAGTGATTTATGGGTGAAGTGGGGGAGAAGGTGTTCACAAACTGCTGCAGAAAGGTATGGGGGGGTCATCTTGGCAACAGTGACTATCCTCTCAGAATGTAAGAGCAGAAGGCTTTAAAAAGTTGCAGCCTGGGCTATGACAGCCCTTTCTCCATGCAGCAGGCAAGGCAGTACCTACCCTCCATCCCCTCAAGGTGTGAATATCAGGTTGAGTTAGGACCTGCTGTGGCCATTGCATTAGTCACTCCTTTTTAGGAGGGCTGGGAAGGAATTTCTCCCTCACTACCAGACTGGCTTAGGTGGAGTGGGGTTTTTTCACCTCCCCCACAGCAGGTGTCAGGGAGGACCTATTATAGTAAGGAGGAAAAGGGAATAGTCTATATGTCGCATCTTATTTAGTGAGTGTGGGGCAGTTGTCCAGTGCACGTACTCCATAGGAAAGGTATCCAGTGACCAGATAAATGGCCTGATAAAGGATTTAGAAAGGAGGTGCTGGTTAAAAGAATGGAATGGGGAGGGGGGGTGTTCAGGGCTCCTATGATTGGTACAGCAGAGAGCCAACCTGTTCTTATAGCCCACCTTAACCCTCCTACAAAGGGGGGAAAGGATGGTAAGGCCTCAGCAATGGATGGAAAATGAAGGGGAGACTGGTGGAAGACCCAGATAGTTATTTGAATGAACATGGAGCTGCCTGTACTGTATACTTTTATCTGCTGGGTTGTCCCAGACAGCTAATAATAAAGTTGCGACCTGATTCATTCCATATCAAGTGTCTCCTCCTCTCCTTCATTCAGTATAGCTTGACAATGCATGGGACATGTTTACTTTAATTTGCACAGAGTACAATTTAGAAATCTCATAACAGAAAAAGGACAAACTAAAATATGTTAAAGGCAGTGCTCAAAAGAACAAGACAGATTCTTCCTGATGATGTCAATGATGACATGTACCTCTAGATTTTAGGTACAGCCTTTTAGGTACACGTCCTTTCTCTTCTGGAACAGATTTCTTTGGCACCTCAGGCACTTTAAAGGTATTAATGTATTTTACTTGCATGAATATCAAGGATATGTACAAAAAATTAAAAAGAACAGTGAAACATAGAACACTGTGATAAACATTCAGCTATTATAAAGCCTCTTTCTGTCATTAACACACACAAATGAGTATAATTTACATGAGTACAAATTCTGTAACTGCAAACGGACAGGACATGGCATATTAAAGATAACTCAGGAGAAGATGACAAAGATTCTTCTTCACGATTATGTGAATGATGACATACCTTTAGCAGGTGCAGGTTCTGGTTTTTTAGGCACAGCAGTAGGCACTTTCTCTTCTGGAACAGCTTTCTTGGGCACCTCAGGCACTTCAAAGATATTAGTTCTGTTTACTTTGTGATTGTTAAAGAGGTGTACTAAACATTATGGAGAACCACTACACGAAAGTCATGGATATGAAAATGCATTTACGATGCAACACTGAACACCGATTAGCCACTTATACAACACACTCTTACACACAGTTCAATTCACAGGAAGAATACATTATATATTTCTCAGATTGTTGATAACAGACAGGAAAAAGTATGTTAAAATACTGTTCAAGAAGAAGAAGAAGAAGAAAAGGTTCAATTACTGATCTGTACCTTTAGCTGGTGGAAACTCTGGTTTTTTAGGAACACCAATAGGTACTTTTTCTTCTGGGACAGCTTTCTTGGGCACTTCAGGCACTTTAAAGACATTGGTTCTATTTACTTACATGGATCTCAAGAATATGTTCAAAACATTAAAGAGAATGAGGAAATAGAGGACATTGGGATATTAAAGACATTAACGATGGCATCCATATTCAAATTCATTCTCTCTCTCTCTCTCTCACACACACACACACACACCCATTCACCCACCCACACACACAGAGTATAAGTTACACAATGCGTACAAATATATTAAAGAAGATTCAAGAAAAGAAGTCAAGGGTTCTTCCTCATGATGATGTCGATGACGACATGTACCTTTAGCTGGCGGAGGTGCTGGCTTCTTAGGCACAGCAGTAGATTTTGGTTTTTTTGGCGCAGGCACTTTTTCTTCTGGGACAATTTTCCTGGGCTCCCCAGGCACTTTAAAGACAATGGTTCTGTTTACTTTTATGATTGTTAAAGATGTGTACAAAACAATAAGAAGAACAATTAAACAAAATGCATTTATGTTGCAACATTCAAACACTGATTAGCCACATACACAACACACTCTTCTATGCAATACAGTTCACATGATGAATACACTTTACATATCTCAGATAGTTGATAACAGACAGGACAAAGTATGTTAAAATACTGTTCAAGAAGAAGAAGAAAAAGTACTAATATAGATCTATACCTTTAGCTGGTGGAAGTTCTGTTATTTTAGGCACAGTAATAGGTTCTTTCTCTTCTGGGACAGCTCTTTCAGGTATCTCAGGCACTTTAAAGATATTAGTTTGTTTTATTTTACAGTGCTCAACATATGTACAAATGAAACATAGCAGATGAGAGATCAAAAACATTAGAGATTCAATATGTAAGCTTTGATTAATCACTCACACACTCTGACAGTACAATCTACTCAATGAGTACAATTTACAAATCTCAGATAGGAAAAAACAGATGAGTATAAACATGTTAATATAATGCTCAAGAAAATAAGACAAAGATTCTTCTTCATGACGACACTGATGATATGTACCTGTAGCTGGTGGAGGCTCTGGTTTTTTAGGCACAGCAATAGGTATTTTCTCTTTTGGGACAGCTTTCTTGGGCTCCTCAGGCACTTTAAAGATATTAATACCTTTTACTTTTATGAATTTCAAAGTTGTGTATTTTGCAGTGAAACAATGAAACATAAAACATGGAAATATCCAACACATTAACAAGGTAATATTGAAATACCACTGAGTCTCTTTTTCTGTCTGTCACATGGTGTCAAAGAAATGTTGTCAGAAAGCTGAATTGCGTTTTAATTATTATTCCTGGTCTGGGTATGAATTAAGGTATATCTACCCCTATGCACAGCAGTACTCACAATGGGAGGGAGCTGCACAAATATTAGTTGTGAAATCTGACCTTTATGCGGTAGATAAACTTTTAGTTGTAATTTTTCAGTGTTCGTTCAGTGCTGTATATTCATGTTTGGCTTCACTGGGATGTGAGTGAAGAGGGGGGAGAGAGAAAGAATTTACACCATTCAGATCCATTGCTTCAGGCTGTCAGCAGACTCACAAAGACAGCACTGCATAAATTTACATTAAGTAAAAACTGGAAAGTTTTCTCATATCTATACTTTAATTTTTGTTAAATATAAAGTCTTAGTTTCTGATCATGCTGAATAAATGAAGTAGATGAGAAGACTACATCATAGGCCTGATATAATAAGTTGGTCAGGTATTTGACAACCCAGCAGTACAATTCACACACACAGTACAATTTACAAATTTCAGGTGGCAGAAAATGGTCAGGACAATGTTAAAAGAAATGCTCAAGAAAAAAAGACAAAGATTCTTCTTTATGTTGATATCCATGATGATATGTACCTTTAGTTGATGGAGGCTCTGGCTTTTTAGGCACAGCAATAGATACTTCCACTTCTGGAACATCTCTTTTGGGCATCTCAGACACTTTAAAGGATATTACTTTGTCTTATTTCATATATCAAAATATGTACAAAAGGTTAACAATGAAACATAAAACATGGACATATCCAAAACATGAATGTGGTCACATTAAAACAAGGAGTCTCTCTCTGTCTCACACACACAGGACAACAAGGATGTCAAAGGCATTTTGTGAAAAAGATTAACTGCATTTTAAATATGATCCCTGTGTCTGTATATGAATCTACATCTACGCAGATTATGCACAGCAGTACTCACAATGGAAAGGACTGCATAAATATCAATCATGAAATCTGGCCTTTATTTAGTAAATAAACTTTTAGTTATCAGTAATACAAAATTTGTATCTGTATCCGATCCACAATCCACAAACATGGTGTGTGGATATAAAGCGGATATCTGCATATTTGTAGGCTTATTATCTCATTAACAGTGTTCTCTGTTCAGTGATCTGTCTTTACATTCAGCACGGGGATCGGAGAGTAATGGGGTTACTGTACATTCCCCTATTTATGTCCTTTCTTTCTATTCCTTCTACATCTACCTCTCTTTGTTTGCCTCACTCTTGTTTTTGTACATCTCCTCTTTATTTCCCACTGCATTTTCTTCCCTAAATAAACTTCCAGTTTCCCTGCTAACCATTAGACTTCACTCCTACCCCTTCCTCATTAAATCTATTAAAATGAAAAATACTATATTAATATGTCAACATTAGGCTTTGGCGTTAATGCCCAGTGAATTTAAGTATGTGTGTAGGTGAGAAGGAGTTAATACCTCTCTCATACATTGATTCAGGCTGTCAGCAGACTCACAAAGAGAGCACTGCAGAAGTTTAGACCATGTCTCCACTGCATCGCAGTGCACCACTAGTGGGAGTAGATAATAGCATGAACCAAGTACCGTACTGTAACTCCCCCGTATGGACACTGAGGACGTGAACTTAAAAATCTTGAGTTCACCTAGTGCGAACTCTGGACCTTTAAGTTTGCACCTGCAGAATCCACACAAGGGAGTTACAGCTCTGAACTTTGGTGCATGCTGCTACTCAGATCCCCTTAGTTTGAACTGCATGGCAGTGTAGACACGTCTTTCAATTGACTTCAAATTCGGCGAGTTTTTCTCATAAGCATACTTTTGCGCCTTAAAAATATAAAATATTATATTCTGAGCACTCTGAATATGTGAAGCAGACCAGGAAAATATTTCACATGACTGAATACAGTAAACGAGTCTGGTGTTTGACACCCCAGCAGTACAACTCACGCAACAAGCAGAATTTTCAAATCTCAGGTAGCAGAAAATGGACAGGACAAAGTATGTTAAAAGTAACAGTGGTCAAGAAAACGAGACAAAGATTCTTGATGACATGCACCTTTAACTGGTGGAGGCTTTGTTTTTTTAGGCACAGCCATAGGTACTTCCTCTTCTGGGACAGCCGCCTCAGGCATCTCAGGCGCTTTAAATATATTAATATTCTTTGTTTCATTTTACAGTTATCAAAATGTGTGCAAAACATTAAGAAGAATGAAACACAGAAGACAGATATTAAAAACAATGATGATGCAATATTCATGCTTTGATTACTCACACTCTCTTATACTCAGTACTGTTTGCTCAGTGAGTACAATTTACAGATCTCAGGTAGGAAAAAGTAGACTGGACAAAAGATGTTAAGATAAAGCTCAAGAAAATATGACAAAGATTCTTCTTTAAGATGATATTTATCAAGATGTATACCTCTAGCTGGTGGAGGTTCTGGTATTTTAGGTACAGCAGCAAGTACTTTCGCTTCTGGGACAGCTTTCTTGGGCACCTCAGGCACTTTAAAGATATTAGTATCTTTTACTTTTATGAATGTCAGAGTTTTCTCTCACACACACAGTATAGTAAGTATGTCAAACACATTGTGCAAGAAAGCCCAATTCCATTTTTATTTTTGATCCATATGCCAGGGTATAAATATAAGAATATATACCTCTACACAATTGGTAACTCCCAAAGAGAGGTTGGAACAAAGATCATTCATGAATCTGATCTTTACGTAGTAACTAAATTCTTAATTATTTTGATTATTCAGAGTTTGTTCAGTACTATGTATTTACATACACCATCACACCATTATCGCTATTTCTACCCTTTGCTTCTATTCTGTTGATTTCCCTCTCCTCCTGTTTTGGTGGAACAAAACAAAAACTCTTTTCTTTTCTCCTCCTTTCTTCTGTCTGTAATTCCTTTCCTGCACTGCCCTTCCCTACTCATCAGGTTTCCCTCTCACCCCATTTCTCCTTTTATCTGCTAAAATGACCCAATTTCATAATTAATTATTTTATTAAATAGCCATTGGTTTTGGCGTTAATGCTCCAGTGAATGGGGGTTGGGAGGACAGAGTTGTTTACACTTCTCTGATCCATTACTTTAGGCTGCCAGCAGACTCAGAAAATCTTCATTGGTTTACATTGGGTTCACATTTAGAAAGTTTTCTGCACAACCATAAGATTTTTCTTTTTTTAAATCTTAGGCCTCGAATGTTATGAATATGTCAAACAGCCATGACAAAAAAATCTCAAATGGCTATCAGTGGACCAGCCATTTGACACCCCTGCATTACAACTTAGACACACTGAGTGGAATCAACAAATCTCAGATAGCAGAAAATGGACTGAACAAAGTCAGTTAAAAATGAGGTTTAAGAGGACAAGACAAAGGCTCTTCCTTATGCTGATATTGATGAGCACTTGTACTTTTATCTGGTGGAGATTTTAGCTGATTTTTTAGGTACAGCAACTGGTACTCTCTCTTCTGGGACCATTTGTTGGTCACTTTAAAGATATTAGTGTCTATTATTTGTATGAATTCCAAAGATATGTTTGAAATATTAAGAACACTAAGGAAACATAAAACTCAGGGACATCAAAAATATTAACGATGGTAAACATCAGTTCCTCTTTCGTTCTCTCCCCATGAAATTTCCCCTGTGCATTGGTTTTCTTTTGGCACTCTGTGCATGGCTCGATTTTATCCTCTCTCTCCCCTCTTCTCCTCCCACACATATACAACTTACACAATGAGAACAATTTACAAGTCTCATAGCAGAAAAAGAACAATATGTTCAAACATACGTATTCCCAAAAACAAGACAAAGATTTTTTATGATTTCATCAATGATGACATGTACCTTTAGCTGGTGGAGGTTCTGGTTTCTTAGGTTCTTCAACTGGTACTTTCTTTTCAATGACAACTTTCTTTGGAACCTCAGGCACTTTAAAAATATTAATATTGATACCTTTCACTATGAAAAATTTCACCAATAGATTCAAAGTATTAAGAACAGAAAAACAACACAGAATACAGAGTGATCAACAATATTAAAGAGCCTGCCAAATGTCACAATCCGTTTGCCTCATTTACATGTAATAAGTAGGGTTGACAAATCTCAGGCAACAGCTAGAGACCAAAGGTGGTCGTTGTTGTCTTTAAATAATGTCCAAAGAGAAAAGACAATTTCCTGCCAGATTTCTCTTCTGGGACCACTTTCTTTGGTACTTCAGGCACTTATTTTAATATTAAGAATTTCAAGCACACGTAAAAAGAATTAAGACTAGAAAAGCTGCAATAAGGACAGGAAACAGCATCAATGATGCATGGTTAAAAGACTGCTCTTACAGTACACATACTACATATTACACGACTTCACTCCACTGTTGAATGAGATTGATTTGTTAAGTATCAAGAGGAGAAGAGAATCCCCTAAAATGAAACGTATAAAATCACAGATTACAGTAAGAAAAAAGATGGCTCAAAATTAATATTTAAAAAGTTACAACAAAAGGAACACGATAAACTATAGCCAGGATTTTATCAGTGACAATATGTACCTTTAGCTGGTGGAGCATCTGGTTTTTTAGGCACAGCAACTGGTACTTTCTCTTCTGGGACAACTTTCTTGGGCACCTCAGGCACTTTAAAGAAAGAGTATTTGTTTTGATTATTATAAGGAATTTTACAGATATATATAAAACTTCATGACTAAGAAGAAAACAAACTTTGGAAATCATCAATGATGCCATCAATTTGACACACATTTATTGGTCTTATCCTTCCTTCCTTCCTTTCACTAATACAATCATATTTCACTGTTACATTCTAGTGCTCTGCAATACTTTTCTCTTCTTTCTTGATTAAATTATTCTGTCATTTTAGATTGCCAGCTCTCTGTTTCTCATTGGCTATGGCTGACATTGTCTATTTTACATATCTGTCCCTTCCCCCTAACATTTCTCATTTCTACAACTTCTTTGCATCCACACATTGTGGGCTTCATTCTACCCCCATTGAAGCCACTTGGGCGTGGGTCACTCACATGTGCCTTGAGATTACTTAACCCCTTTTGAGCTGACTTTGCACATAAAATCCAGAGAATATCAGAAACAGTTGTCATAGAAGCCCTGTTTCTTCCTAGAAATTTCTAATGTTTGCCTCAAGGACCATCCTTTTGCCTATTTTGTTATGCAGATATCTTTAACCACCATTAAAACTGATTAGAGTTACGGTTAAACAACAAAGAGATTAGAGCCCTCAAATGATCAGGCTTCACACAACAGAAAATAAAAAAGGCAGGGTGATGCTTACTTAAAATATAACATTTGCAAGAATATGGTAAATATCATTTTCTTCCCTCCCTCTGTTGTTTTAGCTGTGATGAAATGTACCTTTGGCTGGTGGAACTTCTGGTTTTTTAGGCACAGCAACGGGTACTTTCTCCTTTGGGACTTCCTTAGGCATCTCAGGCACTTTAAAGAAACAGTATTACTTTTTGTTACATTTCAGATTTAAATTTAGGTATGTAAATTAAGAATAAAAACAGACACCATCAAAGTTTAACAGGAACATTAGTAATGTCAGACGCAAAGAGTGATTTGTTATAAACATACTCAATGTGTTACTTCTAATTAAGAAATCTTTAAAAGAGAGGATTTTTTTTTTAAACACAATCCTTCATTTCTAAGAGAAGACAACATTTTTTCCATTAGAACATTACCACTATTAATATGTACCTTTAGCTGGTGGAGGTTCTGGCTTTTTAGCAACTGGTATTTTCTCTTCTGGGACAGCTTTCTTGGGCACCTCAGGCGCTTTATAGATATTAGTGTCTTTTACTTTTACAAATTCCAAAGATACATATAACTAAAATATTGCGAATGAAAAAGTAACAAAAAACAAGTGGACATGACAGAACAGATTCTCAAGTGGTTGGAGGAATCATAGCAAATGGCTTAAGAGTCTTCTGATGTTTTCATGTCAATCGATAACTAAATATCTGCTAATATCAATGTGCTCTTTATCAAATGGGAAATTTGCAACATTACGGTCTGCTGTTGCGGCTGGACTTGATGACGCTTGTGAAGGTATTTACAGTGACAGTTGTTGGGGTACCATTAAAAGCAATTAAATACAAAGGCCCTAAAATTGAGACATTCCTCAAAATACAACATAGAAAAATTTCAAATGAAGATTTTTTGGTAATGATTCACAAAGAAAACTGGATTTGTAATGAAAAAGGCCTTTGAAAACCCTTGCTTGTAAAAAAGATAAAAAATGCTGGCATTAAAGAATCATTGTGTTTTCCATAACTCCTCCCACTTAATAGATTTGGTAGGGTATGATAACAAACATGTTCTGACTTATGATACTGAAATCTAAAAATGAAGAATTGTTAAATGGTAAGATTGAGAATTATGTTTGCTATATTTGAATGATTTGTAATTATGGATAATGAATAATTATAGATAAGGTAACAAACACTTAGCGCAACACCTTGCTTGGCATAAATGAGGTTTCGCCAATTATTCTTTTACATAGAATTGCTGATTTGTTTAAAATGATATTATTGCTGGCACAATAAGTAATGTCTTGTACTGGAAGATGTAAATAAGAGGTACACAAACATGTAATGATAAATAAAGACACTCTTTTTCTGAGAAGGCTAAGGAATAGAGTGACACAGAACAACATGACCCAGCAGCTGCAAAACCAGCACAAAAAAAAAAATTTTTAAAAACCAATGCAGAAGCTGGGTAATTGAAGCTTGTGCGTGTGTTACGTGTTACGTATGTTTTTTATATAAAAAAACAAATGAAGAATTTATGTGGTAAAAGCCAACTGGATAAAGGTTAAGTAATCTGGAATGTGGAAATGCATAAAAACTTCAAGGGAACAAAGCTCAAAGAGCAAAGACACTGGACCAGAAACTGAAACAAAGGATAGAATGACTGGACCAGGAGATCAGAGGACGTGACAGGTGCAAGGACGTCTCAGTGCCCCAGCATGTGGTAACTTGGACCCCTAACAATTCCATCTTGTCTGTTGGTATTGTATGAACATATGTTCAGACACTACAAGTGACAAAAATTATGTCTGAAATTGTATAAATAAAGATAAAAATTGATTAAGTCTAAATTGGGTGGACTTGTGACTCAGTTTCCCCATTTAACCCACAACTACTGTGTTATCCCTTTAGTGATGGCATTTGCATTATAAGGACTGCCTGTGTGGGGGGTTAGCTATGCTGTTTATTGATTATAATTATTTAATACAATTTCTTCCCTTTCTCTTTCAGCCAGTTGTCTGATATCCTTTCATATGCCTTGGGAATGGGAGTTATGCTTCCATGTCCAGGGGAGATGAAACTGGCAAATGAAAAACTTTATCAAATATTTCATGATGACAAAAAAAAAAAAAAAAAAGGACAAACTACAGAAAAAATAATGATCACCAGAAGAAAAAGAAAAAAGAGTTTTTTTTGTTTGTTCATTATTTCATTTATGATGCTCTATACCTTTAGCTGGTGGAGTTTCTGGCTTTTTAGGTACAGCAACTGGTACTTTTTCTTCTGGGACAGTTTTCTTGGGCATCTCAGGCACTTTAAAGATATTAATTTATTTTAATTTAGAAATTCCAGAGACATATGCAAACAATTAAGAATAGTAAAGAAAGATAAGGGAGGGACATACATAACATGAATGATACCAAATCCTGACATCAGTTTGATACACACACTTTATAAATTACCAAATGATTAACATTTTTGAATAAAGTCCTAGACAAAGAAGGTTTATTTCTCCAAACAAAACAAGAGTTTTTATACAAGAGTGATTTGGAGAAAAAAAAAACTTTTTTGTCTAGGTTTTATCAGTTAACATATACCTTTGACTGGTGGAGACTCTTTTCGTTTAGGCAGAGCAGGAGGTTCTGGTTTTTTACGTACAGCTTTCTGCACTTTTTCTTTTGGGACAGCTTTCTTGGGCATCTCAGGCACTTTAAAGATATTAGTTGGTTTTAAGAATTTATAACGTATAAAGAACAAAGAAGCAACATAAAACAAACATAGACAAATCAGTAAAACAAGCAAGGAGCAATTAGAACCAACACAATGACTGATTATATTGAGCATTAATTAAACCATGCCCAATAATTGTATTTTTCTGGAGTTCATTGTTTTTGTAAATTCCTTGAAGAGGTGATATACCTTTAGCTGGTGAAGCTTCCTCTTTTCTAGGAATATCAGCAGAAACTTTTTCTTCTGGGGGAATTTCCTCATAAACCTCAGGAACTTTAAAGATAGTTTTCTTTTAGAAATTTCATAATTACTTACATCATCTTAGAACAAAAAGACAACATGAAAAACAAACAACAAATGTAAGGCCCTATCTTGCAGTGAGATAGATAAAGCTACTCTTTACCACTTCTCAGAAGTAGGTCAGTTGCCAGTAGGTTACCCGGTGAAACCAAGTCTATTCTACATGTTTGCTCAACTCCTAACCTCTATGTGTTCAGGGTGGAGAGGTAGAGTGGTATGTCCTAAGGCAAATTATTTCCTGAGAACAAATTCTAAGCTCCATCTATCAGTCAAGCTCTACCCATTTTGTCTGTTTTCTTTTGTCTTTCTTTTGTGTAATTTTATATAGAAGAATTGATTGCCATTCAATCCCCTGAATTTGCCCTGTTTTCTCACTACTTTGTTTAAATCCACCTGTACTACAAATACTAAAATATTTCAAATACACAAATCTGTGTCTCCCTGAATATTTTATTTCCTTAAAACCCTGATGAGAAAATTACAAAAGCAATTTTAGCCTGTGATCCAGAAGAGTAATTACCTTTAATTTAAGCAAAACCCATTCATTTTCTTGAGAATGACCCCAATGTGGAGAAAACATTCTTTTGGGTTTTTAAAAATTAATTTATAATAAATGAAGGACAGTTTCTGAAAACAAACATGCTATACAGTTAGAGCTTTTGTCCCAGAAACACATAATCCTCACTGCCAAATTTATCCTTAAGCTGACACAGAAAAATAATGTTTATATCAGACAGAACATTAATTACACATTAAAAGAGGTCAGAGAAGGATAAATGAAGAGATTTTTCTGTCCTTGAAATTCCAGTAAAAAGTTCTTCTCTTTTCTTTTACTTACTTTCTTTTTGGGAAAAGCTTTCTTTGGCATCTCAGGCACTTTAAAGATATTAGGTTGTTTTAGGAATGTTAAAAGTACCAATATAAATAATTAAGAAACAAAATACACAGCTTTTAAGGTAACAAAAAGCTAGTAGAACAAAAACCTAAATGAATGATATTGATGATCAAATGTATCAAAGAATAAACTTGTTGCAATAGCCTATGCCTCAGAATTGTATTGCTGCAGAGCCTACCTATAAGCCACTGCAGTAAACTAGGGCCTTGGATATCTCACACAGAACATTAAATCAACTTTAAAAGAAGCTAAAAAAATATGGTGAAGATATCTTTTCTTTTATTAAAATTCCATTCTGCACTCATATACCTGTAATTGGTGGAGCTTCTTTAGGTATGGGAGCAAATATATTTGTTTGTTGAACAGCTTTCTTGGGCACTGCAGGCACTTTAAAGATATTAGTTGCTGTTAAGAATTTATAAAGTACAAAATGTAATGAATAGAAGAGTGATAGAAGACACAGACAGACAAACTTGTAAGACAAGGAATAGTTAAAATGAAAACATGAATTATTTACATGGAACCTGATATGAATCATGAGGATGAATAACTAATTTATTGGAGTTCTTTGCTTTATGAATTGCTTGAAGATGTGATGTACCTTTAGTTGGGGGAACTTCCTGTTTTCTGGAAACAATAGGAACTTCTTCTTCAGGGAGAATATCGTCATAAACTTCAGGTTCTTTAAAGATATTAGTTAATTTTAGGCATTTAAAATATTTGCAAAACAAAGATTAGAAAGACAATTTATAATGCAAATATGCAGACATGTAAAGAAACATAACTATCTGAACACATACATAAATTAAGGACACATTGTTGATTTAAATACCACACTTCTATCTGAATTTTTTTTACCTACTGTTGCTGCAAATAACAAGATTACTAAAACAAAGATGTGCATGTGATGTTTGGGTATATAGGGTTATCGAATATATATATTTATCCTCTGTTTTTCTAGTTAGTTTAATTTGTATATTAGAAAGCACTCCTTGTATAGTCAATTTCACGGTTTATCTAGGGTAGCCAGTTATGGCCAAGAAAGCATCAAACACTACTGAAGACAGCAGTTAAATAGCACCTACTCAGGTACCATCAAGTGCTTAAAGTTAAACATTGCATAAATGCTTTTCCGAATCAGAGCCTGAGCCTATTTCTTTGTTGTTTGTGGGTCTTTCCGAGAAAGTAACAAGGCAAAGAAAAAGATTTTAAAAGTAGAAAAATATGATTGGAAACAAAAATGTGTAGAGACTCAATGGTGATGGTGGGGATGTACTTGAACCTACTTGTAAATAATTTTTCTTTAAATTTAAATTTGATGGTGTCCCTCTATTTATAGTAAAAACAGACTGAATCAGGAAGCTGATTGACTAATTCTCTGCACTTCATTGCTTTGTAATTCCATTGAAGAGTTGATGTACCTTCATATGGAGGAGCTTCCTCTTTTTTAGGAATAACAGTAGATACTTTTTCTTCAGGGGCAACTCTTTCAGGAACCTCAGGCACTTTTAAGATACTAGCTTTCTTTTAAAAATCTCAAAATTATTTGCAAATCTTAAAAAAAAACCAAAACGAACATAAACATAGACAACAAAGAATTGCCAATAAAAAAGTACTCCCAAAGTCTCCAGTACTCTGCAGTTCTGTAAGAGATGATATCATTCAATTACAGAATTAAGTTGCTGCCACAGATTTTAATGATTTGAAGATATTTAAAATGTTTGCTCTCCTTTTTGTGTGGTCCTATATAGAATAGATGCCATTCACTCTTTTCCATTTATATTTGCCCTCCTTTGCTCCCAAGATACAAGGAACTACCTTGAATTATTTCAGCTTGATATCTGCAGCCACAGATATATTAAAGAAATATTTCAATATCTTCTTTACGAATATTGTGTTTAAGATACTCTCTAACATTTTCAATTTAAACAAAATTCATTTATATTCTTCTAGAACTAAGAAGTTCACATCCCTTCTCCCCCTTAATTTCAAGAGCATAAAGTTCAGTTACTTTTCAGTTTGCTTGTATCATATAAGTGGAGTGTTTGACTCAGAATTTCTTACTCCTCATTTCAGAATCTAAGTTGCTGCAGGAGACTGGAGACCTTGGCTATATTACAAAAAACATCAATTGCACTTAAAAAGATGTTAGCTAGATGTGAGATAAAGATAAAGTATTTCTATAAAATTCCAGTCAAAGGCTCCTCTACCTTTCACTGGTGGAACTTCTATTTCAGGAGCAGAAGTGGGTAGTGTTTCTTCAGAGACAGTTCTCTTGGGCACAGCAGACACTTTAAAGACATTTTTTAACTTTTAGAACTTTTAAACTTATTTGGAGGAAATCAGAAAAAAGAAGAACAAAGCCCAGAAGAATTCAATGTTTCTTGCAGGACATTGATGCTAATGAAGGTATAAGAGAAGAATAGGGCTGTTAACTATAGTTTCATGAAGGGTTGTTGTACCTTTAGCTGGTGGAGGTTCCTTCCTTTTAGGAACAGCCAAAGTTACTTGTTCTTCTTGTACAGCTCTCTTATGTACTTCAGGCACTTTAAAAGTATAGCATTGTTTTAGGAATCTTACATATACAACTTCATAAATCATTATGAACATAAAGGCAACATGAGACACAGCATCATACTTGATTAGGACAAACAAAGAATCACTGAGACATGAAGAATAGTTCAGTCTTACTCAACAAACAACAAAGATCAATGACTTAAGTAAGAGTTCATTGTCTCATAATTACTACAAAGAATAGATGTACCTTTAGCTGGGGGAGCCACTTCTTTTTTAGGAACAGCAACAGGTACTTTTTCTTGTGGGACTGGTTTCTTACGCACTGCAGGCACTTTAAAGACATTGTTTTCTTTTAGGAATTTTGCAAGATTTATATCATTTAAGAATAAAGCTGAGACAAGAAATCAAACAGATATATAATTCAACAGAAAAATTACAGAAATTGAAAGAACACAAGCAAACATAAAGTCACATTTATTTGCTCAGGAGTATGCCAGCATACAATAGATATCACTCTGCTGCCAAATATGTGATCTGGCTGATCATCTCTCTGCTTCCTGATTCTTGGTGTTCAATCTCCTTTGGATACACATGACTAACTCCTTGTTGAATTAATTTCAAATTGGGATGGACTTTTAAATAGTGCATTTAGACAGATGATTAAATATTATATGAACTAAGAAGCCATATCCTGCCATTGATCTGTAAACAAAACTCCCATTGAACTTTATGAGCCAGATCCTACACTCTTTATTTTGGCCTCAAGTTGGCTCCCATTAAAATCAACTGAGAGATTCTTAGTGACTTTAATGAAAGCTGGATCAAGCTCTAAGCCCTTATCCAAAAGACGCCTCTCACTGACTTCAGTAGGATAATTTGTATGAGTAAGAATCTAACAGATCTGACACAAAAGGTGTTTTGCACAGATGTAGCCTGATAGTGAGAACAGTACAGCGCTCTGGTCTACAGCAGAAACTCTGCTACCCTGTCAATGGCAGGACTATCCATGACATTTTAATGTATTAGTAGAGCATGATATAGGGAACAGACTAAGAGTAAAATCCAGTTCCCACTGACTTCAATGGGGCTATGATTCCCCCTAGAATTATAGCTATAGTTGAGAAAGTCCTCACTATATCTGAGGATATGGTAGAAACTGTTAATTCATTTGATATGAAGAGAGGAGGGAAAAAAAGAGGCTTAACAGATTTGAGGTTATTCAACAGCAAGGAATAGCTGAGTAGGGCCTTGCTTTTATAAATTCCCTACCATTTTCAATAGGTTAGGTCCTATGAATCATACAAGGACAAAGAGGAAAATTGCTTTCTCAGAAAGGAGCTGCAGGACTTCATGTTTTAAAAGTAATTTTGTTTATTTGGTATTTTAATCCTAATTATGACTCTGCTGGCAAATAAAAACTCTACTCTTAATGGTTAAATAATAGGAGAGATCTTCATTACTGGAAGTTGGGATTCTGGGAGACAGAGGGCTTCAGTTTTAAATGTATCCAGTAGCTGGTGTACCTTTAGCTGGAGGAGTTTCTTTTTTAGGAACAGCAACAGGGACTTTTTCTTCTGGCACAGCTTTCTTAGGCACCTCGGGCACTTTAAAGACATTTTATTAGGGATTTTTAAGTTACTTGCAAAGAATTAGGATGAATATAAAACACAAAGTGCAAAAAACATATTCTTACAGAACCACATCTTTATCACACACACAAACTTGGGCAAGAGAACAATTACTGTTCTCAAAGTTATGTGAGCAACTGAAAGCTGAGGAAGATGCTTTTTCAGCAGAGTGGGGAATGATCATTGTCAATGCACCATCTGCTTGATATGGGGAATTTCAAATTAAAATGATGGGAAGAAAGGTTCTCACAAAGTTTTAACTGCTCTACTGTCAAAAATCATTGCTCAGCAAAATTTTTCCTCAAAAGGAAATAATGCTGTTAACCATTGTTAACAATGTTAATTATACTAGATGTTGACCATAGTTGAATTGCATCAGAAGGCTGTCATTTATGCAATGTGTAAATTGCTTTAGTTACAGCTAAACAAAGATGTTTTTGTTTTTGAAGGGTCAATAGGAGTCTTCTTATTCTACCTCCAGATATGTTTTCTGGGGCATGGAAGGGTAAATGGTCCTCAAGTTGTTTATCACCATCAACTACAGACACAGGAAAGAGGACTGAAGACAGGAAAAGCATAGAGTTGAGCACTGAAAGGAGCACTGAGCATGAGGGTGAAACTTGACACACAGAGTTAAGATTAAAATAAGAGAATAAAATCATGATTTGGTGTACCTATAGCTGGTTGGACCTCGTAAATCTCCTCATAGATCTCTTCAGTCTTCTGAACCTCCTCATGTTTCTCATAGACCTGTTCAGTCACTTGAACCTCCTCATATTTCTCATAGACTTCTTCAGGCTCCAGAACCTCCTCATATTCCTCAATCTCTTCAGGCTCCAGAACCTCCTCATAGATCTCTTCAGGCTCCAGAACCTCCTCATAGATCTCTTCAGGCTCCAGAACCTCCTCATAGATCTCTTCAGGCTCCAGAATCTCTTCATACTGAATCTCTTCATGTTCAAGAACTTCAAACTCTTCTACAGCCTCATACTTCTCATATTCCTCATACTCATATTCCTTTTCTGCAGGAACAGGAGCAGGAACAGGGACTCTCTCTTCCCGGGTGGGTTTCTTAGGTACCTCAGGAACTTTAGAGATAGTATTATTATTATAACTACTTTAGAGTATTGGAAGTGACTTTTACAGAGAAGGACAAAAGAGCTAGCAGGGAACAGAAAACTACATATGAAGACAACAACAAGAAGCTTTTCTAAAAAGGAAGAGATACTCTATGAAACCGTGATTACATTCCAAAATATTCTAGGAACAAGTAGGAGGAATAGATTTTATGAAGAAATTCAGTAGGGCATGTCTGTACCTTTGGCTGGAGGAATTTCCTTTGGTTTAGGAACAGCAACTGGCACTTTTTCTTCAGGAACAGCTCTCTTATGTACCTCAGGGACTTTAAAGATATGGTTTTCTTTTAGGAATTTTAAATGGTTTAACAAAGTAGTACAAATAAGAAAGCAACACAAAACAGTCTCACAATTTTGTAGCACAAAAATTAATCTTTGAGACTAGAATACACAGGAATTTGACAGAACATTCAGAAAACATTGGTGTTAGAAAGAATAAAATCAAGAATTATAAAACATATGATAGCAGGGAAAAGTGCATGTACCTTTCACAGCTGGAGGCTCCACTTTTTTAGGAGGAGCAACAGGTACCTTCTCTTCAGGAACAACTTTCTTAGGCACCTTAGACACTTTAAAAACATTATCTGGTTTTAGTATTCTTGTTACACAGTATTAAAAACAAAGTCAAAGCACATAAACTTACAAATAACAGAAATATAAACCTACAAACAAATACCCAACAACACAAAATGCACACATTAAAATGCTATGTGCTAAGAAGAAGTTGAATAATTTACATTAATTAATGTCAGTGTTCATATTTTCATTTTTAAACTTCTGTACCTTTAGCTGTTGGAGTCTCCACCTTTTTAGGAGCAGATACTTCCTCTTCAGGGAGAGGTTTCTTAGGCACCTCCAGCACTTTAAAAGACATTTTATTTTTTAAATTTCATTTTCAAGCAATATCAGAAAAAGAGGACATAAAATGCATGGGCACAATGAAAGCACAAACTAATCTAAAGAACATACCGTAATATTTTTAAAGGTGGAAACAAGTTACAAACAACAGACACTTTCTCTCCACGGACAGGTTTCTCAGGCAACTCAAACATTTTGCAGATGTTGTCTTATGTTAGCAATTTGAGAATTTGTATGCACCAGAAACAGGAACACAACACAGACACAAAAATACAAATGCATAGGACAAAATTATAACTGTTTCTTGTAAGGCCTAATCCCGGTGAAGTCAATTTCAAAACTTCAGTAGACGCAGGCTCAACCACAGACTGGATGTTAGTGAGGTTATTGAAAATGTAAAGGAATAATAATACTGCTAATTTGCCTAGCTATTAATTCATGTACCTTTTGCTGGAGGAGGCTCCATTTTTTTAGGAATGGCTGCAGGTATTTTTTCTTTTGGGACAGGTTTCTTTTGCACTTCTGGCACTTTAAAGATATTATTTCAATTTAAGAATTTAATTTTCAAGCAACACCAGAAAGAAAAACACAACATAAAACACAAGGACACAAACTTGCATAACAATAATCACTGACACAAAGAATATTCTGTATGTGTATTCCACAATAACATTACAGTGGAATTGGATTATAAGGATAAGCATGGGCAACTTTCCCTTCTGACGATTACCTACAACACATCATTCCGAATCAAACACAATTAACAACACATTCCCATGTTACAAAAAGAGAGGTATAGAAATCCCTTCGGCATCTTATTTTGTAAACTAAGAGCTGTCAGTTTGTTTGCTTTCTAGTTTAGTTGTAAACCATTTTGCTGAATGGGCACAAATTGTCCAACATCACCGGGTACCGTCTATACTCAGTTGTTTTTGTTACTGTTTCTGCAGCTAGGATTTGAGTTCTGGCTATTCTCCCAGTCAGATATGTTTTTACCCTTTTTCTGTTGTAGATTCGGTGGTGCGTGCTGTGAGATTTTAGAGTGTACTGCCAGATCTTTTAGGCTAAGTATGCCCAAGGGAAAATCAAAGGGAATTCTACCAGATATTTTGTTCAGAAGAAACGTTATGCCCTACAGACACTATTTGCAGGGCACTGCTACTTTGATTAGCATATAACAAGGCTCTTGCTCGTGTTCTTGGCAGATCATTGTAACTGGAAACCAGCTGATTATTAAAGGCCTGATCCTGAGCTCACTGAAATCAGTGTCAAAACTCCCATTGATTTCAGTGATGCAGGGTCAAGCTCTACCTGAGCCCTAGTGTTCCTTAACAATGAACTCTGGGGTTTGGAAATGATGATCGACATTGTGATGATCCAAACCAAATGTCAATGTCCAAATGACAGATGACTCACTTCCATATACAATAAAGGGATCTACCTTTAGCTGGTGGAGCTTTCTTTACTTTAGGAACTGCAATGGGTTCTTCTGCTTCTGGGACAGCTTTCTTGGGCACCTCAGGCACTTCAAAGATATTTTGTTTTAAGACATTTAATTTTTAGTACATCAGAAAAGAGAAAACATAAAACAGAAGAGAGCAAACATAAACATACTTAAAACATAACATGTAAGAAAGGAATTACACAAATGTGCCTTACATTTACTTGGGAGTTACAGATACAATGGAACAAAAAGTTGTGTATTATACACACAGAAACATATATACACACACATGTATAAAGTAAGTTTGTACATACGCACACACTTTGAATATATATAATTACTCTCAGTTAGAAGGCAATATACCTTTAGGTGGTGGAGGTTCTGGTTTTTTAGGCATAGCAACAGCAAGTTTCTCCTCAGGAACAGCTTTTTTTGGCACAGCAAGCACTTTAAGAAACATTATTTTGATTTATGAATCATTGGTATCCTTTGCACCACTCCAAAATAGACAACATAAAACATACAGTACAAATGTGTAAAGCAAAAACTAGTTTGCTAAACTGTGTATTTTAGAAACATTCATAGTTTGGGGCTTGATCCTGAACCCACTGAAATAAATGAATGGTTTTGCTATTCAGTTCTCTTGGAATAGGTTCAGGCCCCTTACTTGCAATATTCCATATGTGAGCAAGCAATGGCAGAATTGCTTGAATGCATTACAAACTGATGCGCCTTTAGCTGACAAAGTCTCCAATTTTTTAGGCACTGGAAGGGGCACTATTTCTGTTGGGACAGCTCTCTTTGGCAAGTCAGGCACTTTAAAAATATTGTTGTCCTTTGACAATTTCATTTTAGAACCATAAGATACTAAACAGTAACATGAAATGTAAGACCACAGAAGAACAATTCTCAAGAACAGAAATATATTTCTCATTGTGATACATTGAATAGGTGAGTAAAGAATGAAAGATTGTGCTGTACACATTTAATCACACTCTGCTGTACCTTTAGCTGGTGGAGCTTCCTTTCTTTTGGGCACAGGAACAGGCACTTTTTCTTCTGGCACGGGTTTCTGTGGCATCTCTGGCACTTTAAAAACATTATTTTGGTTGAGAATACCTCACACATGCCATTCAAAACAGAAAAGCAAAAAAGATATGATCACAAAGATTTTAAATGAAGATATGCCTCCCCAAGAACAAGGCAATAAATATTTACAGCAAACATACAATAAAAAAAACCCAACAACCTATCACCCAGGAGCAAACACTTTTCACAAAATGATCATTTCTGATCTCATATCTGACCTCGCAGTCCTCATCCTTAAAGGAAACCTGCACTACATCTTCAAAAGAGGAGTTTGGGAGATTAAATTCATAACTTACTAGACACTAAAAATCCTAGACTCAGTAAAAACACTAGATTTATGGCTCATTACAACAATTTGTGACCCACAAATCCTTCTTTGTCCTACATCTGCAGAGGTGTTAACTGCCCACATCACCTTGAATGGTCCCTTGCAACAGCATTAACTCTTTATGTTTAACAATCTGTTCTACCTTGTATTTAGCTATGACACACAGAGTACCTTTCCCAGATCTGAAGAGCTCTATTTAAGCAAAAAAGCTTGTCTCGTTCATCAACAGAAGTTGGCTGAATAAAAGATATTACCACATCCACCTTGTCTCTCTAAAATTCTAGGACCAACACGGCCTCAACTACACAGCAAATATATAAGAAGTAATTAAGTTAATTAAATACTAAATAAAGTTGAGAGCTTCAAAGAAGAGGTGATGTACCTTTCACTGGAGGAGCTTCTTTTCTCTTGGGAACAGGTACTTTTTCCTCTGGGATAGGTCTCTTGGGCACCTCAGGCACTTTAAAAATACCATTTTTGTTTTAGGAATTTACGTACAAAATAACAGGAACATAAAGTACAAAAACTGTAATGCAAGAAAGTTACTTCAGCACAAACAGGTACCACTTAACAACAGCTTTATATTAAAAAGACAGGAAACAGCACAATAAAGGGATATGTTGATTCGTAATTGGCCAAATCCTGCAGTTCTTACTCAGCCATTGATCTGGCAAGGCAAATTCATCTTAATGTCAATGGGGTTTTGCCTGATCCAAGTCTGAATAAAGATCATATAGTCTGGCCCTTAAAGATAGGTTATTAGAGCTGGTCAAAAATAGAGGTGGTGATGAGGATATTTAAGGATGATGAAAATTAAAATTTTGAAAAACATCAGTAGCTTGTATTATTATATCAGGTGTCTTTTAGTTGTGGTGCTTCTTTTCCTTTAAGAATAGGTACTAGTATTTTTTTTCCTCTGGGACTACTTTCTTATGCTTATTAGGCACTTAATATGTTACATTTGAGAATGCTTAATGGCCAGATTTAGAACATATATTAAAGGTTCCATTCTTTTTTTCAGAAATTTTGAGTATATTGCTGGTAATTTCTCTCAAGACAAGCAATCCCATGGTATTTTATCAACTAACTTGCTAACAAACTGCAACTCATAGCTAATTAGAAGTACTCATCAGTTCATATATAAATTTAGTGGTGAATGGCAGAATGTACCTGATAGTTTTCTTCAAGGACAAAGGAAGAAATTCTGGTACTACTGAAGTCAGTGAAAGTTTTGCCTTTGGAGCCAAGATTTCACCCAAAGAGTTTATTTAAAAATTGTATTTAATAACCCAGTATAAATTGTATGCTGGTATACATGGAGGACTGAAAGAAGTCACTGACCACTTCCCAGGTTAGGGTCATAGGTCCCGTCCTACAATGATTTTCACAGATGCTTAATTTTAAGCAAGAAAGTAATCCCATTGGCTATGTCTAGATTGGGAAAAGAGGCAAAATAGATGTGAGCTAACTTCAACATAACAACTTTTTCATTAGTAGAGGTAAGTTAACAACTTTTAGTTCCCTTTAGATGGTCAAGGTAGGCTTTAGATAACCCCAATTTCTTTTCCTAATCTAGACAAACCATATATTTGCTTCCATAGAGCAGAGCCTGACCTTGTTTTCACAAGGAAAAAGGTATATTTGTAAAATATGTTAACTGACATGTTGAAATCCTAATGCAGATGATTCAAAATGTAGTTTTGATATGTATTAGCTGGTCAAAGTAAACCCTAAACTCATCTCTACGGTGAGCCGCTATGGGAAAAATATGAAACAAGAATTTTGTGCTTGTTAAGAAGTGCTTAACTTCCTTTTGAAACTGGGACTTCTAAATCATATAGGCAATTCTGGATTTTATCCTTTGTCTTTATGTTATATGTGGGGTGTTGGATGAAGAGCTGGACAGAAAAAGATTTTTTGGTCTCATGAGGATTTTTGAGATTTGAAAAATTTTCCATCCCCAAATCAGGACAAAACTTTGAAATCTCAAAAATGTTCATGAACTGACAATTTTGTAAAGATGGATTAGGTTGATTAAAATGTTTAATATCAATTTCAATCTTTTAAAATAAAATTTTTAGTATAAATTAACTAACATCTCTAAAAAAGTTGTTTCAAACCAAACAACCAAAAATTTTCATTTTGAAACTATCAAAACAGGGCAGTTTGAAACTCTTTTTTAAAATTCAGGTTGGGAGATTAGTTGAAGCCTAACATTTTTGGTGAACCATTTCAGGTTCAACAAATTGGCATATTCTTAAAATAAAATGTTTTGCGAAAAGTCCCTTCTAGTTGGAAGGTTTTTATTACCAAGAATTTGGGATGACCTGATTACCCTCTCAGTGGAGATTAATATGCAAGGATGATGGAGACTTACAAGCATCTTCATCAACTATTCTGCCTACGAAAGTATTTAAAAACTCTAAGAGATGGCCCAGACAAGCTAATCAGTCTTTTCCATTTCTGGCTTCTGTGAAAACATCTTTCTTCCTATATTTAAAAAAAAAATCCCCAAAGTCATTTAGGATTTTCAAAAGCATTAGGATTTTCAAAAGTCAATTGGATTTGTGTCCCTAATCACTTAGGCACTTTTGGCCACTTAGCCCACCCATCATCTGAATACAAATAGCTTCTCTTGTGATTGTGGAACTTTCACTTAAGTCAATGGGAATTTTAAAATATGGATTGATAACAAGATAAAGCCCTAAACTAGCATGAAATAAAACTGACTGGAATGTTCATTGTTTTGTCTGATTACACAGACTCCCTTATGCTAGCAATTGATTATTTACAACATAAACACTTATTATATTCACAAAAATTGTAATGAACAGTAGGCATTCAAACATTCAACACACTTTGTAACACACAGCAATAATTAATTATCACAACAAAGGAAAAATAATGTACTGGAGTAACTAAAACAAAAGAAAATCTTGACATATTTGCAAAACAGAAGAGTTCTGTTCTGATTTTATCCCAAAATTTCATTATACCTTTAACCGGCGGGGGAGCCTCTTCTTCATATTGGGGAACTTCCTCCTCCTCCTCTGCCTCATATTGAGGAACTTCTTCTTCATAGTGGGCAGCTTCCTCCTCCTCATAGTGGATGACTTCTTCTTCATAGTGGGTAATTTCCTCTTCTTCCTCATACTGGGGTGCTTCCTCCTCTTCGTAGTGGATGACTTCTTCTTCATAGTGGATAACTTCCTCTTCCTCCTCATACTGGGGGGCTTCTTCTTCGTAGTGAGTGACCTCTTCCTCTTCATATTGGGGAACTTCTTCTTTTTGGACAACTGTCTTACGTTCTTCAGGAACTTTAAAAAGACATCAATTTTAAGAATCTTAAAATTCATCACAGAAATACTCATGAACAGCACTATAACACATTGCAATGTAAGAACTAAATCAAATCAAGAATGTTCAGTAAAAACACAAGGTAGAACTGACGGCACATTTACAGCACAGACATGCAAAGAACATATATGTTGTATCTAATACTATATTCAGTGTACCTTTAGCTGGTGGCCTCTTCACTTTTTTAGTAATAGAAATCGGTATTCTTTCTTCTATGACTACTCTCTCAGGAACATCAGGCACTTTAAAGATATAGTATATTTACATTTAAGAACTTTAAAAACCAATGTACACAAATAATAGAGGCAAGAAGAAGAACACAATGGTGTAATTCAGCAATATAGAAGAAAGATATATAAAAAAGGCTATCTGACATATACGTGTCTCACATATCACCAAAGCAATTGTGCAGACATGGTATTATATACCAGTTTCTACACATTCCAGATCAGAGCTCTGATACAAAATCCAATCAATGCTGAGAAAATTCAGGCCCTCTGTGGCCTCATTGAGTGCCTCTTTCCAGACGAGGAGAGCAGGGTCCTTCACACAAATGCACCTCTGTGGCTTTCTTTGAGCTTCCAGTAAATACAGCAAGAGACCTCTGGCAGCCATTTGAGACATCCAAAAGATGACAAGATTTTAACTGTCAACACTACAAAAAGCTTAAGATGTAGATTATGTTGAGTTTTGTAGACTTATCCGGGACAGAGTACACACTTTGCTGGAGTAGGGAGTTGGCCAAGTAGCTTCCCATCAGAGAGCAAAGAGAGAGACAGGCAGCACACTAGTTGCATCCAAAACAGGGGCTAATTAAATGACTAAGCTCTCCCCAGGAAAACAAAGAGAAGTCAGGATGGAAGATTTAAGCTTCTTAAGAGCTGAGAAATTCAAAGAGCTTCACTTTTAGGAAAAACATTGACCTGTCCCACATGTAATATAAAACTTTAACCTACACTGAGTTTGAAATCCTGAGTTTTGTTTGGAAAACAAAATAGAAAAAAAAAGATGATGGCAAGAATAAAAGATTTCACTTGGGCCTAGTGTAGTTCATACCTGTATATGAAACCTCCTCCTCTGTGTGAAGGGAAATGGACACTTCCTCGGACATAGCCCAATGCTGTTCCACTGTTGGTACATTAAAGATAGAGTCTAGTTTTAGTATTGTTTCTCTGAAATGATATTTGGGGTAGATGGTATATAATCCCTATCCAATCAATGTGGTTGTTACAGAAATATGACACTTTAATTGCTTTTCTGCCACCTTCAGCACTAGATAAAATGCACTCCTAATGCTGCCCCAGTACCCATTAAGGTTCCTGGGATTTTGATGGAATGTCAGAATTCAAGAGAAGTTACTGTGGCAACGTGGCAGTCGGACTGGAGGACCAACAGCAAGGCAGTTAGAACATTTCTTTTATAATTTAATCGATGGATGTGGGTACCTTTTGCTGGTGGAGCTGTTTTTCTTTTTGGAACAGCAATGGGCACTTTTTCTTCTGTGACAACTGTCTTTGGAACTTCTGGTACTTTAAAAATAGCAATTGCAAAAATACTAAATTACAAAATTCAGACACTCTATATTAATTTGATGTTCATGTAAAAGAATTATGGATGGACAAGTACAAAATAAATGCACATTTACAAAGCAAGCACGTGTATCTAAAAATAGACAAGGACTTGATCCCAAACAACAGGCAAAGGTAAATTTAAGTTAACAAAGACAACAGGTCAACTTAAACTTTAATGCATAAAAAGCTGGGTGTTCATATGACTGGCGGAATTTATATTTTTTGAAGAATAACACCAGATTTTTTATTTCAGGATAAATTCCTAAAGAATTTCAGGAATTTTAAGATTGTGCTGTTTTAATAACAGCAATAATGTTTATAAAAGCATAAAAACAAAAACAGAAAGAGACACATGCACATAAAAAGAATGACTACAACATATTTAAATGATATACTAAGGACTCTCAAATTTAAATGCAAGATTGTTCAAGATTGCTGGCAATTTCCATTACATGTAATTTAACTACAATATTTCACACAAAGAAAAAAGAGAATTTTTTAAACCCACAAGAAAATGAGAGAAGTTAACTTCATGACTGAAAAAAATGCTGATGATATGAAAAGGTAATGATACTTTTTTTGAAAGAAAAAACAGTGAGCCTCTGCATATGAATGATGTTCAGTTTATCAAAATAGCGTGCACCCAAAACAACTATTACAATGATAACAGTTTTGAATACACAAGAAATGAGGTGAGCAATCATTTTTATATGATTTTCTAAGTGATTCTCAGTGCAGAAACCAAAATTCCTTTTTTTTATAACCAAATCAATATTAAACTATTTTTTTAAATCAGACAGTTCTGAGGCTCAAGGCCTGTTCCCACTGATTTCAGATATGAAGAAGACTCCTGTATCACCAAAAAGAGCTTTACCTTTCGCTGGTGGAGCCACCACTTTTTTGTGGATTGGGACAGGTGCTTTCTCTTCCGGCACAGCTTTCTTGGGCACTTCTGGCACTTGAAAGATATTGTTTATTTTTAGGAGATTTGAATTACACACAAAAAAGAAAAATAACCATGCAACAAAAATACAAGTACAGAAACATAATATATTTGTAAATTAAAGAAAAAAACAAAAGCATGTGCCAAAAACTACATTTATGCAATAGAATTAGACTATTAGAGATACAGTTATTAAGAGACAAATATCTCTTGCAATGTACCTCTTTTTGGTGGAGCCTCCTCCTCAGGGACAGCTACTTTCTCTTCAATGATAATTTTCCTCTGCACTTCAGTCACTTTAAAAATATTAAATATCGGAATATTCAATTGTAATGTTTGGAATGAGCTTTTATAATAAGTAACTAGAAATAAATATTTTAAATCTTGATTGTTTTTAATGAAATAAAATATAAATGAAATTTCATTTAATACAAATATGAGTCAATAAAAGAAAGAACAATGTATAAAAACAACATAAACAAAGCACACAAGTAATCGTCTATACATAGTGAAGATCCAGACAGAGGTTCCTGTCACTAAAACATAAAATAGTGATATGGAAAACATTTGAAACAAACCAATCAACAAGCCAAACAAAATGTATAAGATAAAAGAAAAGAAAGATGTCTAGAGAATATTATTTTCTTTAGTTTACCTTTGGTAAACTGAGGTTCTTCTATTTCAATAGCAACAGGAGGTATCCATTCTTCTGGCGGTTTTTTCTTAAGAACTTTAAAAATATTGTATAATTTTAGAAAATTGGAATGATTTCAATACCAAACAGACCAAAAGAGAAAAACAAGACCACACAACTCTTACTATGAATACACCGGTAATAGACACAGAAAGGCACATGTACATATGCAATGTTAAAAAATTAAAAGCATCTAAGCTGTATTTTACTCATCAAGGAAAGAAGTTGAAGACTGACATTGAAAGAAAGACATTTTTCCAAGTTATATGAAGAATGTAAACGATGTACCTCTAGCTGGTGGAGCCTCCACCTTTTTAGGAACAGGGACAGGTACTTTCTCCTCAGGAATGACTTTCTTCCGAACTTCAGGCACTTTACAGAGAAGAGTTTTAAGAATATTGATCTCTCATATTCTGAATATATTTTGTATGTAATCTGGCAATATTTCCTTTGTTTAATAATAACCAAAGTGAGGAAAAACACTATACAAAACACACAGGTGTAATACAAACAGTCACACTGTGATTTATAAAAAACTCACATCTTTATTAACAGATACTAAAAAACCCCCAAAAAGAGAGAAAGAAAAGAATTGGGTCATGTCTTTAAAGAGAAGTATCATTTTAATTAGTAACTGTTCTATACCTTTAGCTGATGGAGCTTCCTCAGTTTTAGGAATATCAGGAACTTTTGGTGGTGGGACAATTTTCTTAGGCTTCTCAGGCACTTAAAAAGTATTACAGTGTATAGTTTAAGAAGTAGGAAAGGTATCAAAACAATAATCAAACACTTGGTTAGTCAAAAAAAAAAAAAGTTTGGAACACACAAGTAGTAGGGACACAGACCAAACACAACAAAATCAGGAACACTGAGATGCCAAACAATTGACATTTCATATGTAAGAGAGGATGTACCTTTAGCTGGTGGGGCTTCCACTTTTTTAGGAACAGGAACATGTACTTCCTCCTCTATGTAGTAAGGCTCTTCTTCAGTCACTTTAAAGATATTAACGTTAAAGATACAGAATTGATGTATTTGGTATATTTGATCTAGTCCTTGGTTAGTGTATCTATGGAATTCTTGATTTAGGAAAACTAATTAATCCAGTCACACATACACAAAGAGTGCTGCCTAACCCCAAAAGAGTAGCAAGATTCAAACTGCGTAGCAATTTACTGATATTTGAGAACCAAGACACACAATGAACTCAAAAGGTGTGGCTGCTTGAGAGTGAAGTGGAGTCTTAGATGATTTTTAGTTGTAACAGAGTAAATGGAAAGGCCACCTGGTAGCTTTGGATTTGGGATACAGACATTTATGCCAAGAAGTAATCATTTGTGTTGAGCCAATTCCTTTCTTATATTACAGTCTCTGCTGAATTTGTTTTAGAGAAACATTAGTTGGATGAAGGAGAGGCAGTTCATTTATTGGAAGGTTTTGGCTCAGATTTCAAAACATGGCTTTCATTTGTCATATAACTTAAAATCAGTGCTGTCATTTTTTAGGAATTCTGAACGAAAGGTTTGGGGAAAAACCACATCAGGATAACATTAACTTCTTTTTTATGGTGCCACCTCCTTTTGGACACAATCCTGCAAGGTGCTGAGCTTCGGTTGGTATGAAGCGTCCTCAATGACTGATCCAACTCCTCCTGAAGTCAATGGAATCACTCTCAATGACTTAAGTGGGAGCTGGGTCAGGCCAGAACACACAGCACCTCCAGGAATTGCTCAGTACCTTGCAGGGCTAAATTTAATGCCCACTAAAGTGTATTGAAAGTCTCCCATTGACCTCAGTTAGGCTCATAAACCTCATTGGAATTTGTCATCTTGAGAATTCATCTGGATTCATCTGGACATGCAGAAGAAATTCAGTAAATGGCTTTTGCTCACTACTCTTTCCAATGTTAAGTTACCTGTGTTACAGATCTAGCAGTATATTTTTAAAAGTTACAGGGGTTTCTGTAGGTTTGCTCAGTCTCCCAAAACAACAAGCAAACATGAATTTAAGTTAACAAAGATAGCTGATCAACTTAAACTTTCATGAACTAATAGCTGGATGTACATTTGTGTTGCGGAATTTATACTTGTTGTGTGTGATGGGCCTAAGGAACTTATCTAGAAGAAAAGAAAACCTGCTACTAGATAAGTTCTCTAGGCACCTCAGGCACTTTAAATTATTGTACAGTTTCAGTAACAGCAATGATATTTATAAAAGCATGAAAACAAAAACAGAAAGAGACATATGCACATAAAAAA
Organism: Mesoclemmys tuberculata; assembly: GCA_007922155.1. Lineage (NCBI taxonomy): Eukaryota > Metazoa > Chordata > Testudines > Chelidae > Mesoclemmys > Mesoclemmys tuberculata. The sequence continues at coordinate 33,503,955 of ML675620.1, read as the reverse complement.
GAATGATTGAAACATATTTACATGACACAGTAAGGGTTATAGCATTTAAATGCAAGATTGTTCAGCAATGCTGGCACTTTCCATTACATGTAATGTAACTAAAAATTTCACACACAGAAAAAAAAACAGAAAAAAGCCTTTTAAACTCATAAAAAATGACAGAAGCTAAGTAAGGACACAATTGCATGATTGAAAAAATGCTGATGATGTGAAAAGATATTGATACTTTTTTAAAGAAGAGACAATGAGCTTCTGTATATGAATGATGTGCAGTTTCTCAAAATAAGTGTGCACCCAAAACAACTGTGCAGTAATAGCAGTTTTGAACCCACAAAAAATGCATGACCATTTTTCATTTTTTGCGGGGCAGAAACCAAAATTCCTTTTACAGTAATTTATAACCAAGTCAGCATAAACGTTTTTTTTTCAAATCAGACAATTTAGAAGTTCAAGGCCTGCTGGTTCCCACTGATTTCTGATATGTAGAAACCTCCTGTATCACCAGAAAGTGCTAATATACCTTTAGCTGGTGGAGCCACCACTTTTTTGTGGACCGGAACGGGAACTTTCTCTTCTGGCACAGCTTTCTTGGGCACTTCTGGCACTTGAAAGATATTGTTTATTTTAAGGAGTTTTGAATTACTCGCAAATGACAAAAATAATCAGGCAACAAAAATACAAGTACAGAGGCCTGATGTGTGTAAGACAAATAAGGAAATTAAAGCACACATAAGAATCTACATTTTATGCAACACAAGTAGACAGTTAGAGACACAAGACGATATTAAGAGAGAAACATCTGTTGCATAGCTTCAAAAGGCAATGTACCTCTTTTTGGTGGAGCCTCCTCCTTTTCAGCGATAGCTACTTTTTCTTCAGTGATAATTTTCCTCTGCACTTCAGTCACTTTAAAAGTATTAAATGTAGGATATTTATTTGTAATATTTGGATTGCACTTTAATAAGAAGTAGCTAGAAATAAGTCTTTTTAATCTTGACTGATTTTTGATGAAAGAAAATATACATGAAATTTCACTTAGTTCCAGAATAAGACAATAAAAGATGAAGGAACAATTTACAAAATTAATACAAGGACACAAACGATTGTTGATACACAGTGAAGATCTAGACAGAGGTTACTGGTTTTGAAACACAAGATATCTACATGAAAAACATTTCAAACAAACAAACAAATAAACAAATAAAACAGTAAGATGAAGGAAAAGAAAAGGTGTCTAGAGAATATTATTTTCATTAGTTTACCTTTGATGAATTGAGGTTCTTCTATTTCAATAGCAACAGGGGGTATCCATTCTTCTGGTGGTTCTTTCTTAAGCACTTTAAAAATATTGTGTAATTTTAGAAAATCGGAAAGATTTCAATAGTAGAAACCAAAAGAAAAAGCAACACACAAATCTCACTATGAATACACTGGCAATAGACACAATTGGCACATGTACTTGTTTAATGCTAAATTAAAAGCTATATTTTACTCATCAAGGTAAGAAGTTAAGGATTGAAATTGAAAGAAAGACATTTTCCCCAGTTTTAGGAAGCAAACAAATGATATACCTCTAGCTGATGGAGCCTCCACTTTTTTAGGAACAGGTACAGGTACTTTCTCCTTAACATAGTAAGACTCTTCTTCAGTCACTTTAAAGATATTAATGTTAAGAATACAGAATTGATCTATTTGGGATATTTGGTCTATTACATATACTTAATTCAAACTAATGAAATTATTAAAAAAAGGAATAACCAACATATACAACTGACACCCACAACACATATATGCTGCTTGGTTTGCAAAATAGGTTCCTTGAGAACACTTGTAAATTTGCAGGAAAACTATGTTGTGAAAAAGACATAGCATCCTTGGTTAGCATTGCTATGGAATGCTTCATTTAGAAAATCTAATTCACTCATTCTCGTCTGCGTGAGGAGTACTGCCTATCCCTAAAATAGTAGCAAGATCCAAACTGTGTAGTAATTAACAGATATTTGAGAACCAGGAAATACAGTGAGCTCTAATAGTGTGGATGCTTTAGTGTGAAATGGAGTTTTACGGTATATTTACAGGGCAAAAAACCCAACCAACCAAATAAAAAAACCTCATAGAAACGAGTCTCAGAGATGGGGTCAATTTATTTGGGTTCTCACTACAAGGCTTTAAAATAGCAGAGTAGATGTTCCTGAGTGGGCTGGAGCCCAGGCTCACAAACCCAGCACAAGAGTGGGCCTCAAAGCCTTGGTTCCAACCTGAGCAGACTGTCAACATTGTATGTTTAGTGCGGTAGCATGACTCCCACAAGTCTGAGTCGCTTGACCCAGGCTCTGAGGCTCCAAGTTGTTGTTTGGGTTTTTTTGCAGTTTTGATGTACAATGAGATGGTTTCTAGTTGCAACAGGTAAGTTGGAAGACCACCTGGTGGACTTAGATTAGGGATGTATGTATGTAGTTCAGGCAGTAATATTTCTGCTGAGCCACGTCTTTACTTTTGTCACAGCCTCTGCTGAACATGTTTCAGAGTAACAGTGATTAGACAAAAGAAAGGCAGCTAATTTACTAGAAGATTTTTGCTCAGATTTCAAAACACAGTTTTCTTTGTCATGTAATTTAACATATGTGTTACCATTTTCTGTGGACTCAACACAAGGACTGGGAAGGAAATCACATCATGATAAAATTAGCTTCCTTTTTTAGATGTCTTTTGACTCTGAATATGATCCTGCAAGATGCTGAACAACTGTAGGAATGAAGCGCCCTCAATGACTGATCCAATTCCCCCTCCGAAATCAGTGGAGTCACTCTCAATGACTTACATGGGAGCTGGGTCAGGCGAGAACACTCAGCAACCATATGAGTTGCTCTGCTCTTTGCAGGGCTAGATCAAATTCCCACTAAAGTCTATTGAAAGCCTCTCCTTGACCTCAGAGAGGCTCTACACGTAAACCTCATTAGAATTTGTCACCTTGAGAATTCAGCAGGATACAGGCAGATTTAGCATGTCACATGCATAGGAAATTCAGTCAATAGCTTTGTGCTTGCTTCTCTTTGCAGTGTTAAGTTACCTGTGTTACAGATCCAGCAGTATATTTTTAAAAGTTACAGGGCTTTTTGTAGGTTTGCTCATTCTCACAAAACAACAAGCAAACATACATTTAAATTAACAGAGACAACAGATCAACTTAATCTTTAATGCACTAATAGATGGCTATACATTTGGCTTGGAGAATTTGTACTTTTTGTAGAACAGTAGCATGCCTTCTTTTTTCCTGGGTAAGCCCCGGGGGAACTTCAGAAACTGAATTATTGTGTAGGTTTAGTAGCAGCAATGATAATTATAAAAAGCATGAAAAGAAAAACAGAAAGAGACACATGCATATAAAAAGGCTGAGTAAACATATACACATGACACAGTAGAGACTCTTGAATTCGAATGCAAGAATTCAAATGCAAGAACTCATCAGCACACTGGCACTTTCTGTCACATGTAATTTAACTACAAAATTTCACGCACACAGAGAACATAGAAGACATATGAACCCACAGCCAAATCACAGAAGTAAAGGACACAACTACATCTTTGGGAAAAAAATGCTGCTGATGTGATAAAACATTGATAAGCTTTCTTAAAAGAATTCAGTGACAGTGAGCTGCTGCACATGAGTGATGCATAGTTTATCAAAAGTAGTGTGCACCCAAAACAACTATTACAATCAATAGCAGTTTTGAGTGTACAAAGAATGCAGAAGAGTGACTCTTTTACATGGTTTTTTGCACGGCAGAAACCAAAATTTCTTTCAATTTATAACCAAGTGAGTATAAGCTGTTTTTTTAAAATCAAACAATTCAGATGTTCAAAGCCTGCTGGTTCCTACTGATTTCCGATATGTAGAAGCCTCCTTTATCACCAGAAAGAGCTGATGTACCTTTAGCTGGTGGAGCCACCACTTTTTTGTGGACTGGAATGGGAACTTTCTCTTCTGGCACAGCTTTCTTGGGCACTTCTGGCACTTGAAAGATATTGTTTATTTTAAGGAGTTTTGAATTATTCACAAATGATAAAAATAATCAGGCAACAAAAATACAAGTACAGAGGCCTGATGTGTGTAAGACAAATAAGGAAATTAAAGCACACACAAGAATCTACATTTATACAACATAATTAGACAGAGATACAAGACAATATTAAAAGAGAAACGTCTGTTGCATAGCTTCAAAAGGTAATATACCTCTTTTTGGTGGAGCCTCCTCTTTTTCAGCGATAGCTACTTTTTCTTCAGTGATAATTTTCCTCTGCACTTCAGTCACTTTAAAAGTATTAAACGTAGGATATTTATTTGTAATATTTGGAATGCACTTTAATAAGGAGTAGCTAGAAATAAGTCTTTTTAATCTTGACTGATTTTTGATGAAAGAAAATATACATGAAATTTCACTTAACACAAAAATGAAACAGAAAAGAAGAAGGAACAATTTACAAAACCAATACACGAACACAAGTGACAGTTTAAACACCGTGAAGATCTGGACAGAGATTACTTTAGTAAACATAACATATCTATATGGAAAACATTTGAAACAAACAAACAAATAAAATGGGTAAGATTAAGAAACAGATAAAGACATCTAGAGAATATTATTTTCATTTGTTTACCTCTGATGAACTGGGGTTCTTCTATTTCAATAGCAACAGGGGGAATCCATTCTTCTGCTGGTTCTTTCTGAAGCACTTTAAAAATTTTGAAAAATTTTAAAAAATTGGAATGATTTCAATACCAAAGACACCAAAAGAAAAAGCAACACACAAATCTCACTATTAGTACACTGGCAATAGACAGGCGTTTCTGTGGGTTTGCTCATTCTCACACTTAATGGAATTGTCTAAGGAAGTCCACAGAATGTTGTTATATTTTGGAGTCCTTTATACTCTCTGAGTTGGTCAAACAACAACAGGAAAGGACAAAATCTTCATAAAGACTGAGGGACAAAGGGTTATGCTCAAGAAAAGATTGACAATTTTCACCTATTTTCTGTAAGCAACCAACTATGCAGTTTTGTAGTGGGTTGGACTGAAGACCGATCATAAGAAATGTCAGAGCTGTTCAGTAGTGGCAAAATGCCATAATATATGAAACTTTATCTGCATTTAAACAAATCGTGTAATGAAAAACGTTCACCTCCACAGTGAGGGAAAACTTCATTTGCTTATTTTTGGTAAAAAAACAAAAAATTACTTAAAAATAACAAGATTCACAGATCATTGTCATGTTAGCCTACACTCCTTGAATTGTGGTTGTACCTGTGACTGATGAAATCTCCTCTTCTCTGTGAACAGAAATTGTAACTTCCTCTTCCTTTTCTTCTTCCTCTTCCTCTATCCATTCTTCCACTGTTGGTTCTTTAAAGACAGTTTCACTTTTAGAGTTTTTGTGGAACAATGGCTGTGGTAGATGTGTAACTATTCTGATAAAGTCCAGGTGACAGCAACAGTCATAGACGTGAAAATGAAGTACTTTACAAATAGTATGTTTGTTTTGCATTAAATTCTGTGCCTTGCCCATATACCATGGACAGGAGGCAAACTACTTCTCCAGTAACTCTCAGCATTCAATTATGTTTTCAATGGAGTGCCACAGCTTCCCAACATCCCAGCACAGAAGTTACAATGGAGGGCCAGTAGCAAAGTAGCTAAATAATACTTCTTATTCTTTTTGTGAGTGGTAAAGAAAGGCTAGTACAAAATTAGAGGGCAGGTGATGTGCTGGACAAATAAACTGAGAAACCAGCATATTCTTTATGACTGTATCAGGGAAAAAATCAACTTGTGATGGGACAAGCAGCCAAGTTGCCTAGGTGCAAGCAAAAAGACCATGCTTACATGTTTACCTCTCTGCATATTCATATTTCATAGGGGTAACTTAGGTGTTGACTTTCAAAATTTTGATCCTCTGTGTTGTTATCTTAATAAAAATGTGTTAACTATCCCATCTGACTGACTATTCATTAAGGGATTACACAAGTGGGGAATCTTGTCTTAGGACACTATGGGGGAGATCCTTAACTGGAGTAAATTGTCATAGTTCCATTGAAGTCAAGCTCCATTCAAGCTGAGAATCTGCCCCAGAATGGTAAGGAGTTATAGTGCAAAAGCAAGCCAATGTTCATCATCAGTATCACAAAGAATAATGCTGCTACATGTGGGTCAGAAAATGATGGAGATAGCCTCATGTGTGCACCCATACTTCATGGATCCCACAAGGTCCCCACTATCCAAATATCTTTAACTTCCATTGTGACTTCATTAAGGGTCCAATCCAAAGCTTCTTGCAATCAACGAGAATCTTTGCATCGACTTCAATGTGTTTTATATCAGGGGCTAAGAGCTGAAGTACTGAGCAGCCCACAGAAAGCTAAGAGTAACTTGGAGGTTCTGGGCTCCACATGTAAAAGTCTTAATTCAAAAACTCACATATAGCAATCAAGGCATGTTTCTGTATTAGGAATCGTGCTTTTAAATAATAAAATTGCACTTTAAGACAACAAAAACAATCTACAGAATTGATATTTCTCACAAGGATCACAGCTCGCAATGTATCTTTGGGGGAGGACTTCCATTCCTTTAGAGACTGCAACAGATACACTTTCTTCTGTAATGTATACTTTTCCCTCCACCCAAAACAGCTTTCTTATGTTCCTCAGGCACTTTGAAAGGTACTAATATTAAATTTATGAATTTTTAATTACAATGCATAGATAAAACAGTGAGAGTCCTGTAGCACCTTAAAGACTAACAAATTTATTTGGACATAAGCTTTCATGGGCAGAAACCCACTTCATTGGATGCATTGGATTTCGGATTGCATCCTACAAAGTAGGCTTATGCCCACGAAAGTTTATGCCCAAATAAATTTGTTAGTCTTTAAGGTGCCACAGGACTCTTGCTGTTTTGCTAGAAACAGATTAACATGGCTACCCCTCTGGAATTCATCAGAATTCATAGGTAATATCCCAGATTGCCAAGACTAGGATTTGGAAGATTTAAGAACACAGATACTATATAACAAAAGCACAAATAGTACTACACAACACACAAAGTAAACTCATGATCCACTGTCAATAGCACAATACACTAACATATAACTCCAAACAGTAACACAAGTACAGTAAGAGGCCAATAACAAAACAGAAGATAAGAACAGATGATATTTAAGAATCAACAGGTTCTGTCACTCCATCTGGAAACATATCTTTAGCGGGGGGAGCCTCTACTCTTTTAGGAATAGCAACAGGTAATTTTTCTTCAGGAATAACTCTCTTAGGCACTGCAGGCACTTTGAAGATATTACTTAGTTTTAGGATTTACAAAATGGAAAAAGCAACACACAACACAAATGGAGAATTTAAAAAGGAGATTACATCCAGACACACATTTCCACAATACAACCAAACACTAAAGAACAGTGTTTTACACAGTAAACTACAAGGTAATGTACCTTTTGCTGGTAGAGCCTCTTTTCTTTTAGGAACAGCAACTTTTTCTTCTGGGACAGCTCTCTTAGGTTCTTCAGGCACTTCAAAAATATCAAATTAGAATGCTGAATACTAGTTCTGAAAAGGATGACTGGGTACATTACAATAGAATTACAATCATAGATGCATTGGAGGAAGATAAGCCATTTAACATATAAACATATACTTTAACGTACGGAGATGAGTTACCAAAAGAAAAGGTGATGTTGAAGAAATCAGACCCAAACTCTGATATTTTGAATATGCACACAAATATTTTAAGACTACATTCTTTAACTGAAGAAACTAGAATTGTTGCTAGTTAGCATTAAGTATGTTGTTATATACAACATACAGTTATGAGAAACAAATAATCATTGTCATTGAAATGCAAATCTGTTTACATATACACTATATGAAAGACATTTAAAACCACAACATTAAAGAGGTCCATATAGAAAGTAATCTGCTTTTAGGTATAAGTCTAGTAGGTGGAGGCTCCACTTTTTAGGAATGGGTATTTTTTTATTCAGGCATAGGTTTTGTAGGCACTTTAAAAATATTTTTAAAAGGTTTAAATAATCTTTTTAAATTTTTTTTGAGAACTACAGAAACAAAGAACAGACAAACAAACAATGGACTGGATATAAAAGTTATATATAACACATGGTTAGATTTAGAAATAGTCAACAGTTATTAAGACAAACATATTAGGAAAAGAATTATGTTAATGTTCCCACTCAAAAGGTGATGTACCTTTAGTTGGAGGAGCTACTTCTTTTTTGGGAACGACAACAGGTACTTTCTTCTCTGGCACAGGTTTCTTAGGAACCTCAGGCACTTTAAAGACATCATTGTCAAAATGTTGGCATTTTAGTTTTTGGAACACTCATTCAGAGTATAGTGCTCAGAGAGTCCTTTATAGAATCCATACAGTTATACAGACTAGTAAAGGATGAGAGCAGTGCAGCACATGTCACAACATATAGCTATATCATATTAAGATATGTAGAAAAGTATTTACAAATTACTGACAGCTGGGCGCAGTGCACTGTTGTATTATTAATATAGCACTATACATTTCCATGGTGCTTCACAGAAGTAAAAAAGATCCAGCCCCTTCCCCAAAGAGCATACAATTTAAATACAGATAACAGACAAAGGAAAGGCTAAGAAAAGGAAGGACAAACAAATGAAGTGATTATGAGCTGTGTTAGAGCACAAATGATCCTTGAATAAATCCACATAGTATGTAGCAGCCAAAGATAACACAAAAACAAAGCTGAATCATTAATCCACAAATGTATACAACAACAAAAATTAAGATAACAAAAGACAAAAAAATCTTGCTTTTCTCATGAGAGCTGGAGTACCTTTAGCTGGTGCAGGTTCTACTTTTTTAGGGACATGAACAGGTTCCTTCTTTTCGGGGGCAGGTTTCTTTGGTACCTCAGGCACTTTAAAGATGCAGAGTTGTGAACATTTAGGAGATTACTACATTATTTAGTAAAACATTGAAGACAACATTCAACATGTTGTACATATTCAAATACTAAGGATTCAAAAAAGTTGCCCTATGTTATTAAACATGTATTACATATTTTGTGCATATCAAAGAACATACCAACTGCTTATCATATAAATGGTTAAGAATATATCTTCGCTTGAGAGAGACATGTTTGTGTACTTTTAAAAGGGCACATAACTCCTGAGAATGTAGTGGAAGAAATCTGAGCAAGTCTGGCATTCTATCCTCTGGTAAACTGGGAGGATAGACACCTAAACACAGGTGCACAGATTTTATTCACCTTTAACTGGTGGAGCCTCTACTTTTTTGGGAACGGCAACAGGTATTTTTTCTTCTCTCTTACGCACCTTAGCAACTTTAAAGATATTAAATTTAGGGATATTAAATGTTAATGTTCATAGTAGTTCTCAAGTTATTTTAGGAATACTGTATGTGTATGCAAACTGTATGTATCTAAAACAAAAAAATGAGAAATTTGGAGCATAATCTGAGATGAGATGAAGAGTACTCACAATTAACAGGATTATATTCTTAATCATTAAGAATTAAAGGTTAATAAATATATAATATTTTAAAATAGTTGAAATCTAGAATTAATCTACTTTTAGGTGGGGGAACCTCAGGAATTTCAACATGTACTCTTTCTTCTGTATCAGTTTTCTCATGGAATTTTGTCTCTTTAAATAAAATCATTTTAATAATGTTGAGATGTTGCATTCAAAGATTCTTCCAAAGAATATCAAAGCAATGGAACACAACAATGACAAAGAAGCGATGCAGTATGAAACGTAAATGTACAATGTGTTTAAAATACATAATTTGTCACAAAAATGTATATAAAAAAGAAACTCTAGTAAGATTGAATTTTTTTAAAATTTGAGTTTACAGCTTTTTCATTTTGTACATACCTGGGACATATGAATATTCTTCTTCTGTGTGAACAGAAACTGACATCTTTTCTTCTGAAATAGTCCACATTTCTACTGTCGGTACTTTAAAGATAGGATTTCATTTTAGTAGTGTTTTTCTGAACCCACATTTGTGGTAGATAGTGTATCAGTCTTTATCAAATCAGTAAGTTTATTGTACATTTAAGTCTTAAAGCACAGAATTAGAGAATTAGTACGTATATGCTAAAATAGTAAACACAAAAGTAATAAACAAGTTTAGTATCTATTAGAGGCCAATCAGATAGTTCAAAAAGCTTCTTAAAATAAAAGAGCATGTAGCCTTTTGTAAATATTAGACAAAAGTAACATGTAGAAGTTGCTCTTCCAGAGAAATTGCAGGATGCTAGTACCATTAATCTTTATATACACTCCAAGAAGACGAATACATGAAGGGAGAGCCATATCACACTGCAATACCATGTACAAAATTTAAAAAATTGAAGGCTAGCCACAAAAAACATTCAACACAAAAATAAATTCTATGCTATTCTGTAACAGGACAAAACACATAAACATAAAAGCATGTTACATATGACTAGTTCAACAATGACAGTGATCACTGCAGGGCAATGTAAAATTAATACTAATACTAATAGACACACATATATATACACACATGCAGCACATTGATACTGTACATGTGACGCTGGAAAGAATGGAATAGGTAATTGAAAGGTGAAGATGTGTACCTTTCTTTCTTATAACCTCCTCCTCTTCAACAGGCACCCTGGTAGGTTTTGGTGGTGGAACCTTCTTGGGAACTGCTGGCACTTAAAAAATATGTATTCTTAGTTCAATATGTAGTGAGGATACCAAATTAATATTATATTTAGTTAATGTTTGCAGCACACTTTGCAATTGTAACAAACAATACAAATGTAATCTGATCCAGCCTTGCAGTAGTGCTAGGGACAATGCAAAATGACATAAGGGGAATGGTTTTTTCTTTTGATCCCCTACCACAGTCCAGATCTTGCTAGGCGATTAGGAAATTTGAGACCACTGCATTGGTATTCAGGGCCTCCTCATTCTTTGAGTTTTAGAATCCAGGTGATTCACTCCTCTTGTAGAATGGAAAATGCTGAACTGAAGGTCCAAATCAGCAAAGAGCTGGGATGTTTATGCATCCATATGCCCCCAGAACTGGAGAAGATACCCTGTCTGATGAGCCAGGATGGAGAACTGGATTTCAGACATGGGTAGGTAAGGGTGAATGGGATACTCCTCCCCAAATATAGTTTATCAGCTCTTCCTACCCTCAAGTATAGGTGTTAGTTATATAGGCTCATAGCTTTCTCATAAACTGCTTCATTTATCTTTCTTTCACCACAGCTGGGCAAGGGCTGTTACCATCATTGTCTCAAAGACTGAAAATCGGTAAGATCTATGTTTAATGAAGAACATTTGTTTCTGCAAACACAAAGTGACAACATTCCAACTACTTTCATGCAACAGTGGCATTAAAATCATTAAATAGAAAACAGTACCTTTAGGGAGTCTGAGTTCTTCCTCCTCAAGCCTCTGAGTGGTTATCTCAACTTCTTCAGCTACAGGTTTCCTAACAACTACAGACAATTTAAAGACATTTCACAACTTTTAGACAACCTTGCAAATGATCATCCTGATACAAATCAGTCAGAATTGTGTGGCGTAGCATTTAATGTGACTTTGATGTTTTAATTTTGGCCAGGATTCCCTTATGCACATCCACTGACATGGCTCACTGGTCGTGATGACCCCAATGGAATGGGCCATCCAGCCTGCCCCCGAATCTGGTGGATCTCCAGGGTCCTATGGAAGTCCAGGGGGATTCTTATGAAGGACCTGGTGACTACCACTTCCTAGCAGTGCAGCTCCATTGCTCTACCAAGGACTTTCAACACTGTCCTTGCAGGAGGGGGAGAGATAGGCATGCAGGGATCTGGGGCACATTCCCACTGTCTAGATTTACATCAGTGTAAGAGATATCTGAAACTTGCTCACTGTGACCCTAATTATGCAGAAATGTCTCAACCCTGTACCTTTATGTACGGTCACTTCTTTCTTTTCTTTCTTTTCAGCTGTAATTGCTGGTGTTATATGTTCAGGCACAGGCTTCTTAGGAACTCCAACCACTTTTAATAAAAACAGCATCTCAGTGAATGAAGAGGAAATATACATTTTGAAGAAGTACACCTTACCTTAGAGTATGGAACAAGCCAACCTTAGGTGATGATATAAAGTTTTATAAAGAGACAAACACACAATCATGAACGTCTAACAGTTGTCATGGCGGGTTCTGCTAATTTCCGGCTTTGTTGCTAACTGCCTTGGATACATACACACTGCTTCCACTGAAGTAACTGGAGCCAGACACTTGACAGCAGAATATGGCTGTTAATGCTAAAAAATAGATTTGTGGGCATTCAACCCAAATCAGCCTTGTCTGGGACAGGGGGGAATGTGGGGAAAATCCTCTCAAATAATTAAATATAACATAACCCTCAAAACTATGGCTAGTTCATAGTGCATTTGAAAATCTACCAAGCTTCAAAATCCACAAATTAATAACTACAGTAGAACCTCAAAGATATGAACAGCTTGGGAATAGAGGCTGTTTGTAATTCTGAACAAAACATTATGGTTGTTCTTTGAAAAGTTTAAAACTGAACGTTGACTTAATATCGCTTTGAAACTTTACTGTGAAGAAAAAAACTCTGCTTTTAACCACCTAATGTAAAGGAAACAAGCACAGAAACTGTTTCCTTATCTTGTCAAATCTTTTATTTTAAATTTTCCCTTTATTTTTTAGTACTGTACTACACCTTTACTCTTATATACCCTACAGTCAGTGTCTCCCAGCTGTGCAAAGGTGGCACCTGGCACTAAGGAGCCTGGCAGCACTGCCTAGTTTGCAACAGCTCCCTGCCCTATTCCTGTTTCTTGCCTTTGTGCTGAACTGGCTGGGCCTGCCCCACACTTGGCACTACAAGTCTCAGCCCTAGGCCACCTCTCCCCAGGGCTTGCCCTGTTCCGTGCACTCCCTGCTGCGCTCCAGAGGCAGCATGTGGTAGGAAGTGGCCACCACCCCACTGCCCGTACCCCTCCCTCACCTGCCCTGGCATTCCGAGAGGTGCTGGCGGGACCCAGGATTACAGCCATGGACAAAGCTTGGGTCACGTCCGTGCACTTGGAGTGCAGGCTGCGCCCCTTTAAAGTCCCTCGTAAGCACAGTTTGCTAGCAGCATCTCAGAGTCCTGCTCCTCACGCTCCAGACCAGGCTCTGGCTGCAACAGTAGACGCTCCCATTCTAGCACTGGCAGCTTCCTTGCAGCATCAGCAGCTTGGGCTGTGGTGGCTTCTTTCCCAGTCTGGGACTGAGATCGCTTGTCCCCCTCTTGGCCGCAGGGGCATGTGAGAAAACAGCATCCCCCTCCTGGCGGAGTGCAGGGAGGTGGGAGTGAAACAGCACCCACAGCTTACAGGAAAGAAGTGCAGATCCCAGGCTGCTTCTGCTCTGCCTGCTGGGGCTGCCTGGAGAAGCAGGGGCTCACGGCCATGCTCATAAACCTCAGTGTCTTCACCTCCTATCTGTAAGTGGCTGTGCCTCTTCGCATGGCGAGTGAGGGTGGGGACCGGAAGCCCAGGTGTGCTTACCTTTAAGATGCAATACAGGCTCCGTACAGTATTTGCTTTCCTTCCCCCACCCCCTTCTCCTGGCTGCTGCTGCCTGATTGCTTACTTCCCATTTTACGTGGTGTTTGGTTGACCTATCAGTCCATAACTCTGGTGTTCGTGCCTTTCAGAGTCTACTGTACATTATAACGTGTCACCTTGAGCTGTATCCATATCATCCCAGCCCTGCTCGATGATGGGCCATGGCTTACCACTGATTTGCAATCAGAACTCCCCTGTATTTTATCTGAGAAATTCTACATACAGATTGATAACACAATGTGTCCCAAATACTGCAATAGAAAATCTCAAAATGTGCCAACTGAGGAGAAAATAAAGAGAGATCAGGGCTTACTATTGAACACAGGGGGAAATATATATATAAAGAAACAAGATTAAATAAGGAATAACTGCTACTATAAAACACAAAATCCTGGAAAGCTACTCAAAACCTTATACTACAAGACTAGTTGGTATAGGTTTCTGAGACTGCAGCTGTAATGCACCTAGACAAACTAAAGTATGTTACATCTGGCTTTAGATCCCTGACAAAGATAAATGGGGATGTATAGTAGGTGGGCTTGAGTCTTCCTTTCCTATATGCTCATTTCTCCTTTGGTACTGGTAGCCACCACCTGCTTGGTCCTTGATCCTGCTTTCATTGACGTCAATGGAAAAACTTTAATTAAATAAGTGCTACAGGTTCAACTCCATAGGAAGTAGAGAATGGGGAAGAAGACCTGCTCCATCCAATGCAGCATGTGAAGCAGTCACTGCTATACTGGGTAGCCAGTATAGACACTGGCTACCTCATGTATCCTTGTTGTGAAAGGGGTCCAAAATGAAAAAATGTTCTGTGTGCCCTTTAGAAAACTTGTTAAAAAACTTGAGATGTTAGCTACTATAGGTCACCACCTCTTTAATGGGCAACTAGAAGATAATGGCACAAAATACCAATAGTAATTTCAAAATGTATGTGCCATTGTGTTCAGCAGTAACATTTTTACACATCCCAAACCAATTGATTTATACTGAGCGGGGCCAAGAGAACAGAGAGATAGGCAAAGTGAACAAAAAAGAAGGAAAGGGAGATCATTAAAATGAAGAAATTCTAATATACCTTCTTCGTGATAAACTTGTTTTTCTTCATAAGTTATTTCTCTTTCTCCATAAGTTTCCCATTCCTCTTCCCCTTCTTCAATATCTTCCCCTTCATAATATTCCTGTACTTCTGCATAATCTTCTTCCCAATCTTCATAAGATTCTTTTTGTTCTTCATAAACCTCTTCTCTTTCTTCATATACTTCTTCCTTTTCATGAATCTCTTCCCTTATAGCTACAGTAGGCACTTCGATCTCTTGTGGCTTCCTTGGCACTTTGGGAACTTTAAAAGATTAAATTAAAACATGGAGTTTGCAAGGCATAATATATTGTTTAATTTAATTTTAACATTTTTACACAGTAGTCTCAGTGTTATAATGCTGTATTATCATCTTTTGTTGCTCTCATTATTGTCCCAGCTTGGTTGGTCTCATGCAGACACAGTTAGTCAATTACTAATAAATTAGCTAATTAGAGCTATCTCCTCAGTACAACGTTACTATGATATCATTATTTTGGGTTTATAGGACCCACATTTCAATGGCAATTTTCTCCTATTTTTCATTGGAAGACCGCCACGTTGAGTTCATTATATATCAACAGCAAGAGAAAGTTAGAAAAGAAAAAAATGTTTCAAATTAGTATCATCAACAGATGCTGGAAACAGGGTAAAATCTCTCTAATTAAGAGAGCCTAAACTGAATGAAAGCAAAAGAATGAATCTGCACACTTTTAATGCAGATTATCAAGAGGTAGGAAAACCGAGTAGCTTATTTCCCCACAACGGCTTAGTATACGTGTTTTAGATACACTCCTTTTGTAGAAATAACATTCTGTGCTTTTGAGGCTGAGGCCAGGAAGAAGCTTTCTTTACAACCTCTGAAACTGTAGAAAGATGTTATGTTTAGTGGCCTAGTCTCTCCTTGATATGCACACCTAGCTCCCATTCATACTATAAAGGCAGATATAGATGCATATTGAGGAGGTTATATATCCTTTAGCAACCTCTAGGAGATATATACTAGATGAGTAGGCATGCTGTCCCAGACTTTCTGATCCACTGAAGTCAAACTGCAAAACTCCCATTAATTTAAAATGTCACAGGATCAGTTCTAATATTACTCTAAAAAAAAAAAAAACAGAAATGGAGCATGAAGAAATTAGCACCTTTCCTAAATTCTGCTTTCATGGCCCAATCCAACCCCCACTGAAGTTGAAAGACTTCCATTGATTTTAATGGCACTGGGTCAAGTCCTTGGTGCATTGTTGTAAGCTCACTGAACTCAAAAGGATGGAATCACATTTGGAGCCCCTTAGCAGGTCGCATATTGTCTAAATACTCATTTTTTCTAGACAGAAATAATTAGCATTTTGAAAATATGTTATTTTGCCCCAAATGTGCTTATCCCCCACAGTTTAACAAAATAATAATGATATTCATATAAACAAAAATTTAATGTAAAGAGAGCTTTTGTTTTAACAAATACCTAACCAAAGCTGCTGATAGCAATGTTTAGATTTAGACGCTTTGGATATTTGCTAGCATGATGGAAAAAACACTGAAAACACGGCTGCTGACTCTAACTGATGTAATCTACAAGATCAAGGCTTTTGGTTGACTAAGCAAGAAACTATGTTCCAGTGTACTCTACATCTTTTTAAATAGGCGACTGCATCCCTCAATTTCATAAAATGACACAAGAGAACAGTCACATGTTTACAGAATAGTTTTTGTCTTTGTTTTGCTTGCCTCTTTACCAATTTTTTATTATTTTTATCTTTAGAGTTTAGGTTCTTGTATGCTAGTTCATGCTCATTTTTTCAGTCTATATATTGCATCACAAGTTTACAACCTTTAACTAGAATCAGGTGAGAAATTTTTTCTACCTTGATAATCAGTGTTCCAGAACATATTTTTGAAGTATCCTTAAGAATGAACCTTTGGCTTTAAATATGCATCTTTATAACTTAAAAATAAAAAAGTCAAATACAATAATTTTTCATTATTCCACATCAAATAAATTTGCTTTCTTAAAAATAGCTTTTTTTTAAAAATGTAAAAATCCATTTTACCTTTAGGTGGTTCAATTTCTTCAGGAGCTTTTGAAACCACCTTTTTGGAGACTTTCTTTACAAGATCTTTCTTGGTTGCTAAAAAAATATATATTTTTGCATTTAACATCTACTGAAAGAAGTTGGATTTAACCCAGTACATTGTGTATGACAGCATCTCTAGTTTTAAATCTATAAGCTTTTACCTTTCTTCTCTTCTGGTGGTGGTACAGCAAAAGGCAGAAAAACAGGAATAGGGATATCTTAGAAAAATAAAGTATATTTTTTATTAAAATATTTCAGTGTTACATTCTTAATCATATGTGAAAAAAATCCCTAATAAACTTTGAATGCAGACACATAAAGTGATTGTATGACAATTAAAAAATCAAAGGTAACTTGTGGTGCCTACACTCACAGATAAACTGGGGCTGGCGCAATAGGAGCAGTTGAAGTACTTTCCATGGTGGGAACTGCAAATCCATCCTAGTAATGAAACTTAGTGGTGAGGGGGTTTGTTGGCCCTCTCTCAGCAGAAAAAGGGGGAAAGGTGAACAAAAAATCCAGATCCTGAGACTGACAGTCCCCTGGGCCAATGGGTAGAGGGTAATCCTCGAAGTCTGCTACATTGACAGGGTAGGCAGTCCAATGAGGGACTCAAGAGACTGGGGACTGTCCTTTATGTGAGCTAATGCTGCCTGAGCCAGAGTAGGGCCGTACGAGAAAGTAGAAGCCAGAGCGGAGCTGGAGAGAGAGCAGCAGTCCAGACAGAAAAGGCAGAGCTAGGCTGGAAGTGGAGCAGCAGTAGCACTGGGCAGAGGAGATAGAGCTGGGGAGCTGGAGCACCAGAGACCAATCACACTGTGGGTGAGCCAGGGCTGGGGAGTGGACACCCACTGTGCCACAAGGAATACTGGCTCTAAGAGTGGCCGGACTCAAGGGAGGAAAACAGCATCCTGAACCCAACAGGAGGGCCAATGCTGGTGAAAAAGGTCCTACCCCCTAGAGCCCGAGGGCATGTAGCCCCCACCAGAGCAGACGTTTGACCCACGGTATCATCACAGCACAACCAGGTCCTGGGAGGAAGACCTGGGGTGTGTAAGGAATAGGCTGTGAACTTTTCTTAAATTGCAGACTGCTGTTTGTGATGTTCCCCATGCCCATAGGGTGGAGCTCTTGATCCTTTAATCTTTTCGCTTTTCCTTTATGTTTCTTACACTTGCTGTTTAATAAGTTGTACCTGGTTTAAACTTAATGTAGTGATCAGTGGCCAGTGTGGAGAAAGTATCCTAGTTGGGGACACCCTGGCCCCTGTCCTAAGTGACTACGACGAGACTGGGGGTTAAGTCTCCCAGGAATCATGGGACCTGCCGTATTTGGGTTATGGGGACTGCCACATGGGAAGGTGGAAGAGGAGTCTTCGAGGTCAGGCAGGCATCTGGGCAAAGGGAGTTGGAGCAAGGACTCAGATCCTTTTGCTGTCTGATTCTCTCAGGGTAGTACAAAAGTCAGAAAAGTTTCCCACAGAATTGGGACCATTTCCCCGCTTACACTTACTTGACTAGACCACCTTGACAATTCTTTATGTCAGTGAGTGCTACTGCTCACCCAGCACCAGAAGTACCAGTGCCAATGCCTCTCTCAGCAAACCCTGATTATCAAGCTTTATAAGAGAGGAGTGAATTTGACCACTGCTCAATCCTAGATTTTCTCTGAGGTTCCTGAATCTCCAAAATTCCAACTGCCCCATTGCCTAGATTCTAAAGAGAAAATCCTTTTTAAAAATCTGATTATCCATCTTACCTTCAGCTGGTACTTCAATTGGAACTGCAACTCTGGCATCAGGAACATCTGGAAAGTCAAAATATATAGAAATGTATAAAAAGTATAGATTCTGATGAACATGTCCAATCCCTAGGACTGGCTCACAGTATTTTCTAAGGACTAATTTTAAATGATTCAAGAGATGGGACTTTTAACGCTTCCTATAGGAAACTGTTCTACAAGCTGTTACTCCTCAGCATTAGGAAATATTCAGAAGATCTCTCCTCTCTTCAGTTTCATCCCTTACACCTATTTATATACTCTTGGACCACTGAATGCAATTCTTCCTTCTCCTTTGATTTAACATCATAAAAATACATATGGATAGTTATCATGTCCTCCTCCTCAGTCATAGTTTAGCCAAGTTACACATACATAATTCTATAAACTTTTCAATTGCATCACATCCTAAATCCTTGTAGTCTGGGTTGTTTTTTTAAAAATCCGAGATTCCAGTATTTTAGATGGTATTCTCTCTCTCTCTGACTCACACACACACACATCTATCTGCAGAAAGGAAGAGTATTAATGATCGTCTTTGTCATCTATGATATGTTTGTCTATTTGGTTGGTTGCTATTTTACCTCCTACCTGATCTTCACCATACTTCATTGGAAGTCCATACCCCAATTTACTGTCTACTCTCAGTCCAAAGGAAAAACAAGAGTTTGCATTGCAGGGAAGATGACTTCCCATAATGTGCAAGACCCTAGTCCCATAAATTCCTCACTAATTGTGGAATCACCACAACATTCAAAATAGTTGCCTATGGGAAAAATCCTCCTTGTTTATGGATCAGGAAATTCCTTTTCAGCATATTAGCTATGGCTTACTAAAACCAAATCCAGAAATAAGGATTTTAAAAACAAAAAATAAAGGAGGGCACAAAATTAAGTCAGTGCCAGATGATTCATAGACATGTTTACATGTTATTCTTTACCTGGTGGCTTCACTTCCAGTTTCATTTCTGCAAAAGAACAATAGATTTGTATTTAGAATGATTTCGCTCTCCAGCACACTATTTCAGCCCTGGTACATTGCTACACTCACAAACCTATTCAATACATGCACTGACCTTTGGTTGTCAGATACAGCTCTGCAGTGCTTCTTGCTTCACCTCTTGGTTCAAGATGAGCAATTACAGCATACACACCTGGAATATGAAAGCATTTTGACATAAACCTCATATTGATCATTAAAAAGCAAAACCAAGAAAAAACTGACAACAGAAACATCTCATTAAGTTACCTTCATCTTCTGCAGTGACATTGTGGATAGTCATATAATGACAGCGACCTTCACTTCTAAAGCTATATTTACGACTCTCCTTCAGTTCAATGGAGCCTTTGTACCATGTCACAATTGCATCATCAAAAGAAACCTCACACTCAAAGGTTGCAGACTGGTGTTCACTCACCACTATATTCTGTATTCTCTTTGTGAACTGAATGGGTTCAGCTGGTTTTGAAACAAAACAAAAATATATTCGTTATCTTTGTAGCACTAGACCTGTGGTTGTTTATATAATTTCTTGTGATTACATCAAAGAGCAACAGACATCTACTTGGATATGAAAAAGAAGGGGGAAAAGAAATGCAAAGAAACATGTATTCATCATTCTATCTCCTGTGAAATCCTCCATTTAGGAGTGAAGTTAAGAAGACACAAGAGTACTGTCACAACAAGATTATTGTGAGAAGTAGTCAAGAGAAGTCATTAAGGCGATTAAGAAAAGGTAAAGGATACCTGATGTATAGGCACATTGAAAGTTTGAAATCTCAGGAAAATATAAAAATCTCAGAAAGAGAAGAAACAGGATCAACATAACTCAAATCAAAGTGTTACAGTGTAATAAATCATATTAATAATACAGACAAAATATTATTAGATTATAATGGCAGTGGAATATAACAGCAGAATTTCCCATCAAGTCCATCTTCAAAATTGAAGAAAATGTATAAACTCTTCTTTCTGTCTCTTCTGTTAACTGAGCATCCAGAAACTGTTTAACATAACTGTAACAAAGAGATTTCTATCTGTTTACAAACCTTCAATTGTTAGATCTGCAGTTGTTTCTACATTGTGAAGCTTGCAGGTATATTGTCCCTGGTCTTCTGTTCTAACATCTTTGATGATTAGCTTGTGTACTTTGTCTGAGACTTGTGTTGAATATCTCCCTCCTATCTTAATGGCTTTTCCATTTCTATACCACTGAGATTTGGCATTTGGGATAGAGAACTGACAGATCAAGGTGCATGTCCGTCCTTCCTTGAAAGCAGTATCATGAAGATTCCGTTCAACTGAAGGTTCTGTTAGCATGTTAAAATTTATATTTTAGTGGATATCAGATAGTGTTAAATTTAAAAGTGTAAATTACTTTATAGAGAAACTTTAAATATACACTTACCAATCACAGTTAGCTTAGCACTAGCAATATGTGGACCACAGACAACTTTGAAATTCCCCTGATCTGCAGGTTGGCAGTTCCTGATTCTGAGTATGTGCCGATCACCTTTAATTCTTATTTCATACTTGTTACTAGACTCCAATTTTTGAGTTCCTTTGTACCAGGAGAGTTTGATTTCTGGATAATTAATCTTAATTTCACATTCAAATACAGCATCCTCATCTGCTAAAACCGTCTGGTTTTCAATATCCTTGATGAGAGTGATAGGCTGAAAAATATTAATTGAAATGGTTCAGTCTTCATTTCAAGATCACAGTTCCTGTTATGTGATTAACTATTTTACTATCAAGCTAGAGTCATCATATCACCTCTGTCTGTGTGAGTCTTTGATGAATAAATGATACAAGTTCATCAAGCTGTGGTTCTTCTTTGCGAGCTCTCTCTGTGACTTCAATTTCCTGTTGAAAGACAGGACATGGGTTAATAGGAAGTAACATTATTGTGAAATAACTAGGCTCCACAATTTTATATCTGCCCTCCTCAAGTCTGGAGAGTCATGTCTCTCTCTAACTGAACCTTCTGGGAACCTATAGCTTACTCTAATCATCTCACCAGCTCATCTTACAAACTGCATGTCACCAAAATTCCCTGGGCAAAGAGATTGGGACAAGACTTGCTTGGCCACTGTTAGTAGTGGGACTGCCTCACCAGGGCTTGAACATGTTAGCAGTTAACAGAGAAGCTCAAGATTGCTCAAGATTGGAATCTGAATCTCTTACGCATACAGCAATGTCATAACTAGGACATCAAGCCTGTTCCCAGAAACCATGTTACTCTTAGCATTCCCAATTCCACAGTCTGACTAGGTCTTACCAATCTATGGCTTTCTTCCTCTTGGCTTTGCTTTAGCAGCTCGAAGGCTTGCAGGAGGCCACGGAAATCTGTAATTCCATACATGCGAGCATACTTCTCATATTCTTTAGGATCAATATTTTTAAGAAGTTCCATGATATCAATGGGTTTCTCTTCCTCCTCTTCCTTCTTTTTGGTTGGAGTACTATTTAAGTAATGAGATTAGTTAGAACATGTGCACAATAGATCTCTTTTCTAAAATAATTCTTTGGGAAACCGAGTCAGTTAAAAATCATTCTGCATAGAGTGTGCCTTATTATGTGCCAGGTTAAAGTTGGAGGGGACTTATTTTATAAACTGTTTGGCAGATAAGTAATAGCTACACTATTTCAAATGGATTCTTAACCTAATCTGGGACTACTGACATGAGTTAGGGTTGCTAGGATCAAGACCTAAATATAACTGGTGACAGTCAGTTCTCTACTTTGTTAATACTAATAAATTACATCTGGATCAAAGATACAGTTAAGGCATCCCTCGCTGTAGAGACTATAAAGAAATCTAGAAAAGTTTCTAACACCTACCTCTTCAGTTTTGCTCTCAGGTCTCCTTCAATAACTTCTTCCTTTTTTCGTTCTTCAACTTGAAGTTCAGCACTGCTCTCAATTTCACCATGTTCATTAAAAGCTACACATCTGTACTGCCCAGAATCAGTTTTTGTTGCATCTTTTATTTCCAGTTTGGCTTCATCTCCTCTCTGCTGAATGAAAATGCGACCTCCCCGGTTGAGTTGTCTCCACTTTCCCTTAGTCCATTTAACATTTGGGATTGGATCACCTCCAACTTTAGCAATAAACGTTGCAACACTCTCTGTAGAATAATGCAAAATCAAGAAATTCATCTTTTATGTGTCTAAGACCGCAGGAGATAATATCATGCTGCCAATATAACAAATAGAGAAGATGACATATTTTTCGAAGAATGAGCTTACTTTCCATAACTTTGATATTCTGAGGCTCAGAAATAAAGTAAAGCTTTCCATCCACTGGTGCTTTCTTAGCTGCTGGTGCAGCTGCTGGTTTTTCTGCAAAATAGGATTAAGGAATTAAGATGGAGGGTTTAATAGAACTGCTTAGTTAGGCATAACAACTTTTTTCACTCCCCTGAAAGCGAAGTGAAAATAATCAGGATATCTTTATTGTAGCTGTGTCCATTTACTAAAGCAGCATGTACAGTGAATTCAAGAAGAAAAAATGCCAAGCACTTTCTAATAACTTTCAATAAGTTGTCATTTGATTTCCTATAATGGAAGCAGACACTATGGGCTTGATTCTGATCTCTGTTCCAACCTGTAACATTTAACTTTCATGAATGTAAATTACATCAGAATTGGGTCCTAAGATTTTCAGAAATGGATAACTTTAATTTAGGCTCTTAAATCCATAGCGGGGCACATAAATAAGTGGCCCGATTTTCAAAAGTTCTGGTTAGTTGTTATTCAGGACTCCCACTCAGGACAGGATCCAGCAGCTTTGCTTTGGCACCTATTTATTAAAAGCATAGCTTACCAGCTTTCTTAGCTTTATGATCAACCTACAGTTAGATAATTAAAGTGACTAAGCTGCTCCTAGGGCCACTGCTGCCTCTGTGCTAGGGGTGGTGCTAATATATTAATGACTGGGAAGAGAGATCAGATGCTATAGAAAGGGTGGCCAAATAAGTATCTGTGTGTGTGTGTGAGAGAGAGAGAGAGTTTCCCCCCCCAAATGGTATTGATATCAATCAGATGAGGGGGCAGTGAGGGTTGAAGCTGAGATAGTCCAGAGGCAATTAATTCCACTGATGCCTCTGAGCTGGGCAGAGAGTTCTCTCTTAATGCGCTGCCCAGCGTCCTTCCTTATTCTCCTATCTTTCTGGCTGGTTCACTCCAGACTTTGCTGTGTCTTCCTTCTGCCACATAGGCATGGAGCACTGTTCCTGACAATATACGCAGCTCCCTTAGTAATGTCCTTTAAGAAATGCCTAAACCACCATTTTTCCCATGAAGCATGCACACTCTAGCGCAGTGGTTCCCAAACTGTGGGTCATGATCCCAAATGGGGTCACACAATAGGCAGATGGGGTCACAGCAATTCCTAGAATGTGGAGGACAACGTTTTGCTCCGCACCGCACGACCTTGAATATACGGTATGTGCGAGGTCACACTGTGCAAACAGCAAAATGGCATCTTCCCTGCTGTCTGGGGTCCCGGCAGGAAATTCTTCATTAAAAGGGGGTGTGATGACAAAAAGTTTGGGAGCTGCTGCTCTAGAGACTGAAGCCCACTCTTTCAACTTGGCCTTGTCTTAAACACCTTGTTTTGTCTGCAAGGTTAATTTCTAAACCTGGCACTAGTGATCTACTATGCATTTGATACAGACCTCCTAATGTATATGGTGTATATTTATGGTGCTATATTAATTATCATTCAATATAATGCCACAGTAAGGCCACTATTTCAGACTAAGTAATAAAAGACACTGGTTATTTTCTATTTGATTAGGAACCACTTAATTCACAGAAAACAAAGATGTGATCATTGTAGTTTTGTTTTAAATGGCCATTACATGACCTGATTTTTCTATTTTACTATACCTTTCACTGTCACTTTTGACTTGCAGGAGTCAGTCCCAGCTACATTTGTAGCTTTGCACACATATTCGCCTGCATCAGTTTTAGTAACTGCTGTGAGTTCCAAGAGAGCTGTTCCATTAGCAAAGCTAATGTTGCATTTAGCTGAAGCTCTTATTTCTCTCCCGGCCTTCAGCCACTGAATCCTGATTGGCTCTGATCCTTGGACGTGGCAGCTGAGCTGCAAAATATCTCCTTCCACTATTGTCACTGGTCTAAGAGGTTGGTCAAACACTGGTGGCTTTTTCGGTTCTGGAATTGGAAAATATTTTAATAAATAATCAAGAAAGAAATGTTTGTTATGAACATGAGAGAGAAACACAAGAAATAAATGAAATCTTGACTCTAACAACTCAGTTATATCTACAAAGAAGAGAATGATAAGCAATATATGTTGAGAGAAGTTTGGTTTCTGAGAACACTAATGCTATATAGTATTAGAAAATCACATTAGTACAATCTGAGTATTTTTTCACAAGCATGCAGGAAGAGAGTTTTATGTAATCCATCTTCTATCAATGCAATAGTTTAAATTTACACACTTTCTTTAAAATAATTAAAACAACGAAAGCACAACTGCTATTCTTCAAATGTTGCTTAACCATTTTTTATAAGACCAAACACGCAATATACTACAAACACAATTATTGCTTGATCCCATTCTACCACAGCAAACTGCCCTGGCTTTACAAATTTAGACATAGATGCATTTGTTCTTATCTTTCAAACAATGAAAGAAAAGCTGCACATCTTGCTTAGCAAAACTGAACACTACATGAAAAGCAAATGAGTAGAGATTTGATGGGTATTATGGGACTTCACATTTTTCTACCACTGAATATTCAGGCTGACCTGTTTTTAGAAACTTAATTCATATTTCACACCATATGCAAATAGTTACCTCACCATCATCATCATAAATCTTAAAGCAACATCAATCTGACTTTAACCTAGACAATCAAATGAATTGCTTGCTTTTGTAGTTGAACTTGATCCCATTCTGGTTGCCCATAACAGCAAGAGTGAGGGGCAGTGACAGTGCAATTGAGGGAAAAGGTAAGAAACCAAATGTATAGGTATTAATATAGGCAAAAAAGAAATAAGTATTACAGGGTTTAAATCTCTACTGTGTGTTTAATGTATGTCTTCCTTGTATCACTTCACATAATATCTCACGATATTATCTCACATAATATAAAAGGCAAAAGAGTGGGAACAGTAGGGGTCAACCCATCATGATTTTACGAATTAGCAGATGAGTTCGGAAAATCACAAGTGTAAATATAGGAAGATAAAATGACCTCAGGTATTTTTGGCCCCAAGTGGGATCAGCCACATGTACCTTGGCTACTCCTCAGTTTGCATGTCCTATTTGGCAGGGACAGAAGGTTAATCCTGTAGATCTTGATGTGTGGAGGTGCTGAGCACCCACAATTCCAAATGAAATCACTAGGAGATGTGGGTGCTCAGCACCTTTGAAAAGTAGGCCACGGTGTTGGACCCACCAAAATATTCTCTGTTTAACAGTAGGCAATCATGCATTTGCAGTGCATTTATGTAAAAATTCTGCCTCAGATTTTCAAGAACAATCTAGTTAGTTTCAGTGAGATTTGTACAGGTATAAATATGGGCTGAAATGAAACCATCTCATACACATTTTACTTTGCTCATTCCATGCAACTCCCTGAAAAACGTCAATGGAGGTACAAAAGAGTTGTTAGTATAGCCTCATTTTTATGAGTAATTTAGATGTTACTGTTTAACATATGACACACATCATACTGCAGTAGGAAAAAGAGGGGAAAAAAACAAATGTACAAGAAAAAGACTTGCAGTGGAATAGACAGTGCATTTGCACTAGACATGCTAAGAGCTAGTTAAATAATTCACAAAATGCATTTTAAACATATTATGTATTATGCTCAGAATGCATATTAAGGGTATGGACTTCCAAAGATATATGATAAAATGGAATTATGTATGGAAGATAAGCAAGAATAGGTCTCAAAGGATACTCTGCAAAAAGTTTTTGGGTATTTTTGTTTTGTGTTAGTAGCTAAATGTTTTCAGCTATTTTTGAGAAATACTGACATTGCCGTGGAAAAATCTGTCACACGTTAGTGAACAAATATTCCAGCTGTGGTCTGAAATTTGTTTAATTACCAGGAAATATTATGGTTTACAGTAAAGTTCTAGCCATTCACAATATGCACAGCACTGGTTTATTATTTGCTACAAATATATATTGATAGCAGCAAGGTTTGTGTAATACTGTTCACTAAATGAAGTATAGAAAGCTATAGAAAATGAATCACTATTTTGTAGTATATTATTTGTACCATATTCTAAGGTGAAAGCAACGGCATATGCAGGAATTTAAACTTGAACATTTTTGGAGGGACACATTTTATACACAAATGAAAGGTTTGCATGACCCCCCCACCCCAGATTTCTTGGGATGCCTCTGACAGGGATGTCCAGCAGTGAGGAGGCAGTGGCTCCCCCTGGCAGCAGAACTCTCTGTGTCCCTGCAGCCTGGGAAGGGAGGAAGGAACAGGATGGCTGGCTGCCAGCTGAACCCCTCCACCCCACACTCCTACGGTTGCTGCTTCTCCTTCCCTGCTGCTGGAATTCCAGCATTACAGATCACCCTGAGGTGATGAGTCAGAGGCAACGCGGCACTCCAGCACCAAACTGCAGCTGTAGGAGAGGGGGAGGGGAGGAGCTCAGCTGGCAGCCTGCCACCCTACTGCTTGCTCCCTTCTCAGGCTTCAGGGACACACATATTTTGTGGGGGGCTGTGCCCCTGTTTGCCCCCTCTACACCCCCATGCATGCTCCTGGGTGAAAATAATAGAAATATTGTACCCAACTCTATCCTGAGATACAGAACGCACATTGAAGTTAATGAGAGCTGTTCCCGCAGCTCTAAAGCAGGAACTGGTACCATTCTTTCATTGTGTAGGTTCAAACACAATTATATGTGGCTTAAAGATAAGAAACCTAGTGCAAATTATTTGATTAGCTCTGGAAGGCATATATTGACAGTTAACACGTTGATAAAGAAAACCACCACAGACAGGCAAAACACAAAATTAACTAACCTTTAATGACAACGGAAGAAGTACACAATGCACTTCCTGCTTCATTGGACACTTTGCAGGTATATAAGCCAGCATCAGCCTGCCCTGCGGTCTTAATATGCAGAAGTAAGGTGTTGTTTAGGAACGATATTTCGCAATTTGGACTCTGATGGATTTCTTGATTGTTCTTATACCAAGCAATGGTCAGAGGCTGAGAACCAGAAACACGACCCTCAAGTTTAAGGGCATTCCCTTCTGTTTCTTCTACTGTTTCAGACAACTTCTTTGTAAAACTAGGTGGAATTTTTCGTTCTGCAAGAAATGAACATGTTCCTTAAATTCTAAAAATAAATTTTAAAATGAAATATTCAGTAGAAGACTTTTCAAGAAATACCTCTAATAACTGTTAAAAAACTGTTTGCACTCATTTAAGCAGGGCTCTTCCCCCCCCCCCAAAAAAAGGATGCAGAGAACACCACTATTAGAATAGCAAAACACCAAACTGTGTAAATGGATGTGGAGTTTTCTTATTTTAAAAGTAATAAAATAAATCAATCACCTTATACTGCTTTTAAGAAAAATGCCTTTTTAAAACAAAATCAAGACTTTCTGTATCAGCAACAAGGAAGAAACCAGATTTTTATACAAATCATTTAAGGTGTCAATCTCTAAAGTTTCAAACAAAAGTAGCCTAAGAAAACATTATCTCCCCTCCACAATTTCCCACACTTTCCTTCAAAGACCTTTTGATTCATGATAGATAGTTTAATACACATTTCTAATCCATATATAGAAAATTTATCTAGCAACAAGATGACATATTTTTTCGATATAAAGGAATTAAATGCGCACATTAAACACGAGTCAGTCAATACCTTTAATAGTAAGCTGAGCTGTGCAAGAGTCCTTTCCAACCTCATTGCTAGCATGGCATGTATATTTTCCAGAGTCTGCATTGTCAACGTTCAGAATTGTCAAATAAGATATGTTATCTACATAACTGATGTGGTACTTTCGTCCAGTCCGTATCTCTTCATTATTTTTTGCCCAAGTGACTTTAATAGGTTGTGTTCCAGAAATGTGGCATTCAAAGTCAGCACTTTCCCCAGCAATAACATCCACAGGTGTAATTGGGATATCAAAGAATGGAGGATTCTTCCCTTCTAAATGGTGAAACAAACAGAAAAGCATTATAGCTTTTAAAATCTCAATTACTGTAAAGTATATTGTTAAATAAATGTTGCACCTATTGTTTTAAGTTGAGATGGAAATGAAAAATTGATCTGCTGAAATTTAAGAGAAATTATTTAATAACGAACCAACCTGTAAGAATGAGCCTGGCACTGGAAGAAGCAGTTCCAATAGCATTGGTAGCTGTACAAGTGTATTGCCCAGCAAGTCTCTTGTCAGTCTGCAAAATCTGGAGAGTTGCTGTGTTATTTAAGAAGGAAGTTTGTATATTGTAGTCATCTCTGATACGTACACCATCTTTAGCCCAAGATACTTGAATAGGTTTTGAGCCACTTATGCCACAATCAAATGTAACTGGTAAGCCAACAGTTTCTTGAATGTCTCTCAATGTTTGTGTAAATGAAGGAGGAAATTTACGCTCTGCAAGGAAAAAAGTATTATAAAATTAAAACTTTGGGAAGTTATCCAGCTCTTGGTGCATTCTCCAGTAAACACTGCCTAAAAAGACACTGTATTGTGATATAGATTGGGAAGGTTTACAAGAAGATATAAATATATAAATATATCAGGGGGATTAACGTTAGGGAGGGAGA